>OY720119.1:1934220-3134220 GCA_963082685.1 Cyclophora albipunctata
AGCAGGAAGTATGTAGTACACAAGGCGAGGAGCCTCACGTCAAAACTCCTCACTCTCATGATGAAGACAATACGAAGCAGATTTCGAACATTATCTGAAACAAAGAAAATTTTAAATTAGCTTTGCATTGCTTTATAAACTCATATTTTGATAGTTGATTTACTCAAAAAGCGTAACCCTCCTCACTGTACTGATATCTTCGGTGAGACAGCAGTAGGACATTACAGGCTGATACTACTTTACTTTTTACTCAAAAGTATGAGGTATTCGATGCGATACTATAACAGCATATATACTTCTTATTAGATTGTCAAATATCTTTATAATTTTTACTCAATATTTAAACAAGGCACCCTCAATGTTCCTTCAAATCCAACATAAAAACAAACATACAAATTTCATCAGACTCCATTACCTTGAAAAGGCAAATACAATCTTTTCATACATCTCACACGTATTCAAAACAAGCCCATTAGGATTGCGTCATTCCCGTCTATCCGTTTACATTATACTACATTCCTGATTCATAAACGTGAGAAAAACAAATTCAATTGTGTTTATTTAAATACTTTTGTTCTATTCAATTTCCTTCTTTGTGATACCAAGACACAAATAATCGTAATATTGTGTCGTCTAGATTGTAATGGATTGTAAATTAAAAGTAGGTATCAATTCAGACATTGACGAGGGTAGACGTTGTCTGAACCGCTTTGTTTTAATTTACAAAGTGGTAACAAGTTCTGTTGAAACTGTAATTCGACTCTGTGTTTGTCGAGGAACCGCTAAGATTCCTCCATAATGTATGCTCATAAAATATTTATATGTATCGACCTACTTTGTCCGTATTCTCGGGCATATTTGTTGAATTGATGTTTGTTATTTTATCCTATTCCTGTTTATGAAAAATTACATTGGAATTTGATTTAGAATAATGCGGTTGTAAATATTAATGGTTCCGCATGAGAAGATTTTGTTTTACCGAATTTTATGAATTTCATATGACCCTGTAAGAAAAACAAACTTCGTTTTATATAAGGATCACTATATATACAGATCAATGGCAGTATATTGTGTATGTTATGTGACGGTCAGCGAATGTGGTCATTTGGTCACATTCATGCATACTTTTCGCTCTTAGGAAATATTGAATTTGAATTTCTTGAAGAAGTTTGCAAAACATGGGTTTGCGAGTTTAATGGAACGCGAGAGAATGAGCGAGTTATCTAAATTTATACAAAAATATAAAGATGATTTTATGTTTGTTTGAACGCGTTTATCTAAGTAACTTGTAGTCGTATCTGAATAATTACTTTCCTAATAGATACACATTCAAGGGAAAGGTGGTAGGTTAATTTTTATCCCGAAAGTCTTACGGGAACGGGCACAATGCAGGTAAAGCCGCGGGGCTCTGCTAGTTTAAAATATGTTGCGCTCTTTCTTATTGAACTCTCCAATTCACAGCTCGTCAACTGATTCCTTATGCATACCTCAACGTTTCGGTCGTGTCGCAAGGGCCGTGTTCACGAGGGTACTGGATTAGTGTTAATAACAATGTGTTCATATCGTGATAGTTTAAATAGTGTGATTCCTTATGGTTAGTTAAATAAATGATTATCTACATTGCAGTTTCATTTCAAATCATAACCTACGAGGAAGTGGTTTTTTTAAGTAAAAACTTCTTTAGCGGCTCTGTGAACTTTTTTGATGGGTAAAAAATGTTAACCTCGCGTCAGGTGACACGTAACCTGATCGAAAATTCGTAAGACGTTTTGACGTTAGTTTTCACTTCTGCCGGCACTCCGGGAGTGCAACCCGTTGATTTTTTTCTTAAATCTTACTTATAACCACGTCTTTGTTAACCAATCATATCTACGCTAGCATAGCGACAAGTAATCAACTATATCAGTAGACGTAGCATTTCTAAGATATTCCCAAGAAATCCAATCAGTATAATATTTATCGCTTGGTAATAAAAATACATTAGTAACAAGCAAAATGTATCCGTTGTCCTATGTTATAAACGGAAGCGATGTGCTGCGACTTCATCACTACATGGTATTAAATAAAGTCGTCTCTTTTTCGTGTCTGTCTGTCTGTTTGTCTGTCTGTATGCTTAAATCTTTAAAATTACGCAACGGATTTTGATGCGGTTTTTTGTAATAGGTAGAGTGATTCAAGAGGAAGGTTTTTATGTAAAAAAACTCCCGAAATTCCCACGGGAACGGGCACAACGCGGGTAAAACCGCGGGGCGCTGCTAGTATTACGATAAAATGAATCCTACTTATATTGTAAATGCGAAAGTGTGTGAGGATGGATATATGTATGTCACGAAAAAACTACTGGACGGATTTTAAATAAACTTTTCAATAATATAGGTCATCAGAATAGCACATGGAATTATCCCGAAATTCCCGCGGGAACGGGTACAACGCGGTTCAAACCGGCGGAGCAATGGTAGTTGTATATTAATCACACACTTCGTCATTAATCCCAATTATATCCGTATCACGTAGCGTGTTATCGTAACCCATTTTTCGCCTCTAAAGTACTTATAAAGCACATCCTTTAAAGATAGAGCATACCCTATAGATGGAACAAACAAAGTCTGCAGAATACCGTTATGACACCGTCCAGTGAATCCAACTGGCGACATTCAGAAGAAAAATGACAGCGTTAAACCTACAAAACGTTTAGATACGCAAAAAATATCGTATTTTCTCAGGCAATAAAACCTTACCGGAATTTGTGGCTTTCAGAAAGAAACTTTGGCATATCTCCTTGATTCGACTTTCTACTTTGTTGATGATATCAATTAGAAAGGTTTGATAGCACTTTTTTGTTTTAATACACTTTGAATTAAAGTTTAATGGGAATATTATTTCGAAAGTTTTTGCGTAATTTTGTAATTTGATTTTGGAAGTTGTTATCTTTGAGTTATTTTTTAACCGACTTCAAAAAATGAGAAGGGCCTCTATCTCCTTGTTTAATCGTTAAACCGAATGCTTATGAAATACTCGTAACTAATGTTTATCATCTCGTAACTCTGTCGTTTGTAAATGAATTCCTAAAATTCTTTAATTAAACATATTATATTTTGCAGGATAGTCTTATTTTTACCGACTTAAGAGTTTGTGGCGGTCATAAGTTTAACTCATCATTAATGTTAAGCAACTTGCAGCTCGATAACAATTCGGATGGGTGGCCGATGTGGCATATCTATCTGAGCGTTACCGTGCGTCAGAGGACACGTTAAGCAGTCGGTCCTGGTTGTGTCAATCGTTAGACCATATCGAAGGCCGTCAGGTGGTCTATGGTCTCCGATGCTTGGATTGGCCACTAACCTGCTCAAAATGAATAAATAACCGACTTTAGGAAAATGTAAATTTAGTTTATTGGAGCAAATTTACTGTGCGTTGTTTTATTTAAAATTACCCGCGTTGTGCCCGTTCCCGTGGGAAATTCGGGAATTTTTTTACATAAGAACCTTCCTCTTGAATCACTCTACCTATTACAAAAAACCGCATCAAAATCCGTTGCGTAATTTTAAAGATTTAAGCATACAGACAAACAGACAAACAGACACGAAACAGAGACGACTTTATTTTATACTATGTAGTGACGTTATGTACATCTTTACTTAATGTATACAGTAAAGAGGTAGAGAAGAATACTAAGGTTATTATTATGAACTAAGAACCAAGTAGAAAGTTCATCGTTCATTATTTAAAGTAGTTGTATGAAAGCTGGAACAACGTGTTAAGTTCACTCGCTGTGAAATTCTTTATAAAGTGTGTTATAATTTATTATTTTCGTAGCCTAGGGGTCTGTATTTTGCTAAATAGTATAAAAGAAGGTAAAATTAAATGTACATTATGACAAGTTTAAAAAAAGATACCTACGTATGTTTGTCCAGTCAACTATGTTTTTACTAATGTATCATCTATGCATGCTGTGTTTATTTCGAGTAGGATTAACATATTGTTCTTTACTGTTTGCTTTATTAACATCTAATACAAATTATGTTAAATCCAGTTAATAAACCAATAAAGAAAAAAAAACTATAATCTTTTATGTATGTTTAAGGCTGTAAGGATATTATTATTTATGTAATTATTTTTAACTTGTTTTGATAATCAATGAATTGTCAATTATATATTCTTATAAAGTATTTGTGTATGTATATGTAGTAGTATCAGTTAGTTAGATCTCATAATACAAGCTTAGAGCTTAGTTTGGGTCTAATTAACCGTGTGTGAATTTGTCCGGGGTATATTATGTTAGGTAATAGCCACAAATAAATAAGTAAACTTGAACTTACAAGTTCAAGTAGATTGGTTCATTCCTGGTGTAGAGTTTTAGATCGCCTAAGGGCTTCGGACAAAGTCTAACGAATATGAGCCATTATTCCTATAGTGCCTTCCAAATCCAAAGCAACTAGAATTTCCACCATCGGCCACCCATCTAACAAGTGACGAAGCTACACGTTACTGTACAATTGCGATGACAAAATCGATAAGTCTAACAACGTCACAAGTGAAATGTATACTAGCCACTGTACATTCACCGCAAATATCAAACTTTGTAATCACCATTTTGTAAAGCTGTGAAAAGTCGTAATAAGATTTAAATATCGCAACCAAATCCTACAAACACAGACGCGGAAAACACTTAACTCCATCTCAAAGTACAACCAAAAAGTATCGTTAAACCAAAACAGCAAAGTTCTAAATCGCAAGGAAAAATATATATTCAACAAACTCTTACGTAATCCACTCGATATAGGGGAGAAGGGAAAAAGTATCTTCCAAGTGGCTTCAACTTGGGACGAATCTAATTGTTCTCTCTATACTTTTGACCTTGGCCTGTTACGAACGTTTCTGTATTAAAATTATTGTTTTATACTTTTTATAAGAGAGTAAAATGCTTATTGTTCCCAGTATCGCTCGCCAGCTGTTCCTTCGAGTTGTGTTTGGCATTGGACTGGAAAATTTAAATTGATACTCTTTGTTTTACATTTTTTATTCTTTAGTAAATATTGGAACTGGGTAGATATTTGCACGAGCACTAATAAAGAGAGTTGCAAGTTAAATTCGTAGTTTAGTTATTAAAGTGTTTGCTGTAATAAAGCCTAATTGACAGCCTCCGTGGTCTTGTGGTTTGAGCGCTCGGCTCACGATCCGGAGGTTCCGGGATCGATTCCCGGTGGGGACAATATCTCACAAAAATTTCTTTGTGAGACTGTCCTCAGTTTGGTTAGGGCATTGCAGGCTGAATCACCTGATTGTCCGAAAAGTAAGATGATTCCGTGCTTCATATACTGTGCTTCGTGCTGCAGATAGTAGTCGTTACATGAGCCATGTCTGAGGCCTTTGGCGGCTCAATAACTCTGACACTAGGATTGGTCAAGTTGACCATCCACTCGATGAAGAAGAAGGAGAACCTAATAAACTTAAGCTTTATTTTAATTATTACAGATAATGTATTATTGTAGTTAGGGAAAGGTTCAGTTTATTTCAAACTAGCAGTGCCCCGCGGTTTTACCCGCGTTGTGCCCGTTCCCGTGGGAATTTCGGGAATTTTTTTACATAAAAACCTTCCTCTTGAATCACTCTACCTATTACAAAAATCGCATCAAAATCCGTTGCGTAATTTTAAAGATTTAAGCATACAGACAAACAGACACGAAACAGAGACGACTTTATTTTATACTATGTAGTGATTTAACTTTCACTAGTAGTGGGGTGAACTTTACTCGTATCATCTTTTATGTTGAGTTTTTATATTAGGGAATTAGACGCTATGAAGACGATGCGCTATGACTTGACTTTAAAGTGTTTATATCGAATTCATATCATGTGTCCTACTTTTCAAACATGACTCGGGTTTGTGATCAACTGATCACCTACCCGCATTAGCCAAGCATGGTGATTACGCTTATTCCTCCTGACAGTACTGATATCTTCAGTGAGATGAGACCTTTGCAAAGCAATGTGGCGGAGACATTACAGGCTAATGCTAAACCTTTAATATCTTACCCCTAAAAGGACTTTACCTATATAAATACAAAGCAATCCACATTACTCTATAAACCTTAAACAACACTCAAATTAGATTTCCATCTAATTAAAAACAACTGCAGACTGAAGGACTAAGTATAATATGTTTTCTTAGCACTGGTTCTTCAAGTGAAATGTGAAATAAATTAGAACTAATCTTATTTATCAGAATTAACCAAAGGTTGGGGTCGGTGACCGGTCAATTGCTATATCATCGAAAGGGCAAATGGTCGAATTTTCCAAGTGTAACGTAATACGTGGATAAGAATTTATTTCGTTTGATTTGGTACGCTTTTAGATTATATGAAATGCTCGATATATTTATCTCTGTAACTTGTTTCTATTATTTTTAGATAGACAATTTCACAAATTCGTACGGATTATTCGGTACGGATTAAAAGGTTTTTCGTGTTTATGTATTTGAACGAAACAATTGTTAACTCATATAAACTAGTATCAGAAAATAGACCACCTGAAATCTAGGACACAGTCTGAACTAAAATAATTTGAAATAATTTCATGCTTACTGGATTCATGTAAAAAGCACTAACAAAAGGAATTACTCATTTAATGAATTTCCAGCATAAACCATCCAGATCCAGAATCCAGATTATGCTGGAAATATAGGTAGTTTGAAACTTATTTGTGGCTAGCGCCCCGCGGTTTTACACGCGTTGTGCCCGTTCCCGTGGGTTTTTGGGTTAGAAATTGGTCTATGAATAATACTCCATAGTCTTATTTATCACTTTACCAAATTGGATCTAACCTACTTTTTGCATGAAAGAGGAACACACATCCAACATACAAACATCAACAATTTATTTATTTAATTAGACACTACAATAATGTCAGCACTTTGCACTTACAATTAACTTATAAATAATTTATGTTCTGAGTGACATATCTTTACAGTAGCGTACAATATAAACATCACACCAACTCAAATCGACCTATAGACCAATAGGCATGCAATAAAGCGATCACCCTGAACCGTGTATATTTTGTGTCATTATTCGGCAAACAACCCGTAAATCCCAACGAATTGAAGTTGAGTCGACGACAAACACAAATCCATTATGACATTTCGCTTATGATTGATGGCGATTCCTTTGATGTGACGGAAAAAAATGATGGAACTCCGGAGATTTGGTTTACGACGGTTCGGGTCACTCCCTTAAGTGAGTTTTTGTTTAGTTTTATTTTTGATGTGCGGTGTCTTTATTGGTAATAACTCGGGTTATCTATGCTTGAAACTTTGACGAAGATTTTGCGGGTTTAAGCATTTAAAGAGCTAGTTATGAGTGATTTACCAAATTATTGACTAAATACCGTAGGAACATAATCATATGTGCATGTGTGCGTAAACTATTAGGACATATTCTGTCCATATGGTATATTATGGTGCGTAGTACTTTTGAATAGTGAAGTTATAGTCTTATTAAAAAGTTAGTTAATATAAGTCAGTGGTCAACTCTGGTGTCGGAGTTTTTAGACCACCTAAAGGCTTCTGTCATGGTCATAAAGAATGACTAAATTAAATCAGACGATGTTAGACACATCTTCTCCCCACTAGTCATCTGTAGGTGCTGAATGTCGCTCTAACAGAACATTTTTGACAAGCCCGTTGGCACAGTGGCAGTGAGAGCGCTTACTGTGTCGGGGGTTGCGGGTTCGATTCCCGCCCGGAGTCAACAATATGTGCAGACATAGTTGTTGGCGACGACGTCTGGGTGTCAATTATAGGTATATTGTTTTAAAGTATTTGTGTATGTATACGAGTATGTAGTTGTACCAGTTAATTAGATTCCATAACACAAGCTTAGAGCTTACTTTGGGCAGGCCTGTGTCACTCCGCGTGTAGGTAAGTATTAAAAACATACCTACGGGCGGCGGCCACTGCGCAAGGGCCAATCTAGTAGGCTGCCACAAGCGAAAGAAAACACACGCGTGCGCGCTATATGTTCGACCACGTTCAACTTTGATTGATTCATTATTGCAAAATGGACACAAAACGAATAAAATTATAGTTTAAAAAAACTAAAAAAACACGCTTTTATTGCAAATTGAACTAAAAACTAGAAAATAATTTTTCTCCTCAAATCAAAATTATAATAAAATTTAAGTTGTAACACAATGATTTAATTCAGAGTAAAAAGCGTGGGGTGCATTTTAATGTAGTTCATAACTATCCTCTCATAGATAGTTACCAATGATGATTGTAATATTTAAAAATATTAAGCACCCCACGCTTTTTTACTCTGAATTAAATCATTGTGTTACAACTTAAATTTTATTATAATTTTGATTTGAGGAGAAAAATTATTTTCTAGTTTTTAGTTCAATTTGCAATAAAAGCGT
This sequence comes from Cyclophora albipunctata, assembly GCA_963082685.1. Taxonomy (NCBI): domain Eukaryota; kingdom Metazoa; phylum Arthropoda; class Insecta; order Lepidoptera; family Geometridae; genus Cyclophora; species Cyclophora albipunctata. The sequence continues at coordinate 1,942,636 of OY720119.1, forward strand.
GTTTTTTTAGTTTTTTTAAACTATAATTTTATTTTTTATTTTTTAGTAAGCATAACATTATATGCAACTTTTCATCCCGTAATTCCCACGGGAACGGGCCCATCACGGGAAAACCACGGGACGCTGTTAGTGTCTAGTACCATTTAGTAAAATAAAACAGAACTCCCGTTCCGTCCCACAGCGAGCGCCCGTTGATGTCTTTTATATGAAGTAATATTTTTTTAGTAATACGGCAAATCCATTAAGGATAACGGGAAACTGTTATTAAATTATTGCATTGTCATCGGTCCTTGATACATATGCAAAGTTTCAAATTAATCAGACTTCTGGAAGTTGGTGAAAATGATGTTCAAAGATTTCATTACATACGTACATACATACATACATACATACATACAGGCCAAGCTAATAAAAGCGTGTTAAATAAAAAAAGCAAAAAGATACTGTGCAGTATTTAATTGTTTAAATACTGCACACACGCTCGTGCTGTGCGCTAGATGGCATAAGTAGTTTCTCGAAGTAAGCAACCCTAGTCCGCGGCTCTTTCAATACGTATAACCATGTATAACTTATTATGAACCGTAGTATAGTGAATTAAGGCCCATATTCCTTCAAAAAGAAATTGGTAGGTATGTAAACGAACACGTGCTCGACTGGACCGCGAGCTAAATTAAATCATATTGTTTATCAGATTCGAGTCATATTTCTTTGAAAACCATTGCGAAGTAAAGCTTCTGTACGTAGTACTAGTTATTATTCTGTGCTTTGGGTCTAATTAACCGTGTGTGAATTTGTCCAGGTATATTTATTTATTTTATGCAAATCTATTGTACCTGTCCGAATCCAATGTTATGTAGGTACCCAGGGAAGAGTGAAGTACTTACCTTCTCTATTTCGTGTAGGTGCCGACACCAAAAAAAGGAAGTTCTGTATTGACCCATATAATATGTTTATGTAGGCCTGTGTATTTAGGTTAGCGGTTCTAATAAACGTTCTGATAATATTGCAAGAAAAATATTATCTAATACCGAATGAGAAACGAAACAGAATCTTTTTTTTTCGATAGCCTAAAAATACCTACATATTGTCGGCTATAATAAATTATTTCCTCTCAATTATCTTCCAATACTATCGGCAACTATTCATTCGTAAAGCGAAATGTTTCAAATTAACAGACCAATCACGTAACGTTATACGGATACAAATACCAATAGCCGACGCGCTCTGCCAGTGACGGAATAATATCGAAGCGTGATTGGTTGATATAAACAAGTGAATGCACCTGCGACGGTTATACGCTTAAACAAGTTTTAACTCAATTTGAATACATACGCGCAAAAGTATTTCAATTCTTTTTTTATGCGCAAACACTACATACTAAAGTTAAGTGCTTCTTAATTCAATTTACAATTTAATAGGTGGTTTGTGTACACAGACAGTAATTGCAGTCAATTTTATATATTTTATGTGCGAGAGAAAGGTAATAACTCTGATCTGGTTATGACACTTGGTGTTAGTATTATATTAACAGCCTCCGTGGTCTTGTGGTTTGAGCGCTCAGCTCACGATCCGGAGGTTCCGGGTTCGATTCCCGGTGGGGACAACAATATCTCACAAAAATCTCTTTGTGAGACTGTCCTCAGTCTGGCTAGGGCATTGCAGGCTGAATCACCTGATTGCCTGTTAAGCCGTCGGTCCCGGTTACTTTCTACGGATAGTAGTCGTTACATGAGCCATGTCAGAGGCCTTTGGCGGCTCAAAAAAACTCTGACACCAGGATTGGTCAGGTTGACCATCCACTCGATGAAGAAGAAGAAGTATTATAATACTCACTGCCGCACTCAGAGATGTCCATTATCGTCCCTCGACATCAAACGTCCATCGACACTTAATAATTGAGGTAACTATTAACATGTCAAAATCACTGATTAAACTACTAAGTATTTGAAGTTTCTGACGGGCGTAATTACCTATTTAAATGAAATCTAAATAAAGTATTTTTTAATAAATGTTCATTACATGCCTATATAGACATTTTATCAGTAAACGCTAAAATAACTATCATATGTTTACATACTTCCATATTTGAACTTTCACCCACGAGTTATCTGAATATAATCTAGTAATTATGTTAGTTCATATATGATGAGTACGTCCAACCGAAGCTGCTTAGCAAAATATGGTCATTTTTATGTTTTTTTTTTAGACCAGTCATGATTTTTGACATAAATTATTCTATATTAATTTTATTAAGAGGTAGATTTTTGCTGGTCAACATAATGTGCGACCGTACTAAATCAGGAAAAATAAAACAAGCGCGATCAACAATTTTTTCACACTAACACCATCTACTGCATTGCTTGTGGAACCATGCCGCGGAACAGTTAGGGACATATTCATTAACGCAGCGATTTAGCTATCAAATGGTTTGTCCCTTTCCGACGTACGCTATTTGCCAAAGAGCGAAAGAGAAAACACTGTTTAAGTTAAATATCGTTTATAAATAAGGCGGTTAGTTCCCAAATAATCTTTGTCTCTGTTTATATGTTCTCTTATGTCCTAGTAACATGAAGGACCTGTGCAAAAGCACCGAAAGCGAAATGGATACCGCAAAGTGGACCAAAACTTTGCGGTTATTTAACTTAATCCGTATCGACACGATGAAAAAGATTAATTTCACCCGTATTTAACTGCAACCGAACATAAAGAAAACACGTCAACAACTCAATACAAAGCCCAAAATTAAACTATAATTTTATAAAAAACTTAATAAAAGGTACAAACGGCCCGTTAAATTAAAAAGAGAACAGACATCGTCAATCTCTACGCATAAAGTCCGATGTTAAATTGCGCAAGGCCAATCGTGTTCGGAGCCGGATAAAGCCGGATTCCGGCCGGTGCGTTTAAATTAACCGTACATTTTTCACGTCCTAGTAATTTTTCAGTAAACGTACACACGGCATAATTTTTTAACATTTTATTATAATTAAAGTTCACTGTTAAAAAGGTTTTAAATGAAATGTTTTGTAAGTATTAGCTTTTTATTTTATGTGTGTGTGTATAATGTTTCACTTAGCTATATGCTTTTAGCCAAATTATGTTATTTAGTCCGAGGTTTTTATTACGAAGGACTATTTTTAAATAACCGAAGTGTATTTTTTCGGTCAGTTTTTTTGACAGTTTTTTCACATCATAGTGGCGAGTAACGAGGTAACGACTTAAGTAGCTAACTACCATAGTGCGAACTAAGCTATAGGCAAAAAGTTTTAATCGTTTTGTTGCTTCTTCTTCTTCATCGAGTGGATGGTCAACCTGACCAATCCTGGTGTCAGAGTTTTGTTGCTAGTTTTTGTTACCAATAGTGGTATTTCTATCTGAGAGCTACAGATGAGAGCTGAGAGTTAAATTGTCGGTTGTTTCAATCGTCAGACCATTTCGGAGGCCTTTAGGCGGTCTAAAAACTTTGATAACAGGGTTGTCCACCATTTTTTTATTACATTTCAACTTTCATCAGTAATTAGAGGTACCGGAAAATTAGCATCGAATTAACTTGACCCAAGTTTTCTCCGATAAAAAGTTGTTTTTGTATTTCGTGGAATTTTTTCGAAAATGTGACAAGATTTATTTGAATTTTCTTTTTGTAACAGTGGTTTTATTTACTTTGGATTAGATGCTTATTATCCGCCAGTGATTAATGGATCGAGGAAAATGTTGAATAATTATGTTCTTATATTCGTGGCGAAGAAAAGTTTTAAGAATAAGACCGTCACAGAAGCATTTTTAAAGAATCGGTATGTTTTGTAATAAAGTTACCGTAATTATGAGTTTTGTGATTTTATTTCGTTGTAAAAATACTTGTATCCTTAATCATTCAGGTTTATTAATAATATTATCTGCTTTTTTTCTGAAACCATTTGAGGATTAAGATAAATGTTTCTTATTTATCTTAAAAATGTAAATTCATTGCATAATAATGCCTTATTTAACATACTAACTATTTCTTATTTAAATACCTACAACAATAAGTTATTCCAAACACTAGCAGCGCCCGTGCGCCCTACCCGTTCCCGTAGGAATTTTGGAATGGAAAGTAGTCCATAACATCTCTATTGAATGTGGCTATCTATTACAAAAATAATTATTCCAATCAGATTGGTAGTTTCTGAGATTAGCGCCTTCAAACAAACAAACAAAACATAACAGAATCATACTACTCAGCTTTTTTATAATTATTAGTATAGATAATTAATGTTAATAACAATCTCAATAAAGATACACTTTCTATATAAATATCAAACTAACGAAAAACAAATTGAACGAAATTAGGTCAAAATATTCAACGTATTTCTTAAAGATGTAGAATGAAGAAATAAAATTATTTTATACAAACAGCCGTTGGATCCTACCCGGAGGGATTTCGTTGAAATTCAAATCCGAGTTCTGTTACCTTTATCTCGTTCAATATTGTTCCCCAAACGTCTAATCAGGGATGCGATCGGGAATAACTTGTAAAGATATGATTGACAAAAAGGGGAAAAATTATATAAAAGACTGTATTATACCTTAATGGATTTTCTATTGGTTATGGTTAGGATAAGATTTGTCTTCGGCAAGGTTTATAGTTTTATTTACTTTCACTGTAAGCTTACTCGTATCTTAGTAATAAAATGTGTGTCGTATTAGCTTAGTTCTTCCAACAATATGTACATACATAGTTGTTGGCGACGACGTCTGGATGTCAAATACGAGTATAATTATATTCATTTAAAGTATGTGTGTATGTATGTGTAGTAGTGTCAGTTAGATTCCATAATACAAGCTTAGAGCATAGTTTGGGTCTAATTAACTGTGTGTTGGATCTAATTAACTTTGTCCAGGTGTATTACTCTTATTACAAGTGACCTAAATACATATGTATCTTGAAGCATCAATCGTTACTGATGTTTGTTACTCTTTCACGACAAAAATACTGAACGGATTTAGATGTACCTAACTTAACAGTAATAATAGGTTATACATCAAAATAACACATAAAATACATTCTATCTCGAAATTCCCGCGGGAACGGGTATAACGCGGATAACACCAGGGGGCGTGGCTAGTATAATATATTTACTTGTAGATACATATTTGTATCCTTGATGATATGTATACAATAATTCAATATATTGTGTATTTACTGTTCGTAACATAATAATTCATGGATAAACATTATTTCAGCTGTTATTTGATGTTGATGTAACATTTCATATCCTGTTTAATTATGTGTGAAAGGTTTATCATTACTGTAACATATCAGCAATTATTAGCTTTGTCGATGACTGTAACATATACATAATATGTATTATAATTATGTATGTATATATTATATAATAATTATGTAATTTAACTTATGTTTTGAAGTTGATTTAGGTAGTTAGGTTAGATTTCTTTTTCGAGCGCTCATCGCGTAGTTTGATTAAGTGATAGTAACTCATTAACGATTGTTAAGCAACGTGCATCATAGATGAGGGGCATTTCTATCTGAATGCTACCGTGTTTCGGATGCACGTTAATGTGTCGGTCCCGGTTGTTTCAATCAGAACTTGGAAGCCTATGGACCGTCTAAAAACCCTGACACAGGGTTGGCCACTATTTTTTAAATATGTCTAATTAGTTCGTTTTAAATATAATTGTTGAAATATTTTTAAGAGCAATAAAAAGTAATAATTAATTTATAAGAATTTATTTTAAATAAGCAAATACACTTTGATATACATAACTCAAGAGACATTCTAACAAGACCCAAAACCACAGACAAATAAACATAGAACAAAGAATAACAGATTATAAAATTTACCTTATAACAACACGCCTCCTTAAATTTATAATCTTATAACCATTATGTATATATAACCAAATAAAATAAACTAAATTCTTTTCTAACAAAAAAAAAAAACTAAATTATTTACTAAATTAATCTCAACTCTAATCTGTTCTTAATGAATTTAGTCTTATCTAGACTTTTAGTTAACATGTCTGCTAAATTAAGTTTTGTATGAATTTTTACAATATCAATTATTTTGTTTTCATAGTTCTCATTTATATAATGATACTGCACTTCAATGTGCTTTGAGTTTTTAGTAAAATTGCCATATTTAGCAATTGAAATTGCACCTGAGTTATCTACGTACAATTTTATTGGATTACAAATTTTTACATCAAACGATTCACTAAGCAAGTTTCTCATAAAAAGTATTTCTGTTACTGCCTCTGACATAGCAATATATTCTGCAAAAGTTGAACATTTAGTTACAGTATTCTGTTTACGTGTTTTCCAAAAAATTAAGTTTCCATACAATCTAATAACAAATCCAGTTGTAGATTTTCTATCCACATTATCTCCTGCATAGTCAGAATCTACCATACAATCCAATATTTCAGTATTCATATTATCATAGTAAGTTAATTTTAGATCCTTAGTCTTATATAAATATTTTAATACTCTCATGGCATATTTGTAATGCGTTCGGTTATAACAACTTTGGTATCTACTTAAATAATTAACACTGTATGCTATATCTGGCCTTGTACCTGTACTAATATATAATAATTCACCTATTATATTTCTATACTTAATACATTCATCTACTTCGCTAGCTTGTTCTAGTTTTAAATTTGTTTCCATTGGAGTTTCATATAACTTAGTATTTTTTATTTCATATTTCGCAGCCAAAGATTCAATATATTTTGTTTGATTTAGTGTCATTATACTTTTATCATCACTATAATCAACATCTATACCAATGTAGCTTTTAATTTTTCCCAAATCTTTCATTACAAATTTCTTCATTAGACTCTTTTTTACCTCTTCAATTTTATTTTTATCTTTACAACAAATTAGAAAGTCATCAACAAATATTAATATATAAATTGTATCTTTGCTTGCTCTATTAACATATAAACAGTAATCATAGTTACTTCTAACAAAATTCAGTGTTGTGATAAACTTATCAAAGCATTCATACCATACTCTAGGACTTTCTTTAAGGCCATAGAGTGCCTTTTGCAATTTGTAAACTTTATTATCGCCAGTTTCATAACCTTCTGGCTGATTTACATATACTTCAGACTTTACATGAGCATTTAAAAAAGCTGTCTCTACATCCATCTGTTCTATAAATAAATTATTTTTACAACTAAATGACAATAAAATTTTTAAAGTTTGCATCTTTCCTACTGGTGAATAAGCATTTTCAGTATATTCATTTTGCTGAAATCCTCTTACAACTAATCTAGCTTTGTAAGTATTATTGCTTTTCTTTCTAAAAACCCACTTAACATCAATCACTTTCTTATCGTTTGGCTTTTCAACAATTTGCCAAGTATTATTTTTATTTAAGCTATTTATTTCTGAGTCCATTGCTATTTTCCATTCTTTATAATCATTGGAGTTCATCGCCTCCTCAAATGTATTTGGTACATTTGCATCAATATGGTTAACATATATAAAATGTGAAACTGGATTACCATATCTAGAAACTGGAGTTCTCTTTCTTTTTTGTAATCCTACTACATCATTGTCTCTATTATAATTTAAATTATCATCATTTACAATATTTTTTAAGAAATATTTAGAATTATTCTCATCATCCGCATCTACATAGTTTTCATCACTGTCAGAATCAGTTTTAACAGTTTCATTTGAAGTTTGTTCAATTTCTACATCTTTATCTTTCTGATCATCTAATTTTTCTAAACAAATCAGTTCAGTATTTTCTTCAACTACCTGTACATGCCTGGCATTAATTATTCTATTAGCTATTAGAACTCGATAACTATTTTCATTATAACCAACTAAAATTCCTTCTTGTGCTTTATCATCCCATTTACTTTTTCTCAAAACTTCAGGAACCCTAACAAAAACTCTACTTCCATAAATCTTTAAATGCTCAACATTTGGTTTTATTCCAAAAAATATCTCATAAGGAGTTTTATTTTCTACAGTATTTGCAATTGTTCTATTTTTTAAATATGCAGCTGTTTTTATAACTTCAGGCCAATACCTCCTATGAATGTTAGCTTCTCTCATTAAACACCTACCTATGTCCATAGCAGATCTATTATATCTTTCCGCTACTCCATTTAATTCATGGACGTATGGTGGACATGGTAATAACTCTATACCCTTCTGTCTACTAAAATTATATACATCCTTATTTAAATATTCTCTTCCATTATCACACTGAACTTTCTTAATTCTTTTGTTGAACTTATTTTCAACTAAATTTACAAATTCTATGAAACAACTCGCAACTTCAGTTTTACTTTTAATACAAAATATCCTTGTGCATTTACTATAGTCATCTATAAATGTGAGAAAGTATTTTTCTCCACCAAATCCAGTTGTGTTATGTGGACCGTTCAAATCAGTGTGAATCAATTCTAGAATTTCAGTTGTCTTAGTTCTATTATTTTCAAAAGGTACATTACTCATTTTACTTTTAATACAATTTGAACATTTCATTTCCCTACTTTCAATCTTATCAGGCAAACCAAGTACTAATTTGTGATTAATTAATTTGTTTAAATACTGAAAGTTTACATGACCAAGCGCCCTATGCCATTTCTCTTTTTGAGTTAATTTTACTGAATGCGCATAAATACCAGTTTCCAATACAAAGCTTTTTAAACAATACAAATTGTTTACTTTATTAGCAACAACTATTAATTCTCTAGCCTCATTATAAATCTTTGCATATTCCTTTTTTGCTACAATAGTGCTACTTTTAGTTATCTTAGAAAAACTTAATAAGTTTTGTTTAATGCCTTCGACAAAGTAAACATTATTCAAATCGACATATTTTTTATTATAATAGTTCTGAAAATAAATCTTGACAGTACCTACTTTGGTAGCTCTCAACATTTTACCATCTGGCAGTTTTACATTGACAGGATTTTTTAAATCTATTGAATTATAATAATATGTATCGTTGTTTATTATATGGTCTGTACACCCACTATCCAAAAGCCAATTAATTTCATTATTATTAATCAATTTTTCTGCTTCAATAGACCTCCATACCTGGTTTACTTCGGGATCACATACTTGAGCTGTCCAAGTCTCCGATGAATGGTTGTTTGAAGATTCACCACTGAAGTGACCTTGACCTCTACCTTGATTATGACCATTATGACCTCTGTTGACTGAAGATTCACCACTGGACTGACTATGACCTTGTCCTCTGCCTCGGCTATGACCTCTGAAAAATCCACCTCGATTATAACCTCTCTGTAGTCCTCGCTGACCTCGAACACTTGGTTGTCCTTGATTATATCTCTGACCGTGCCAGCAGTCTTTCTTTAGATGACCAGTCTTTCCACAGATAAAGCACTGAGTTTTAATTTTGGTTGTAAATGTACTCATATTGTTTTTCTTGTCCAAGTCGCTGGTAGACATATTTTTCTCTTTTATTTTAGAACATACATAATCAACTGTTCTTTGTTCTTCTGGAATGACATCAAGGAAATCTCCAATATAACTATAACTTGGTGGAAGTGCTCTAAGTAAGTATCTTAACTTTTCAAGTTCATCTAATTTTCCTCCAGCCACTTTGAACTCATTTGTTGTTTTCTCGAAATCAACAAAAAAAATCTTCTACTGTATTGTAATTGTTCAGTTTTAGCTCTTCTATTTTACCTCTGCATATTATTTGCATTGCTGTAGATTGTGTTGTATACATTTTGTCAAATTTCTCTAACATATCAAATGCTGTCTTGCATTTACTTATGTACTGTAATTGTTTATCAGAGATTGTGCTGAATATTATCGTTCTTGCTTTTAAATCCTTCTTTCTCCATTCCGCTTCAACTTTTTCATTTTTTACAACAACAACCTCATGGCATTCTTTGTATTCCAGCAAAGTTAACAACCTCAACTTCCAACTTGAATAGTTTGCACCATCAAATATAGGTATCATAATATCTTCTATTTTTGCTTGTTTAGCCATTTTTATGATGTTTAATTATGAATTTTCAATGTTTAATTATGAATTTTCACGACAATTTTATCTTGTGTAGCAAAATGGCGACAGAACAAAAGACGTTTACAGCCACATATTTTATTTTACTTTTTACACTGAGTTTCATGTTTATCTTACTTTGAAACCTTTTAACCACGCTCTGCTACCATGTTGAAATATTTTTAAGAGCAATAAAAAGTAATAATTAATTTATAAGAATTTATTTTAAATAAGCAAATACACTTTGATATACATAACTCAAGAGACATTCTAACAAGACCCAAAACCACAGACAAATAAACATAGAACAAAGAATAACAGATTATAAAATTTACCTTATAACAACAATAATGTCCTAAATTACTACGAGTAAATTATCTTTGCTATTTGCTCGAAAAACTCTTTTTGCCTTAACTATTATGCTTAATACCACTCGGACAATTCTGAACAATTCCTAAGAATTTAATTCGATTTGGATTATTAACCCTGTTCGTAGGCATGAAAAAGTAACAATTATTTTGAATTAAGAATAAGAATAAGATTTTTTATTTGTTAAACATGAGTATTGTAAAGGTGGTAAATAATATTATAGTTATTAAAACTATTTAATATTTTTCTTTTTATCTGACGTTCGGCTTCTTTACAAGAACCGTGGTCACAGAAGATCACGAGTCTTCGGTGACCACGGTAAACGTAGTCTCGATTCAAAATGAGTAGTTCTCGCTAAAACGTAAGAAACCAGTAAGTGACAAAAGGATAAAAGAGCAATCACTTAATGACGATATAGCGTACTTATTTTTGTCACGTTTTTCAAGTGACCTAGGCAATGTCTAGACGCCTAATCCTAAAAAATGAGTGAACGACCACCTGGGATCAAAACGTGATTGAAATTTATAAAAAAAACAGGGATTTGTTATATAATCTATCGTTATTTGAGTGTGGGCTTTATCATTGATACGGTTTAATATTTGGATCAAGATATCAAAGTATTTTGAAAAGGGGCTCAGGGATTAGGGATACAAATTGTTTTGATTTATTGACGATTTTGTGTTTGATGAAATTGTCTTTGGGGTTTGAAGCTTTTATTTATTTTATATTCAGCAGTTTAACTACTTAAAGTAAGAAAAAATGGAGTGTAGAAATTTATAAAGTTTACTTACGAATAAAGAATATCACGAGAAAGGATTGAACTCGTTTGAAACCGCAGGAAACCACTAGATATAAAGCTATCTTCTATTTTAAGTGATTTGCGATAGAAATAGGGATTTTTATTGTTAATTTTTATTGTTTTATAGGGATTTGAATGTAAACAGTGTTTACAAGTGAACGCTTTAAACACACGTACGGGTCCTAAGTGTATTTCACATATAATTTGTCATTCATGCAGGTTTGTTATTCAGATAAAATACTCTAGACTTTTAGGCCCAAGTCTAAGTAAAAGTTCGTTCCCAACTAAGTTACTAAGTTCTAATGTTCCTTAGAGTACGATACCAACTTTTGTCTTAAGAATATTACGTATGTTTTACTTACAAGTACCAACTTTACTTGGAAGAGAAAAGTGATAAATAAAGTTTGAAGAATCCTTTTTGTCTTTGGAAAGGGGCGAGTTACTCGTAGAAAGCTCACGTTGACCAACAACATATATAACAAAGAAAGTAAGATTGTGCACAACCCTACTGTTGGAGTTTTTAGACCGTTTAAAGGCCTTCGACGTGGTCTATCTATTGAAACTGGGACCGACAATTTTACGTATCCTCCGAAGGACTGTAGGGCTCTGATAGAAATGCCACTATCGGTTACCCAAATAGGATGGATGGCCAATAATAGCATTTATATCTGTGCGTTTCCGTGCTTCGGAAGTTTAAGTGTAACATTTCCAGTATCGATTGTTTCAGCCGGCGATAACCATGTTAGGGATCTTAAAATGGTCTAAAAGTCTTAACACTTTTCATACAAACTTACCTAACAGTATAGAATTATTCTTTGTCGCAATCACGACTCCGAATTGAATATAATCAACACAACACGTTTTTTTAATAAAACTACTGTAAATTATATTTGACATTCACATTACGTCTGTGAAAAAAATATGAATATTTTTCTTATAAAGTTCACTCACAACCGTGCTTCGAATGAATATTCAGTGAACCATATGACCATGTCAGGCATAACCTAATAAAATAAAGAGCATTACATCAATTGAAGTATAATCAAGCAATTGAATCTTGTTTCAGGCAATGAAGGTGAATAAAATACACGTATTTGAAATGGATTTTATATACAACTAGCAGCGCCCCGCGGTGTCACCCGCGTTATGTCCGTTCCCTCTGAAATTTCAGGATTTAAAAAAGCCTATAACCCTTCCATTGAAAATGGCTATTCTTTTATCTTTTCAGCTTTATTATATGAGTGTGATAGGTACACTTCACTTTTATTTTATTTTACAATTATTTATTTTATTTTATTTCTGCTAAGACTGAGGTCCTGGGTTCAATTCCCGGGTCGAGCGAAAACATGTTTCCTACTTTTCAAACATGGCTCGGGTTTGAGATCACCAACCCGCATTAGGCAAGCGTGGTGATTAAGCCTAATCCTCCTCACTGTACTGATATCTTCAGTGAGATGAGAGGCTTTTGCCCAGCAGTGGGACATTACAGGCTGATACTTTTTTTTACATTTTTATCTGACGTTTTGGCCCCGTTACAGGAACCGTAATCAGATAAGACTTATTCAAAATTAAGTGATTATTTTGTAATAAAGCTCTCAGAGTCAAGGCAGTATATCACGTACGTTGATATTTCTTTACAATATTCAATTTCGCAGAAACGTTAATCAAAACGTTAAACGGGTACTTTTATTTCACTTCGCATCAAAAACAAATTTAAATATATTCAAACAAACACGTACTTAAACAAACTTCGGTAAAGTACCCCATAATCTCTTATTAAGGAAGTGGGTAGAATGTTCCCACTTTACACTTGCCACGTGTAATATACCATTCAAAGTTTGGTGACACATTTCCCTTACATCAAACAAACCATTAGGGTAAATTTGTAAACAAATATAAACATTTAACAGATGGAATTAGTTCTACAATGTAAATAGAAATTGTTTTCAATCTGGCGTTATAAATGAATTGTTTTTCCTTTTGGTTGAATCGGGTATAAATGTTGAGTTAACGTTGTTTTTGATCTGTGTTTATGCTTCACAACTAAAACTGCTACCAGCTGAAGTCAAAGCAAATATGTACGTAAAGTAAATTAGTTTTTTTTAAATTAAAATAGATATGAGGCAGTTCTGCACGAAAGTTGGTATTTTAACAAATACAAAAAAATAAATCTTAATTCAAATGTGTCATTTGTTTTTTGACCATTCATTTTTTTCTACTTCCACGGCTAAGGGCTCTTACTCACAAGCGGCATATTGTCAAAGATAGAGTCAATTACAGTCACTGACTTAAAGGAACGCTTACATTTGGAGCGAGCTGCAGCCGCCATTTTCAACTGCAGCTATCAACGCGTGACCAATACACGTGACTCTGTTGTCAATATCATGCCGCACGTCTATAAGACCTTTAACAATTCGTCACAGAACCAATTATATAAATGTTCAAAGACAATTAACACTACAAATGGTACAACACAAAATCCTTTCGAACTCAAGATACTATCAAACCGTAATGGTCTGTAACAACAGCAGGGTAAAGTAAAGACCTCTTAATTACCGAAGAACGTAACGACAAAACATGATTACAAGACTTTAAATAACATTTAATTAAATTACTGCGACGTGTTTTTAACCAAAAAACGTTTCTAAAACAGTATTAATTGAGAATTTGTTTCTTGCGTAAACCTTTTGGTGGAAGAATACGAACGCACAATTAATCAAACTGAAATCAAACTCTTTGGGAAAACAAAGCTGACTTGCAACTTTTAATTGACATTCCAAAACAGTTTCCTTGTTTTGATTTCGTAAATGAAGTTTAATCCTTTACAAACAAACGTATAGTGTAAGTATATATCGTGGCTTAAGTAATTCAATATCTCAGTTGTGTTATTGTAATAATAATATACTGTTATTATATCGCTATAATATTATTCATACTAATATAATTATACCAAAATAGTTTTTTTTGCTCGAACGCGAATCTCATGAGCTACCAATAATTCTTATAGAATGAATATCCCTTCAATGGGAAGGTGATAAGTTCTTTTACATAACTAATTTCCCACGGGAATGGGCACAACGCAAATAAAACCGCAGGGCGGTGCTAGTTAGCTATATTTATTCAGTCTTCAAAAGTGCTACGCGCTACGAAAAATGACTACGATGCTACGAGCGCTACGGATGCAAGTAACCTACATGAGATATTTTTTCGTAATAAAATAATTCCTAACCGCATACTAGTTCCCCTATACCATATATTTTATTTATAAATTGCTCCTTACAGTTTTAATTAAGAATACCTTTGCGCCATTTTTCAGACGACAAAACTAAACTTATTCAATTAAAGTCTTAGTTCGAACAAGTTGCTTCGCTTGGCTCACACCTGAACCGAGGTGCATTCAATGTAAGAAAAAAGCATTTTGTAAACGTCTCTTTGTATTGGAGTTTATTTCTTAAGGACCCAACTTTATGTTATTTACTTTTGGAATAGAAACTTTATTAAACGGACTGGTAGAAAAAATATGTGTTTGTTTTTGTACCAGTTATTTAATACTCGCCTCTGCACTACTAAATCTGCTACTACCCACAAAACTAAATCCAAGCGAGTGTCAAATGTTTAAAACTCGCCACGTTTCGCTAAACCACAACTTATATTCATCACGCAACTATTCCGCAAAAAAAGACTTTAAAAACTTTGAAATATGGAATTTTAATGTTTCTACATTTAAAGATTTTTTTTTGTATTCTTTTAGCGCTGGAAACACGCTGAAACATATATCAAGTGTCAGTGGAAGCGGGTTCTGCGAATTTTTTGTACCCGTTTGATTTACAGCGTCTGCGGGAAGAATCTTCTGACAAGTGTAATTATTAACGTTTGTTTTGTTTGTTTGCACGTATTTATCACTGTGATGAGTTTGCGCTTCATTTTGCTTTAAATAACGGATGGTAAGTTGTTTGTAACAATATTTTTTTGCAGAGTTTTAAAGAAAAATAAAACAGCTATAATCATGTTAGTTAAGTCTTCTTTGGTTGAATTGTAGACAGAGTCTTTAGACCACCTGACAACGTTTGACAAATGACGGTCACTGACCTTGTCTATTGATTGATGCCACCATAAACATAAGGATTGTTAAGCCATAGTTCAGCAAATCAAGCTTTGTATAGACTTCACATAACTTAGTCCAGACAATCTTAAGACTGTCTTTGGAAACTATTGTAGTGCTCGTGGCGTAGTTTGACTTAGCGATGGTAACTCATTGCGATTGCTAAGCAACGTGCATTGGTCACTAGTCAGATGGGTGGCCGATAGTGGTATTTCTTTCTGAGCGCTACTGCGCTTCGGAGGATACGTTAAATTGTCGGTTCCGGGTGGTTCAATCGTCATACCATGTAAGACTGACAGAGGCTTTTATGCGGCTTACTCAAACTTATTTACTTCTATTTTGTCAGTCACAGACTTAAACAAGAGAATTGTTTCGACGTATCATTAGATTGACCAAAACCAGACACGACTACGTAACAAAGTAACAAAGTACGTAGTAAAGTAATGACCAAAGACTGTTTAGACTGCAATGGTCTTAAGACGACTGCTAAAAGCTTTTGATCTACGCACCAACCGAACGTATTAAGAGTGCGATGAACTGTCAATTCTGTTTACTGAAAGAGTCAATAGCCTTTACTCCTAATATCGAGCATTAACCTGTAAACATATGTGTTTGTTTTGGTACTACAGAAAAGGTTTAATAAAATATTGATACAAGTGTTTTTATCTCTCTGTTACAAGTTAGTCTTTGATATTCAGACTGGGAATGCTGACAGTATATTGGACTTTGTTGTGCTTGGAATGTTAAGAGCGGCCAACCCGTCTTACTTTTCATACAAACGCTGTTACGTGATTACGGCGTTGTTATAGATCTTTCTTTGAAACTTTTTAGCTAATAAGTATCTTATGCACTATATCTAGGTTTCTATCGTAACAGAAAATCTAAATTTTTAGAAACAAATTCAGTATAAGCCTCCGAAAACCGGCTTTTTGCACAAATTTTACCTAAACTTTGGGCGGTCATATTGTACTTATAAATTGTAAAATTAAAGAAAATATTATGATAGAAACCTCGTAAATATAATGGAGATTTGAAATAACAATCATTTATTTCACAAACATGCAAGGTTTTTTAAAAAACACGTATATCCTGGAACATGTTTTATGAAGATTCCGCACACTATATTTTGTTCAACGTTATCGCGGTCTCCCTTGCTTGTTGTCAAGTAACGGAAAGAGGTATGCGGGGGGCGAGTCTATCTATGAATGGCGCACTCGCTCGCTAGCTCGCTAGTTCGGTCGCTCGCTCGCTTCGTATAGAACTTTCTTCGTTCTTTGTATTGTGCCTACGATATATATTTTACTAGCTGCGCCCCGTGGTTTTACCCGCGTTGTGCCCGTTCCCGGGGGAATTTAAGAACCGCTCGACCGATTTTGTGCAAACTTCACATAGACCATCTACTAAATAGTCCGAACAAAGCCTAAATATTTAGTTTGGATGGGTCAGCCCGTTCCTGAGTTATAAAATTACAACGAAAAGTGGCATTGATTTTTATATATTTCCATAGTATCCCACACGTATGCTTTCGCGAACTTATTTGAACGCAATAATGAGCAACGAGCAATGCAACGCAATGTTCGACATAATCAAAGTTTGATTATGTTGAACATTGTTTTTATGTATTACTAGCAGCGCCCCGTGGTTTTACCCGCGTTGTGCCCGTTCCCGTGGGAATTTCGGGAATTTTTTACATAAAAACCTTCCTCTTGAATCACTCTACCTATTACAAAAAACCGCATCAAAATCCGTTGCGTAATTTTAAAGATTTAAGCATACAGACAAACAGACAAACAAACAGACAAAAATAGCGACTTATACGATATCTAGATTTACTGTGATATTATTAGGCGACGATTACACGTAAAGTATTTACTGTGATCCATCAGTAAATAATGACGTATCGTGGTATTTACTGAACGTGTAACCTAATGTATTGATGGATGTCAGTATTTATTGATGGATTTCTAGATTTCTTGATTCTGTTATGATGATCCGTCGGATTATGATTTAAAAAGGTGTTACTATTGTCAGAAGTTCTTCAAAGCAGGGTTCAGGCATTCGAAAATAATTCTCGTAATCATCCATTTCACCATGAAATTTAATTTCTGCCATTAAATTCAAATGTGTGTACCTCAGAATACAGAATAACCAGAACCCGTGAGCGCGCATAATACTGTAGCTACTCAAACTAGCCTTAAATAGTGTAGTTTGATGCGCAACCGATCAGTCACTTTGTGACCGTCGGAACGCGCTAACGTGTTTTACCCGTGACCAATTTCACGAAACTATGCCGTCTTGTGTCATTCCTACCCGTACAAATGCAGTGGGTCTGAAAAAGAAACAGGATGGGATCACATTTCACGTGTAAGTATCGCATTTAGGTATCGTCTTATTTAAATATTTAATTATTTTCTCAGATTTCAATTGTCATAGAGAGTGATGCGTCAATCTATGCTAGTGTTGCCAATATAAGAGTTTTGATTTACCCTTCTTTTTATTACCTTTTGAGGGTTTTAATTCGTTGTAGAATATTAATAAGTAATATAATAAAAAATAACCAACTTGAAAAAAGAAAGTATAAAGCGTAAGTGCGGCTCCTATGTACCTAACCTAACAATCCTATTAAATAGTAAGTATGTTAGTCTATAGGATTTCTAAACAAATTTTTGGTGTGCGTGTGAGGTAGAAGGGGAGAGGGGGAGCGGGTATAAAATTATGTTTCTATATTAGCCATCTTAGATAGTGAAAAATTGTAATTGGCCCTAAGTTATTATTATTTTTTTATGTAACTCTTGTACCTAGCTGTAAGTTTTCCGAATACTTTAAAATAAAATAAAATAAAAATATATAATTTTTCCATCACCCGATAAAAGTGTGCAAACATCCACCTTAACACCGTGTTTTATTTAATATACCTATCTATTTCTTGAGATAATCAGGTAGGTACATAGTTATAAAGAAAAGGACAATTTTTATTCTATTATCATATTACCTCCGAAACTCCCAAAATTTACCCCAAAAATGGGCAAATAATGCGAGAGCTAACAACACTACGCGAGGGACTTTGTTCTGTTTTTGGACACAGCGTGTAGCTTGTAAATACATTTGAATGCTACATCTAGTACTTTCTATAATCTAAGGTGTGTACCTTTCCCTTTTTGCCCATCGCTTTCGCTTGGACTTTTTATTTAAACTAAGTGCTAAAATAATAGCCACGCAACCTTTAATTTTCAGCTCTGTGGCCATTTTAGACGTGTAAACAGCAGGAGACCGGACACAATACTGACGTAATAAATACTGTACGTGTAGGCCGGTGTATTAATCCATCAGTAAATACTGAAATCCATCAATAAATACTGTATTGACGGATCACAGTAAATACTTTACGTGTAATCGTCGCCTTATGAATGGCATCGTACGTAACGTCATCGGCCGGCCGCCCCGAGTGAGCGACGAAAGTTATCGAATGCCAAACGAGCGCTCAGGCACTTGCTCACTCTTTTCGCAGTGCCTCTTTTTCTAACATTGCGCTAGTTGAAACAACAAGCTTTTCAATAATGTTCGCGTTGGAGAATGACGGCCCGGGAAGGGCCCTCTTAAGTTGGGATAGCGGGATTTTGATTAGCAAAAAGATACCGCCAGATTTTTTAAAGGCTATTCCTGTGACATCTCAGATTACAATTTTTTGTTCGTTTAGTCATCTGTCAATGTGTATGTCACCATTTGCTACTTTTCCTTTCGATATTTTTTTTTTCTTGGTAGTATATTTCATGTAAATAACTTTCTTTGGTTTTAAGTAAATAAACATTAACTTATCTATTTATTAACTCCAATGAGGTATTTTTTATACAAATTGTAATTATAGCATGGGAAAATTATTTTTATTTTTGTTTAACCATGCACAAAACATGACAAATGGATTCTTTTTCTTCATGTCGATGGCACAATAAATTAATCCATATTATCGTTTCTGAAATGTCGGTTTTATTATAAAAATCCTACTTTAACTATACTTTTGGAATCGTTAAACGTTTCCTCCTCACTGCAAAGTCTCAGAAATGCATCTAAAAATAAAATATGCTTTAACTCAACGCTTTAAAGACTGTTTTCGCTTGCATATAGCAGTCTAACCTATATCTGCAAGAGCACAGAGTTAAACCACACAACACAATGCTATCTCAATGCGAATACAAAAGGACGAGAGATAAAAGAGATGATTAAAACTGAAAGCCGATTCAACTGTAAACTGTTTTAGATTTTTAATAGTTTTTGTCTTCATTGTACCTGTTATTTCAATTCCCTTATCAATCAGCCATTAAAATAACATTGTAAAATAACAATACTTATTCACACAAACATCATGTCATTCAGTACTAAAGAACATACTGAGAAGCTTAGATGAAAGTCCGTTCCTCAAGACTGAGTACATATTATAGAGCTTAACAATCAAGTACGAAACAAACGGAATGTGTTTAATACGTACATACATCATAACACACCACACGCAGGAGCTCGTAATAATACAGAAATTCGCAATTTATATATTTAATATCCAACTCTAAAATTGCTATAATAAATCTCAAACAATTATGTTATAAATGCTCGGTAACAACCCTCTTCTACACTTATTAATTATTTAAAAGCAGCCGCGATTGTGAACGCCTACTTTGTGCTACATGAACGTGTATTTTGTTTTATTCATTCTCATGTAGATTAGTGGTAACCCTGGTGTCGTGGAGTTTTTAGACCGCCGAAAGACCTCCGACTTAGTCTAACGATTTAAAGAAACAGGATCAACTGCCTAATCTTATTTATAGTGAACTAATTATATCTATTTTCTACTACTTCCACCTCGCCTCGGTGGTCTAGTGGTATGTGCACTCGCCTGCCAAGACTGAGGTCCCGGGTTCAATTCCCAGGTCGAGCGAAAACATGTTTCCTACTTTTCAAACATGGCTCGGGTTTGAGATCACCAACCCGCATTGGGCAAGCGTGGTGATTACGCCTAAAACCTCCTCACTGTACTGATATCTTCAGTGAGACGAGAGGCCTTTGCCCAACAAGTGGGACATTACAGGCTAATACTACTACTACTACTACTACTTCTTCCACCACTACAACCTTTTTTACCCCCTAAAAAATCTCAGACACTAGGGTTGACCTACAAGAAATTACTTACTTACTTTACCTCCTAAACAAATACTATGTTGTTGTACAAAGGGTTCAACACATTACGAAGCATATTAAAAAGGTCCTAGTCTTTCTAATTTTACAATATATCAAGAACGTAATATATTTATACACATAAACCTTTCTCTTGAATTATTTTATCTATTTAAAAAACCGCATCAAAATCCGTTGCGTAGTTTTAAAGATCTAAGCACACATAGGGACAGACAGACAGAGAGACAGACAGCGGAAAGCGACTTTGTTTTACCCATTAATTATTTCTTATTCTTCTTCCAAAACTACCACAAGCAAATATATACCAAATACCACTACATAAACGACTGTTACCATATTGTGTCTTCAATTTTTTCTTATCTTTTCATTACATTCTCAGCAATAACCACACTATAAATAAAGCTCAGAGAATCCCTGCATTAAGAGAACATTCATTCACGCAACTCATAAATGGTTGAACAATTAATTACTGCTGTAACAAATAGTTTCCTTTGAAGAAATATATCATAGGTCAGGTGTTGGAGACGTTATCTACTGGTCAATAGCTGGCATTGAGCCACAGATAGGCTAGACTAGACAAGATATTATGGAATCAGCTTCTGGGTTAATTATCTTGTGGATCGTTTGCGGGTCTTAGCTAATAATAATGTATGGGCTCAGTAATGATGGACCGTCATTACGTTTGATTTGATATTGTTATTAGTTACCTACGATATTGTTGTAGCTTTTATCGACAAAGATGATCGTACTTATCAATTAAAGTATATTCACGAGATGGGATTGGAAAGCTTTTGTGATCAATTATTATTTATGGTCGTCTTCATATCTACTACACTAATATTATAAAGAGGAAAACTTTGTTTGTTTGTAATGAATGGGCTCAAAAACTACTGGACCGTTTTAAAAATTCTTTCACCATTCGAAAGCTACATTATCCACGAGTAACATAGGCTATTTTTCATCCCGAAATTCCCACAGGAATGGACACAACGCGGGTAAAACCGCGGGGCGCTGCTAGTATTTTATAAACTAATCTTTCTTTCTTATCGAGTGGATGGGAAACCTGACCAATCCTGGTGTCAGAGTTATTGAGCCGCCAAAGGCCTCTGACATGGCTCATGTAACGACTACTGTCCGTAGAAAGTAACCGGGACCGACGGCTTATAAACTAATAGCAGCGCCCCGCGATTATACCTGCGTTTTGTCCGTCCCCGTGAGAATTTTGGGATGAAAAATAACCTATAACCTTTCCGTTGAATGAGGCTATCCAGTACCAAAATAATTATTCATTTCGGATTGGTAGTTTTTGAAATTAGAGCATTGAAACTAAGAAAAAAAAATCTAGCTCTTCAGCCTTATTATATTAGTGTAGATTCTGTTTAGAAAACAATATCAGTGCACGGACGTACCTATATCGATATATTTAGGTATATATAGGTATATACAGGGTGATTTCGGGGCCGTGATCCCAACCATTTTTTTCTGACTCAGTAAATAAATGATTGCGATGCTACCTGTATTTATTTTAATTTAAACAAAGATGATTCGTTATTTACGTATTTTTATTTAAAAATTATTATTGACTCAAAATGCGTGGTCACCCTACTTTTAATATTACTTGCTTGACATAAGTTTTCTTAGGAAATAGTAGGGTGACCATGATCTCGAATTATCCCAGTTTTTTTTGCTGACTAAAATAAGTCGCTGGTGTACTGTTAGTCCTAACCTATCGTGATGCTTAGGAGAAAGTAAGTTAAATGCTTCTTTCTTGCTCCACGACCCCGTAATCACCCTGTATAGGTATATTTAGGTATATATAGGTACATATTTGTATAGATGTTACGATCATCTATACAAATATGTAGGATGTTCCTTTTATGATCTCAAAAACAAATGTGAAAAAATAATTATTTTATAATAAAAGTCGTCATTTGCTCAGTTATATCCCAACCGATCTATTCTGGTCTACATGTACTTAAGTAGTAATTTTCAATCATTATGATTAATGACAACATCAACAGAAGGCTCACTCAATACGTATCACTATACAAATGTATGGCTTCGGTCATTCATCACAGCTGGAGTCTATAGTAGTATGTGTTAAGTATCCGATAATTACAGCTTTGATCCGTCTGAATCCAGCATTCAGATTGGTGGAGATCATATCAATGGCGACGTTGATAGGTTCAATTGGTGCAGGATCACTCAGCTCTAGTTACCATCTATACATCGGTGTTTTATCTTAATTGACTAATACACTACTTTTACCGTTTAAGGCTCTTAGGAAACCAGGATTTAATTACTGGTTTTTATGAATTAAGTGTCTCGTGTCAGCCGCAAATGAAACCAACAATTCAGTAAATAACTTTGAGTAGGTTAGTGGCCAACCCTAGAGTGTTTAGACCACCTGACATGATCTGACAATTGCAACAACCGGGACCGACAATTACCAAAGACAATACTTGTGTCAACTACCGTGCCGTTATGTTCGAACTATTCTCTCGTTATTTGAAATTGGAAACCGATTTTAAACAATACCCTTTTTGATAAAAAATATTTAACTCCATGAGAAGTTGTCTCGATCGTGCGGTAGTATCGTTTAAATTGACAGTTTTTGTCACAACATAGTTTAAAAACTGGCATTTTGATATCCGTTTTATAATTGGTTTAAAATTCCATCGAGTTCGATGATAACTCGATTACCGTAGCACTAGTATGTAGCTGTTTTGTACGTATTTATCAGGAGTTTTAATGGTCTTTGATGGATTAAGTACCAGTCAGGGAATTTGGCGGTCAGTCAGTTTGAGACGAAAATTGTAAAACAATTTTCGATAAAGCGAAGCCACAGTATCTTTTTATTACAAATTGTTTGATGATATGCAAAGTATTTTGATCATAAAGTGATTGATTAACTTTTCCTGATCATATACTTAAACCAGATTTAAACGTATATCACTAGAAAAAATACTACGCAAAATCATTGGTTTAATCAAACGTTCTAATTAATAAAACCTTTTCACCGGCCCTCAAGCAACTAACAATTACAATATTTACATCTTCCAATTATCTCAGATTAAAATAAAAATTAATTTGTTTTACATCCCAATTCAGATAATTAAAAAAATGAGTTTTTCTTTGGAATCTCCAGGTCTGTCAACATCATAAATAATTAATAAAACGATTTAATAATAAAAGTGAACTTTAAACTCATTACTTGTTTAACGTATCTTAGATATACATCTAAGATACGTTCAAAACAGCCTCTAAGGGGCCAAAACTTAATAAAAATATTTGACTTTGACTTTGATATCAATAATCCTTCATGCCAGACATTATTCATACATAATAAACCTAAAACCCAACGAAAAGGGTGTCTCTGTGATGTCAACAATACTTTTTACTTACTGCACAGTACATTTATGTTTCTATAGTAAAAGGTATACTTAAAGTTATACTTTTACTACTAAGGGCGGCCGAGGAAACGCTGGAGGGACGACATTGTCCCCTTCAAAAGCGAGTGATGGGAGACCGCGAAAGACAGAGAGAGTTGGGAGCTTTTGGGAGAAACCTTTGCCCAGCAGTGGGACGATATAGGTTAAAGAAAAATAGGTATACTTTATGAATGGCACATAAACTAAATATATAAATAAAATAAATAATTAATACTCCTTATAATAATTATTAGGAACTTATAGTTTGAAGTCTGTCTTTTACCTTAAAAGGTTTTTTCCGTTGATATTTCTAAAAATAAGCAACATCTTTACGCAACTAGAAGTTAGCAGTGAGTCAATTTGAGTCTCATAATTACATCGTCTCGATATTTTCCAAGAAAAGGAAGCGGCTTGCTCAACGTCCATCAAAGGAGCAATAAGCCGGAATGAAATAATTACCCATCAAAATGATTTTAATGGGTCCGATTAATATGACCTTGTAGTTGAAAGAAACGTCTTAATAAAACGAGTGAATGAACGTAAATGAGTACTCTTCTCTCAATTTTAAAGACTTTATTTACCTCTTTGCTGGAGTTTTAAACGAGAAAATCAAACAAAGCGGTAAGGTTAATTAGTGGCAAACTTTAGTGTCTAAAATTTAAAGTTATTTGGATCTAAATCTGTGTATTTTAATTTACGGATTTTTATTCGTACAGCATCGTTTGCTAAAAACGTGTTGGTGATCTCAAACGGGAGTACGTTAATAATGAAAAACAAGTAGATCTTTAAATGGCGTCAACAAAAATCTGTGAGAGTTGGTTTTGTCCCCTCAATTCTTCTCACTAGCAAAAAAGTCCGAGCTCGACCCAAAATTTACGAAGCACTCCCGTGATAATTAAAATATTAAAATAGACCTTTGATTACACCTAAGTAACATAGGTGTAGACATTCGAATCCATTAAGGTTTTTAGTAGGGTAACAAAGTGCCATCTGTCCGCCGTCACAAACTTTCGTTTAAAATATTTTATAGATGTTTATTCAGTTTTCAGTTCTATGCCCCAAATTCTAAAGGTTTATTTTCCCAAAAACTAAAAGGAATCCTTTCTCCAATTTATAATAACAAGGTCAAGTAAGCTCTGTTCGAAGGTAGATAGCTATATTTTTAATTAACGTCCCTTTGATGAACTTTTCTGTATTTTTAATCGTATACAAATAAATTCGTTGGACCGAAAACAATCACACTGATTAAAGAGATCTGGGGACGCGGCTTGGAATATAATTTTTATCTTTACCCCTTAGGGAATAGAATTACTATCCTAATGGAACTATTTGATTGAAATATTTCAGTTTGAGATTTATTTTCGACGTTGCTATACCACGTTGTTGCTAGGTTCCACAAATAAAATCAAACGTAACTGAAAAGGTAACTAACGAAGGCGGCTCGGTATAAACGACGCAGACGTCTTCTCTAATTGTTACTGAGAAAAGTCTAAAAAAACATGACTATATTTACTGATTTCTATTAACTTTAAGCGAACTCTTCGCGTTTATTTTACATTTTTATCTGCTGTTTTGACCCCTTTCAGGAACCGTGAGCCTTCTGTGACCACGGTTCCTGTAAAGGGGCTGAAGTGTATACGTCAACGTAGCTTTAATTTTTTCATACTTGGACTTCCCACTGACTCAATATTAAGGATACTTAAAGGCTGTTACTGACTGATGTCGTTACGAGGCATAATGTAACATTCACAGCGAGCAAAGAGCAATTTTTCACAGTAAAGAGCCGTTCGGTACGCGCTAAGAGCGCTGTGTTTCGCCGTACTGCATGCACGAACGCTCGTGTGTAAGACGTTATAGTACGCCTTGTTACGTTCGGTCAGTACCCGCCTTAATAGTATTTGGTTATAACAACAAATAATCTGTTATGTATTTATGTGAACAAAAAGTTACGAAATTCTTTCTAGTTCTAGTTAAGTTCGATTTTCGGCAGGAACCTATCGAACCCTGGTTTGAAACCGAACTTTACGAGGTCGGTTTTACGAGTAGTTTTATAGTTTTTACACAAAACAAGACAGCTATGCCTACAATGACACCATGTTCGTTGTATTCTAACCCGTTGTTTGTCTATACCTATATTCTATCAACACCTATACGTATCAACTTGAAAGTGTATTTGCATTTAAATGAGTAAAGAGTAAATTTCAATGCTTCAAGTATTACAGTTTTAGGCTTGTCAATGATGTAAACAAAACATTGCATTCACATAACTTATACTTTGAAAACAAAAACAGACCAACGTTCGAACACGCTCATCAAAACTTGGAACCAACAGAAAGGTACAAACAGCTAAAAAAATTACGACTGTTGCCCAAAAATGTGTATTGCTGTAATTTCGTGAAACAAAGGCAATGGAATATTTGTTGCGCTATAAATCTTTTTAGAATATCGAACTTTTCCACTAGTTTACCCATTCAAATTTCAATTCAACTTATGTAACAGCAAGTTGCCGCGCTGTTTATAAGTTATCCGGCAATTATTACCTCTAGCTTTTGTTGGTGACAGTACACAGCCATTTGTAATGGCTTTCAAATTGTTATTGGTTGTACTATTTATGGAATTCTAACTGAATGATAATAAAAGCGGTTTGTTACCTACAATGAAAGTTTTAAAGGTAACATTATGCATTCATTCTAAATCCATTGTGTAAGAAAGAAAAATATTGTACTATTTGTATTCAAAATATTTGTTATATATATATATAACACAAGTTAAATTTAAAAACCTGTTAAAAACGAACATTTTAAAACTAGTTTTAAAAGCTTTTTTATTTTATTTTGGAAGTAACAACGACCGGTAACTTTAAGTGCAAGTAAAATGAAATCGGTCCATCCGTTTAAGAGCTTCACTGACACATACACAAACAATATAACACCCCTATTTTGCGTCGGAGATAAAAAGATCTGCTGATGACTATATCAATGATCTTCTTTTAAACTTAAGAGCTGGGCTCTTGTCGATGGGGTTCTTTCCACTTTCCTCTGTCATCTGCCATCCTCTTCAATATCAATGATAATACGATTAAAATCCAAACATGTTTCAATAGAACTGGTTTTCTTTTGTAGTATCCGTTTCAATTCAGCAAGAAAAATGACTAGTTTTTTCATTAATCCTTACTCCTCCAAACCTCCAACGGTATTACAAAGAACCAAAGTAGATTTATTTCAACGCCCCGAGTGGTAGATTGCTAAGAACAACAATCCTGCACAGTCATCAACTTTTTCCATCTGTCCTATTTCCATTCCTTTCCGGAAGTTGGCGCAATACATTTCTTCCATCCCTATCGCTCGTCACTGCCATTTGCATAGTCTTTTGTTTTCGTACATTAACCTCCTTTAATTTAGAAGCCCGGCAAACAATTGCATGTTGGTTTGAATTTGGAACCTCAAAAAAAGGCTCTTTGATAAGCATTTTAAGTATAATCTTTCTGTACCGTAGCAATGATAGAAGTAAGTTCTAACTGCTGTTATTATATATTATATATTAGCAACAAGAAATCGTGCAGTCAGTTAAATCATTCCTTATAGATATTTAGCTAGTAAAATAGGATTAGCTTTGCAACTCACCTGTCATCTAAAATAACGTTACATTACTTCGGTCATTTGTTAAATGGGGAAAATGAAACATCGGCAAAACAAGGCATCAGCCATTTTACGCTTTTCGTCATTTGATACGAGTACTTCTCTGAGTCATGTTCGGTAAAATTAACTTCGATCAAACGTATTTCAGTTGAATACGGGTAACCTGACTAATGGCAAAGACGAGTGCGTTGTTCAGACTAGTTCAACAGCGCAGTGTCAATGTACGGCTATGCTGAACAAGCCATAACATGCCTAAAATTCATCAAGCTATCTCCACAGCTCTACACAATAAAAACTCCGGGAATAATGCCAAAAAATAACAATCTCTTGTAGTGTTCCGTATATTATTTTCTTGCATTGCCTTGACGATAAAACAATTTTACGATGCCACATAAATATCGGTAAGAAAACTGTGCCAAAAATTACTCGTGTCTCCTCAGAGTTGTGATTTTATTAAGAGTATTTAAATTAATGGTGCGTACAGTCTTGTAATAATTTAAGTAACATTAAATTAATGTGATTACGTTGTCGAGCTTTCACCTTTAATTTAAACGAGCGGGTTCTTTGTAATTTTATATTTCGAGATTCCTTTTAGATTGACTTTTATGTTAATTAGAGCTACAACTTATGTTGTGTACCCAGCATAATACTGATGATTAATCACTACATAGTATAAAACAAAGTCGCTATTTTTGTCTGATTGTTTGTCTGTATGCTTAAATCTTTAAAATTACGCAACGGATTTTGATGCGGTTTTTTGTAATAGGTAGAGTGATTCAAAAGGAAGGTTTATATGTATAAAAATTCCCGAAATTCCCACGGGAACGGGTACAACGCGGGTAAAACCGCGGGGCGCTGCTAGTGTTAGATAATTTGATGTCATTAAATTACCTAACTAGCTTTTTTACCCTACTAGCAATTCATAAGGGATAAGGGAGTAAGGGATTTTTAAACTCTATACTATTTTGAATTGAAACTTCGTCTACGGATACACTTTGCTTTTATTTTTCATTTTTGACAAGCCCGTTGGCACAGTGGCAGTGAGAGCGCTTACTGTGTCGGGGGTTGCGGGTTCGATTCCCGCCCGGAGTCAACAATATGTGAAGACATAGTTGTTGGCGACGACGTCTGGGTGTCGATTATATATTCTTATAAAGTATTTGTGTATAATATGTAGTACTATCAGTTACTTAGATTCCATATTACAAGTTTGGAGCTTAGTTTGGATTAAACGTGAGTGAATTTGTCCGGGTATATATAAAAAAAAAACTGACGTTTCGGCCCCAACACGAACCGTGGTCAAACGAAACGTCAAATCAAAATGTGACGTTTCGGTTATCCGTAAACTTAGTTTCAATTAAATATGAGTAGTGTTCGCTTAAATTTAAGAAATCTTTCCATTATATGTTTCAAGAGTACTGACTGTTTCCCGTTTCACCCGCAACGTTTATTTCCCACGGAAATTTAATCATAAAAAGAATATAAAAAGCTTCGTCAAAAAGCTTTATTTTTATTTAAAAAAGAGTTTAAATCAATCCGTTAGTTTTTATAAATACAAGCAAAAAATAAAAAAGTTAAACGTTGTTCAAAAATGAACAGTATTTTTACCAATGATTACTTTTGCAAATACATTAAAACGCAGAATATTTTTAACTCAAACAAATCGTTTCCAAGCTCGGGATAAATGTAAAAATTGTAAACATTAAACTCACATTTATTGCTTGACCTACTTCTAATTCCGCAAACATATTTCACATTCGTATTTGTCATGCGTAACGTTCTTTTTATTAGAGCTTACAAAACGAACCATAATTCTTTTGAAATATCAAATATCACACACAAAAAGGCATCAAGCGGTATCAAATCGGTTTGTAACCAATCCTTAACCTCATTACATAAAATACCGGTCACCCAGCGGTACGGATACACCTTTTCCGGTGAAAATCCGTAATTTATCATGTCCTATCCCTAAATCCGTAATTTATTCTGTGTCGTTCGCCTGCCGAGTACCATCGATCGTGTCTGCATTGAATGTAAATTACAACGATTCTTTACGACTGTACTGATTTACAAAAATAACCATTGTTGTCTTAATGTCTTTGTAATGCGGCGGAATGAAGAATCATTCGGTTCCAGATGACGGAGCTCACAATCTCTACTCAATTTTGTAAGAAATCGGTTGACGGTTTCTTTTTTGTACTTTCAAATTTTTTCTCTAATATAGTGTCGTTTAAAAAGAAATATAATCTGCAGAGTTAAATAAAGCATCTTATTTCTTTTAACAATTTTGTTTAAACATCGTTATAAATTTCTAAAGACTTGACTTAAAAAGAAAATATTTCCAAAGATTCAGTTTAAAACGAAGAGTTAAATTCTTAATTTAAGTAAACATTGTAGACAAAAGAACATTTTATATTTGAAGTAAAGCTAAAACCACTATGTTTGTAGTACGGTCGTACTAAGTTGTTAAATGCATTTCAACTAAAACGTTTGTCTGCGGTTGTTTCGATTAGTTCGATGTACATTGAATGTTTTGTTCTTCCACGTCTGAGTAATCAGAAGGAATTAACAGAAATAGCGTAAAAAGAATTGTTTGCTCTCCAGTAAGTGGTCGTTGTTATTTTGCTTTGTATTTTATGCTGGAATAGAAGTTACTAAAATGTTGTTGTAGAACTTTTTCTCGGTTAAACTTTATTTTTCTTTTTTATTTAGTACTGGCGGAAATAAATTAAACTATCGTTGTTGCTACAACCTTCTATTTGATATTTGAAATTGGAATGTTTTAGGTTTTAAATCTGTTAATTTGTCGAATGTAATCTGTTAGTGTGGTGGTGACGGTAGCAATAACGCCCAATCTTGTCACTATACTGCTATCTTCAGTGAGGTGAGAGGTTTTTGCTTCACAGTGGAATATTGCAGACTGATTTGTGATACAAATGTAACCTCTATTTATTTTAATAACAACCAAATGTCAACTCACATACACGTTCGTTAGACCCACACTAAGAGCCTAATATAGTCACTACAGTCTTTAGACTGACATTTGTTATACAAATTTCTTTGTCAAAAGATAAAAAATAACTGACAAACAAGTCTTTTAAACGTCAAGTCTTATGTGTGCTCCTTAATTTCACAGAACAGACCGATAGTGTGTTCAGATAAAAAATATTTCAACATAACATACGGCAATATATTGCCACATTAACAGCACACTATAAAATCTAATCTCACTATCAAATGAATGAATTAATCTCTATCCCCATTGAATCATTCTGTTAAACTAGTCGTCAGCCATCTTGAGGTACTCGATTGCTAAGCTGTACCGATATAGTTTCTCATAAAGGAAGGCTTAGATGTAACTCGAACGCTTGACACAGAGGATTGGTTATTGCTGCATAACGATTAGATATCTCTGAATATGTATAAGTAGATAACGAATAGTTCTATCGAAGATGGTAACTTGGAATGTAAATGTATTTGAAAAATGTTTCAGAATGTTCTTAGTGCTTTTAACAGGACTTTATCATGTTGGAGGAATGTGCTCAGTGAGTCTTAATTGTAAGATAGATAATGTTACTGTACATCGTTGTACTTGTACAGTCGATTTCGTAAATATATTTACCCTTTTTTTCAAGAATAAAGAAATACCCGGACAAATTCACTCACGGTTAATAAGACCCAAACTAAGCTCTAAGCTTGTAATATGGAATCTAATTTACTGATACTAATACCTATTTATACACAAATACTTTATAAGAATACTAGCTGCCAGGCAAACGTTGTTTGCCACATAAAAATTAAGAGGTCGACCACCCTAATCACTATAAATTGAGATGTAAGATATCCTATCTTTCAAGTTGGATCAAATTGCATAAGGTGTGCAAATCAAATTTAAAATCGGTACGGTACTTTAGGAGTCCATCACGGACAACGTGACACGTTATTTTTATTTATAAAGAAGATATTATAATTGATACCCAGACATCGCGATGTCTGTTTTAAAAATCACCAGTACCCACCGAAATAACATGAAAAGAAGTATTTCGTAGATTGCAACTTGTTCAGCTATTAAATTACGTCCACTAAAATTTCTTCTCCATATAAAAAACTTCATTAAAACACTAGACACGTTAAAAGTAATGTTTTCGTCTGTCTGTTTATACAATACCACAGCGCTAACGCCCGCTGCAGTGGAACAAGGATTTTACTTGCTAATTTCGCCCACAAACGTTTTACTGGAAGAGAAACCAAGGAAATCACAATTTGAAATTTTCACTTTGTGTTAAGAGACACTATTTACATTAAGTCTAGTGGTAGTGGGTAGGAACTGTGGCTAGAAACGTCTTACGAAGGTGCTAACTGCGGGCATTAATGTTTAATAATATGTACTTGTTCGCTCATTGTTAGTTGTTCTTCTATACTCTTCACTACATACGAGAAATAAAGTCGTCTCTGTTTCGTGTCTGTTTGTCTGTTTGTCTGTTTGTCTGTATGCTTAAATCTTTAAAATTACGCAACGGATTTTGATGTTGATGCGGTTTTTTGTAATAGGTAGAGTGATTCAAGAGGAAGGTTTTTATGTAAAATAATTTCCGAAATTCCCACGGGAACGGGCACAACGCGGGTAAAACCGCGGGGCGCTTTTCTAATATAATAAATCTGAAGAGTTTGTTTGTATGAACGCACTAATCTCATAAACAACCAATCCGATTCGAATAATTCTTTTTGTAATGGATAGCCACATTCAACGGGAAGGTTATAGGCTATTTTTCATCCCGAAATTCTTACGGGAACGGGCACAATGTGGATAAAGCCGCGGGACACTGCTAGTTTATTGATATTATTATATTAGCTTTCGCTCTTTATTAATGGTCGTTGTTTTGATTACAATAATCAACAATAACTATGTATACAAGCCTTTCTACCTGAATGCAGCGAAGCCAAAAGGTTATGTATTTCATTTTTTTATCAGACATCCCATTGACATTAGACATCTAACAAGCTTTAAAATAAACGTAAAATAACTTTTTTACTATTAATTGAAATGTACGTTGATGTCATTATTATTTGTTCAAACGGGAACTTACGTACGACGGAGGTTACTGTTGAGAGAAGCGCTCGCGACAGCGTGAGTTGTGCGGGGAGAGACGCTCCTCCTCCTGATGAAGGTCACCGGACGTGACCGAAACGTGTTGAGGGACACTCAACAGCAACCTCCGTCGTACGTAAGTTCCCGTTTGAACAAATAATAAGTTAATAGTAGTTTATGCAACTGTCATATAATGAAGGGTATTAAAACACGAGTGTGAGTTTATGAAACGAGCGCAGCGAGTTTCATAATAGTAACGAGTGTTTTAATACCCGTGTTATATGCAGTTGCATACACTACTTTATCTTCACTAATGCAATTAATCAAACAAAATTTTAAAAACAAAACACATTGCGAAACATTAAATTCACGCGTACGTGTATTGTCACAGTGAACTTGCCGCCATTAAAATCTAACCAATGAGAGCGCAGCTGCGCGCGCAGGGCCGCAGGGCGCGCGCCGCGCAGGGCCGCAGGGCGCGCCGCGCAGGGCGCGATGTTATAATGAGATTTTACGATATCGATGTGGATATTATAACATCATGTGCAATTGCTTAAATTGAGTGTTTTAGTTGTCTGCGCTATAACAGTAGTAATTATAAGTCAAGTAACATAACATAAGTAGAATGTTACAACATTAGTGTTGATAAAATACTTAATGATATTTACATGAGTAGTCCCATGTAAATATCATTATTTTGTTTTCGGAATAAACCTCGTGCGATCAATACAGAAAAATACGAAATATTATTATATCATTATTTGAACTCAGCTTAAAAACATTTCTAACCACAATACTAGTATGTATAATAAAATTAATAAATTAAACAATTATATGAATCCACAGTCAATAATTACTTTACAAAGGATCGTGTCCCACAGTTGACGGCCATCATGTTATTTAAACACCATCTGGAGCGGTCATTACATACACTGCACGGTTAGCTCTTATTTATAACCGTGAGAGCTTTTATATTTCAAAGTAATTGTTCAGTTTCGAATTAAAATGTTTTAGAACACGTGGTCAAATACAGAAGATAAAAAGCTACGCGAGATTGACAGTAATATGTGAGCTAGATCTTAATAGGTATTGTATATTGCTACTGAAACAAGTGATTGTATCGTGATACTTTGTCATATGATATTTCATTTGTTTTAAAATAACCCAACCTTTGATTCATCGTTGGTTTTGAGTTTTGAGTAATAATAAGGTTGTCGGCTGACCTCGATAATCATCCCACTTTTGATGTCGGGGAACAGCGATATTTACCCCACTTTTGATATTGGGGACATGTCACATCAGGATAAGCACGAGCATTATACTGTCAATCCAACATCTTAGGATTTCTAGGTCTTGATCTTGAAATAATAACTCACAGGACTTCATTACAATGACATTGCTTGTATTTTACACACGATCATCATGGATTACACATTACAGTTAGGATACGTCTAGATTCAATTAATTGATGGAACCTAAACGACCTCCCTACACCCCATAGTCGTCCTGTCCACGCCATAGAATCTTTTCCTAATCCTATACTCGATTCGCAATACGATCGTGATGTCGTCAACCCATCCTTCCTCCAATCTACGTTCCAATGTAATCCGCCATCCAACCATCTCCATTCGTCCCATCACGTCTAATGTACGCCATCTTTTCTTATCATAGACTCACTCACTCACTCACTGCCACAGACTACCAAACCAGCTCACATCCCTCTATCGAACAACTGTCATCTGTCATAGTGCGTAACACCACAGACTTAACATAGTCTATTCTCATACCACAGACTACACCACGAAGGTAGAACTCACGTCACGGAATAACAACACTACCGATTCCATCAGTCAACTGAATTTACAAACTACTCTTAAACTTCTACAGACTAAAATAATGTAGTGACGTTATAAACCGCTATCTGGTGTGGCACCACTGATGCCACGCTCCGACACGGCCATCCTGCTAGCACACGTCCTCGTGTGTTGGCTAACCTGCACAGAAATAACCAACGAGAGTATTTGTTCGCCTCGGCCACTTCTGACCAATCATATTTCTACAAACAGCTCAAATAAAGAAACTTCGTAACTGTATAGTTTTTCTTTTAAATTACTAACTATGATTACTAACAACTCAAATTCAGATTAACAATATGATCAAATAGCGTAAGAAATCACAAAGTAAATTATGATAACGTTTCATCTACCAAAACCCTGGGGCCAGTAACAGTGACAGACTCTGGTTCATTATTCACACACAACCAACAATTTAAACACAATTGATTTACTACTGAGCTTTATTCGTGGTCACAACACAAGATTTAGCAAACGCATTTGCCCTTTATGCACTTCCATTTCGGAATGCCGAGTCGTCCCATGACTCTACGGTCTTCGCTACCAGGCAAGACCCGACCACACTACCCAGAGCTACCGCCTACTGCCTACCCACGGACTACTACAAGTAGTAGACGCCGATTTCTAACGGGCTACAGCTACGGCACTCTGGTGCGGTCTCAGACTGACCCACGACATAAAACCAGTAACAATCAACCACTTAATTAACCTCACTGTCTCCACTTCGTCTGAGTCAGCTGTTACCTGCCCCACAGGCATCTTCCTAACACGATCAATATCAACCAGAGCCATAAAAAAAATATCAACCAGAGCCATGTACCACTGTCGCTTGTAACAACAAATTAACACAATTTAATTAACCACACAAATCGAAACTTCACTCTAGTAAGCCCCTCTATCGCCACGGCTCTCGAGCCGTCCAGCAATCGCAATTGCTCTCACAGCCGCCGAGTCTACTCCTGGACTCTATGGTTCCTCCAGAACCCGACCTCCGCCAGAGTTGCCTGCTACCGCGTACTCACGGACTACAATGTAGACACCGATTTCTACTGAGCTACGGCTACACGACAACCTCTGGTACGGTCCAACACAATACGGCCGATAGAGTCCTTACTCGAGTTTCCACCAAAACAAGTTTACTTATCCTCATCAGGATCACTATTTACATCAACTTCGACTGGTACATGACCTACTGGCATCTTTCGTAATCTATCGTGTGCATACTTGTAAGTACGTTTAGAGTTCAAAGTTTTCAACGTGTACCGATCACCATCGTTCGGTCACTCCTGACCTAATCAACTCTACTTCAACAAAAGACTTAGTAAAGCTCAAACTATTATTCTTTTCTAATCAACAATTTTAACTATCTCAATATTTATAATCACATTGCTTATCTCAACATAATACTAGAACATCGTCAGGCACAAGTACCCATTAAAAATCAAATTCATTTCAAATCAAAGTAAAAGTCAAGTGTGTGTGTCTCTATTGTCCGGCTATCCCCGTAGCCCTAATACGCAGTCATCCCTGTGACTGGCCGTGATCATCCCAGTGACCACCCATGACCCTGATC
Organism: Cyclophora albipunctata; assembly: GCA_963082685.1. Taxonomy (NCBI): domain Eukaryota; kingdom Metazoa; phylum Arthropoda; class Insecta; order Lepidoptera; family Geometridae; genus Cyclophora; species Cyclophora albipunctata. Next base: position 1,978,675 of record OY720119.1, read on the forward strand.
ATCCCTGTGATCAGTCACTCTCGTGATCATCCCAGTGATCACCCATAGCCCTGATCATCCCTGTGATCAGTCACTCCCGTGATCATCCCAGTGATCACCCATAGCCCTGATCATCCCTGTGATCAGCCACTCCCGTGATCATGCCAGTGATCACCCATAGCCCTGATCATCCCTGTGATCAGTCACTCCCGTGATCATCCCAGTGATCACCCATAGCCCTGATCATCCCTGTGATCAGCCACTCCCGTGATCATCCCAGTGATCACCCATAGCCCTGATCATCCCTGTGATCAGTCACTCCCGTGATCATCCCAGTGATCACCCATAGCCCTGATCATCCCTGTGATCAGCCACTCCCGTGATCATCCCGGTGATCACGCCTAGCCCTGATCATCCCTGTGATCAGCCGCTCCCGTGGTCATCCCAGTGACCACCCGTGATCATCCCCGTGACCACCCAGACTCAAGAGGACACGCACAACTAGTTACCACACAGTCAAAAGTGACTACAGTTCATCCTCACAAGGCTCAGAATCACTAACAATGGGTACTTGCCCTTCAGGCATTTTCCTATACCAGTCAATGACACTATATTGTGTACTCGTTTTCCTCTAAACCTCGCGGCCACAGTAATTTGCACTCGCTCGGTCAACCTGACTATTAAGAAGCTTGTTCTTTCTTAAATTCTTGATTTCAATCAAAAATTAATTACAATTATTATCAATCGGGAATCATCAATGCTATGTAACACATGAATACTAGGTACCACGTCATTTTCAACTTTAACTTCAATAGACTATTAATCTCAAATGCACATTACAATATGAGCCATGAGTAAGTAACAGTAAGCTTGTCTAGTCACGTCTAGTCACGGCAACCAGCCGACGAGCAATCACATTGCTCAACAACACACGGTCTCAGCAGATCACTCCACAGTACGGTCAATCCAGACCACGATCATCGCCGAGTTCGAACATTGAACTCAATAAGTCACATAGTCACATAGAAACCCTTACTCATACTCTCATATTTTACAACGGGATAAACATCCAAAATACTTTCAATAAGCTTTCTACTTTATCAAGTGGTACGAAGATTCACTACAAAACTCTCAATGTTAACTGACTCAAATATCACAAAATAGCTCACCGGATATTTCCCAACTAAGATACTCGTACTTCAATACGCCAATTCATGTCAATAATTACCGCAATACATCACCAATTTAACATCCAATGTGAATTTGTCGTGATAGATTCTTGAATAATTCGGCATACCGCAATCCCTCTTAAACCTCAGGTAACAGGATTGAGAAGAGAACCACGTTCTACCCTGAACGAGGTTTATCAATGCTCACAATAATTACCAGCATTGAACCAACATGAAAATAAGAAAACATATTAGAACATATCACATTACGTACAAGATTAAACTTGACTCTTTCGGAAGCTCATAATTACCTTCTTAACTCCACAATAGAGTAGAAAACCAACTAACTATACTCACAGAACATTCCAAGTTTTATAACCAATTGCAAAATAAACATTACGTAAAGCGCATGACAGTAGCGCTTTTGGCGGGATGATGATTCAGACATATCTCCGAATACTACGAGCTTCATAATCCAGGGGAAGGTACATGAATTTCAATCTCGTCGTCGTCGTCGTCGTCGTCGTCGCCGTCGTCGTCGATAACATGCACTAACGAGCTCAGCTTGCAGCTCTCAATATTCTTTCATCTTATCATAAACCTAGCTCCGTGGTTGATCTTGAACACAATCCATGGCGATATGATATTCAGCACAGTGGGCAATCCAGGCTCAGTGGGCAATAGCGATCTTTATCCTTGTCTGCTGGACGCTCGGTGGGCAATAGCGATCTTGATCCCACTTCTGATGTCGGCTGACCTCGATAATCATCCCACTTTTGATGTCGGGGAACAGCGATATTTACCCCACTTTTGATATTGGGGACATGTCACATCAGGATAAGCACGAGCATTATACTGTCAATCCAACATCTTAGGATTTCTAGGTCTTGATCTTGAAATAATAACTCACAGGACTTCATTACAATGACATTGCTTGTATTTTACACACGATCATCATGGATTACACATTACAGTTAGGATACGTCTAGATTCAATTAATTGATGGAACCTAAACGACCTCCCTACACCCCATAGTCGTCCTGTCCACGCCATAGAATCTTTTCCTAATCCTATACTCGATTCGCAATACGATCGTGATGTCGTCAACCCATCCTTCCTCCAATCTACGTTCCAATGTAATCCGCCATCCAACCATCTCCATTCGTCCCATCACGTCTAATGTACGCCATCTTTTCTTATCATAGACTCACTCACTCACTCACTGCCACAGACTACCAAACCAGCTCACATCCCTCTATCGAACAACTGTCATCTGTCATAGTGCGTAACACCACAGACTTAACATAGTCTATTCTCATACCACAGACTACACCACGAAGGTAGAACTCACGTCACGGAATAACAACACTACCGATTCCATCAGTCAACTGAATTTACAAACTACTCTTAAACTTCTACAGACTAAAATAATGTAGTGACGTTATAAACCGCTATCTGGTGTGGCACCACTGATGCCACGCTCCGACAAGGTGATATACCAACGTTATAAAATGTCACAGAAAATATTCATTTACCTATTTGTATTTTTTATCTAAATATAATAAAATTGTTTTTTTTATTGTTTGAACGAGCTTATCTCATCTACTTCCAATCCGATTTGAATAAATAATTTAAAATATCCCCATATTCAACGGGCCCGTTATAGGATATTTTTTATCCCGAAATTCCTACGGAAATGGATGCAGCGCGGGCAAAACCGCGGGGCACTGCTAGTTATATACATTTAGTTATACATATACATTTCGTATATGGCTAACATATATCGTATAGGTATTTCAATTTCACCATAAAAAAACCTTTTTACCGTGATACCTTAAAACCTCCGATTACTGCTTATATTTTCGAACTTAGTGCTCGTACTCGCATAATCGAAATTCGCAAAACGACGTTATCACGTATCCAAAAGTTAAGAGGCATATGACATCCGTACTGACGGGTCCGCCGGGATTACGTTCCATACACTCCCACTCGCAGCCTAATGACGTTATAAATTAGGCTTATAACCCATTAATTTCAATTTGAACATAAGTGGATATTCTACTTAAAGTTACGGTTTGTTTGGTAGATAGATACTAGTTGTTATAAACAGTGAAAATGTAAAGTGAAGTTATATGATTCCAAATATGAAATTTAAAAAGCAGTGTATAACTTGCTTTGTCGTTGTTTTTAACCGATATCAAAAAGGCGGTGTCTCAATTCAAGTACGTATTATGCTTTTTTAAGTTTAAAGTAGTTATTATACGAGTATTAAGAAGAATGGGTCATTCTTTATTTCAAAGCGACCAATAGGGAAGTGTCACGTCACAGAAATGTCCACAGTGATGCACACTTATGGTGAATAAGCACTAGGTATTACACCGTAAGTTAGTTAAGCTTAGAGTTAATCTCTACACCAAAAAAATCAAAGGTATAGTTAAATTTTTTGCTCTACAGAAAATCGCTAGTTACTGTCATCGTTGCTGCACCGTGGTACCCTAGTTCTTCTTCTTCATCGAGTGGATGGCCAACCTGACCAATCCTAGTGTCAGAGTTATTGAGCCGCCAAAGGCCTCTGACATGGCTCAAGTAACGACTACTATCCATAGAAGGTACCCTAGTTGAAAATGCTAAGTTCATTGTTACGTTCGTTGCGTAGTTTGACTAAGCGATGTAAACTCAATGCGATTGTTAAGCAACGAGCAGCTCGGATAGTTGGCCGATAGTGGCAATTTTTATTTGAGCGCTACCGTGCTTCGGAGTGGACGTGAAATTATCGGTCCCGGTTATTTCAATCGTTAGACATAGTCGGAGGCAAACTAAAAACTCCGACACCAGGGATGGCCACTAACCCACTCAAACTTACTATATTGCATAACTATTAATAAACAATTTAACAGTAGGTATATTGATCAAGGTCAGTATCCATTAATGTGTTCACAAACCACAATGGTTACTGGTTACCTTAGCCCGATAATTTTGCATTGAGATGATAATCTCGCACCATGAAACTCCATTCTAAGTAACAGTTAAACAAATCGACCCGGAAGGATAGTTTGAAGATTACCCACATCCTAAACCAACAACAAGACATAGATGATATAACACATACGTTCTCACATAATTTAGTAAGTCAAATACTATAACTTCTACTCCACTAGTTTACTCTCGCCTATAATTAACCCCTACCTACTATAACTCGTATGCTAATAAACCTAATATCAATTCAAAATGATAGTCGCACATCAAATTATGCAGTCCACTAATCTATATTAGATTTCATTATAACTAGAGCTAACTCGATGTTATCATTTGGCAAATAGGCGCCGATTAAGTTGGTTAGGTTGCAATTTAGGTCACCCACTTCTTTAGTGTTTTGTACGCGATCTGAAAGAAGTTTAACTGTATTACCTGCAGAGTTGGCACCTAGTGTCTCAACTTCGTATTACTGCCAAATTTTGTTTCATCTCAGTGCTATGAAGGAAGGAAAATGAGAAACAGTTGAATTGTTCAGTACTATTGTTTGAATACTGTTTGAGTGTTATGTTGTTGGTTTTTGTTCAGTTGTTTTAATTATTGAAACTTGAAAAGTGGTAAACAGACAGTTTACAAACTTTTAATGGTAAAATGACTCGTTATTGCTGATTAATATAAAAGTTAGTAAGCAACTTAGCAACTTCTTTTGACATGGGCTTTTAATTTGAGAGATAAGGAACTGCTATCAATATATTGGCGTACACTAAGCATGGGGACGCTCAAGTAGAAAATATGTACCTTAAATACATAAAGTTAAGTTCATCTATTATTTTACATACAATGCCTAGTACAATTTTTGGCTCGGGTTTGAGATCAACAACCCGCATTAGGCAAGCGTGGTGATTACGCCTAATCCTCTTTACTGTACTAATATCATCAGATGAGAGGTTTTTGCCCAACAGTGTGACATTCCAGGCTAATACTTTTTCTTACTATTTCTTTCCCTTTTACGATCGGCTGAAAGGTATTTTATAAGTAATTAAAGCTGCCAAATACTTCCGATTTCCTGATATTATGTGTCAACAGCAGACCAGTTGGGTATCGACATGGCGCGTTTCATGAAGCCTTTAATGTCTGAACTATTTTGAGAGAGCAATTGGACGCTCAACGATAAATGGAAACATTTAACGGAGGAATATGTTCATTTAGTGATAACCGGTTGGAAAAACTGATATTTTCCTCTTTGATGGCAACAAGTTTTTGTTAAAAAACAACTTTGGCAGAACATTTTGTTTAAAATATTTTATTTTGAACTAATGTGCGGAAGCACTTGCTCTAAATATCTTTTTTCATTTTTATCTACACATTTTAATTGAAAACACGACGGTAGATATTCTCGCACGTGTTAAAGATATGTTAGGAGCGAGGTATGGGAGCTTATTTAAACACAAGGTTCAACAACAAGGGATCAACGTTAAATTATCTTCTTCTTCTTCGTGTCGATGGCACAAAAAATAACTTTTTAGATAAGCCCGCTCCAGTGCTTCGCTGCCCCCACGCCCTTATCATTGGCGCACATGAGGTCCCTCAATGTGCAGCTTTCAGGGTTCGAAGGGCAGGTCAGGACGTGCTGCATAGTCTGTTCGGGCGCCCCGCAGTCGCACTGGGTCTGACACGGGTCTATCACGTTAAATTATGTAATGCATAATCTATCGGGTACATAGAACCTATCCACATACACACTACATGCCCCCCTTATGCTTATTAGGGGAAAAATAAAATAAAATCGCGTTCTTAGAAATTAATCTTCTATCAGCCATCACAAACATTAGCAACTTTCCAAACGCAACGGCCTGCAAAATCACAAAGCTGGCCAAAGGCTCACTGAAAATATAAATATGGCGAGGATAAAGCTTGTTCACTGCGCTTACCTAATGCGTGTACATGATCGCAAACACGAGGCTTGTTCAAAATACGATTATTTAAAACAAGCACCGCCTTGCGGTTTTACCGGCAGTGTAATGGAACAATGATGCAATGAAGCGGCATTATATAAATTAGTTTTGTATGACATTGTCATGACGAAAGAACAACGGCATAGTACCTGTTCCAATGGGAATTCCGGGATTAAATGTATCCGTCTTCTTTCTCTACAAATTTCTATCATAATATAAAATATTGTTGTACAAGTAGCGCCCCGCAGTTTTACCCGGGTTGTACCAGTTCCCATTAGAATTTCGGGATGAAAAATAAAAAATAATGTAGCTTGATAAAAACAGTTATTCAAATCAGATGGGTAGGTTCTGAGATTAGCGAGTCCAAACAATAACAAACATACCTTTAACATTCTAGTGACGAAGATGAAAATATGTCACAATTGTTTGTAAGTATCAAAAATTCTTTTAAAGTCAATTCGAAAACCAGAATTTTATTAGGTTTTCAATTGTTTGTAAGTATCAAAAATTATTTTAAAGTCAATTTGAAAAGCAGAATTTTATTAGGTTTTTTTACCGTTAAGATTACTAGTAACAAGAAGATTTAATGGAAATATTACTCCGATTCTCTTATAATAAGTCTGTATTTCCTTGAGCAAATACTTTAGACAATGGATATAATTTGGCAGCAGATGTATTGGATCGGCCGACGGCATCCCCTCGGGTTTTTCCCCTGAGTTACAACCCTTTCTAAAGATATCCTTAATCAAAATACATTACCGATAATTCTCATTATTTAGATCTGTATTAGAAATGGCGACTCTTAACCGTAAGATCAGGTTATTATCATGAATTATATTTTATAAGTACTTATTTTATATTTTTATACTTCCTAGTATGAAATGTAATTTTACCTTCATAAATTATACTCGTAGTTATTTAATAATATAAATTCGAATGGGTTAGGAGTCAATCCTGGTCCGTTCTTCGGAGGGCACGTTAAGCCGTCGGTCCCGGTTACTTTCTACGGATAGTAGTCGTTACATGAGCCATGTCAGAGGCCTTTGCCGGCTCAATAACTCTGACACCAGGATTGGTCAGGTTGACCATCCACTCGATGAAGAAGAAGAAGAAGAATCCTGGTGTCGGAGTTTTAAGTCCTAATTATATAGCAGTACAGTTGTTCTTCAAACACTGAAAATAACCAATTCATACTATATAAAAAGGTATGTCCTATACTCAAATTATTAAAGGAAAATAAGAAAATAAATATCAAAATTACAAATATTATGTATGTTTATTATACACCAGCATCAAATACAGATAGCTATATATTCAAACGTAAAAGTGTCTAATTGAAGTTGTTTTAATAGCATACAAGTATATACTCGTATGCTATTAAAAATCTCAAGCAAACATGTATACAATGGTTCATAATATAATGCTTTGAATAAACTGTTCATCAAGCAGTACATACAATATTCTATTCCTAGTCTAGTTCATTGTACTCACCGGCTGAGTGAACTTACTAGTGCCAAGTGAAACGTATTGGTAACTTAAGATAATGTTCGTAGGTGAATATTGAGAATGTAAGGCATATTCGACAGCTCTGGGTCAGGTAGTAGTAATATATAATGCTAAAGAGTTTGATTTTTTGTTTATTCTTCTTCATCGAGTGGATGGTCAACCTAACCAATCCTGGTGTCAGAGTTATTGAGCCGCCAAAGGCCTCTGACATGGCTCATGTAACGACTACTATCAGTAGAAAGTAACCGGGACCGACACCGATATTGGGTTAAAGTTACGCATACTGGAAATCTAGGCTTAGTAATTTGGGTAAGGTTAGGTTAGCCACCTAATAATATTAAATTCTTCAGTCGGTCATTATTAAAAGGTAATCATTCTAGAAATTCTATCGTTGACAAAGTATCAGTTATGATATTATATTAACACTCAATTTTTGTACGAACGGTCAACAAAAATTTAATTACTTAAAATTACGTACAATTTACGACATAATATGAAGTAGGTGCATAAACTATGATAATAACTTCATATTTTTATATATTTTCATATGAACGCAATATGCAATCTGCATGATATAACACTTGCAGCCGAACCCAATAATCTATTGCTAGAGAAAGGTAAACAAATCTGCTATTTTAAATGGATAATTACTATAATTTCGAGTAACTCTGGTGTTGAAGTTTTTAATGCGTCTAAAAGACACTGCTTATGAGATAACCCATCATCTCTAACGGAAGACCGAACAACCATATATAAGAACTAGCAGCGCCCCGCGGCTTTGCCCGCTTTGAGCCCGTTCCCGTAGGAATTTTCGATAATCCTTTCTTAGTGTGCACTTACGTCACTTGAAGAACCTTCCTGCCAAATTTCATGTTTCTAGGTGTAGCGGTTGAAGCTGTGCGTTGATTATCAGTCAGTCAGGACTTTGAATTTTATATATATAGATGGAAGTATTATGTGAGCGTGAAGAATATCGCTACCTCTTGTGACATTTTGAACAAGTACTGTCCGTCTGTACCACTTGATACGTCAATATGACCCAGTTCGTGATTGATTGATTGTCATTTTGTAGGTTCGGACCAATAAATAACTCAGGAGCCATTATCGCAGTTTGTAGCGTACGTGGCGTTGTTTGACTAAGCGATGTTCACTCAGCGATTGTTGAACGTGCAGCTCGGTTCCTACTTATGGTGTCCGCAATAGTACGGCTTTCGAAACCACACCAATAGTCAATTTTTCATATCATCCAAAGCAAGCTCTGTAATGCTGGCAACGAAACAAAGCAGCAAAATTAATGAGTTTGTACCCGTTTCAGAAGGAATTATTGGAAGAAAAATAGCTAATAACCTTCTTGTTTAATGTGGCTATTCATTACAACAGAATTATTGAAATCGCATAGGTGGTTTCCGAGATTATTCAAGAACAACCAATTAAACTCTAAACCTATCTGAATTCAACGATGATTAAAACAAACCACGATAATGTTTATGGTTTGGTATTCGAGCTCTGGGGCTTATGGTGTCCGCAATAATACGGCTTTCGAAAAAACACCAATACTCAATTTTTCACATCATCCAAAGCAAGCTCTTTATTGCTGCTGGCAACGAAACAAAGCAGCAAAATTAATGAGTTTGTGACAGATTTCTTGTGACAGCCAGTGTCACCATACTCATGGGTGACCGATATTTGCATTTCTATCTGAGCGCCACCGAGCTTCGAAGCTTAGAAGCACCGAAGCACGGTAGCGCTCAGATAGAAATGCCACTATCGGCCACCCATGAGTATGGTGACACTGGCTGTCACAAACTCATTAATTTTGCTGCTTTGTTTCGTTGCCAGCAGCATTACAGAGCTTGCTTTGGATGATATGAAAAATTGTCCATTGGTGTGGTTTCAAAAGCCGTATTATTGCGGACACCATAAGCCCCAGAGCTCGAATACCAAACCATAAACATTATCGTGGTTTGTTTTAATCATCGTTGAATTCAGATAGGTTTAGAGTTTAATTGGTTGTTCTCGAATAATCTCGGAAACCACCTATGCGATTTCAATAATTCTGTTGTAATGAATAGCCACATTAAACAAGAAGGTTATTAGCTATTTTTCATCCCATAAGTCCTTCTGAAACGGGTACATGCAGGTAAAACCGTGAACCACTGTTTGTAAATCACTACATAGTATAAAACAAAGTCGCTCTACGCCGTCTGTCTGTCCCTCTGTATACCTAGATCTTTAAAACTACGCAACTGATTTTGATGCGGCTTTTTAATAGATAGATTGATTCAAACGGAAGGTTTATAAGTATAAAAATTCCCAAAGTTCCCACGGGAACGGGACAACGCGGGTAAAACCGCGGGGCGCTGCTAGCGTATAATAACTGAATTTATCGCTAAAGCCCATAGGCTGTAGGTCTGACGGTAGCAATAATTATGAAAGCATCTTTATTGCAATAAAAACAGAGAAAAAATCTCTCACATAGTACCATATTTTATGGATAATATAAATATGAACAAGTATACCTAAGAAGGAATTTAAACATAAACTGAGAAAAATATGATCACACATTATCTCGTCTCGGCTCGAAATGTACTTTTGGTCATGTTAATGCTTCGTCGCTTTACGTGAAGCTTTATTCTTTGAATATCAATTTATACATTCTTTTACAGTATTTATAAGCTTGTTTTTGTAAAAGTTAAGATGGTTTTCAGGGGATTTTCTTTGAGGAAATTTAAAATTAACTTACTCGCGCGATTTAATATAATTTTAGAAAATTCATTTTTAATAACGTTTACAAGATGTTATTTTAGCTTATTTTAATTTAATCACATTACATTCTTACGAAACCAGCATCATCCGTCCCTTAAAAATCCTAACAAACACAAAAATACATGCTTAACTATTAACATAGTATACATACGTGTACATCACAAAGTTGGCCGAATACAGGCGGAACAAGCCAAAACATTTATGTACCAACACACACAGAATCACTTTCACTTCATACACTTTACACTTAACACATAGAACATTGTTTTATAGGCATGGTCGTTTGTTTATTAGTGTTTACGACGAAGCGTCTTTCCGTTCCGAAGGTTTGGGTCGACTGCACGCGGGGCGGGGATGCGGGGCGGGCGGCGGCGCCGCGCAGGCGGGCTCACGCTGATGAAACCAACTTTATTTTTCTGTTTAGGACCGTCCACTTATCTAGCCGAGTTTGCTTTAAAAAGCGCAATTAGTTGGTTTTATTAAAGTCGTGATTAATTTTAGATGTTGTCATCTATTTCGATCTGTTAGCTTTTATCCGTATTTCAGTTTCCTGCATGGATAAATCCGTCTTTACCATACCTATATCCTTTTTTCGACCCAAATAACGCCTGTACCATTCAAATCAATCGCTCAACGCCGTTTTGTGAACAAGTTGTAATACTAAGACTTTTCTATTTATAACTACCTGACCTGGCAAATTCTTTCGTCCTTAGATTAAAAATTTATGTTAAAGTGAAATTTTTTGGTTTTTTTATTGCATTTTCAATGTGGCTAGTTATTTTGCTACTGGAGATTTAGTGATAATCCAAGACAAAAAATATATGAAAATCAATGCAGTCACGTTAAGCCGTCGGTCCCGGTTACTTTCTACGGATAGTAGTCGCTACATGAGCCATGTCAGAGGCCTTTGGCGGCTCGATAACTCTGACACCAGGATTGGTCAGGTTGACCATCCACTCGATGAAGAAGAAGAAGAATGCAGTCTTTTTACAAATCCTAAATTCGTCGACTGTTCGTTCATACTTAGTTCTGAAATCTTGCAAAACCATTTTTCCACCATTTTTAATTACATATTTAACATCCAATTGACCTGTAACACAAATACTTATTTAATATTCATGTTCATTTAATAATGGAAAAAATGATTTATTTTTCAAATTTTATTTGGGATTTATCCTTAACGTAAGTATGATAATGGCAATTTGTTATTTCTAGGTAAATATCAAGAATTCTGTGTAAACAAAGTATCATAAATTGTTCAAAATAACAAATATTTTAACGGTAAATGGATGGGTTTCACAAGAAATTTTCTGAACAACATGTTCTAAGAAAAGCTTTCGGTGACCTTTGGTACCGTTTTTTCTTTATTATAAATTACGTTTTTCTTAAAACAAGAATACTTTGAAATTTATTTGATTACAAATAGATAGCACGGTTAACTTTATATGACGTTAAAACTAAAAAGTTAATACACAAACACCCACGCATACAATTTGATATTAAATCAAATTGGAACAACGCAGATTGTAACCACTATTTTGATTTTTTACGTTTAATATGACAAGCACTGTTACTACCCTTAATTTTATAATAAGAGAAGTACATAAGTGGTGTAAATGTATAAATTAAATTGGTAATATATTAAACTGAATCTATATACAACTCTTTTTTTCCAAGCGTGCCTAACTATATAGTTAGTTTACATCTATAGGTATATACCTATAGATGTAAATTACTAAACAGTTTATAATAAGCGGGACTGCAACCTCAAAAGATATGTATGAACCGAAATACCAACTAAAATTTACGTAGGGATGAAAGCAGTATCTGCAGAAAACTCCCATATCTACTAATCACTTTTTAAACAAGTTTTCGTACAAATGTGGCACTTAATACGTCGAAATGACCCTGTGTCTGATTGATTGTTATTTCGCTGGTTTTGACCAATGATAGCTCATCGATCATACTTATACTATAATGTTCAAATGAATTAGTTTGGCGATGCTCGGTCGAATAAACTTAATACTCTATGCCGGTGATACAGTTCACAAAATCTAATCCAGTGTTTGTATTAAATGTGTAAATGATTTTTTTATTTTATCTCACTACTAATAATAATGTCCATGTAGGTTAGTGGCCAACACTGGTGTAGGAGTTGTTAGACCACCTAAAGGCCGCCGATATGGTCTATTGATTTAAACAACCGATACATTACAATGATCTATACTTATTTTATAAATCTAAAGAGTTTGATTTTTCGTTTGTTCGAACGCATTAATCTGTCTGGAACTATCAACCAGACTGAACTTTCAGTCCGATTCCATAATTATTTTAGTATATGATAAGATAACTGCATTCAAGAGTAAGTTTTGTAGGCTTGTTTTTATACACAAAAACCTACAGAAACAGGTACAACGTGGGAAAGAAGAAGAAGAAGAAGAAGATGAAGAAGAAGAAGATGAAGAAGAAGAAGAAGAATGAGTGATTAGACATTAAATGAATCAAAAATTACGTTAAATAGTAATTCGTTGATTTAATGGATGTCTCTGAGAGCGGCAGTTGATATACCATAATCGAGCTATGTGATTCCGTTTGAAAGCCCAAATCGTCAAATGGATTGATGTTCATACATCTATAAATATACTAGCTGTGCCCCGCGGTTTCACCCACAGCGCACCCGTTCCCATAGGAAATACGGGATAAATAATCCTGTATCCGTCTCCTGGTTTTAAGCTACCTCCCCACCAATTTTCAGGCAAATTGGTTCAGCCGTTCTCGAGTTATAAATAGTGTAACTAACACGACTTTCTTTTATATATATAAATGTACTAAAACCGTACTAGTTTTTATTACGACGCTTAAGTTTGTTTAAGCCGTTCACGTCATCGACATTATGTACCCTCTGTTTAAATAACTCCATTGTATTTCAAAGGGTGACCTCTGAAATTATTTTAACAAATTCGACGTACAAAAAGGGCTGTACCTTTTCAGATGCTTTTGTTCTTAATGAAAAGGTTGATGTTAAGAAGTTTAGGTGTTATTTAACTTCGACGTTTGAATCTAAAGAGGTATTTGACATGTGTATTTTAAATGCGCTTTAGTAGATGTTTTGAACGAGATTGTTACCTCAAGTTTCTTCTTGAGAATTCCTTGATTCATAGTTTGAAAATCCCTATGAATTTCTACAGTAATGATCTCTGTTATACCTTACATATTATTATTGCTTTATTTTTTATGTTTTAAGTGGAATAAGTATGTATCAGAAAGATACACCAGTAAAATTTTAATAAAATGTATGTCTCGATTTTTTGGATGTCCGAAAGTTTCTTAATTTATGTTTATGTAAAGAAGTATATACTCGTAGTTTAAGATAAAATCAAAACATTATTCTTGACAATTCAAATTGTAAATAATTTAAAATGCAAGATCGACACAAAAATAATAATCATTTCCTGCGAAGGCATTGTGCTACGGTGCTACGCCGTAGCAAAATCGTAGCTCGTAGCATTTATCGTAGTTGGTTGCATTCGCGCTCGTAGACGATGCCATTATTCAAAGAAAATTGATGCAATATAGTATTTTATTTCAGTTGTTATGCGCAAAATTTAAAATTTAACTTTGAAATTCTGAGATATTATTTGAAAATCGTAATTTTTTTCAGCGCATGGCGAAATTTTGGCGTCATCATCGATATAAAGTTTCTTCTGTCTCGTGAGTACATTATTATAACATACACAGAAATGTATTTCAGCAATATTACATATACAAAATCCCCCAGGGGTTGGATTAGGTACACATCCCCTAGCACGCTCAACAAAGGATGGAGTAAATCTGTGATTAGGAGGAACATGTAAATCATAATCTTAACATTATGAATCGTTAATTAATTCATATAACTACTCAATTTGCGACGAATGCGTTTTAATTCTCATATAACTATATGAAAATTAATTTGAAATTATGGTTAAGTATACATTTAAACAAGCAGAACCCCGCGGTTTCAAACACATGTGCCCGTTCCCGTCAGAATTTTAGGATGAAAAATAGCTTATAACCTTCCCGTTGAATGTGGCTATCCATTACAAAAAGAATTATTCGAATCGGATGGGTAGTTTCTGGGATTAGCGCGTTCAAACAAACTCTTCAGCTTTATAATGTTAGTGTGGATATACCTATGAAGTACTAGCCGCGCCCCGCGGTGTTACCCGCGTTGTATCGGTTCCCGCGGGAATTTCGGGATAAAATGTATCCCATGTTTTATTCTGATGTTTAATCTATATTACTGTAAAGTTTCATCCAAATCCGTTCAGTAGTTTTTGCGTGAAAGAGCAACAAACATACATCCATACATACATCCATCCTCACAAACTTTCGCATTTATAATTTTAGTAGGATACTACGAATAAATTAATGATAAGTGTTCGGGTATTAACAGTTGTGGTTAAAACTTTTAGCACATTATATCCATTTATATTGTTACTGTTTTTATCTATCATAATTTTCATCATTCACTACCGCACTCAAAAACGTCCATTAAATCGACCCTTAACTAATTAACCCAATTTTTCATTTATAACATGACAAAATCACTCTTTTAATCTCTATTTAACATGACTTAACATGACAAAATCACTCTTTTAATCTCTATTTAACATGACTTAACATGACAAAATCACTCTTTTAATCTCTATTTAACATGACTTAACATGACAAAATCACTCTTTACCTTGTTACAACATAGTAAGTAAGTATTAGCCTATAATGTCCCACTGCTGGCCAAAGGCCTCTCATCTCACTGATGTTATCAGTACAGTGAGGAGGATTAGGCATAATCACCACGCTTGCCAAATGCGGATTAGTGATCTCAAACTCAAGCCGTGTTTGAAAAGTAGGAAACATGTATCCGCTCGAACCGGGAATTGAACCCGGGACCTCAGTCTTGGCAGGCGAGCGCACATACCACTACACCACCGAGGCGTGTTAGGCATGTTACAACATAAGCAATAATAAATTATTTTGAACCAATCAATAAGTAGAAAAAGAAGTTACACTAAAAGGGCATTATTAATAAACGCTTAGTAAGAAAATTTTAGTTATTAAATGGTTTTTCACTTTCTGACATACGTAAATTTCTGAAGAGCAAAAGAGACAAAACACATAACAGTATTTTAGTTACACCGCATTTATGAATAAGGCGGAAACTGTTTAATAAAATTATTGTTCTTGTCATTTGTGGTAGTAAGCATATTAAAGCAAAAAGAATAATAATTTCTTAACCTTCTTCATCTTTTGTGTTCATTAAGGCGTTGTACCAACCAGTAAATTACACTGTTCATTACGCCCCAATTATTAAAAACAACGCAAAAAATAAGACTATTGATTATGATATCTTGTCACAAACGCTGCAAAGATTCTGTCTGTCATTCGCAAACAACGAAAACGACCCCTGCGTAGGGGTTGCTAAGGGGTGCGGATGTCTTAGGGTGGACGACCCTAACACAGCATGAGTAATGACTTACCCATGATTTCGTAGAAACTGATGTTTCTATCAGACATACTATAGAATTTCTTATCTATTTTTTGGCGACAAAGTGCTTTATTCATTTAGTATTTATGTATGTTTATGTATTTATATTATCAGGTTTACTACAAACTTGGTTTAACACCCATGATATCAAAATAGCCATTAAAACAACGGCTTTCGTATTTTCAGAAGTAAATTCATTTTAATTTATATGTAAACATATTTTTACTTGTATCAAAGATAAATTAAAGTATTAGGGCTGTAAAGTCTGACTGCTGGGAAAATCTCATCTCACTGAAGCTATCAGTAGTGATAAAAATAATACATACATTTTGAATTAAAGATACTTCAATTAAAATGTTCCCAGCAGATTGTGTCACAATAACCGTCCATAATACAGCTATAGCTATACAAAAATAGGTTGACAGACAATCATAAATAGACTTATTTCTCTCGTTGATGATCCCCTTGGACCTTAATATATGCCTTATGTACGTAGCTCGTAGCTCGTAGCTATGGAACGCAGGACATCCTTTTTTACATTTTAAGAATCCAGTTGAAAAATTGCGTTTAAAATATTCAATATCTTTAAATAATATAAAAACTTTTTAGAACTTTTAAAAATATTTTTCAATTAAAACATGGTTTATATTTCATGGCTTTTATTAGGAAAAAAATCTAGTAACAACAAGAACAAATAATGTAATCAAACAACAAACTTTAAAATACTCGGAATTCTATGTTTAGAAAAATATCAACTTTTATTTGATAGTGGTTTTTAAATTGAAACGACGTGTACAGATATATTTCGCTTTTATTTTAATATATTCTGTTTGACGTTTTGGCTTGTAAAGGAACCGTGGTCACGACTGAGGTGTTTAACGTAGAAAACAAGGAAATATTTTATTTCCTACGGACTAAGGACCTACCACCAATATAATAATTATTAGTCCATTAAAGAAAACCAAGATCTTACATCTCGAGATTTTAAGTGTAGTAGTGGGGTGCATGAAAGGAGCCTCCACGTGTGACGCACCACAACCGGCTGTGTGCGTCCGGCGCGCCCTGGGGGATCTGCGGGGACAGTGTAGTCGGTAACGCAGATTCGCTGATCCTTTCGCCACGAGATGATTCTTGACTCGAAAAGAAAAAAAAAGAGTGTAGTAGTATGGGCTGGCTAGTGATTTTATCCAGTTGATGATAGATAAACGGAGTTTCAATTCAAAATGTGCAGTGTAAGCTTACCCTTAAAAACTGGTTAGCTTATTCAATTGTATGTGTCAAAACTTTTTATTTATTAGATTAAATCAACCTAAAATAAACAAATACCTATCTAAACATGAATTGCACTCAACAAAATCTCGATTCCCGGATGTTAAATTAAAATTGTATAATTGAATTTTTAAATAAACATGACTTTAGCTAAAAACCACTCTTTGTTTTCAACCCATTTGATTATAAAGGTCGAAATAAAACTCAACGTTGGAATAGAACCACAGCTTAAAGAAATACAGTAGGAAAATTCAACAGTCATAAATAAACGCGTCGACAAATTCAATAAAAGACAAGCGTCACACAATAATTTGTTAATCTAAATGTTAACATAAAGTACATATTTATCAAACAAAAACTTATCACTTATATTGTATAAAGGCAATTAGATGTAATTGGCAAACTCAAGAACACTTAACTTTTGTTGATTCAAAAGATAAACTTTAAACCGTAAGTTTTGAACTTGAACCCGTACAAATTGAAACTAAGGTCACTTTAAGTACAACTTAACTAAATATTAAGTTTCATTTAGTTAGTGGTTAGATATTCCATCTCACGAAGTCCTTTTAACGCGTTATTCAAGATGTTTTGTAGTATGGGAGACCAACAGCGAATTTTGAGGTGGATAAATGAGAGTTACTTTGCACTGGCCTACTGCATATTTTCAACTGATCGTGGCTTTTCGTCATTCTCACCATGATAGTCATGTAATGATGATGGTCTGCAGTGCTCTACAATATTGATAAACAAAAATCTTAAATGAGCTTACTCTAACGCATTAGACAAAGATGTGGAAGATAGCTCTCGTTTCAAGTAATATTACAATTTAGTTATATTCCAAAGAGTTACAAATTTTACGCAAGTATTGTTTTCTTCTTTCTAACTAATACTTATATTCACATTCCTAAAAGATACTGAATTAAATTATCAACTCTAGCCTCCTGAACTATACGCCATAATAGATTTTATCTACACTAATGTTGTAACATTCTACTTATGTTTCCAATACTTGACTTATAATAACTACTGTTATAGCGCAGACAACAAAACACTCAATTTAAGCAATTGCACATGATGTTATAATATCCACATCGATATCGTAAAATCTCATTATAACATCGCGCACTGCGCGGCGCGCGCCCTGCGCGCGCAGCTGCGCTCTCATTGGTTAGATTTTAATGGCGGCAAGTTCACTGTGACAATACACGTACGCGTGAATTTAATGTTTCGCAATGTGTTTTGTTTTTAAAATTTTGTTTGATTAATTGCATTAGTGAAGATAAAGTAGTGTATGCAACTGCATATAACACGGGTATTAAAACACTCGTTACTATTATGAAACTCGCTGCGCTCGTTTCATAAACTCACACTCGTGTTTTAATAACCTTCTTTATATGACAGTTGCATAAACTACTATTATTATATCAACTAGATCAAGGCACCTTGTTCTAAGATTGAGTAGATTAATGAAATAAACGAACTGTATTATTGACTTCTTTTTTTAAAGTAAGGTTGATTTATTTAAAAAAAAATATTTAAAAAAATAGTGAATATTATGTATGTTCACAATTTTTTTTGTATCTTACTGCCGTATTATATATATATACTCAGAGGTATTAATTAAATCTACCTCATTTTTAATACATTACATGTCAAAAAGGGAGTATTTGACGACTGTGAGTAAACTGTTTTATTCTTGAAAAAAGATATACATGCGAGAGTTTGTGAGGATGTATGTATGTTTGTTACTCTTCCACGCAAAAAATTCTGAACGGATTTAGATAAAACTTTACAGTAATATAGGTTATACAGCATAACACATTTTATCCCGAAATTCCTGCGGAACGGGTACAACGTGGGTGAAACCGCGGGGCGCGGCTAGTGGTTGAATAAATATCAGTTGAAAAATTAATATCAGTTGAATAATTATTATTTAACAGCCTCCGTGGTCTTGTGGTTTGAGCGCCCGGCTCACGATCCGGAGATTCCGGGTTCGATTCCCGGTGGGGACAATTTCTCACAAAAAAATCTCTTTGTGTGACTGGCCTCACTTTGGTGAGGGCATTACAGGCTGAATCACCTGATTGCCCGAAAAGTAAGATGATTCCGTGCTTCGGAGGGCACGTTAAGCCGTCGGTCCCGGTTACTTTTTACGAATGGTAGTAGTTACATGAGCCATGTCAGAGGCCTTTGGCCGCTTTATAACTCTGACACCAGGATTGGTCACGTTGACCATCCACTCGATGAAAAAGAAGTTGAAAAATTGTCCTACCCTCCTACTGATATCGTTGGACTGTGTGAGAACAAAATCCAATCAACTGTCCAGTGGTAGCTGGACGTATAACTTTATTTCCTCTACTACAACAACTGACATACCCAATTTGCGAGTTGTGCATAGAATACAAACTGAAATATCGCAAACTAGGTAGCTCACTTTCAGTTCAAGAAATTTAGTGCTTTGGAGTGTTAACGTTAGTCGCAATAGCTTCAATACTCGCTGGTGATATCTATACGGGGAAGGTTATGTATAGTATAGAAAATTGTAGGTCTATACAATTGGCTTTTTTAAATCGATCAGTATGGGTAAGTGTGAAATTAAAAGAGATTTTCTCAGGAACCATGCCATCGCTTAAGAGATATAAAGAATTGCATCATTTTTTAATTTTATTAATAAAATGTATGAAATAAAAAATAACATGAATACAATTCGTCGTTATTTCTTTAAAGTTTCATTTTATTTATTATGTTTCTTAGCAAAAAATTATCGTTATAATTGACTTTATCTATTGGTATAAATAAAAGGGTTTTTTTTTTAAATATTTTGGTAACTGGGTGACTAGGTTAATAGGAAAAGATCTTCGAATATCTTATGAATTTAGACTTGCCCATACTGACTGATTGGCAAAGCCCTGTTACCACTTATATTTTTTGAAAATTCGTTTCTTTACATTACTTTTTGCGCAAAAATGATCCCATCCCGGCAACTTTTACCCTATTTTCTCTTACCTTTAGCACTTTCAAATATATTCAACAAAATATGATAACATAAAGAACGTTTTACCAAAAATATTTCAGGTGAATACTGGCACTTATTTAAATCAAATTGCAATTAATAAAACACAATGGCTCTTACCCTGAAAGGTTGTTTCATTAAATTTGAACAGTGTCCATTAAAGGAGCGGTTTAATCGACCGGATGTTACTGATACGAAATAAAGTAGGCTTTGAAATTAATTAATATTATTATTTTATCATAATTATCTCATAAATGAAGATAATATCGGGCGGAATACTTTTTAAAGTAAATATAGAATGAAAAAAGGTTAAAATCGTTATAGAATCAGTCGAATAAATTTTCATCGATTTTAATTCGTTACCAAGAACGATACCGGATCGTGTACTCTTAAATTTTACTTGTAGCTTTAATTAAAAAATTAACACATTTTGGCATCACAAATATGCATTAATCCTTGAAATTTTTCTATTCAAACGAATGATTGTCGGGTAATTATCAAGCTTAACCATTGAACCGTACAACTAATTATAGGTTATGTTTTTCGCATCAAATCTTTTCCTTGGACTTCATATAAAGTCCATGTATTTCTGTATGAACGCATTTCCAAATTTATACCCATAAACATTCAAAATAAAGGTCTCTATACATATCCATAAAGTAAAGCCAACAGTTAACATACAACGCAACAAACTACGTATCGTGACTACAAAAAAAAACAATTTTATCAAGATCTGTATCAACATATAAAAACTGGCAATTTACAGGGTTATATTTAGGGGTAAAAATAAATCGGAGAGCGAGCATTCATTGGCTCGAGGCGGGCCTTGCAATTAATCGACTTGATAGGGAAGTAGACATATTGACACGCGACCGTTGCACCCCCATATAGTTTTCCACTGGGCTGTCCACAAAGTTGGTTTACGTACATTTTGTGAGCCCTGATATTTGCTTTGTTTTGACCTATGGTCCAAATGTATATTTAGTTAGACTACCGCAAATGACAGTGACTAAAATATATAGTTTAGTTTGATAACTTGTTTTGGAATTTGAATTATTGTTGCTTGAATATCTATACTGATATAATAAAGCTGAAATGTTTGTTTTTTCGTTTGTTTGAACTCAGAAGCTATCAATCCAATTTCAATAATTCTTTTTGTAATGGATAGTGACATAAAGGTTATTGTCGTCTCGGAATTCCTACGGAAACGGGCACGACGAGTTGAAACCGTAAGGCACTGCTTTTATAAAGACTTTATATACATTAGAAATTACACAGGAAAATAACATGCTTAAGGGTATTCTTTAAAATTATCTTTTCTAAATAAGCTTTACACATCTACAATCTTTTAATATTTAGTATGAACTTATTGAGCAAAAGCATATACTTAAATTTTCCGTTTTTCAGTTATTAATTCAAATGAACTGATTCAAAAATATATCTGAATCTCTCATTCACCTGAATATCGTCCTAATCACAAATTAAATTTCTCAAAACTCAATAGAAAATATTTAACAGAAAATAGACCAGGAACTTACGGGACAAGTATTCAATGTAATAAGTGGATTATAAGCAGGAAGTTGGCAAAAGTGATTTCGTGCGAGTAATTTTACGAACGAAATTACCAACGGTTTCAATGTACATTGTAGAACCAATATTATGGAACGAATATTTGTGTTTGTAAAAAAAAAATTGTGAGAAAGTTAAATAATATCCATAATTGAATACTTAAATTTCATAAATCAAGACATAAAATATCAGACTTTTTAAACTCACACGATTTGCACTCATTATACTAAATGAAACGGGTCTGTGTCGCGTTAGATAATTAAACGTATTTACTATTTTATATAATTATGTATTTTAGTAAATACGTTTAATTATCTAACGCGATATAGACCCGTTTCATTTAGTATAATGGGATAAAATATCAGTTTTACGATATAGGTCGGTCGAATGTAAAAAATAATTGTAGTAAGAGATAGTCTTTATTAGTATAGATATTTTTCCTTCAAATATGATCTTTGAGTGATTTTCGACCCTACGTAGAGACGTCATACAAACGCTTCCTTAGTAAAGATTTAATGAGTGATTTTGACATAATTTTTAAAGTATGAAAAAATATTTCAATTAGTTAAGTGTCGTTTAATGGATGTCTCTGAGTGAGGCAGATACTATACAATAGGAAAGATAGATAAATAGAAAGATCTTTCGCATTAAAATATTATTTACTACTACTTTTCAAATATGAGATCACCGACCCGCATTAGATGATGAAAGGAGGAGAGAGAGAGAGATACTTTTGCCCAGCAGCGGGACATGCTATACTTCAATTTACTTTTCTTTATTGTTATTTTGAGTCTGTACGGTCCCACAGAAGGACAAAAATGTGTTAATAATTAAAAGTAAAAAAGGTATTAATGCCAAAATCCAAAATTTTAAAACAACACCACAATCATAAACTGAGTTATACCGAAAGAATCGTGAAAACACCTTTCAAATCCAACATTCCGAAAAGCAGACTGCGTATTTCTCGACTTGTCACGTAATCCATTCCCAGACAATGCGATTCCGCAGCCCCTCGAGATGTATCGGTCAAATACATTCGAAACACTTCACTATTCCAAAAACACTTATTCAAAATAACGACCTTTTCCCGAATACCAATCACTTGATGCAATTTGCTCATTTATTTTAAGCCTTCCCGTTTCCTAAATACGATTTTTGGACCTTACGACTTTCAAATTAAAGAACATTTTTGAGTACAAATTACTACGACTTAAAATGTGATCGATGATAGGTTAATGAACTGTAGGTGTTATTCTTGCTTGAGAAGGGTTCATTTTGTTTGTTTGTTTGTTTATTTAATATGTTTACTCGATAGCTTAAGAGGACTTAGACTTAAAACAACCCGAAATTAAACAGCTGTCGTTGCCTTTTTAAGCTCTCTATTTAATACATATTTGAATGAATATAGAGAACTTAAAGCAAAATGTTTTACCTACAATGATTCGGTTTTTTTGACCTAGAAGAAAAACAATGATGTTCACATAATATTTGAGTTATTTTCCGTTCGATTTACAGTGAATCTACTTGCAAGTTCTGCAAAGTTGGAAAGACATGTATAACGCTCGTTTTTATTCAACTAGTCGGTTTGCGGCTTGTAAAGTGGCTTAATGTAAACGACCACAAGAGTGGTTACGGAGTGTCTTATCAATACAGTTGCGATACAACCCTTTACGGCCTAAGTGTCTATCATAGTCTGCCTCAAAATCCTGACAAAATGGTCTTAAGTAGCGATAGTATGGTAGGTTTGACAAAACTGTGAAAAGTTACTCGCAGTGAGGTATGTCTAATGAATATAAAGAATGATCTTGCCGACGGTACTGATAGTTACGCATACTATCAGCACCCAAAGACGCGTGTCTCATTACAACATTATAAATATTTTATTTTTATTTTATTTATTTATTTAACTACAAGTATAATTCAGAGGCATTCGTGAAATAAAACAACTATATCAGCCTATAAAACGTAACATGAACAGAAATAACAATGGAATATTCAATCAATTCTTATCGAATTATTAACTTCTTCACATTATTCAATTCTTTATAAAAAGATCATTTCTCAAAGCTATTTACCTGTTTATTTCCCATCTTATTCGAACAACAATGAGTACACGATGTCAATTAAATAATTGAAGTACAGTGAGGCACACAATTCAATGGGATCTCCAGTGTTCGGTTGTTATTTCAAATTAAAGCAAGTCTGTTAAGGGGAGTCTCTCATATAGAGCATTCGTTTAAAGTATTGGTGTCGAATATTCGGTTAGTGCAAACGTTGAACCGAGCGGTTCGAAGCTTTCACGTCAGTTCTTGACATAAATAGAAAACCATATTTGGCCTACGTAGACGGCGCGATACACATACACGTTTTGTTGGTCACATTCTATTTTGTCATAAATTCATAGTTTTTCTCACACGTAAATTCACAAAGGTTGATTCACCCAGCAGTTTGATGATCGCCGGCTATTGTTCGTCAACAAATTCTCGCAAAAAATGTGCTCAGTGAAGACTTTCCTTAACGTTCTATGCTACCGCTATTGAATTGTCGAGTTAAGACAAATTTATGAAATTGTTACTCGGGGGAGTATAGTTAGGGTTATAATTGATCTGAGAACTGGCTTGATCCAGTTTTAGATTGTTGTTGGATTCGTGCTCTGTATAGCTGTAACATAAACTGATTGTGTAGGCTTTGTCTTATTTGTGCCAGTTGTAATAATGGTGCAGGAAATATTTATGGCTATTTCTTATTTCCCCCTCAGTATACCGATATCTTCAGTAAGATGAGAGGCCTTTGCCCAGCAGTGGGACATTGCCGGCTAATACTTTACTTTACTAAACGGCTTATCAAAAGTACTTCGGGTTTTGGAAATAAATTTTATATATTAGAGTACTTTACAGGAGACAAAACATATATTAATTAATTATTTTTCGAGAAAAAGATCTTTTTGAACATATCCGCTCGAGATCAGCTACTGAAATAGTTCTTAATTTTTTGTCAATTAACCATTTTGCAGATCAAAGGCGTCTTGCTCACCTGAATATATCAATACCGTGTGAGAAGTACTATAATAGTTTACTAGAAAAATCATTTCCAAAACAAATCTTAAAAGGAGTCATATAGATACAGCCACCAGATATGAGTGTCTATAAAACTTAAACTGAATAAATATTCCATAAATCCAACAAGTCTCGAGCAATTAAGTAAATTAATAGTAATGACGTCACAACAATGGCGTCCACACACCCTTGCCCTAAATGCATGTCCGTAAGGCATCCATTACACATCTCTATTGTCCAGTGACGTCAGCCATTCAAAGAAGTTTCAGTGGAAATGCAAATCTTTACTGTTTTAAGCTACATATTCTATAGCTGTCAGCTTCATTCAGTTTCATCATTTTCTGTCATTTATGAAGAACCCATTTCTGAAGATTTTTTTTACAAAATGGTACATCGCCTCTGTAGTCTAGCTAGTTGTATGCATTTGCCTGCCAAGACTGGGATCCCGGGTTCGATTCCCGGATCGAGGAAAAACATGATTTCTACTTTTAAAAAATGGCTTAGATTTAAGATCACTAACGCAATAACGGTGATCTTCCGTGAACGCCTAATCTTCCTCACCAGTAGTCATCATCCAGTAGTGGGAGATTACAGGATAAACCTTTTACAATTGTTGATCGATTCTTAGAAAGTGTACAAAAGGCCAGTGTGCATCAGTTTTTCATCCAAATATTTTACTTCACAAAACAAATTTTATTGTTCAAGCTAGATTGTTTATTAATGCCTACCATTTATCAATTTTCAAATTGTTCCAATCCCTATTGACTTAAAAATATCCTACGTTCGACTTCTAAATCTCAGGCTATTTATTACAAGCCACAAAAATAGAGTTAGAAGGCTAGCACTGTCCGCAAAAAGAAAGATATATCACGTTATATATTTTGTTGTTCAGTGTACCACGAGCCATCTCTGGAATAATATAAGTGAGGATTTATCAGGTAATAAAATATGTCGGTCTTAGAGACTAATCGTGAAAGCTCTATGTTTATATTACGCCCTTCATCCCTTAGCTGAGGTATATACTATACAAGGTTATGTAACAGAAAACAGTGTTGTAGAGGTGTGGTTAATTGAGGATTAAAGTAATGATTGGATCTCTCTCGTATTTGGGACCGGTCGCGGTGAGGTGGATTTAGCTACGCCTGGATAAGTGCAGTAATCTATTTAATAAAACTATATATACTAATATAATAAAACTGCAAATAATCATTTTGTTTCTATGGTTTTTTCATACCTAAATTCGCACGAAAACGGACACAAAGTGAGTAATTTTATTTTTAGACTTTTATTTTATAGATTTGTATTCTGTACATATGTACAATGTACATAAAACTAATATTTTAAGTTTCATAAAAACATCTATGTTATTCAATTGTATTAATCGATTGATTCCATTTTGTTGATGATTACTCTAACACTTTTATCAGTACAAATGGTGTTTTATTAATTATCTATATCTACCAATTTCTATGTCATCGTCGTTACAAACTTAACCAAATCCAATACTATTAAAGAAGCGAATTTAAATTTCAAATAAGCTATTAAAGGGACTCGAAACTATCAGCGGAAGAGGCACTGAATGTCACTTGAAAAAGGTTCAAGGGTTCTTATAAGGGAAGGCTGTACGCCTTTTATATGGCATTGGAATAAATATTAATGATGGAAGGTGGAAGTTTGAGGAGGGCCTATCTCACACCGGCCGAACTGCCAGACCTAAGTGTGGAAGTTTCAGAGACATCTCTACGTTACGTTTTCCTTTGACTTTTAATGGTATAACTCCTAACAGTTTGCCTTTGAAAACTTAGAATACCTTAAGATGTGATACTTTAATTTTTAACATTTTGACCTTGTGTTTGTTAAAAGATTTCATGTTTTTAATGACTGGCGTACTCAGAGACGTTCATTATATCATCACTTTAGTAGGCGTAATTTTTAATACTTCCATGTCAAAATCAGTTATTAAATCTCTACTAAGAAAGCATTTAACTGTACGGCCGTAAGTTTGTTTGGCAGCAAGTAGTATATAAGATTAAAGTACCAGTACTTTACCAGAATAATATCTTTATAATTTTTCATACTTAAATAAATCTCAACTAAATAAGCTTTTGATTTGAGTCTCTGATTAACTGCGTTGGTGTGGAAGCAAGTTGGTTTAGATTGAAGCGCAAATCTAGGTATAAAATCGAAGCCCTAAAGATGTAGGGTCCTAACCTACATCTTTAGGTTTAGTACATTATTATGTACATGTTAAATCTCAGTCAATTCCTAAATTCCGAAACAATTTATCCGTATAAACTTTCCGAAACAATAATCAAACACATGAACTCCGAACATTAATTTCGAACACCAAACTCATATTTAACTACTCTTTAACCCATTACCCTAAACGCGGGGAACAAAAAACCTCCATTAAATAATGACACATGAACAACAATGTTAGATCGTAAGATAGGCCACTTACTTAATTCAATGTGCCGACAAAAGTGAGTCTATGGACACAATATACATATTAGTAAATTGAAGTAAGTTGAACGGGTCGGTCGGTTCGGTCAATCAACAACGGGTTACGGGACGGCTGGTCTGTGCGGGACGGAGCGAGACGGGAAGGAGCATGTACCCATTGATGTTGTGTTATTTTTCTATTTTACCACACAACTTACTCACTGGCGCACTCAGCGAGTAGGTTAGTGGCCAACCCTTTTTTTTTTTGTAGCAGTGCCTTTTATGCGTCCCCGCCTATTGGGTAGAGCCAATAGTCAGGGTATGTGGGACTCAATGCCAACAACTTCGGCCTTGGTCACTTCCAAGTCTATCAAGGACTGAGGCCTGGATAAACTTAGAAGCGACTAGGCTTCAGTTGAAGACCAACCCGGTGGACAAGCTCCCCCCGCTACCGGGGCTCATCGCATCCACCGCGGTAATACCCACTAAACCACAGCTGTGTCTCCTTCCTCGGCGCTTGTGTCGGGGACATGGGGTAGTGGCCAACCCTGGTGTCGGAGTTTTTAGACCGCCTAAAGGCCTCTGACATGGTCTAATTGAAACAACTGGGACCGACAATTTAACTTGTCCTCCGAAGGACTTATTTCTTAGGTTTAGACGAACACTACTCATTTTGAAATGAAACGTCAGATAAAAATGTAAAATAAAACCGAAGTGTATCCATAAGCGCAGTTTCAATTCCAAAAAAGTTCGATTAGGATTACCTAATGTTGACCATTAGGTCAACACTGGTATCAGCTTTTTTTAACCCCTAAAAGATTAATAAATTAGTATGGGCTTGAGATTACAGACATACACTATTCTAGTCTTTTTTAAACTTACACGATTTCAACACATAAAAATCACTTTGTGAGACTGTCCTCAGTTTGGTTAGGGCATTGCAGGCTGAATAACCTGATTGCCCGAAAAGTAAGATGATTCCGTGCTTCGGAGGGCACGTTAAGCTGTCGGTCCCGGTTACTCTCTACGGATAGTAGTCGTTACATGAGCCATGTCAGAGGCCTTTGGCGGCTCAATAACTCTGACACCAGGATTGGTCAGGTTGACCTTCCACTCGATAAGAAGAAGAACACATAATTTAAACGTTTAAAATACACTATTCTAGAACGACACAATGTCTAACTGGCGCAAACCATATTCCATCTCCTGTATACCCTTTACCATGTTCTAAAAAAGGGAATGTGCTTGAAACACCAAATTTTCTTACTTCTGTTGAGACAGATATTACTTCTTAACGTTTACTTGTATGTAAACGAAAACTGAAGCAACCCGCTTAATGTAAGATTGTTACGGCCTTATTCATAAAAGCTTATAAACAGCACTTTAGCTATCAAATGGTTTGTCCCTTTCCGTCATACGCTATTTGCCAAAGAGCGAAAGAGACTAAACACTTTAAAACGGTGTTTCAGTTAAATATCTTTTATAAATAAGGCGGTAAGTTATTATCTTTTGATTCAATGCATCCAATTGTATTTCAATTTACGAGTATATTTCTATATGGTATCTTTTGTTAAAAATCGTGCACGCAAAGTTGAAATTGGTATAAATATGGATGTTAGGAAAGTTGAGAAACTGTGTCCTCGCCGATGAAGGCACATTTATCTTCACATTGGCGCTCGGATCACATAAGTCACTCCGACGTAGGAATAACTTTAAACCTGGTTGGTAGGGATTGCACCTGTCTGAGCTACACTTTGAATTATAAAGATTATAGATGGCAGTGCATGATGACGTTTCTTTGAATACTTTTTAAGCGAATCTGACTACAAATTGGACTTTTTAAAAACGTTAATTTCTTTTTAAATTGGTTATCACTGAGAGCATTTTTCAAGCAATTATGGTAGAGATGTATACTTTCAAAGATCACAGTATGATCGTAGTTTTATTCAAGACTAGCAGCGCCCCGCAGTTTTACTCGCGTTCAGCTCGTTCCCATGGGGATTGGGGAAAATACCCTACCTTCCTTTTGAATATAGCTATACAATACAAAGTGAATTATTCAAATCAGGCTGGTAGTTCCCGAGATTAGCTCGAATTTACAAACAAAATTACAAATAATTTTTTATAGTATTAGTATAGCCTAAAGTAAAGTAATTACCCTGTAATGTCCCACCGCTGGACAAAAGCCTCGCATCTCACCGAAGATATCAGTACAGTGAAGAGGATTAGGCGTAATCACCACGCTTACCTAAATGCGGGTTGGTGATCTCAAACCCGAGCTATCTCGAAAAGTAGGAAACATGTTTGGCTCGACCCAAAAATGTAACCCGAGAACTCAGTCTCGGCAGGAGTGCACATACCACTAGACCACCCGTGCGTTCACCGAGGTACCGAGACTTAAAGAGTTTGAATGTAAATTACATTTGGAACGTACCTATTTCTGCCTCACCAAATAATTACGTCAATAAAGATGGCTCATACGTGTATGTCAAAGTAAGAGGAGACGAAGTTAGATATCGTCTTAAAACTTCTACGAATAACAGCGCTTTTAAGTTCCGTCCTTACTTGCTTGTATATGAAAACTTGAGTACAAGTTATAACAATTGTAAGTATGTAAATAGATTATGCTTCAAGTGGGTACTATGCTTTTTTGTTGATACAATTTATTTCTGTTTGTTATTTCTGAGGATAAATTTGATTTACGCTATCATATAGAACGTTTTCTTTCTTATGTTTTATTGTTGTATCCGATAACATTTTACTAAATCCTTCTTATTATAAATGCGAAAGTTTAAGAGGATGAATGCATGTATGGAAGTATGGATATGTTTGTTACTCTTTCACGAAAAAACTACTAGACGGATTTGGATGAAACTTTACAGTAATATAGATTATAATACATCAGAATAACACATGAGATACCTGTTTCCCCGAAATTCCAACGGAACGGGTAATACCCCGGGGCGCGGCTAGTAACTGTTATAAATAAAACTTCAGATAGGTTGTTGTTTGAATTGAATGAATTCTATATAACACTAAAATTACTTATTTGAATCTAAGCGGTTTCACATTCATATCATTGGGCGTAAAAGACTATTAATCTACATCACATGACCCCGAATTAATTCAGAATGTACAAATATTTTTGACGCATAATCTAATTAATCATCTAAACAAAGCTAAATGCAAACGGAACCAAGTCGCCAACACAAACTATTGCCATATTTCTTCATCCATTCTATCCGAAATACTAACTTTGTCTACTTCATGTTTCGAGCTTTATCATCATAAACTTAAGCAATTTAGCTGCATGTGTCCCTAAATGAGTAGTTTCAATCCTTAGTTCACGTTAAAGGTCTTTGAGCGGTCTAAAAACTCCAACACCAGTATTAGCCACTAAGCCACTCGAAATTACTTACTTTAGAATAAAAAAGGCATCTAAGAATGAGGCTTATTACTTTAAAATCAACATCATTTTGTCGTCAGCTTCATAAATGCCGTCCATCCCGCCAAATATTGTCATAACAAATTCAGTCGGAATGCAAAATTGCGAAAGCAATTTGTAATAAAATGCATCGACGGTTTGTGAAATTAGTTTCTAAAAATAGAAAATAAGTTAATGTGAATATATAGGAAATAATATGAAGGCCACAGGGTTATCCTACTATAATTTTATAAATGCGAAAGTTTGTGAGGATGGACGTATGTATGGATGGATGTATGGATGTATGTTTGTTGCTCTTTCACGCAAAAACTACTGAACGGATTTGGATGAAACTTTACAGTAATATAGGTTATCCATCAGAATAACACATGCAATACATTTTATCCCGAAATTCCCACGGGAACGGGCACAACGCGGGTAGCACCGCGGGGCGCTGCTAGTACTTACATACTTTTACACGAACTATAATGATAAACTTTTTAGAAATGTCTAACCTCCGTACTCAGAGACGTCAAAATGCTTCCATAGTAGAGATTTAATCAGTGACTTTGACATGTCATGTATGAAAAATTACGCCAATTAGTCAAGTGTCGATTTATGACTCCGAGGGCGGCAGTGAGAGTGCATGCGAGTATCTGGATAGCCTTTGACTATCTACTATAAAATAATGTAACTCATAGTTATACTTAAAAATATCTATATACTAGCAGCGCCCCGCGGTTTTACCCGCGTTGTGCCCGTTCCCGTGGGATTTTCGGAAATTTTTTTACATAAAAACCTTCCTCTTGAATCACTCTACCTATTACAAAAAACCGCATCAAAATCCGTTTCGTAATTTTAAAGATTTAAGCATACAGACAAACAGACACGAAACAGAGACGACTTTATTTTATACTATGTATCCAAAAAAATAACTTATAGTAGTATTTTTGTTGTGTAAATACATAAGTTATTTTTTCAAGTATATGCTCGTATAGACGTTTTTGCAGCTGCCGAACAAATTCTACAAAGTGCTTCAGTTTCTTGAAGCCATTTGACTGACATTTGATTGGTTTCGATACTACTCATGTCGCGTTCACGCTCGTATTTGCACCCTGGTCATGATGGCTACCCATAGAGGTTAATCGGACAGTGAGTTTAAACTCTACGGTGCACTTCCGACGGAAAATACGCTGCGTATTGTCAATAGTGCAATGCTAGACTAGACAAATAGGTAGTAAAACGTCCAAAGTTTCACACTCTACCATTACCGTTTATGCGTCGACCATGCTAACTCTACTACGCGAATTTCTGTCTAATGTGAACGGACCCTAATTGTGTTCTATGTCGGTAATAAATAAATAATAATAATACCCGGACAAATTCACTCACGGTTAATTAGACCCAAACTAAGCTCCAAGCTTGTAATATGGAATCTAACTAACTGATAGTACTACATATATATACACAAATACTTTATAAGAGTATATAATTGACACCCAGACGTCGTCGCCAACAACTATGTCTTCACATATTGTTGACTCCGGGCGGGAATCGAACCCGCAACCCCCGACACAGTAAGCGCTCTCACTGCCACTGTGCCAACGGGCTTGCCTTGGTAAAAGATATTTGTTATATGTTGACAGGTATTATTTTATCTTTTATATTTTTAAAACACTACAGTAGACCAAAACTAACAACTGAGATATCGAACCCACTAGTTCAGCCGGCAGGGTGTAGCGCTCATGGCGTAGTTTGACTAAGCAATGTTAGTCCATAGCGATTGTTAAGCAACGTGAGGCCCCTACCCCTACCCTATCCCTACCCTACCCCTACCCTACCCCTACCTACTTGAACGGGTCGTCGATAGTGGCATATATGTCGGGTAACCTCGATAATCATCCCACTTCTGATGTCGGGAATCATGTCACATCAGGATAAGCACGAGCATTATACTGTCAATCCAACATCTTAGGATTTCTAGGTCTTGATCTTGAAATAATAACTCACAGGACTTCATTACAATGACATTGCTTGTATTTTACACACGGTCATCATGGATTACAGATTACAGTTAGGATACGTCTAGATTCAATTAATTGATGGAACCTAAACGACCTCCCTACACCCCATTAGTCGTCCTGTCCACGCCATAGAATCTTTTCCTAATCCTATACTCGATTCGCAATACGATCGTGATGTCGTCAACACATCCTTCCTCCAATCTACGTTCCAATGTAATCGCCATCCAACCATCTCCATTCGTCCCATCACGTCTAATGTACGCCATCTTTTCTTATCATAGACTCACTCACTCACTCACTGCCACAGACTACCAAACCAGCTCACATCCCTCTATCGAACAACTGTCATCTGTCATAGTGCGTAACACCACAGACTTAACATAGTCTATTCTCATACCACAGACTACACCACGAAGGTAGAACTCACGTCACGGAATAACAACACTACCGATTCCATCAGTCAACTGAATTTACAAACTACTCTTAAACTTCTACAGACTAAAAATAATGTAGTGACGTTATAAACCGCTATCTGGTGTGGCGCCACTGATGCCACGCTCCGACACGGCCATCCTGCTAGCACACGTCCTCGTGTGTTGGCTAACCTGCACAGAAATAACCAAC
Organism: Cyclophora albipunctata; assembly: GCA_963082685.1. Taxonomy (NCBI): domain Eukaryota; kingdom Metazoa; phylum Arthropoda; class Insecta; order Lepidoptera; family Geometridae; genus Cyclophora; species Cyclophora albipunctata. The sequence continues at coordinate 2,011,971 of OY720119.1, forward strand.
GAGAGTATTTGTTCGCCTCGGCCACTTCTGACCAATCATATTTCTACAAACAGCTCAAATAAAGAAACTTCGTAACTGTATAGTTTTTCTTTTAAATTACTAACTATGATTACTAACAACTCAAATTCAGATTAATAATATGATCAAATAGCGTAAGAAATCACAAAGTAAATTATGATAACGTTTCATCTATCAAAACCCTGGGGCCAGTAACAGTGACAGACTCTGGTTCATTATTCACACACAACTAACAATTTAAACACAATTGATTTACTACTGAGCTTTATTCGTGGTCACAACACAAGATTTAGCAAACGCATTTGCCCTTTATGCACTTCCATTTCGGAATGCCGAGTCGTCCCATGACTCTATGGTCTTCGCTACCAGGCAAGACCCGACCACACTACCCAGAGCTACCGCCTACTGCCTACCCACGGACTACTACAAGTAGTAGACACCGATTTCTAACGGGCTACAGCTACGGCACTCTGGTGCGGTCTCAGACTGACCCACCGACATAAAACCAGTAACAATCAGCAACTTAATCAACCTCACTGTCTCCACCTTCGTCTGAGTCAGCTGTTACCTGCCCCACAGGCATCTTCCTAACACGATCAATATCAACCAGAGCCATAAAAAAATATCAACCAGAGCCATGTACCACTGTCGCTTGTAACAACAAATTAACACAATTTAATTAACCACACAAATCGAAACTTCACTCTAGTAAGCCCCTCTATCGCCACGGCTCTCGAGCCGTCCAGCAATCGCAATTGCTCTCACAGCCGCCGAGTCTACTCCTGGACTCTATGGTTCCTCCAGAACCCGACCTCCGCCAGAGTTGCCTGCTACCGCGTACTCACGGACTACAATGTAGACACTGATTTCTACTGAGCTACGGCTACACGACAACCTCTGGTACGGTCCAACACAATACGGCCGATAGAGTCCTTACTCGAGTTTCCACCAAAACAAGTTTACTTATCCTCATCAGGATCACTATTTACATCAACTTCGACTGGTACATGACCTACTGGCATCTTTCGTAATCTATCGTGTGCATACTTGTAAGTACGTTTAGAGTTCAAAGTTTTCAACGTGTACCGATCACCATCGTTCGGTCACTCCTGACCTAATCAACTCTACTTCAACAAAAGACTTAGTAAAGCTCAAACTATTATTCTTTTCTAATCAACAATTTTAACTATCTCAATATTTATAATCACATTGCTTATCTCAACATTATACTAGAACATCGTCAGGCACAAGTACCCATTAAAAATCAAATTAATTTCAAATCAAAGTAAAAGTCAAGTGTGTGTGTCTCTATTGTCCGGCTATCCCCGTAGCCCTAATACGCAGTCATCCCTGTGACTGGCCGTGATCATCCCAGTGATCACCCATGACCCTGATCATCCCTGTGATCAGTCACTCTCGTGATCATCCCAGTGATCACCCATGACCCTGATCATCCCTGTGATCAGTCACTCTCGTGATCATCCCAGTGATCATCCATGACCCTGATCATCCCTGTGATCAGTCACTCTCGTGATCATCCCAGTGATCACCCATGACCTTGATCATCCCTGTGATCAGTCACTCCGGTGATCATCCCAGTGATCACCCATGACCCTGATCATCCCTGTGATCAGTCACTCCCGTGATCATCCCAGTGATCACGCCTAGCCCTGATCATCCCTGTGATCAGCCGCTCCTGTGGTCATCCCAGTGACCACCCGTGATCATCCCCGTGACCACCCAGACTCAAGAGGACACGCACAACTAGTTACCACACAGTCAAAAGTGACTACAGTTCATTCTCACAAGGCTCAGAATCACTAACAATGGGTACTTGCCCTTCAGGCATTTTCCTATACCAGTCAATGACACTATATTGTGTACTCGTTTTCCTCTAAACCTCGCGGCCACAGTAATTTGCACTCGCTCGGTCAACCTGACTATTAAGAAGCTTGTTCTTCCTTAAAATTCTTGATTTCAATCAAAAGTTAATTAAAATTATTATCAATCGGGAATCATCAATGCTATGTAACACATGAATACTAGGTACCACGTCCTTTTCAACTTTAACTTCAATAGACTATTAATCTCAAATGCACATTACAATATGAGCCATGAGTAAGTAACAGTAAGCTTGTCTAGTCACGTCTAGTCACGGCAACCAGCCGACGAGCAATCACATTGCTCAACAACACACGGTCTCAGCAGACCACTCCACAGTACGGTCAATCCAGACCACGATCATCGCCGAGTTCGAACATTGAACTCAATAAGTCACATAGTCACATAGAAACCCTTACTCATACTCTCATATTTTACAACGGGATAAACATCCAAAATACTTTCAATAAGCTTTCTACTTTATCAAGTGGTACGAAGATTCACTACAAAACTCTCAATGTTAACTGACTCAAATATCACAAAATAGCTCACCGGATATTTCCCAACTAAGATACTTCAATACGCCAATTCATGCCAATCATTACCGCAATCCCTCATATTCCTCAGGTAACAGGATTGAGAAGAGAACCACGTTCTTCCCTGGACGAGGTTTATCAATGCTCACAATAATTACCAGCATTGAACCAACATGAAAATAAGAAAACATATTAGAACATATCACATTACGTACAAGATTAAACTTGACTCTTTCGGAAGCTCATAATTACCTTCTTAACTCCACAATAGAGTAGAAAACTAACTAACTATACTCACAGAACATTCCAAGTTTTATAACCAATTGCAAAATAAACATTACGTAAAGCGCATGACAGTAGGGCTTTTGGCGGGATGATGATTCCGACATATCTCCGAATACTACGAGCTTCATAATCCAGGGGAAGGTACATGAATTTCAATCTCGTCGTCGTCGTCGTCGTCACCGTCGTCGTCGATAACATGCACTAACGAGCTCAGCTTGCAGCTCTCAATATTCTTTCATCTTATCATAAACCTAGCTCCGTGGTTGATCTTGAACACAATCCATGGCGATATGATATTCAGCACAGTGGGCAATAGCGATCCTTATCATTCTCTGCTGGACGCTCGGTGGGCAATCCAGGGCGATCCAGGCTCAGTGGGCAATAGCGATCCTTATCATTGTCTGCTGGACGCTCGGTGGGCAATAGCGATCTTTATCATTCTCTGCTAGATGCACGGTGGGCAATAGCGATCTTGATTATTCTCTGCTGAACGCTCGGTGGGCAATAGCGATCTTGATCCCACTTCTGATGTCGGGTAACCTCGATAATCATCCCACTTCTGATGTCGGGAATCATGTCACATCAGGATAAGCACGAGCATTATACTGTCAATCCAACATCTTAGGATTTCTAGGTCTTGATCTTGAAATAATAACTCACAGGACTTCATTACAATGACATTGCTTGTATTTTACACACGGTCATCATGGATTACAGATTACAGTTAGGATACGTCTAGATTCAATTAATTGATGGAACCTAAACGACCTCCCTACACCCCATTAGTCGTCCTGTCCACGCCATAGAATCTTTTCCTAATCCTATACTCGATTCGCAATACGATCGTGATGTCGTCAACACATCCTTCCTCCAATCTACGTTCCAATGTAATCGCCATCCAACCATCTCCATTCGTCCCATCACGTCTAATGTACGCCATCTTTTCTTATCATAGACTCACTCACTCACTCACTGCCACAGACTACCAAACCAGCTCACATCCCTCTATCGAACAACTGTCATCTGTCATAGTGCGTAACACCACAGACTTAACATAGTCTATTCTCATACCACAGACTACACCACGAAGGTAGAACTCACGTCACGGAATAACAACACTACCGATTCCATCAGTCAACTGAATTTACAAACTACTCTTAAACTTCTACAGACTAAAAATAATGTAGTGACGTTATAAACCGCTATCTGGTGTGGCGCCACTGATGCCACGCTCCGACATCTGAGCGCTACCGTGCTTCGGAGGGCACGATAAACTCGGGAAAGCGTCGGTCCTGACTGTTTCATTTGTTAGACCGTGTTGCAGGCCTGTAGGCGATCCAAAAACTCCAACACCTAGGGTTGGTCGCTAACCCATTTGAACTTACTTAGGAAGTGGGAAATTATGTGCATTTTTTGAGGACTTATATATGATTAGAATTGTATCTTTTTTGTATTAGGCTACATTTGTTCAATTTTTTTTTCCATGTACACTTCCGATGTCTACACTGACTTTTACATATGGTTGAATAAGACCATTGCAAACTGTAGTCCAGGCAGTCTATTGACTAACTTGTTTGTACCGTTAAAGATTTCTTTAATTTGTCTTAACTTAACTTTAACTTTAACTTTCGTTACAATTTTTAGGCGTTATTAACAAAATAGACTGTAGACAAATATTTTTTAGACGTCATGGTACATACAAGCAGTACCCCTTCTAATTTTGTCTAGTTTTTCATAGACAACACTACAGTCTAAGCTGCCTAGACTTACATGTGCACGTGCTCTAATTTTATCGTATTCGTATCCAAAGTACAACTTGCTTTGCTTTATGACATTCAAGTTGATTTACGAAACTAGTTTCCAGATCCAGTTTATATGTTTTCCTATATTGTTTTACGATTTGTTTTCTCTGTCGTTCCTTGTAGGAGTTTGAGAGATTGTATTATGTAAATTGGTATGACATTTTGTTACACAACTTTACGTTTACGAACAATTTGTGAATATTGCCAAATCTTATGAGATCTACTTTAAATACATCGTTACGAATAATAATAATGTACTGGTACGTACTGTACGTTGGCACGTTCAAAAGAGCCTCTTTGGGGCCAAAACTGAATAAAAATATTTGACTTTGAACGCACTATTAATTGTAATTTTTATACTCATAGTTTGACTAACTATTTTTATATACCCGTTGACAAGCCCGTTGGAAGGTTTTGTCGAAGGAAAGTTGGGGGTCGCAGGTTCGATTCACATACGGCATCAAGCAATATGTGCATAGTTGTTGGCGATGACGTTTAAGTGTCAATTAAGTATATAACTACATAGTATAAAACAAAGTCGCTTTCCGCTGTCTGTCTGTCCCTATGCATGCTAAGAACTTTAAAACTACGCAACGGATTTTGATGCGGTTTTTATAGCAGATAGAGTGATTCAAGGGGAAGGTTAAAAATTAAAAATCGTTGGGAATTTGGCCAACGCGGATAAAACCGTGAAGCGCTGCTAGTATCCATATAAAGTAGTTTGTATGTGTAGTAGTATTAGATTCCACAATGCAAGCTTAGAGCTTAGTTTGGGTCCTACTACCACTCGTAATTGTGTAAGAATTTGTCCGGTGTATAATTTATTAATTAGGTATTTTTATTTTATTTTACCGATTGTAACACCTAATCATTCTACAACAATATTTAAATTAAATTTACATTTGGCTATCATCGCACTTTGTTTTTCAAAATATGTATATCACTAGAACCGCCTTTTTAGTACAAAAATCACATAAACAGCAAAACCACTATCCAAAAGCACAAAAGACGTTAAAAATTTGCTTAAGCTCTCAATAAACATTCGCGGTCGGGCTCACTGAATGATAAACGAAATCCACTATTTTGTACTGACGATAAAGATTACTGGATTAGGGGTGATCCCCTTACTCCGAGGGTAACGACCTCCCCGGAAGCGTGTTCGAATCTTAGCTGAAGGCAAGCAATTGATATAGGTACGGTAACGGTTTCATTTTGAAGGTTTGTTAAGCAGAAGGTATTTGTCTTGGTTTGGGTACAAATTTTACTTATTGGTTAGAGAGTTTTGTTTTGAATCCTACTTTGATTATAAATTCGAAAGTTTGTGATGATCGATGTATGTATGCATGTTTGTTGCTCTTTCACGAAAAAACTACTGGACGGAGGTGGATAAAACTTTACAGTAATGTAGGTTGTAAATTACAATAACACATAGAATACATTTTATCCCGAAATTCCCGCGGGAACGGGTACGACGCGGGTAACACCGCCAGCGGTTATTTAATAATGAAGGATGGAGGAAGGTTATTTAGTCAATATGATGGTTTTTACGAGATATGTATGAAGTAGATTCATGGCGATTAACAAAATGTATTTGGCGGTAACTGTAATATTTTACTTTTTCATGTACAGCAGCATCATATAGAAGCATCAGGTATTTTTTTAAATAAAATCGGTGTGTATCCGTAAACGGAGTTTCAACTCCATATGTGTATACAGTATTTCCGATTCATATAATATTAATAGGACATAATTATTTAAACATTATTGAACTGAACGATTAATTTTATTTGTATATAACATGTTCCTGGTAATATCGCAAATCAGAAACATGTAATCAAATATCGAGAAAACAGTGTAGATACACTGTAGTATTCCAATCTGCGGATACTCAAACAAAATTGCTTTTCAAACATGGAATATTGCAAATGCATCTAGCTCCCGTGATATTTCCGCCGTGTCCTCGACTCCGCTGGGTTAAGTTGCGACTACAATATGAAACAGTTGTTGAACAAGAAGTTTTAAGGGTTATTCTATCTGCCTAAATGTAGTCACCTGACATAGTTCGGAAACTTCTAGAATCTAAACTAATGTTACAAAGAGGTGAAGTTTCTAACTTTGTATGTTTGTTTGCTTGTTTGTGAGGGCTAATCTCAGGAACAACCGGTCTGATTTGAATAATTATTATTGTAATAGATAGCCACATTCAACGGAAAGGCTATTGTTTATCCCGAAATTAAAATCTCACAAAAATCTCTTTATGAGACTTTCCTCAGTTTGGTTAGGGCATTGCAGGCTGAATCACCTGATTGCTCGAAAAGTAAGATGATTCCGTGCTTCGGAGAGCACGTTAAGCCATCGGTCCCGGTTACTTTCTACGGATAGTAGTCGTTACTTGAGCCATGTCAGAGGCCTTTGGCGGCTCAATAACTCTGACATCAGGATTGGTCAGGTTGACCAATGACCATCCACTCGATGAAGAAGAAGAAGATCCCGAGATTCTCACGGGAACGGGCACAACGCGGGTAAAACCGCGGGGTGCTGCCCTAATAAAGTAAGTAAGTAAGTTCGATTAGGTCAGTGGCCAACCCTGGTGTCGGAGTTTTTAGACCGCCTAAAGGCCTCCGACATGTTCTAACGATTGAAAATACCTAATTAGCATCCTAAATAGGAAAACTATGACTTCTCATTGACTCATCATCGAAATCATCATTCTATGTAAGAATTTGTGGCAGAATACTTCTTTACATGCGAACAAGTATAAAAATTATCCGATATTTTTTTTAGGTTAGTGACTTTTTTGAAAGCTATCATTATTTCCTTAAATATTCTTAATTCATTTTTACTATCAAAGCCTTATATAGTTTTGATCTAACACTTCTAAGACACAAAACGCGAACGAAGCACCCAGCGAAAGCTAGCTGATAAATAAAATAAGTCTATAATGTTCAAAACTTGTACTTAGACTAAAAGCTCATTTAAAATTCAAACTAAACGAAGCGGTAAAATTAAGTTCAAACGAAAACACAACTTATAACGCTTCTAAAGAAATTTGAATAAAAAATTTAAACCTAATAATATTAATTCAGGTGACAACCTCTTTCAAACTAAAAATCAATATTCTAGGGTGTTATTTATATCAGAAATTCATGAACCGAGTACGGTGAACCGACACTTCGACCTCATTGTAGTAAACGTAATGACTACCACGTATACTGTGGCTTTATTCACGTAGTAACTATCACACATTCTGTGGCAAGATTGACATTAGTTCAACCTATTGTATAGTGTGAACGCACCTTATTAATGGAATGTAATGACAATATTTTTTAACCGACTTCCAAAAAAAGGAGGAGGTTCTCAATTCGGATGTTTGTATTTTTTTTTAATTTATATTTCGTGATTATTGTAGGATGTGCCTTGGTGTTTGAATATAGTTGAGACTTACATGTCAAGTACGAAGTAATTTGAAATATTTGAACCGACACCGGACATTAATGACTTATCAATCGATTCTGAATGAATGGAAAACTTGAATGTATTTTATATAGGGAATAATTGTCTTTGATAGAAAAATTGGTTATATTTTAATACCAGACTTTGACTTTTCAAAATCGGTTAATAAATGAATGTTGATCGTAATATCCTAATTAACCCAAAAAACTAAAATTTAAAACCGGATATCTCCGTTCACACACCAAATTCATAAATGCGCCTTCCTGATAATGAATGCATCCAAAAAGGCCTTTCATTTGATGTACTCGTATAGAACATTCCTATAGGCCCACGCTCTATACAAAATAACCCATCGCCTTTTAAACCAATTATTTCTGCGTTTCCACACCTCAATCACAATTCAAATTTTCTAATGGCTATTTACATTTGAAAATCCATGGAAGTCCAGCTCAGTTAAACCCGGTCAGACGGTAATTTTAGGAGAGATTACAATTTAAATTAGTGTCAATGCGTCAGGAACACTACGGCCAATTAATGGCGTCCGCCAAATAAAGGTAAATGCTTATTCACGTCATTTAACCCGATTTCAAACTAATTCTACTGACGAGTGCCTACCCTAATGTTAACCTAATTTAGTTATATTTTGATTTATCTGTTAATTGTTGGAGAAATATTTGTTATCATATGTTCTTCTTTCTTTTGACTGGTTCCATTTTTTTATCATTGATTTATTTGACAGATAAACGATTTAATTTGAGGACGTTATAATAACTGCAATCACGTTAGAGCTCCTCATATCAAAGGACGTCCTATAACAATTATTGATGGTATATCAAGTGCTTATTATATTTACCCAATAAATAAATTATTCTCCTCACTGTACTGATATCTTCAGTGTGATGAGGGGTTGAGGCACATTACAGGCTAATACTATACTTTACTTTTTAAATAAATTACGTTATGGCCTCAAAAAATTCAAAGTAAATGCATCCTGCAGTGCGATGATTACATCTAAGCCTTCTCACTGTATTGATATCTTCAATGAGATGAAAGGCTTTTCCCAACAATACGAGAGCAACTTCACCATGTGCTTTTACTACAAACGAGCTCTGTTATTTTAAACTATTTAGGATATAGAGCTGTAATTTACTACCAGCTACTGGAGTTAATGCGCGTTAACTTTAACTATGGTACAAATTCGTGCTTGTTTGTGGATTCGTATCATGGCATCCATAACTCGCTCGCTTCTCTCTGCATCCGACTTTTATTGTCACACGGAATGGTGACACACTACACTCCTCGGTTATTGTTATAAATGACACTGGTTTTTTCGGGTTTTTCCAGTTACGTCGGTGTCGGCATTTGGAACGTCGAAACGTTTTGGCGGTTAGATAATAACGCAGAATGTATGAGGCTCTGTTATGTACGGGAATGGGAAGTGTATTTTATGAGAGCACGGATGAATTAGTTGGTGGAGCTCTGATTGTAGGTGTTTAAGGGGAATGGAAGAGGAAGCTTTATTCAGGAAGGTGAAGATATGAGTGTGATATAGGAGATTCATTTATCAGGCCCTTATCGCTGGGTTGGAGCGCAAATATTGTTAGATTTATAATGTTTACCGGTTCTATGGGAGTTATTTTTTAAGATAGGGATTACTCAACAGTTAAGTATTATTCATTTTCAACTTTAAATTCCTTAAACATTCAGGAACCATTCATTTATTGAAGAGGTTTCCCTCACTTCTTTATATAGCCTTCTATAAAATACGCCAACTCACTCAACGTAAACAACGCTTTAGTACAAATACAAAGCCATAATTACAGCCTAACCTAACCTACCACAGCTTACCCAAAAACCATGAAAAAGTACATTCAGCATCTCAAATGCCATCTCCCATGCACAGCCATTATCAAGTCATAATACTTAGTAGCATAATTCATTACGTCTTGGTGTCGCGAAACGTTGGTAAAAGAACAATCTTTCTTCCATCAATCACCGGCCATGAGTTCCGGTTGATTAATGAACAGGTCACCCTATTCTTGAGAGAGAAGTTTCCGCGATTACACCGCCAGGGGCGGAGCAGGACTTAATAGATTATAAAAGTTTTTATGCAATTAGTTGAAGATGTCTTATTGATTTTGAGGGGATGTTTGTGATTTTTAGGGAGGTTAGGAGTAAAAAAAAATGTCTGTGTTTATTAACGCCTCGGTGGTCTAGCGGTATGTGCAGTGCGTACTTGCCTACCAATACAGAGGTCTCGGGTTCAACTCCCAGTTCGAACGAAAACTTTTTTGCTACTTTTCAAAAATGGTTCAGATTTGAGATCACCAACCCGCATCAGGCCAGCGTTAATCACCAGATTACGCCTAATCCTCATCATTGTACTGACATCTTCAGTTAGATGAAAGGTCTTTGCAATAGTGGGACATTATAGTGTGTATTGTATAAAAAAAGAAACATAAAAAGAAAACATAATCTCAGCTCTTAAAGCTGGTTGAAATCTGGATCAGTCGTATTTGGCCTTAACAATCCAGTGTAAAATAAAAATTCCATTCGAATTATTTTTCGTGCGACCGTGGCCTTTTATTTTTAATGCCGTTTCTAAGCGCAAAAGTACCCGAAACAAATTACATTGACCGACATATTTCTTGGTGGATTACTACCATGGCCCCCGTATGTGCACTTAGAGCCGACCCTGTAATCGCCAGCGCTAATTCCATTCGGAACTGCCCAAGTTAGCTCGTATTTCCTCGCTAAGGTACGTATTATTGCTAGTTACTTAGCTTATTGGGTTCCCTCGAAATTTTGCAACAGTTTTGTTTGTAATGGTTTAGAAATTTTAACGTTCCGCCGAATTCGTTCGACGGCGATTGGCGCAAACATTAACTGTTACTGTTATCCCCTTAACGATTTATTTAATCTTTTGAATTTTCCACCCAATTATTAAGAGTGACGAGATGTCCTATATTTGGTACAAAGTGCTATAATTAAATGTTATGGCGCCATTCCGTCTATGGAATGATCAAAACATTTTATTTAAAGGAGCGTGAATTAGATCGTGTAAGCGGTGAACCTGAAAACTGGAAAGATTCCAAGCTAGGTCTTAGGTGAACGGTTTCATATAATATTTTGCACTGAAAATCGTTGACTAAATTGTTTTTAGCGATATTTAAGTCGTTTTTTGGAGTGTACCACGTGTTTTATTGACACGATCCGATCGCTAGTCCAAACTAACTGATGTTATCGGCGGACGTTGTTTTGTTTTTCACTATTTATTCACTGGTTTGGTTTCACGGTTTTTTTTGGGAATAAAACCTTTTTCCGAAATACCAATTTGGTTCGTGAACTGTAAACTTTGAATGAAATAGTAGGATATTTTAGTTTATTTAATGAGTAGGGTTAACCAACATTAAATCAACATCACATAATTTTATATACAATGCGTCTGGTCACCGGTGTCGGAGACTTAAAGGGTTAAAATATGGTGATTTTTATCGACAAATCAGATTTAAAAAGTTCTCTCCATAGTAAAATGGAGCCATTCTGTTTTTCTTCTCTTGAATTTCAGGTATAAAATAATGGTGCAATCACAATAGTCTTTCACTGTATGTAACATGCATGTGTCCGCAACAGAGTAAATATATAGCGGTAAGAGCGGCAGCAGCAGTCCCCTAATTGGGTGTTAATTAGATATTCCTTAGAGACTAGACGACATAGATCTCTATAAACTTGTCAAATCAATTATTTAAATAAAACAGCATCAAAACTCACTAAAACACCAACCTTACATGAAAAAAAACCTATAACTCAAAAACGCCAGTCCCAACAAAACACCAACAAGCATTTCAAATTTAGAACAAAATATTCTAAACAATTTCACTTAAGAGAACTCGTAGTACATAATAGATAAAAATATAAGCGCGATCTCGAACAAGCGAAGACGAATGACAATGAATCGGCCGCTTGGGCCGCCACACATCCATTACATAGTTATTACACATCTGATAACGTGGCACCCGTGACATCAAAATTACACGATTGCCTTTACAACGCTCAGAGGTGTCGTTCAGATAATGTATTGTGCTTATTTCAGTCTTACCTCATTTACTTAATGTTCTTCGGTTTGTTTAAAGTTAATTTGGTGTAAATCTGTCTTTTTGACAGCCCGTCTGTTTAAACTCGTTTGATGTTTAGGATTTAGTTTTGAAAATGGAAGGTTTATTTTGAAATTCGAAGGATTTGGGCGGTGATTTAGGTGTGTGTTATGTACGAGTTCAGCTTTATTATGGTTTATTTGGGAGATTTTGGGATTAACGCGTTATGCGGAACTAAATGAAATAGATTTTTAAGCTATTGCATAGCTTCTATCGCGGGCCTTGAGCGCGGGGACCAAATCCAAAATTTCCGTAACGAAAAAACCTCACGCTTACCCGATCCGACGGGAAGGAGGTGTGGCTTGAAGGCCGTGCATCGTCTAACGTCGTTTCAGTTCGGCAGTCTTCGACACGGCGTTGTGTGCGATTGTGCGTTGGGGGTGAGAGAGGGGGTGAGAGAGGGTGGTGAGAGAGGGGGGTGAGAGAGGGGGTGAGAGAGGGGGGTGAGAGAAGGTGGTGAGAGAGGGTGGTGAGAGAGGGGTGAGAGAGGGGGGTGAGAGAGGGGTGAGAGAGGGGGGTGAGAGAGGGGTGAGAGAGGGTTGAGAGAGGGGGGTGAGAGAGGGGGGTGAGAGAGGGGGGTGAGAGAGGGGGGTGAGAGAGAGGGGTGAGAGAGGGGTGAGAGAGGGGGCCGAGAGAGGGGGGTGAGAGAGGGGGGTGAGAGAGGGGGGTGAGAGAGGGGGGTGAGAGAGGGGGGTGAGAGAGGGGGGTGAGAGAGGGGGGTGAGAGAGGGGGGTGAGAGAGGGGGGTGAGAGAGGGGGGTGAGAGAGGGGGGTGAGAGAGAGGGGTGAGAGAGGGGGTGAGAGAGGGGGGTGAGAGAGGGTGGTGAGAGAGCGGTGAGAGAGGGGTGAGAGAGGGGTGAGAGAGGGGTGAGAGAGGGGGGTGAGAGAGGGGGGTTAGAGAGGGGGGTGAGAGAGGGGGGTGAGAGAGGGGGTGAGAGAGGGGGGTGAGAGAGGGGGGTGAGAGAGGGGGGTGAGAGAGGGGGGTGAGAGAGGGGGGTTAGAGAGGGGGGTGAGAGAGGGGGGTGAGAGAGGGGGGTGAGAGAGGGGGGTGAGAGAGGGTGGTGAGAGAGCGGTGAGAGAGGGGGGTGAGAGAGAGGGGTGAGAGAGGGATGAGAGAGGTGTGAGAGAGGGGTGAGAGAGGGGTGAGAGAGGGGTGAGAGAGGGGGTGAGAGAGGGGGGTGAGAGAGGGGGGTGAGAGAGGGGGTGAGAGAGGGGGTGAGAGAGGGTGGTGAGAGAGGGGGGTGAGAGAGGGGGGTGAGAGAGTGGTGAGAGAGGGGTGAGAGAGGGGGGTGAGAGAGGGGGGTGAGAGAGGGTGGTGAGAGAGGGGGGTGAGAGAGGGGGGTGAGAGAGGGGGGTGAGAGAGGGGGGTGAGAGAGGGGGGTGAGAGAGGGGGGTGAGAGAGGGGGGTGAGAGAGGGGGGTGAGAGAGGGGGGTGAGAGAGGGGGGTGAGAGAGGGGGGTGAGAGAGGGGGGTGAGAGAGGGGGGTGAGAGAGGGGGGTGAGAGAGGGGGGTGAGAGAGGGTGGTGAGAGAGGGGGGTGAGAGAGGGGGTGAGAGAGGGGGGTGAGAGAGGGTGGTGAGAGAGGGTGGTGAGAGAGGGGTGAGAGAGGGGGGTGAGAGAGGGGTGAGAGAGGGGGGTGAGAGAGGGGGGTGAGAGAGAGGGGTGAGAGAGGGGTGAGAGAGGGGTGAGAGAGGGGGTGAGAGAGGGGGGTGAGAGAGGGTGGTGAGAGAGGGGTGAGAGAGGGGGATGAGAGAGGGGTGAGAGAGGGGTGAGAGAGGGGTGAGAGAGGGGGGTGAGAGAGGGGGTGAGAGAGGGGGGTGAGAGAGGGGGGTGAGAGAGGGGGTGAGAGAGGGGGTGAGAGAGAGGGTGAGAGAGGGGGGTGAGAGAGAGGGGTGAAAGAGAGGGGTGAGAGAGAGGGGTGAGAGAGAGGGGTGAGAGAGAGGTGTGAGAGAGGGGGTGAGAGAGAGGGGGTGAGAGAGAGGAGGCGGGAGGGGTGAGAGAGAAGAGATGTCAATTATATCAAATATAATTGCATAAGTTGATACAAAATGCTATGCAATAGCTTCACCGCGGCAGTCCCCGAGTGCCACACGTCTTTTTTAACATATTGTGTTCATGCTTCATGACTGACATTAATTTTATTACGTCGTATGTTTTATTTGGTTAAATGAATATGTCCATTTTACTATAAATCTTTTAATTGAAATTGTAGCCGTCAATGCATGTTACATTCTGCAAACACCTTATTGTAGTTGCACGTTAAATTATCGAAACATTTAAGTCAAAAATATTCTCAAATGGTCTCGTAAAATTTAAACCCACCTTAAAAAAACATCTTTCGGTCAATCACATCTCACAGCCACCAAAGCCAACAAACGGGGCTTAAAATTTGCATTCCCATCCCCCGATACCAAGTAAAATACGTAAAATATCACCAATGAATATTAAAACCCCATTACGGATAGTCTGCTCAAAGACTTGTAACGATCATTTTTTAGAAGGAACAATGCCAAGTGTGAAGTCAGCTTTGGCACTCAAATGATAGGACTTAGTGCTCATACGAAAATATTTGCTTATGAAGCGATTTTCGACACTAAATTCCTATTAGACTTGTTCTTTATTGAAGATTATTCTTGGCATTATATTTTATTATAGCAAAGATGCCTGTGCCCTAATATGACAGGCTTACAAACGATATACATTACTTCTTTATTGATAGAGTTTGGGACTTGTATTAACTTTAAAAGTGGTAGTTTAACAAAAATATAAAGTTTTTACAGTCGACGAAAGTCGTTCATTGAATGGTAAAATCGGTCTTTCTATGTTATACCACGTTATTGGTAAGCAGAGTTCATAAATCGAATGTTACGTTCACGGTATTCGTAGTTTAAATTGTTATCGTACGATTTGGTACCGTGCCCACTTTAAAGTAACGAGAACTTAAATTATCTATGCCGCTTGATATCTCTTGAATAGAGTTTAAGTCACTTGCACTGCGATAAGTAAGTATCACGTACAAAATCAAAGCTAAATACTGTCCGCGGGGATGACGTGTGACAGCTTATTTTGTTTACTACCGAACTGAAACAAAAGTTTTAAAACAGTTCGAAGTTCAACCTAATTACAACCATGACACCAAGCAATAAAGTAGTCCTATGAATAAAATAAGTGAGAATAACGCCTCACTTTTCAAATGAGGCGTTATTCACAGAGACGTATGTTATGCGCCGATCCGACATCTAGTTGTGTATTGTTGATCGAAGAGTTCAATAGTTATTTGCGGGCTTGGCGTTTTGTAAATTCGTTCCATAGTAACGATGCTTTAAAAGTCTGTCTTTAATAAAAATATCTAAATGAAAAATACCTGCAGCTAGACAAGAATAAAAAAGATTGAACGTCACCTACTCGTAGTCTACGTGTTTGTTAAGGCAACCTCGCAAAAAATGGATTTTATGAATTTTCGGTGTCCAATTAAAACTACAGTCCCTGTATAAAGCTTAGAGAATAAAACTCTTTAGTTTTTTGTCAATAGAACATACCGAGCGGTTTTGTATAACTTTTTATATATTTTTCTAAACAAACTTTTAATACTTAGTTTAGAAGGGTTGTTAAAACTAGAGTTTTCAATTTTTTACAATATATCCAGGTTTCCAGCTTGGTTTTCAAATAAAAATAATGTAGCAATTTCATTGCTGGCATATCTTCCTTGGCTCACAAACACCATATTTCAGTGAAATTCTTTATAAATTGTATTTCAAAACATACAATAATGTATGTTGTATGCATGGACTTATTATTATAAACTGGACTGAGCTCCAGCAGCCGAAAAACGAGCCGAGCGAGATGTTGAGAGCCGATGTTGTTTGTCACTTTCTAATAGGATGACCACACTTTTTCGTTAGGTGGGACAAATATTATAATGAAACTAGCTGCGCCCCGCGGTTTCACCCGCGTTGTACCCGTTCCCGCGGGAATTTCGGGATGAAAAATAGACGTTGGCCGATTCTCAGACATACTCAATATGCTCACAAAATTTCATGAGAATCGGTCGAGCCGTTTCGGAGGAGTACACGAACGAACACTGTGACACGAGAATTTTATATATAAGATAATATTTGTTTTAAAAAATACAATGAGCTTAGCTTCTTTATAGCTTACTAGCGGCGCCCCGCGGTTTTACCAGCGTTGTGCCTGCCCCGTGGGAATTTCGGGAATTTTTATACATATAAACCTTCCTCTTGAATCACTCTACCTATTACAAAAAACCGCATCAAAATCCGTTGCGTAATTTTAAAGATTTAAGCATACAGACAAACAAACAGACAAACAGACAGACAAAAATAGCGACTTTATTTTATACTATGTAGTGAATAGATGGTGCTTTGTGAATTTGAAATCGAACTATCTACTGAGGTGAAACTAAAAAAAGATAGTCCAATTTTACTTATAAAAGCATAATTTTTAAATAAAAGAAATTGTTGTAATTTAAATAAATTTTTATAAACACTTAATAGTAGTTTATGCAACGTCATATAAAGAAGGGTATTAAAACACGAGTGTGAGTTTATGAAACGAGCGCAGCGAGTTTCATAATAGTAACGAGTGTTTTAATACCCGTGTTATATGCAGTTGCATACACTACTTTATCTTCACTATTTAATGCAATTAATCAAACAAAATATTAAAAACAAACCACATTGCGAAACATTAAATTCACGCGTAGGTACGTGTATTGTCACAGTGAACTTGCCGCCATTAAAATCTAACCAATGAGAGCGCAGCTGCGCGTAGGGCCAATCAGGAGCGAGCGAGATCTTACCAAAGAGTTTTGTGTATGTAGTTTCGACGAAGTTTTCACGTATAACCCAACTATTTTAAAAAGCCAGCCTAATATCAAAATTTTATACAACTAGTATGAGGATTTTGACATAAGGCTCGCCAGGTTAATTGGTCGCGTTATAATGATGTTATAATATTAAATTATAATGATATTATAACATCATGTGCAATTGCTTAAATTGAGTGTTTTAGTTGTCTGCGCTATAACAGTAGTAATTATAAGTCAAGTATTGGAAACATAAGTAGAATGTTACAACATTAGTGTAGATAAAAAATATTACTTCATATAAAAGACATCAACATGCTTGCACTTATGGTCACCCTACATAACACATTTACAATTTTTCCCTTATTTGGCTTACCTGTGAAAGGATATCCCGCAACCACCATAGGATTCAGATTTACAGAAACGAATACAGCAGTTTTTAACCATTTCAATAAGCTAATCTCTCAAAATTGCATAAAATAAAACAAATAGGTAGATATTCACGAGAAGACGAGAATTCAAAGTCACCATGACAAATTCAAAGGATTACTAGAGAAATAAATAAAAATTTTACCAAATAGTTCTAAATAATTAAGGCTAATAAATAATAAGTATTATAAAGCTAAGTAAGTAATTAATAAATTTTATCTAATTCAATATTTACTTTATATGTAATATAAGGATAAGCTTAAAGTCAGCGTTGTGAAATAATGTTCTACCAACATGCTACCAACTACCACTTTTCGATCGAATGGCAAGTGTTAGAAAGGGATAAACGACCTCGGTACTAGCTATCTCTCTTGGCTCGTTTTGCCTCTGTCTATGTTGGTAACCCAAATTGAATCATAATGTAAAGGTGTATGGTGTGCTTTCGTATTTTTCATTTTTAACAGTCCTCAGTCCAGTTTATAATAATAAGTCCATGGTTGTATGTTACAAATTTGTAAAACTTGTAAACATGTCTGACAATTGACAGCTGACAAGTAATATAACTAGGACTTTGACGTTTCCTTCTTAGTTTGTCAGTCATTGAGATCGATCAATCGATAATTAGTCGATATTAACACAATCTGTTTCAGTTATAAAAACGTCAAAGTTACTTGACAGTTGTAATGTCAGTTTGATATTGATTGCTAATGAAGTTGGTTGATTGTAATTAAATTGAAGTTGGTTGAAACAAGTACTATATAAGGAGAAAACGCATGTCATTCCCTCCCTTTTGTTACTCGTTCGCCTTTAATTTGTGTTGTCTGCACGAGCTTCGGAACCCAGTAGAACTGGTAAGAGTTGTGTCCTTTTCGCCCTTTGGATTCTTTAAACTAATCAATGCTGTGGATTTATTTAGTGTTACAGTGCCAATTATCAATCCATCTTGTGCGTATTCTGGATGTGAGGTGAATTGCGGGACCACGCCGGGTAACCACATGTGTGTGTGCCGCGTGTGCGAATCATGGTTCCTTTACAGGACGCTTAGGCCTTTTATTTTCACTTCATCCATCACCTGCTAGCCTTTGCACAATGCACTAAACCTAAGCCCTTGCATTAAACCTAATTATTTGCAGTTTTAATATTGTTTATAGCCTCGTGTCTTTTTGGTGTTCTCGCTTAGGTGATCACGTCTCCATTTTTTCCCCCATGCCTGGTTTATTTTATTTTGCATATTTAGCTTGGCTTAATCTCATTCCAGGGTTCCAATCCGGGGTTTCCACCGGTGGGGTTCATCCGACGGGCTGCGCTAAGTGGAGTTTCCTGTTTGGGGTCATCGGTATAACCGCATGTGCGGTTAACCTTGTTGGCCCAAGCCGGACTCCCGCTGCTGGGCGCAGCGACGGCGGATCGCCAGCGAGCCACCACACCACGCTTGTCCGAATAACCTAAAAAGCTAAGTCTCCCATTTCATTCCCCGGGAGACTGCCTGCGCCTTTTTGTTCACGACCCTGAGTTTCTTTCTTTCTACATTTCATTCTAGTAACGTGTTTAATTTAAATTCCTTTTATTAATTAAGTAAATTGTTCAAGTTTAACCTTTTTTTTTATTTTACCCTACTGAACCTAGGTAGGTAGTCTCTTTTTAAATACGTTATAATAATGAAAATGGAAAATATGTAGTCGCTTATTTGAAATCGAGCTTTTTGTCACTATGCAAATACTATATTTGTTTTATCATTGCTTCAAAATCAACTGTGTGATTGAAGCTCATAATACATACATCGTATCTTAAATTTTAAAGAAACTTTACTCTTAAATGAAACGTAGCTAAGTAAACGAAGTAATCAAATCTCATATTATTCTTTCAAAAACATTGAAATGTTCAACATCGGAGTTTGGACTTGAATAAACATTTGAATTAAAATCACGAATTATTAGACCGTAAAACTGAACTGTGAGGGTACGTTATTCATATGAAGTAAATATGGAAATTATGCGTCGAGCAAGATGCAAGTTGTAAAATTTTACTGCCGAACCCGCCCGGTAGATATCGCTAGTGTTATAGCCTCGACGATTACAACTCTAAAACTATGTTTTGACCTAGTTCAAGTCAACACTGGTGCCAGAATGCGCAGATATTTTTAAATGTTGATTGTTCCATAATGCTTTCAACTGTGGGGTTTGCCGCGGAGTGTAATTGTGAGTAGAAAGAGCAAAAAGCCTTTGCATTGTTTTATAGCTAAGTGTTCTATTGCAGTACTTACGAGGTGATATAAAAGACTTTATCTACACTAATGTTGAAACATTCTACTTATGATTCCAATACTTGACTTATAATTACTACTGTTATAGCACAGACAACTAAAACACTCAATTTAAGCAATTGCACATGATGTTATAATATCATTATAATTTAACATTATAACATCATTATAACGCGACCAATTAACCTGGCGAGCCTTATGTCAAAATCCTCATACTAGTTGTATAAAATTTTGATATTAGGCTGGCTTTTGAAAATAGTTGGGTTATACGTGAAAACTTCGTCGAAACTACATACACAAAACTCTTTGGTAAGATCTCGCTCGCTCCTGATTGGCCCTACGCGCAGCTGCGCTCTCATTGGTTAGATTTTAATGGCGGCAAGTTCACTGTGACAATACACGTACCTACGCGTGAATTTAATCAAATCAAATCAAATCAAAATTATTTATTTGTTCGAATATGGGTTACATTGTTTTTTTTTTTTTTTAACTCATATTCCGCCTTTTGGCATACAAATATAAAGAAACTTATAACGAAAACATAAAGTAATTAATAATATTATTATATAAAAATAAAAAACATAAACATAACTAACCATAAACAACTATAAAATATACAAACAACTATGAAATAACTATAAACAGGAATCATTTAGGAAATCTGAGACAGAATAATAACATTTTTCTAATAATAGTTTACTTAAATGAGATCTAAATTGAGTGACAGTTTTGTCTTTTAAACTACAAGGTAACTTATTATAAATGACTGGCGCCATACCCAAGATATTATTCTGTAACAATGTGGTATTATATCCTCCAGTA
Organism: Cyclophora albipunctata; assembly: GCA_963082685.1. NCBI lineage: Eukaryota > Metazoa > Arthropoda > Insecta > Lepidoptera > Geometridae > Cyclophora > Cyclophora albipunctata. The sequence goes on from OY720119.1 coordinate 2,032,437, forward strand.
CATAATAAATTTTGGTATTTTGATCTAAGTTGGGTGGAGCGGTTTCTACTATCTACAAGTGCTGGGAATAAATGTTTATTAGTTTTGACGAATATTGCTACTTCTAGAATATAAATACATGGAAATGTTAACAAATGATGGCTTTTAAAGATAGGCTCACAACTATCTGTCACTTTTAAATTGAAAATAGCTCTAATACAACGCTTTTGGGACTTAAAAATAAGTTCTTTATAACTGCAATTGCCCCAAAAGATAACACCAAATCTTAATAGAGAAGCCACGAGGCCATGGTAAGCAATTAAAGTGGTAGCTGTGTCTACAGTTTTTGACAGATTAAATAATACAAAAGCAAGTTTACTCAACTTTGTACAAATATGCTCAGCTTGAGCTTTCCAATTTAGTTGACTATCAATTAGTATACCTAAAAATTTTGCTACTTGAACACTTTCTATTGGGTGGTTATCATAGTTAATACAAAGGGAACGGGGTTGAATTCTTTGGTAGAAATGCATTATTTTTGTTTTTTCTAAGTTTATTTTAAGATTGTTAAAGTTAAGCCAGTTAATTATAGTTTTTAGGGTATTGTTGATATCATATTCATAGTTTTTAATATTATTATTGAGATCATTAATTATTGCTGTGCTATCATCAGCAAAAAGGATAAGCTGGTAAATAATTTGGAGTGGTAGGTCATTTATATATAGTAGGAATAATAATGGCCCAAGGACGCTACCCTGGGGAACGCCATATTTTATTTCTCTACGTCGAGATTTATATATTTTTTCGCGTTTTGATTTATTACACACTCTAAAAATTTCGGTGTATTGCATACGACCTGTTAAATAAGATTTTATTAAATCTAATATATTTCCACGAATTCCATACGCGTATAGTTTATTGAATAGTATTTGAAATATAACAAAATCAAAAGCTTTTGACATATCTGTAAAAAGAGCGCAAATAGGGATTTTTGAATCAACATTCAGTAAAATTTTGTTAAGAAGATCATAAATGGCCATATTAATGTTTTTGTTTTTACGGAATCCCTTTTGTTCATCGCATAGTATATTGTATTTGGTTAGGAATGAATAGATACTTTCATATAATACTTTTTCAAATACTTTCGAAAAGACCGGGATTAATGCTATTGGTCTGTAGTTGCTCATGTTCTCTTTATTATCTTTTTTGAAAATTGGTTTAACTATAACTGTTTTAAGACTCTTAGGAAATATTCCAGAGCTTATACTTAAATTAAAGATGTGACATAAGGGGGGAGCAATGATATCCGACACATATTTAACGATATTGGTTGATATTCCATCATAACCAACACTTTTTTTGTTTTTTAAGGAATTGATTACCTTTATGAGGTCTTGTGGTATTATGGGGTTTATAAAAATAGAATGAGGGTTATTATGAATTGATCTAGGTTCCTCTGTCGTTAATTGAGGCGTGTTAGAAACTTGGTCAATAAAGAAGTTGTTAAAAGATTCAGCAATTTCTTTCGGATCTGTTACTATTTTATCATTTGTATTTATTTTAATAATAGGTTCTGGAGTAATTTTATTGTTATTTATTATTTGCCATGAAGTTTTTGATTTATTTTTGGAATTTTTTATCAAGTAGCTATTTTGAGCTGTTTTTGTTAATTTTATTATCTTTTTGAACCTACGGGAGTATGTTACGAACTTTTGTTTGTTTTCAGTAGATGGTTTCAGCCTTTGAAGCCAAAGCAATTGTCGTTGTTTTTTACTGCAGATTCTAATTCCACGAGATACCCATTTAATTTTCTTTTCTGTTGAAATGGTAACTAGTTTAAACGGGAAACAGAGATTATACAAAAGGAGAAATGAATCAACGAATAAATCATAAGCTTTATCAGGATCAAGAGAACTATATATTTCCGCAAAATTTAGACTGGATAGATGGGTTTTAAACTTTATTATGTTATCTTTGGAAAAATCTCGCACAGGTTTTCTCCAAGATTTTATTCTAGGCATTTTTTTAACCTTAATTTTTAAAATCTGGGCAGTGTGATCTGAAAGAGCTAGATCTATAACGTCAGTGACATAATTATTTTTGAAGTTTACAGCAAAGTTATCTAGACAAGTATTGCTTTTAGGTCTAGTAGGTTGTTTAATTGTTAATTTAAGATTGTAGCTTAAAAGAAAATATTCGAAGTCTGTTGATAATTTAGTCGTTTTTAAAGTATCTATGTTGAAATCGCCGCATATTATTATTTTAGTGTTTCGTTTTGAGCATATATTTTTTAAAATTATATCAATTTTTTCATAGAACTTATCAGTATTACATTGTTTCGGAGGTCTGTATATACATACTATTATTATATTTAATTTGACTAGTTTGATTGCACAACACTCAATGATGCCTGTAACAGAATTTTTTTTAATCTCGGGTAGCTCACAGTATTCAAGGTGTTTTTTAATCAGAATACAAGCACCTCCGCGTTTGATGTTTTTCCTCGAGTAACAGGTGGCAAGTTTATAATTGGGAAGACTTAATATGTTTTCATGTCCTGACTTTATAAAATGCTCTGTAACACAAATAATATCTATATTTATCTTTCTACTTATCAATTCTTGTAAGTGCACCGTTAGTTCATCCGATTTATTGATTAATCCAGCAATATTCTGATGCATAATATTTAGATTATTAATATAGAAAAAACTCTTGTTCAGGATAATTAGCATTGTCTAATTGTTGTACAATTTCCTGATAAGGATAGTTAAATGTGTTGACACCGGTATCATTACTGTTCGTTGAGTTGTTAATATCTTTATTATATTCATCTAGCCATTGAACATACTCATATACGTCTTTCATTATTATGTACAAAGCTTTATTGTTAATTCTACCAGAGTATTTGTTGAAATGAGTGGTGTTATATAATATATGTTTATTGGAGTCAATTAAGTAAGCGTGTTCGTTTGTGTGTACATCGAGATAAAGCATATTATTAAAATTTTCTACTCTCCAATTATATATGTCATTATAAACTCCAATTTTGAATGTGGGTGAACAGATTATTATATTTGTGTGCTTAATACTAAACAGTATAGATCTTATATCTATGATAAGTTGAAAATAGTTTTGGGAAGTTTTGAAATCCTCTTCGCCTATGAAAATAATACAGCAATCGTTAAATGTAAATGTTTTAACTATTTCTTTTATCTTATGTAACATATTTTTTAAGTTAGCGTTAGGGAACAAAAATCTGCATAATTCATATTTTTTGTTCCCAAAAATATTTTCGGCTACATTTAAAGTGTTATTGTATTTTTCATTACTAATTATATATAACTTATTCTTTCGTATCTTGGAATTTGGTGTAACTGTGTTGACCATTTTTTCTTTGTTAGAATCATTGTCCATCGAGGATTCAATCTCCGGGATTGTTTCTGCCACTTTCAGGGTCAGTGGTTCAACGGGACTGGGAGCAGTGGATAGTGAGGCTTTATGTTCTTCTTCTTCTGGAACTTGTACATTAGTATTTTTTTTGGCAAGTTTTGTCAAGCTTTTATGGGAATCTGTGGTATGCGTCTTTTTTTCAATGGCTCGTTTTTTGTTATATTTCTTGTTCATTACTTCAGTGCTTGAATTTGAATTCGGTGATGTTATCAATTGAGTTACTAATTCTTCTTTTTCCTTCAGACTTATTTCAAGATCGGCGATTCTAGAAGACAGTGTGGTTATCTCATTGTTGGCCTTATCTAGACTATGTATGAGTTCATCAATTTTTTCCTTATATTCAAGTATTTCATTATTTTCTATAGTCGACAAATCAGGAAGGCTGCTAGCTGCGATTTCTGAAGTTGTGGACAGAAATGAAGTGTTTGGCGAGTCATTTTTCGAAGATCTGGTCCTCATTGTGAAATATAAGGCTGTTACGAATTTTTATTCTAATAAATTTTTTATTAAAAATCCCCAGACTTGGTGGGATTCGAACTCGGTGCCTAGTGTGTGAGAACCGAAATTCACGCCTTGGATCCACTGGGCCACGGCGCTTATACTATAGTGGTTCAAATTAATAGACACTTTTATCGCCTAATAGTTCGTTAACAGACGCACATTATTTGAAAGTTTTTTAAAACTTTTCAATAACCGGCACTTTATTTTTTATAATTGTTCATTTATATTAATTGCAGTGGTTCGCTTTAATAACTCATAGATAGTTGTTAGTAACTTAATGTTATAGTTTTGTTCATATATTTGTTTAATTAAGGTATTATTAATGTTTTATTGTATTTTAATTTGTTTGTTTACAAGTTTTCACAAAACTTTTTTACGTATATTTAGCACTGTATTCACTTTATTTACGTATACTCAGTTATAAGTCACTTACTGATATAGTTTTGTTCAAATATTTCTATATTTAAAGGTATTATTCATGTTTTTATTGCATTTTAATTTGTTTGTTTACAAGTTTTCTCAGAATTCACTTATTTTTCTAAAATACTTGTTTGTATCACTAAATAACATTTGTACATCTTTACACAACTTTAACGAATAGTTTTATCACTTTCTATCACACATTTAATAAGTTTAACTAATTTATTTACAATTAAATACGGAGAGAATAATTACTTCGCGGCAGTGGCGCCATCTTTTCGTTTTTAATGTTTCGCAATGTGTTTTGTTTTTAAAATTTTGTTTGATTAATTGCATTAAATAGTGAAGATAAAGTAGTGTATGCAACTGCATATAACACGGGTATTAAAACACTCGTTACTATTATGAAACTCGCTGCGCTCGTTTCATAAACTCACACTCGTGTTTTAATACCCTTCTTTATATGACGTTGCATAAACTACTATTTTAAATCCTCTTACCTCTCAGTTCGTAAAGTATTTATTAAGCTATTGCATAGCTTCTATCGCGGGCCTTGAGCGCGGGGACCGAATCCAGAAATTCCGTAATGAAAAAACCTCACGTGAAAAAACCTCACGCTCCCCACTAACGCCATCTAGTGATACAAAAAATAACTATGCAATAGCTTTACCGCGGCAGTCCCCGAGTGCCACACGTCTTTTTTTTTATTTTTTATTGTGATTACATATACAGTTACCTATAGTAGCGCTTGCGGTGTAGTTTGACTAAGCGATGTTAGTTAATTGCGATTGTTAAGCAACGTGCAGCTCGACACCTACTTGGATGGGTGGCCGATAGTGGCATTTCTATCTGAGCGCTACCGTGCTTCGGAGGCACGTTAAGCAGTCGGTCCCGGTTGTTTCAATCGTCAGACCATGTCGGAGGCCTTTAGGCGGCCTAAAAACTCCGACATCAGGGTAGGCCATTAGCCATTAATAAAACAAATTGTATAAGAATGTCACGTGACCTTTTGCTGGTCGCGGGCTGTCCGAAGCTTGTTCGCCCCAGGACTTGCAGGCCGCTACAAGCAGGGCAATTTCATCGGCTGTTGTAATAATTGAAGACTTATTGACTCGATGAAGAAGAAGTAGCGAGACGAACCCACTGCCACTTTTCTATTGACTCTGGTCACTTTTATATGTACCAAAATTCTTACTAGAATGTATCGAAAATTGGGAATAAATCCACGAGGCCTTTATAAATACAAAATCCAACAGGAAAAAGTTCGGTCCGACCGCTAATTGTATAATCCTCGTTCTTTCGACAAAAGACTAATAAAAGTAATGGATTTTTGATCCAATGGGAGATTATGACGAGAGGCTTCCGTTTCATATTACTTATCTATATTGAATGGATTTCTATGGCAATAAAATAGGGGATTAGTAAATGCAGAAAACATTGTTAATTGAAACCCGATCACGGACGGATTATATTTTTCACAATGGATTCCATAGTTAATTATTAATATTAAAGTTCAATTTTTTAATTTTTTTATAACTTTCTATACTCCACGGTTTTGCCGGCATCGACTCTGTTTTTGTGGCGTTATCTGATCTTTCTAGCTAATAATATAAAAAATGAGCTAAAGTCCATCCGTTCTCGAGTTCATTCATTTTGAGTAGGTTAACGCCTCGGTGGTCTAGTGTCTAGTAAAACATGTTTCCTACTTTTCAAACATGGCTCAGGTTTGAGATCACCAACCCGCATAAGGCAAGCGTGGTGATTACGCCTGAAACCTCCTCACTGTACTGATATCTTCAGTGAGACGAGAGGCCTTTGCGGAACAAGTGGGACATTACAGACTAATACTTTACTTTACTTTACTTTTAGTGCCCAACCCTGGTGTCGGAGTTTTTAGACCGCCTAAAGGCCTCCGACATGGTCTGACCATACCGCTACCGATACTGATACTGATACCATTTTTAAGTCAAAGGTTGTCTGTCCATTATGAATTTATTTTCTAATTCAATTGGGCACTATAAATGATATCTGTGATACTTATGCAAGTATCACAGATATCATTTAGAGATACGAAGAGTTTCAGCACCTTACTATTTAAATCGTATATCAAACAAGTTTGTGTTTCAAACGACATCAAACGAAATCTAAGGTTAGAAAAAAGATTAATGCGATGAAATGTGACGCAGTAAATACAAATGTTTCTGAAAGTTACAAATTTCATGACAAACAAAATGAACAATGGTTGAGTTTATTTATGGGAGTTTTATGATGTTTGTATTGATTGGAAATTTATTGCATTTAAGAACAAAAAGTTTATAATAAAGAGATTTATACCATATAACTTGACTTTGAAAGGTCGCTATGTAAGACCAGACGACCCACAACCGACTGGCACCTGCACAGACACACATTATTGCCACAGTTATAAATCAAGTATAAGCCTGTCATATCCCACGGCTGGACAAAAGTGTCAGCTTTGAAGTATCCAGTCGTTACATGAGCCATGTCAGAGGCCTTTGGCGGCTCAATAACTCTGACACCAGGATTGGTCAAGTTGACCATCCACTCGATGAAGAAGAAGAAGCCACCATGTATAATATTTTAAGAAAATTCCTGCTGATCAGCCATAACATAAACCTTAACCAAAAAATCGTTTCACGCGTTGATGACGCGGCAAAATCGCAAACTCATAGCACTCTTTTTTGCGTTGTAGGTTAAAAATACCTTACGACACGTCTTTGTATTTTTTAATAAAAAAATCCTGCCTATTCACTTGACCTGAGCTTGTTAAATCAAAGCTCGTCCAATAAAACTGTTAAGAGTACAAAGTTTTGGAAAGCCTACGGGCCGTTAGATGTATGACTGCAAATGACCGATCAAAGGAATCTGGGAATGACGGCAGAGCTTTATATTGAGAGCTCGTGAGCCTCCGTTTGTACTCGACGTTTGTGAATACGGTTTCGCGATTAGAGAGTAATAGTTTATTTTGTATACCTGTGGAATAATAACTGGAAATGTTAATTAAACCTAATTGGGTCAAATTGCTGAAACGTCGATTGCAATTAATGAATTATTGATATATGCAATTATTGATATTATTAAGAAATATTGACATAAGCTTCTAATCGATATAATTTTGTGTTGTTTTTCCTAAAAAAATGCTTATCTCAGTCGTTGTCGTAGCCTCTGCTAATAGGCATAAAAATAATCTTAGTATTAGAAGTCATATTTGTTAGCATCGTAAGGAATATTTGATTAGTTATTCACAGCAGAGTAAAACCGCCCCCTCCCCCTGCGACCCCTCCCTGGTATAGAGAGGTATACCAGCCGTCATTGTCCTAGGCTTTTATAAGCCAGTCTAGATGTTTCCATCTTTTCCCATCTTCACCGCCGCAGTCTGTCGCGCTCTGCGAAATATATCAACAAATATTTTTGCCTTTTTTGCAACAGTACAACACATTACGGGTAAGATTTTATGCGAATTATGGAGATTATATTAGGGCGTGTGATGTTTGTATTTATAACCAACATCCCTTAATACTCGCGTAAAACGAAGTACAAGTATAGGGACGTGATATTTCAGCGAGGTTCAGACTTAGTGAAGAGCCGTAGCGATATTTTGTCACCTGAAAATGTGATTACTTGTCAATTCATGTTATGTCGATAAAAATTACGTGGCAGTCCCTCAATATTCGCTTGTCAGAGAGTACTCTGCGTTTATTGGTAGTTCGTTCCTTTTATTTCGTGTCTTGTCTGTTTAACTTATGGGTATTTTCTCTCTGTCAGTAATATAAAAACGAAGAATAACCGTAAACGTAGTCTCAATTGAAACCAACGAAACTATTGTAAATACGTGTATGTAGTAGTAGCACAATATTTTATTGCATAAATCAATATTGAAAAGGAGATAAAAAAAAAGACGTGTGGCACTCGGGGACTGCCGCGGTAAAGCTATTGCATAGTTATTTTTTGTATCACTAGATGGCGTTAGTGGGGAACGTGAGGTTTTTTCACGTGAGTTTTTTTCATTACAGAATTTCTGGATTCGGTCCCCGCGCTCAAGGCCCGCGATAGAAGCTATGCAATAGCTTAAAAATCTTTTATTTATAATGAAATAAGTCTAACAAACCGCTTATCCGCTGGCAAATTTGCTCTATTACAATCCGCTGCACTCAGTCACAGTCTAACTCACCACGTATAAAATAAAACGTATACGTGAATTAAGGCGGAAGATTTCCCAAAGTACGTCTTAGATGCTTCCATAAACTTTCGAGTTTTTCTACCATCCTTTGTTTTTGCTTTAATGAACCTTCACAAAAAACAATATCATTCCGCAGTATTTACGTCTTTTCGTTATTGCAGTTTTTTAAATTAAGATCCGAAAGCACTTTTTTATATCGTCTTTTGTTTTTATAGAAGCTGCTAATGATCATATAGAATAACTAGCAGCGCCCCGCGGTTTTACCCGCGTTGTGCCCGTTCCCGTAGGAAATCCGGGATAAAATGTAGCCTATATCCTTCCTCGATAAATAGACTATCTAACAGTGAAAGAATTATTCAAATCGGTTCAGTAGTTTCTGAGATTAGCGCGTTTAAACAAACAAACAAACAAACAAAACAAACTCTTCAGCTTTATAATATTATAATAATAATATATAATATTATATAGAATAATAATTTTTGAATAATATACTCGTTACAATGTACAGCCTCTTTTTGTTTTTAAATAACTATACCAACCTCTATAGGTTGGTAGGCTAATTATTCAAAATTGTGACGATAATACATAAACATATCTAACCTTCTTTAATTCCAAAATACAAAATAAGCAGACATACGGACACTAAAACGAAAGTAAGCTTAAGTAGATTAGTGTATAATTACCCTGGCTGGTGACTAACAAGGTGAAACAACTTAGATGAAAAAACCAGGACCCATAATTTTACTTGCCCTCTGTAATCCCCTCCGACACATTTCCCATCCATCCCATCATCCCCTCCACAATTTTACTTGCCCTCCGAAATGCCTTCCGAAATCGGCCACCCATCCAATTAGTGGTCCAGCTGCACGTTGCTTAACAATCGCAACAAGTTAACATCGTTTTGTCAAACTAGGTCACTAACATTACAAACGGAAACTAAGATAAAGTAAAATAAAACAGGTTAGTTCTTTTAAAACTAACCTCAGATATAAAATAAGAAGATTTTCAATGTAATAAATGAAACTTTAAAAATCTGTTCTCTCATAATTCTCTAACAAAGACCGTATTAAGCTGTGAGTCGTTTAATCCGATTTGAAGACTGAATTAAAAAGGTTCGTCTTCATAACATGTTTTAAGGACGAGACACATGTAGCTGTAGCTTCATACAAAAGTGAACCGAATAAGTAATGACCCGTTTTAATAGTCAAATAAGGCGCTATTACAGGATTACCTAGTGTAAAGATGACTTTTGGTGGTTGAATTAAATTGAAACACGATTGATAACTGCATTAAGCCTACATTGGGGCAATACTGTAACAAAAAATATATGGTTGAGTAGAGAAACTTCCTCCTTTTTTTGAAGTTGGTTAAAAAGGCATAATAATATATAGATAAAATAATAGAGATAGATAGATTTTATACTATCCACAGTCAAATGTCTATAATTCATTATATACCACTACGCCGCGATGACTAACTGTGGACGGCAAGCAATCTTTAAAACGTTATTAAAACATCTAACAATTAACTTATTAATTAATTTTAGAATTGTACCATATTATGGTACAATTCTAAAACTAACTACTACATATCAGGCGTTTAGCTCCTTTTTAGACATTTGTGTGTTTATGAATTTACTTGTAATTTATATCTTATTACCATTACAGAAGAGTCAATGTTACCTAACATCCCGCGCCCACTTATCGCCAGTCGAAGCCACATTGTAATAAAACGTGCAACCCACCAATGTTCAATGTTCGCATGTTCGCTATTTTCTATTCAGTGTTACGGCCAGTCAAACGTCACCTTAACTTCTCAATCTGCTTCATTCCTGTATTTAATTCCCACCCCCCTAACCAAGGGGAGGGTTTCCCCTAGTAACCTCCGATTACACCAAGTAATGAGTGATAAATATTTATTGGCGGTTTACGGCGGAATCCGCTTAAGGAAAAACTTGGGTGTTCTAGGTGATATGAAATAATAGTTATTAGTTATTATCTCAGATTTTCTTGTTGGTCTCTAGGCAATTTGTTAGTAAAGAAAGTAATACCTTTAGAAAAATATCTTCATCATATAACGCTTTTAAATAGATAGTTTTAAATAAATAAATAAATACTTGGACAAATTCACACACGGTTAATTAGACTTGTGTTATGGAATCTAACTAACTGATACTACTACATATACATACACAAATACTTTATAAGAATATATAATTGACACCCAGACGTCGTCGCCAACAACTATGTCTTCACATATTGTTGACTCCGGGCGGGGATCGAACCCGCAACCCCTGACACAGTAAGCGCTCTCACTGCCACTGTGCCAACGGGCTTGTCAAAAGTTATATTACTTTATATTTTTGCTATATTGAAAAGTTTATAAGAATTGAGCTTTTCTGCTCAATACGTCTATACGTCATACATACTACATTAACTACGAGTATTTCATTAAAAAACTATGATTTTTAAAATTTTGAATAAAAAAATATATTTGTCGGAGCGTGGCATCAGTGGCGCCACACCAGATAGCGGTTTATAACGTCACTACATTATTTTTAGTCTGTAGAAGTTTAAGAGTAGTTTGTAAATTCAGTTGACTGATGGAATCGGTAGTGTTGTTATTCCGTGACGTGAGTTCTACCTTCGTGATGTAGTCTGTGGTATGAGAATAGACTATGTTAAGTCTGTGGTGTTACGCACTATGACAGATGACAGTTGTTCGATAGAGGGATGTGAGTTGGTTTGGTAGTCTGTGGCAGTGAGTGAGTGAGGGAGTCTATGATAAGTAAAGATGGCGTAGATTAGACGTTAAGGGACGAATGGAGATGGTTGGATGGCGATTACATTGGAACGTAGATTGGAGGAAGGATGTGTTGACGACATCACGATCGTATTGCGAATCGAGTATAGGATTAGGAAAAGATTCTATGGCGTGGACAGGACGACTATGGGGTGTAGGGAGGTCGTTTAGGTTCCATCAATTAATTGAATCTAGACGTATCCTAACTGTAATGTGTAATCCATGATGATCGTGTGTAAAATACAAGCAATGCCATTGTAATGAAATCCTGTGAGTTATTATTTCAAGATCAAGACCTAAGAATCCTAAGATATCTGATGTGACATTATAATGCTCGTGCTTATCCTGATGTGACATTTCCCCGACATCAGAAGTGGGATGATTATCGAGGTTCACCCAATATCAGAAATGGGGTAAATATCGCTGTGTTCGGCCGACATCAGAAGTGGGATCAAGATCGCTATTGCCCACCGAGCGTCCAGCAGACAATGATAAAGATCGCTATTGCCCACTGAGACTGGATTGCCCACTGTGCTGAATATCATATCGCCATGGATTGTGTTCAAGATCAACCACGGAGCTAGGTTTATGATAAGATGAAAGAATATTGAGAGCTGCAAGCTGAGCTCGTTAGTGCATGTTATCGATGACGACGGCGACGACGACGGCGACGACGAGATTGAAATTCATGTACCTTCCCCTGGATTATGAAGCTCGTAGTATTCGGAGATATGTCTGAATCATCATCCCGCCAAAAGCGCTACTGTCATGCGCTTTACGTAATGTTTATTTTGCAATTGGTTATAAAACTTGGAATGTTCTGTGAGTACAGTTAGTTAGTTTTCTACTCTATTGTGGAGTTAAGAAGGTAATTATGAGCTTCCGTTAAACTTGTACGTAATGTGATATGTTCTAATATGTTTTCTTATTTTCATGTTGGTGCAATGCTGGTAATTATTGTGAGCATTGATAAACCTCGTCCAGGGAAGAACGTGGTTCTCTTCTCAATCCTGTTACCTGAGGAATATGAGGGATTGCGGTAATGATTGGCATGAATTGGCGTATTGAAGTATCTTAGTTGGGAAATATCCGAATTTTAAGGAAGAACAAGCTTCTTAATAGTCAGGTTGACCGAGCGAGTGCAAATTACTGTAGCCGCGAGGTTTAGAGGAAAACGAGTACACAATATAGTGTCATTGACTGGTATAGGAAAATGCCTGAAGGGCAAGTACCCATTGTTAGTGATTCTGAGCCTTGTGAGGATGAACTGTAGTCACTTTTGACTGTGTGGTAACTAGTTGTGCGTGTCCTCTTGAGTCTGGGTGGTCACGGGGATGATCACGGGTGGTCACTGGGATGACCACGGGAGTGGCTGATCACAGGGATGATCAGGGCTATGGGTGATCACTGGGATGATCACGGGAGTGACTGATCACAGGGATGATCAGGGCTATGGATGATCACTGGGATGATCACGGAGTGACTGATCACAGGGATGATCAGGGTCATGGGTGATCACTGGGATGATCACGAGAGTGGCTGATCACAGGGATGATCAGGGTTATGGATGATCACTGGGATGATCACAGCCAGTCACAGGGATGACTTCGTATTAGGGCTACGGGGATAGCCGGACAATAGAGACACACACACTTGACTTTTACTTTGATTTGAGATTAATTTAATTTTAATGGGTATTTGCGCCTGACGATGTTCTAGTTCTAATGTTTAGATAAGCAATGTGATTATGAATATTGAGATAGTTAAATTTGTTCATTGGAAAAGAATAATAGTTTGAGCTTTACTAAGTCTTTTGTTGAAGTAGAGTTAATTAGGTCAGGAGTGACCGAACGATGGTGATCGGTACACGTTGAAAGCTTTGAACTCTAAACGTACTTACAAGTATGCACACGATAGATTACGAAAGATGCCAGTAAGTCATGTACCAGTCGAAGTTGATGTAAATAGTGATCCTGATGAGGATAAGTAAACTTGTTTTGGTGGAAACTCGAGTAAGGACTCTATCGGCCGTATTATGTTGGACCGTACCAGAGGTTGTCGTGTAGCCGTAGCTCAGTAGAAATCGGTGTCTACATTGTAGTCCGTGAGTACGCGGTAGCAGGCAACTCTGGCGGAGGTCGGGTTCTGGAGGAACCATTGAGTCCAGGAGTAGACTCGGCAGTCACAAGGTGATGCACATGTTGGACCGTACCAGAGGTTGTCGTGTAGCCGTAGCTCAGTAGAAATCGGTGTCTACATTGTAGTCCGTGAGTACGCGGTAGCAGGCAACTCTGGCGGAGGTCGGGTTCTGGAGGAACCATAGAGTCCAGGAGTAGACTCGGCGGCTGTGAGAGCAATTGCGATTGCTGGACGGCTCGAGAGCCGTGGCGATAGAGGGGCTTACTAGAGTGAAGTTTCGATTTGTGTGGTTAATTAAATTGTATTAATTTGTTATTACAAGCGACAGTGGTACATGGCTCTGGTTGATATTTTTTTATGGCTCTGGTTGATATTTTTTATGGCTCTGGTTGATATTGATCGTGTTAGGAAGATGCCTGTGGGGCGGGTAACAGCTGACTCAGACGAAAGTGGAGACAGTGAGGTTAATTAAGTGGTTGATTGTTACTGGTTTTATGTCGTGGGTCAGTCTGAGACCGCACCAGAGTGCCGTAGCTGTAGCCCGTTAGAAATCGGTGTCTACTACTTGTAGTAGTCCGTGGGTAGGCAGTAAAGCGGTAGCTCTGGGTAGTGTGGTCGGGTCTTGCCTGGTAGCGAAGACCGTAGAGTCATGGGACGACTCGGCATTCCGAAATGGAAGTGCATAAAGGGCAAATGCGTTTGCTAAATCTTGTGTTGTGACCACGAATAAAGCTCAGTAGTAAATCAATTGTGTTTAAATTGTTGGTTGTGTGTGAATAATGAACCAGAGTCTGTCACTGTTACTGGCCCCAGGGTTTTGGTAGATGAAACGTTATCATAATTTACTTTGTGATTTCTAACGCTATTTGATCATATTATTAATCTGAATTTGAGTTGTTAGTAATCATAGTTAGTAATTTAAAAGAAAAACTATACAGTTACGAAGTTTCTTTATTTGAGCTGTTTGTAGAAATATGATTGGTCAGAAGTGGCCGAGGCGAACAAATACTCTCGTTGGTTATTTCTGTGCAGGTTAGCCAACACACGAGGACGTGTGCTAGCAGGATGGCCGTGTCGGAGCGTGGCATCAGTGGCGCCACACCAGATAGCGGTTTATAACGTCACTACATTATTTTTAGTCTGTAGAAGTTTAAGAGTAGTTTGTAAATTCAGTTGACTGATGGAATCGGTAGTGTTGTTATTCCGTGACGTGAGTTCTACCTTCGTGATGTAGTCTGTGGTATGAGAATAGACTATGTTAAGTCTGTGGTGTTACGCACTATGACAGATGACAGTTGTTCGATAGAGGGATGTGAGTTGGTTTGGTAGTCTGTGGCAGTGAGTGAGTGAGGGAGTCTATGATAAGTAAAGATGGCGTAGATTAGACGTTAAGGGACGAATGGAGATGGTTGGATGGCGATTACATTGGAACGTAGATTGGAGGAAGGATGTGTTGACGACATCACGATCGTATTGCGAATCGAGTATAGGATTAGGAAAAGATTCTATGGCGTGGACAGGACGACTATGGGGTGTAGGGAGGTCGTTTAGGTTCCATCAATTAATTGAATCTAGACGTATCCTAACTGTAATGTGTAATCCATGATGATCGTGTGTAAAATACAAGCAATGCCATTGTAATGAAATCCTGTGAGTTATTATTTCAAGATCAAGACCTAAGAATCCTAAGATATCTGATGTGACATTATAATGCTCGTGCTTATCCTGATGTGACATTTCCCCGACATCAGAAGTGGGATGATTATCGAGGTTCACCCAATATCAGAAATGGGGTAAATATCGCTGTGTTCGGCCGACATATTAATCATTTCATCAGGGTATTACGACGACATTGACATACTCAAGAGACACAAGTTTTTGACCACATGTAGAAGGTTAAAAATAACAAAACCATGGGCTTATCCTTTATACTTTAAGCACACTGAAGATATGATACAGTCAGGAAGATCCCGGGGGTGCCGTGGCCCAGCGACGGCAATAATAAATTTAATCAGAGGATATCCTCAGGGTGAATCAATAATTAAAGACAGCATATTGTTATTAACATATACTTATCCGATAATTAGCACAGGCAATAAATATCTTGATAATTTAGAGCCCCGAAAATTAACGGATAGCCACATCAAAAAGGTTATAGGCTATTTTTCATCCCGAAATTCCCACGGGAACGGGCACACAACACGGGTAAAACCGTGGAGCGCTACTAGTAAAATATATAATCTTATATATAAAATTCTCGTGTCACAATGTTCGTTCCCGTACTCCTCCGAAACGGCTCGACCGATTCTCATGAAATTTTGTGAGCATATTGAGTAGGTCTGAGAATCGGCCAACATCTATTTTTCATCCCGAAATTCCCGCGGGAACGAGTACCGTGGTTGAACTCCTCTGAAACGGCTCGACCGATTCTCATGAAATTTTGTGTGCATATCTGGTAGGTTTGAGAATCGGACAACATCTATTTTTCATCCCGAAATTCCCGCGGGAACGGGTACAACGCGGGTGAAACCGCGGGGCGCAGCTAGTCCTAATATAAACCTACAGCGGGTTGGCAACCGCACTAATAAGTAACGACAATAATGAAATAATGTAACCCGATTTCGTGTACCAAACACACGTTTAGTCACTCGCACGTTTTCGTACTTATTCGTACCATAGTACGTTCGTATGAGTAGGTATGTTCCGCCCGTATCTATACGTTCGCTCCGACATTTGTAATCAGCAAAACGTTGGTTCAATCTGCGGATTTGTCCTGGAGCGTCGATTTTGCATAATCACTAGCCTTCCAAACTCCAGTCATTTTGCAGTCATGAATACTGACACCAGTCGGCTTCGTGACATAACCTTTAACAGCGCGACGTAGAGTCGAATTTCGCATTTGATTCTGTTTATTTAATTTGTTTTGTTTTGTAATTAGGTGCTGTATTAATTGGAGGTGTTTTAATTTGTTGCTAAAGCGGGGATTAAGATTTGAATCTCTTTTCATTGTTTATTTTTGTGTTAAGGTTTAATCAATTGTTGGAACAATGAGATAAACAGTTAGATTATTTCACATTATTTAAGTTAGATTACAAAGTAACATAATTTTATATTATTTTATATTATATTATTCTTACCAAAAACAATTAACATTAAGGTTGGATATGGTATCTGTTCCCGTAAATTCATTTGTATTTTTTAGTTACAGTAAATGTATTTAACAATTACATTTTATTTATTATTTTCTTTAAACTATAAACAACTGCCAGAGTTTAAGGGCGTATGAGTTCCTAAAACGGGCTACTTTAAACAATTTTTTAGCCAAAAGTCTTTACGTTACAGGAACAATTTTTGTTTGTTTTTAATCTTGATCATATGTTTAATCATACTACTGTTTCTGAAACACGTTGACTATTAATTTCCTCGATAGAAAATAATCACAAAGTTGGGTCTTTTATACCTTACTTTGTGAATTTTAAACACTTAGTTTGTTAAACAATTTCAAACGCATATTTCTAAAATTAATTTGAGTGATGTAAAATAAACTATGACTCAATACTGTTGGAGTAAAATTTTAGATTCAATATTATATTTGTAATTAAAATAAATTTCCAACGAAAGGTGGTAGATTCTTGCGAATGAGTCGCCATTACCATTTCCGCGCCGTAGTGTTTCTCGCTCTTTTCTACCCAGAGTGACAGTGAGCGCTGAGGCGCCGTGCTAGTCGGACGTGTGTCGCTTTTTCATTCCAGTGCTACGAAACTTCATAGTGTTTTCTCATTGAGATATTAAATCTCAATGTGTTTTTTTCTATATTTTTAAGCTATTGCATAGCTTCTATCGCGGGCCTTGAGCGCGGGGACCGAATCCAGAAATTCCGTAATGAAAAAACCTCACGCTCCCCACTAACGCCATCTAGTGATACAAAAAATAACTATGCAATAGCTTTAGGCTATGTTCAGATGTAACGCGCGTTAACGCGCGTCAACGCGCGATCAAATTTGAAGAGAGTTCAGATGATGAGCGCTAACGCGCGTTGCGAGAGTACTCGTCAGTCTAGTTCGGTAGAACGTAGAAAATGGACGTGGAAGAGGCTAAAGAAGGCTAAAGAAAAAGAAAACTTACTGTCATCTGGCTGTCACCGACTCCAAAAATAACAATACTAGTATATAATTAATAATTATTACATACTACCTTAGTAGTACTCATATTATGATTATAGAGTTATTTTTTGCTTTTTAGTTTTGAAGTCGGTTTTTTAAACGTAGTTTTTTTCAATTTTATTTTATATATTCAATTACCCATGGAATAGAATGGAAGTAGCCTCGGTTACACATACGATCGCGATGAAAGCGCGCGCTCATCTGAACAGCAAACGGACATTACATTAATATCAAAGCGCGAGTCAACGCGCGATTGTCTGCGTCTAGAAACTTTTTCTCTGAGCGCCGCGTTGACGCTCGCTGACGCGCGTTAACGCGCGCGCATGTGAACGGTTGCTAGGTATAGGTATATTAGGATGTCTAAGCGCGTGATTTGAAAACGCGCGTCACAATACAGCCATCTGAACATAGCCTAAACGGGGTGGTCACTCTATGCGGCCACAGATTACGATAGAGTAGTCGTGATATTTCGCGTCGCGGTCTTGACTACTATTTCCTAATCTGTGACCGAGCAGCGGGCAGAGATAATAATAAATATTATTATATGTAGGTAGTAGTTGGTCTAATATATAATATTATAGGTTTATTCAAATTTGTATACATAATTTACATTTCAGTAGGCATATTCATATTTCGAAGTATTCATAGTCCTATTCTGACTTGAAATGAATAAATATTGATTTTTATGGTAACATATTTTCTTTCAATTTGCTTACGTACAGTCTTTCTTTTCTTGAATTGCTCTATGTATTTTCATAATTAATCTTATGTTGTAATATTGATAAGAGCAATACCTTTCAGAAACTCACAACAAAGCAACATAGAGGTATCTCTCGGATCTCCTGAAGAATGGCTAAACATTGAATTGGAAAACGAAGTATCCGATGAATTTCAACCAGTTGTAGGGAGAAGAATTGTGGATATCAATTATCTTATGCCACAACTCCAGGAAAAAGCGCACCACAGCAATCTTTTTGACTGTAAAGCTAGCTACTTTCGGTTGGTTGGCGAAAAACGAACAGGATTAACATCTATTTTTAAATTTCAGTGTGCTATGTGTCAAGAAATTTGTATTAATAAATATCAGTATTGTTTTGATTTTATTAACAAACTATGTTTTTGAAAAATAAAAGGATTCACACATGTCTCTAAAACTGTTTCACTGCCCAACTACTACGACAAATAAAAAAGAAAAGAAATTGGTACACCCTACCTAACTGTATTGATTTTAAAATCTGCCTATTCACGTATCTATACTGTGTATGATCTGTGCTAATCGGTAAGTAATATGGATAAATAGATTCGTAATAAAATTTATAAATATATATGTACGTAATTTAGGTAAATACAAAATGCGCTAAAATGTTGCTTGTTAGAATCTACTTTATCAATGTGATGACTATTCTACCCAATTCAATATCTACTACTGATTTTTATTATGTGGATTAGATAATTAAGCGCTTCGCAATCTTCTGTTACAAAACGACCGCACGCGGGCCCCGTATCTCATAGAGTGACGTCAGCGCCGCGCCGCCGCGACGGCCGCTGCGCGAACTATTCCTCCCCGGCTTCACCGCCTGCTTCACCCCCTCAAATGTCGAAATGGCTGGGATATCCAAGCCTTAACTAAACTTTTCATATTTCAATTTTATTTTTAACCCTCGTATTTTAAAACAGCGTTCGACCGTTCCTGTCTCTATGGGTCGGGAATCACGAAAATTGAACGGAACGATGTCATAGACAATTCCTTTTTTCTTTCATTTCAAAATCCGAATGTAAAAAATGGCAACCTTTCGCGTGCTATTTTTTTTTCGAACTTGTATGTTCGAAATAGATTGACGCCTATTCGGTTTGGATTTTCGTTGAGTCTCCTTTGTTTCAAAATTTTGACAGCTTTAATAAGTTTTATTTAGACCTTTTTGTTATTTTTTGCAATACGGTAAAATCCTAAACGAACTGTCATGTTACAATTTATTTGGACAGAATTAATTTAGATGTGTTTTTCAATAACAACGTTTAGTTTGGTGAATAGAAACAGCAGTCACTCTAAACAATAATCATAGAGGCCGGACCGTACAAATTCTAAAACTTTAATTGAAACAAAGCAGAGCTAAATGTATTTCATAGTATAATAGTATGAGTCAAGGTCACTTTTCTGTACAACTTATATCAATACTAATTAAATTAAGAGGTAGTTGTTTCATGTTCAACAAAATGTATGGGCGCGAACCTACCAAATCTGAGAAAATAATATAAGCGTCATGTTCAATATTTTTACACCGACGCCATCTATTGGATCGCGGGTGGGATCAAAGTACATAGACTAATCTACTTGATCCTACGAAGTATCGGCGGCAAGATTTTTAAAAAAGGAACATAAAATATTGTGGTACAGTTTTAAGCCCTTGACAAAGCATTTCCTGTCATCGTTCTTTCACCATTCGTCTCACACTTCTTCATTATTTAACACCGAATGAATGCAAATGTAAACGAGCTTCAAACAAAGACTTAATACGCAATTTTCACGGCATTTGGTCCGTATATAACTACGACCCAAGTGTTGAACTATTAATTGCCGAGCGAAAGCAAACTCCCGTCCGAACTATTCTATTTCGGATCCTGTACAAATTAGCATTTGTATGCTGCGAGTGTTCTGTATTGGTGAACTTGGCCGAGTAACAATGCGTGAATTTGTATTATAAATACTACTCGGGTGAACCGTGTAGGTATATTTTAAGTGGGAGGATTAAAATTTATAGGTTTACATGTGATTTCATTAAAGCCGTGTTTAGTTACGGATAAGATATTCAGCTGTCATGTGGCTTTTTTAAATAGCTTTTTTGGCTTTTCTTGTTAAATGTTTTCCTTAAAAATTATCTGTGTTTACTTGTTATTAATGCTTTACACATCTGTGGCGTTTATATCAGAAAAGTTCTCTGTAACTCTTGATTTAAATTATAATATGCAACACTGTTAATGTGACATTAAATAAATATATACTATATTATTCTTCTTCATCGAGTGGATGGTCAACCTGACCAATCCTGGTGTCAGAGTTATTGAGCCGCCAAAGGCCTCTGACATGGCTCACTACTATATTATACTAACAAGTGATGTTGGTTGATCTATTCAGTTAATTTCAGGACTGCTGAAGTCGATTATTCTCCCTAACATCACAACTGTATGTTCTTTTTTAATGAAAACTACGTTTACGGATACACTTACGAATACTCTCTTTACATTTTGATCTGTCGTCTCGGTTCCATTTACAAGAGCCGTTACAGAAGCCTCTTTTTATATTATGGCATCGTACATAATCCATAGAATAATAAAACATATTTTTTAATGTTAGCTTAAACCTAATTCAATAAAAAACTAACAAACATCAACATTTAAAATAATTGTTTTATCCATCAACAGAAATAAATCCCACAACATTTTTTTTTTAATTCTAATTTTTGTCAAGGCTTCTACCACCCTGGTTGGTCATGTCAGCCCCATGGTTACTTGCCTATGGCCTACCCAGAGAAACACTATCATTTAACAAGCAATATAAAGCTATGTTTTTATTCGATGAAAACAAAAGAAGGTCGTGAAATATGTTTTGTGATATTACCCAGAGTTTATCTTGAACTTTACTTAGATATCAAAGACCTGTCTGGCGACAAAGATTGCTTCTGATTTACGACCCGACAATCAAAAGTTTATGAAACCTCTGAGGTAACACGTGGCGGACTTATCTGTCGTTACTATCTAACCTAACACGGATATAAAGTCAAAATCCGATTAACTTTGTGTCAAAACAGGCTTTTGGAAATGACACTAGCGCGCAATTTATATAAAGCCGAAATCCGGCTAATTAGTATCAAAACTAACTTTTAAAAATGACACTTGATGGGTACCTACAATTTGAACTTAATATTGTATGAGAAGAAAGATTATTGGTTCTAATTTGGACTAATAGGAGTTATGCCAACAAAAAGGGTATAAAAGGTTTTAAAATCGTGGTACCATATCGAATTGAGGTTATGAATAAGTCTGATGAAAGTTTTTCCACCAAGACTGTAAATAATTTTACTTTCCTTGAAGTTTCTTATATTTTTCAATTTTTATTCTACACGTTAAACGCTTTAAGAAAAATCGAGTATTTCCATTCAGGCCACAAGGCTCATCGGTGAGCCTTATCATACCGGACCGTTCGAGCCATGGTGGTCACCCGTGAGCCGCGTGACAGGTCCAACGTAAACGCTTCCCACAAGCCACAGACTGCAGCTATGAAACAAAACGCGTATGGAAGTGAGCCGCGAGGCCCAGTAGCCGGTACGGACTGCGTGGTTTTCAAATCCGATGGAAACTTACTAGTTTTATCCGGGTTTTTGTAAGAATGCTAGGGTTGTTGTTAACGATATGGTAGAAAATATTATTTAGATTTAATTAAGACAATAAAACATATAATAATAATCAAATATTTATTGAAATAAAACACATAATGAAAATACGACACTCTTATTCTAAATTTACGACGAAAAAAAATTATTTGTGGTTCTTGTTAAAACAAGGCAAACAAAGGAATGGTTTAGTTGGGCAGCTTTGGCAATAAGTGGAGACCTTTATCGACTTTGTTTTAGCCTGTTTGCTACCCATGACTGCTACAATATAATTCGGCGGCATCTTCTATTTGTTCGTTGAACTTCATCTTCATCATCATCAGAATCTATTTGTAAACTTTGGTTGAGAAGATTTATCTCGATGCTTTCTAACTGCGTTAGCGTCATCAAAATCATCCATTTTTGAAGAAAAAAGCGTAACCGATCCTCACTACTCGACGTAGCGCACGGAAGTGTCGCGCGTGAGCGTGCGGCGCCGTGGGCCGTGCGGTGACCCCGCGGCCCCCCGCCAACGGAAAATACAAAATCCTTTGCATGAGGCCACGGGACTCACCCGTGAGCCTTTTACAATATCTTAAAAACTAGACGGTAAAAGTCGCTAGTTTTGATTTATCATACGAATTACTTAATTTTATGAACATTGGGATTAAAATTTTAAGTTGATGAAAATTACCGATTATCTGATTACGGCTTGGCTCGAATGGAAAAGTAAGCTGGGCTCACCGGTGGGTCGTAAAGCGTGCAACGTGTTAATTTTGTTTTCATCTTTGATTCTTTGTCATACTGTTTGAATTTGAATAGGATTTAGTTACTTTTAGTAGTTAAATTGTATTTTCTTGTTGAGTATTTAGAGTACAGTATGATATTTCTTTAACCTATTGAAATGATACCCTTAAGTATAAGATCTAGACGGATTTCTCCGGAATTCTAATTGCTTTGTATTATTTTATTCGAATGTCAATATTAACTGTTTGCCGCTCCGATATGAAATATATTTCATTTCTTTAATATTTTATTATTCTCCACGGTTTCACCCGCGATGTACCTGTTCCTATAGAGATTACGTGTATTTTAGTATTATCTATCTATGGGAACGGGTACGGGAAAGGTACATATAACTTTAAAATGTGTTTTTTAAAGAATAATTCAAAACCGAGGCATAGTTTTAAAGAAAACTGTTTTAAAGTGAACTCAAGCTATTTTATGTTAGTATACTAAAAGAAATGTAGGTTATACTTACATGTCATTAATAAGACACTTTATTATACGGCTACGATACTTTTGAAAGGCTCATTAGTACCGACTAGATTATTTAAAGAAGGGTATTTCTGTCTCGCATTCTCTATACATAACATACCCACGCGAAAGTTTAGATGAAAAACTTGAAATAAACTAAAACTTTCTCAGTTTTAATAAAACACCATTTTTCAAGTTCTATAGCTTCAGGCAACATTTCAAATACACCCAGAGTATTCAAAGCACTGAAGTAGCTCTCAAATGCAAGTCTTGTTCATTATTGTGCGAACGAATGAAATGTACGAACGAACTATTCAATGTTTTAAAGGATTTCGGAAAAGCTTCGAAACACCAAAACTTTATTTAAGTTTGGTTTAGGCAAGGTTTTTTAAATACGAGTTAGTTTTTGTAAGTTTTTAAGAGCTTTTTTTAAATGTGCTTTTCTATTTTTCTCAGTAAAACAAAAAGGTTTAGTTTATAAAGTGTTTTGTTTTTGCTTTTAGGGATCTTTAGCTATAACTTGGGACTCATTTTATAAAAATACCATCAGACAATTTAGTACGTAAAGGAAATTGAGTGAAAAATAAATGAAAATCTGTCGCACACATATTAAAATGTCAATTAACCGAGCCAGTAGTACGGAAGAACGGCCAGACAAACTAATAAGTTCAGTTTTATTAATCGACAATAATATTTCAGCAAATTTAACCTCAATGCAAAAATAAAAGCGTTATAAGTTCGAAGCTGTAAAAAAATGGACCTATTATGATGCGGTTTTTTGGTTGAAAGATAGCGTTATTGAGTCTTTGTTATTGTTTGGGGTTACTTTATAATTGTATAAGGTACTTATTACTCAAAGAATACTCAATCAGTCTACTGATATCTTCAGTGAGATGTAATGCCTTTTCCCAACAGTGAAACATTACAGGCTAATACTTTTTCTTCAAAGATTCATATTGTTGTTTGTTGGGCAATTGAGATAGCGACATATTGACGAGTTTAATAGAATTAAACTACACTTAACAACATGATAACATGGCCATTGTATGTCTCTATCCAAAATAATATAAATTCCAACTTTTATCTCAGAACAAAATTAAAATAATATGAGAAATTCTTTACATATAATATCATAAAACCTTTTGGTTTATTTCGGTACCGAGAGCATACTTCTAAGAACCTTTTAACAAACAGACAAAATTTTCCTAGTAACCTGTGTGCAAAGGTTAAGCTAAATTATTTGGTTACTTTCAAATGCTAGCCTAGTATTTTATATTATTTAAATACTTGCCTAGAATTTGATATGATTTTGAGATCGTATTATACGAGTATACAAAAGCTTGGAAACCGTGGGCGCTTCTATCTTAGTTAATTTGTATGTTTGAAATGACTATACTTTACTATATACATTTGATGGTAAGGTAGATTATCCGTATCTTACTTATACAGAAGGACCCATAACCATCAATTCACGTTGAAGGTATAGCATTAGTATAGATAGAGGTGTCCACTAAGGAGGACATCGAAATTTCATGAGCTCACGTGCGGTGTTAATGGTTTCCCTTCAACTCTGTCAAATTCCATACAATATTGATGCGGTCCCAACACTAATAATATTATACATACTGTCATTAACCATTTTGGTGATAACCCTACTGTTTACTGTTTACGATAATGTTGGTTTACTGTTTAACTAGTGTTGGGTTTAATTGAAATGATTGTTGGATTGTATAGTGCATTATTTTGATACGTTGTTCTTAAATTATTGATGACTAGCAGCGCCCCGCGGTTTTACCCGCGTTGTGCCCGTTCCCGTGGGAATTTCGGGATTTTTTTACATAAAAACCTTCCTCTTGAATCACTCTACCTATTACAAAAAACCGCATCAAAATCCGTTGCGTAATTTTAAAGATTTAAGCATACAGGCAAACAGACAAACACACGAAACAGAGACGACTTTATTTTATACTATGTAGTAATAATGGTGTTTAATAGACTATTGATGGCATTTTATTTCACTTTGAGACTGAAAAGGCTAGTAAAAGTAGAGTAAGTAATTATAGTTCAAATAGGTTAGTGGCCAACCCTGGTGTCTGAGGTTTTCCACCGCCTAAGGCCTCCAATATAGTTTAGCGATTGAAATAACCGGGACCGACAATTTTACGTGACCACCAACACACTAACATGTCATATATTTGCATTAATTATGCTTCATTGACATCATATTCAAAATATTAAATATTATCGTAGATGTAGATACATTTTATAGCTATACTTTATATGGTTGAAAAATTTGCCACTATACTTCAAGGTGATATGTCTTGCTTGTCGGTCTCTGGAGGGATATGTCAGCTAGACTTGCTTATGTAGATGTCACTCTACCTAGGCACTAGCTAAGCGTCATTTTATTAACAAAATCGCTATTTGATTCGTTCCATAAATGAAAAAAAATATTATATGCGTTTTAAAGAACATTAAATAATATAGATCACTTATAAAACTAATAATAATAAAAAGCTATTGGAGAAGGCTCAGCTTGTACTGCCCAGATGCTACTCCGGGCAGCGCTGGTTTTACAGCCATCGCCTTTTAAATGAATGAGATAGATATAAGACGTCGTGATATAGAACAAATCTTTAATTTCGGTCTACAAAACCAAAATTATAAGCTAGCTCATTATCGTACTCTAGAAGTTAACAACCAAGTCATGCGCCCTCTACCGTAAGTACCTACTTACAGTTCATTTCAAAATCAAAACACAACATTTTGTAAGTCCATTTATAGCTTTCAGTCATAAAATTTCAACAGAAAATTATACAGAACACTATCCTAAACATAACATTATTGTAATCTTTATTAAAATATGCGTAACGTTAAATTTTAAATTCTAATTTTAACCCTTTTCTGTAGGTATCGTGGACCTTTGGCTTTCTCCGTCTCAGTCAGGAGCTAGACTAATTTAAATTGAATTTTAAGTAAAAAAAATATACCTTAATTAATAAAAATTATATCGAAATACATTGCTGACTCGAGAACGTCTTTACTTATTTGGCTAATGTATAGAGATAAATACTCAACAGTTTATTCTCTTTCTTAGTAAGTAAGTTAAGATAAGTAAATCAGCAGTACATGTAACATAGGTACAAAAAGTGACAATTATTGAGTTGCTTATAACCTTCTTCCATTCTTATATAAAAGTCAAAGTCAAATATTTTTATTCAGTTTTGGCCCCATAGAGGCTCTTTGGAACGCACCACTCATTCGGAAGAACATCAGCATATAGAAAATAGTTCTTCATTTTGTCGTGGAACCGCAAAGAACAGCAGTTTTATTAAAATGTAGTGCTCCCGTGCTTGGGAAGGTACGTCAAAGTATCGGTCCCGGTCGTTCCAATCGTTAAACATTGGCCTTGAGGCGCTCAAAAATAACTGCCAATCAAAAGCTTTGAACCTTTTCAAACTATTAAGAGAATATACATTAAAATGAAATCTTAATGACTACCATTTAATAAATTCTATAGGAACTAATTAGAATCTCGCTTACTTGCTATATAATTTAGTTATTAAATAGTGTCAATGGCATTTCAAATAGATAAGCTCTTTATAGTTCATCGAACCTCCGTTTATCAATCTCAAAAATAACGTTTCACCGAAATAACTTTATTGACGGTTGAGTTCACGAAAAAATTGGATCGCCTTTCAATTTCTCATAGAAATATATTCCAAAAATGTACCGATATCCATCTTATTCTACCACTCGGTTTAGTTGACTGAGTGATTTTAATTCATCGTGATTGTTAAGCAACGTTCAGTTCGTCCACTAATTGGATGGGTGGCCGATATTGGCTATCTGTACTATCTTGTTTCAGAAGGCGTGTTAAATTTCTTGTCTTAAACGCTCATTGAGTTTTCAAGCGTTAAATCATATCGTTGATAGTACTTAAGGTATAAATATTAGCCTGTAATGTCCCACTGTTAGGCAAAGGCCTCTCTTCTCATTGAAGATATCAGTAGAGTTTGGATTAGTAATCACCACGCTTTTGTACTAAATAAGTAAGTAAGTTCGTGTGGGTCAGTGGCCAACCCTGGTGTTGGAGTTTTTAGACCGCCTAAAGGCCTCCGACATGGTCTGACGATTAATATAACCATACGTACTAAAAATGACTATTTAATTCTGCCGAGAGACAGGGATTTTAATCAGGCATCATATAAAACAAAGTCGCTTTCCGCTGTCTGGCCCTATGTATTCTTAGATCTTTTAAACCACGCAACGGATTTTGATACAGTTTTTTAATAGATAGAGGAGGAAGGTTTATAAGTATGCAAATTCCCGAAATTCCCACGGGAACGGGCACAACGCTAGTAACTTCGCGGGGCGTGGCTAGTATCTAATAAAGAAAAGTAAGCTAATAAAGTACTCTAACCAAATGTTTGCACTAACTTTGTTAGAAAAATAAATCTTAAAGTAAAACTCCCAATAAACCTTGAAAGCAGTGTCCCAGTTCGAGTTTTAATTAGTTCGATTCGAAGGCAGGTGATGATTAATATTTGGTTTCGGCCCAAACTTATGGGCGGAACAGTTGTGGTGTTCTTAATAAGTGATTAGATTCGTCCCAACGGTCAGACGGTCCACTTCAAACCATATTTCAACCAAGTTCAAAAGTTCGCTACGTTTCCACACGGATTAACTTGGTGATGTAAAATCTAATCTTCATTTATGTTCAAGGGACCTCCGCTACGGTTCAAAGATCTTAAACATTTTCAGAATACGGATTACCTACAATTAAGATTTACTTAAGAACTCGAGTTTAAGACTCACTGTCATGTCAAGACGACATTCGAATTTCAAATAATCAATGAGATGTGTGCATTTAACAAAACAGTTTAATTAAATTCGAATTTTAAATGCGAAGTAACAAACAGAAGAATTTACATTTAAATAATGTTCCAAATAAAACTTCCGTTAAGATTGTACTCTCTGGAGACTATCTATTTTAAGATAAGTAAAAACCTTGAAGCAGTGAGATAACAGACGAGGAAGTTGAAATAAAATCGCAACAGAAAAAAGTACTTCTCATTCGCTCTCCACTTAATTCCTCGTTGCAAAAAGTTGATGAATTCTGGTATTTTCTTAACTCAACTCTCCGAGTCTTTGCCATAAATCCAAGTCACATTCCGAGTGACAAACGCAGTGTTCGAGCTTGATATTGCCCATTACGTGCTACACTCAAGACTTATAAACAACTTTCAAAGGTAAATTCAGGGTAACGTTTCGATTTATTTTACCCTAACCCTTTTCTCAGCTGAAATCCTGGTGACATGGTGAAATTTGTGTGCTTTGATTCTGTACCCGATTTGCTTTTTAGTTTAGTAAGCTGAAACTAAAATACTGCTCAGCAGCTTTTATTCAAATTGAAAGTTCAAAAAGCTTATTGAAAATCTCTCATAGAACATGAACACACAATGCTGCTACGTCATTTGCGTGGTAAACATGCTACGTAGTACGGCTACGAGGTATGCTACGAGCTTGCTACGCGGAATACGTAGTAAATTGCGCACTCTGTTGAACTGATTTTGGTTATGTAACCGACATTCTTTCATGAAGTAATTTCCTATTATGGAACATTCCTTTTGTCTTTTAGAATGTGATTCATTGGGTAAACGCTTTAGACTACAAATATTATCTGATAAACAAGTTTTAATTAGAACGCTTTATCTTTATAACTTAAATTACCTGACTCTTGAAGACGTTTATCAAAACATGAGTTTTCAATCTCCAAGACGCATGAGGGTAGTTGAATATTCTATACACATCAGATGGACTGGAAGAGACCTTTTTGTGAACTGGCTCCTTTCATATGAAGTTTCTTTCATCCATGAACTGAACAAAAGGCCTGTATAATCCTGTGCTGACATCCTCGTGCTTAAAAGGGACGTGATTTAACTGGCCGGTACTGTCGGGGTATTTAATTCAATTTCATTTTAATACGATTATGTTATGAAAGGGGATGGATGGATTAGTTCCATACAATTGTACTAAACATAAACCGCTGGAATTAAAATAGTATTCAACAGTACAAGCAATGGTAACCAAATCGTGTGTTTTTTTTATATCGTACACTAAAGCTCATTATTATATTTTATCTCTCTATTTCACTTCATTACATTATTTGCTCACTGTAGTAACACATTATGCAGAATAGCCCCTCAGTGAGGCTCAGTGAGGATATAGGCTTCCACTACCAAAAATCTATATCACATAATCTCTGACTAAGGATAAATAGTAACATGTCACGTACACAACAATCTTATGAGGATTACTTAAGCTTCAAAATGTCAAACTCTGAGGAGGATTCGAGGTATACAAGAGGGCGAGCATCGCAGGTTCAAATCCCTTTCGAAGTTGGACATTTTCGAAAGCTTTCCTAATCTTTATTGACACTTATTTAAAACGGTGTGTGAAATGAGTGGTGTTGATTTATCGGTTTGGCTGAAAACTCTGAATATAAACGTTAAAGTTTTTACATTGATAGTAGAGTTATTATGCATTTTTACCTTTATTACACTACATAGTATAAAACAAAGTCGCTTCCCGCTGTCTGTCTCTCTATCTGTCCCTATGTATGCTTAGATCTTTAAACTACACAACGTATTTTGATAATTCTACCAGATTTTAAAGTAAATCAAAATTCAATTCCAATCAAGTGAGAAAGAAAAGACAACACCTGAGTCAACAAGAAACAGGATAAAAGAAAAGTAATATACAAACTTACAAGTAACAAATGCCCCTACTTTACCGACGTAGGTGTATGTTCCAAAAGCACCCGACACGGCTACAAAACCTCTCGACACTGTGAGAGCATACCGTTCACTGCCGGTGCAAGACTAGCGTTTCATTTTAACACCATCAAGCAATATTGCGATATTGTTCACAAGTTAGCTGGGACGTTTTCATCACACTTTATTGTGGAATAATGAAACGTGTCGGCGAAATATTGTGCATTTTTTTTTATAATATTGACGAAGGTTTGCTTATAAAGGGAAACAGTAGAAAAGTCTATAAGATAATCAAACTAACTTTAATATTGGACCAGAAATATTAGCGTTATCATTGTACTTCGCTTGACTAATGTAATCGTGTGTGATCGCTTTGCCTTCACATTTCTACTAATGAAGTCAACTGTTTTTAATATATCCGCCAAATTCACACACGTTTAATTAAACCCAATGTAAGCTCTAAGCCTGTATAATGGAATCTAACTCACTGATATGACTACATATAAATAC
Source organism: Cyclophora albipunctata (assembly GCA_963082685.1). Classification (NCBI taxonomy): domain Eukaryota; kingdom Metazoa; phylum Arthropoda; class Insecta; order Lepidoptera; family Geometridae; genus Cyclophora; species Cyclophora albipunctata. The sequence continues at coordinate 2,063,002 of OY720119.1, forward strand.
ACCAATACTATATAAGAATATATAATTGACAAACGCTCAATAATATATAATTGAGCGCTCTCACTGCCACTATACCAACGAGCTTGTCAGGAGTGTCAGTCAGAAGAAGCTAGTGTATGGTCGGACGTCGCTGCTCTAATAGTAAAAATGAGTTACTGTTTTATTTGAATTCTGATCGCTAATGTACAAGATGTTTCAAAAGCGATAAATCACGAAAAAGATAATTTCATACCAACCAGCCAGTGTCAAAATTATAAAAAAGACTAAAAACTTTTTAGTGATTTCAAAACATATTTTCGATTCCATTTCAGAATATGTAAACAAGTTTCCATTTTTCAAATGCTGGCATCAGAACGCGTCCATTTATTATTTTGTTCGTAAATCGTACGAATAGTTTGGGATCTATTCGTAAAAAGTCTTTTGAAATTCATATTCAAACAAAGCTACCGCATACTCATCACACTCACACTGCTACTCACTCTATACGTTTATATTACCCTCCACTGTTGAGTTTTTAGCAAAAATCCTGGCACAGATGCGTTGTACAATCGGAGAAAAAAACGTTACGATTCAGTCATCTGAATTTTAAGAGTCGTTTTTGAAATATCACTTATAAATACAGAAAATGTATCTCACGAGGTATTAATATACCAATTCAACATATTAGGGTTGTTCTTTCGTTATAATAAAATGGGTTAGGAGGTAACACACGTACTTAAATTGTATTGTTTATAAAATGAATTGACAAGAAAAACAAAGGACAAATAGAGTTCTACAATTTACATATTTATTACTTATGAAGCACCTAAGTTATCTTAAATACCATTGAGAATATATAAATGTACTAGCTGCGCCCCGCGGTTTCACCCGCTTTGTACCCGTTCCCGCGGGAATTTCGGGATGAAAAATAGATGTTGGCCGATTCTCAGACCTACTCAATATGCTCACAAAATTTCATGAGAATCGGTCAAGCCGTTTCGGAGGAGTACGGGAACGAACACTGTGACACGAGAATTTTACTGTCTGTCACACTGTTTGTCTGTCTGTATGCTTAAATCTTTAAAATTACGCAACGGATTTTGATGCGGTTTTTTGTAATAGGTAGAGTGATTCAAGAGGAAGGTTTTTATGTAAAAAAAATCCCGAAATTCCCACGGGAACGGGCACAACGCGGGTAAAACCGCGGGGCGCTGCTAGTACGAAATAAAATGGCAGTCGTCATTCTTTTAGTGGTTGTGTCGATTCACGGATCATGTTTTGAAATAAGATGAATATTTTATTACTTTTTAAGACAAAACTGAATCCAATTTATCGGGTTTATATTTTCTAGGTTATTGAACGAATATATTTGTTTGTTTTTGAACATTGATTTGTATGGCAATTAGCAGTTGATGAACGAAATCGAAGAATTGTAGCAGTAGGTAAAAATATTTGGGAGAGATATTGCCTAGGAGCGGAAAATAGGTTAGAAAGAATAAGAAATTAATTGATTAAACTCATCTTAGTTATTTGACAATATCTTATGGTCGTTGAGCTGCACGGTGCTTAACATTTGGGCTAAGTTAACATAATTAAAGTATAATTAAGATGCGTTATAATATTAAAGGGTTCTATGTTAAATTTTATCTCTGTCTCTGCCCGTACTCATAGACGTCAAATATTTCCTTCATAGGGATTTAATAAGTCATGTAATTTATTTTAAAAAAAACTAGCTATGCACCGCGGTTACGTTCCGTGGAGATTTCGTTTTTTTTAAATGACCAATTCACACACGGTTAATTAGACCCAAAGTAAGCTCTAAGATTGTGTTATAGGAATCTAATTAACTGGTACTACTACATATACATACACAAATACTTTATAAGAATATATAATTGACACCCAGACGTCGTCGCCAACAACTATGTCTGCACATATTGTTGACTCCGGCGGGAATCGAACCCGCAACCCCCGACACAGTAAGCGCTCTCAATGCCACTGTGCCAACGGGCTTGTCAACGGGATTGTTATTACTTATTATCCTATTCCTGACCAAGATAAATAAAATCAAAAAGAATCATTGAAATCGGTCCAGCCCTTCTCGAGTTATGAATGGTGTAACTAACACGACTTTGCTTTACATATACGGATCACGTAAATTAGTTAACTGTTACTGTCGATTTAATAGACATCTCTGAGTAAGAGTGTAAGTGTCTCATCTGCGATAGCTATTATGTACAAGACTCCGATGTTCTTTTATCTAAACTTTACATAAGCTTCTTACACATTACATAAGACTCAAGAAATATCGAATGTGACATCCACTCAATACACGTTTAATAAAAATATATTTCAGGAACAATTTTATCGAAGGCTCTTATATAAGGACAATCCGTCCTAGTTTAGGATTACCTCGCACCAGTGAATCCACACCCTTATTTCCTACCTTCCTCATATATGTATACGTAAGTGTATAAATACCTTTATTTGTTTCTATCGGGAAAAAATGTTACAAATGTGATTTTATTTGTATAAACTGTCTGTTTTTTGGGGACTGTTTGTGTATATGTTTTACTAGCGGTGCCTCGCGGTTTTATCCGTATCGTACCCGTCCTTGTGGGAATGTGGGCATGAAAAGTAGTCACAAACTGTCCTTTTGAATCATTCTGCATGTTGGTGAAAACCGCATCAAAATCCGGTCATTTGTCTTTGAGAAAATCGATTCCATATAGGCAGACTCTTCTTTATTTCAACTCAGAAATGTTCAATGCCTATTCTTTTACATACTCGTATATATAATATCGATACAAATGCGAATATTTAACATTCGTTCGCATTTTCCTTATAAAAAAACACATTACAGTACGAAGCTCTGTCCGGTACAATAAAAGTAATTAACTTGAACTGTTGACCACACCCCCGCTCTATTAGTGGGCGAATACAGCTTTATTACAGAGACTAGAGTGCTATTGTTGTTATTTTTCTCAGTTCTTTGCATGTTTTGTTAGGTATTGTATTAGCATAGCACTCTAAGTGCGGGTTGTTGTAGCTTACGCTCGCGCACCGGTAAACGTTAACGTTAAATGTCAGTCTTAACAGACGTAAGAAAATTAGTAATTGTGGTTTTCTACAGGCCGTCCGAATAACTTTACCAGACTGGCATTAAGGTTACAAATTAAAAGACATTTAACAGCCTAAAAAACCGTATTATTTTTTTGAAAAATATATTATGATAACTATCCGTTTGAATCAACCCACATTTAATTAAATAAATAAAATAAAAAAGGGCGTTGTCATTGAGGGAGGTAAGATTTTATACCTTTCATTTAAAACTCCCTATAATCTGGAAGTGCGATAAGCATGGACTAAATATACAATTGGCTCTCGAGTTCGGGCTTAAATGATGTGTCCCTGACATTGTTTTACTCATTCCATTCTATTTTTTGCTCAATAATAGTTTGCCTCGTTTGGGGAAGCAGGATAGGCCAATAACTAGGTAAACTGGATTGAAGTATACCTCGTATAACGAGTTTACTGCGACTTCCATAGAAAGCAAACGTCACACTACAAATCAATAATTTCAATTTTTCAAAAATATCTGTTGAATTTTCCCAAACAAATTCAACAGATATTTTGAATATTTTTTTTTGCTTTTTTTTCTTTCTTCGGAGAGTAGTCGTGTTACATGAGCCATTTCAGAGGCCTTTGGCGGCTCAATAACTCTGACACCAGAATTGGTCAAGTTGACCATCCACTCGATGAAGAAGAAGAAGAAGAATTTTCTCAAACACAACGTAACAAATTGAAGTTATATTTAACGGTTACGGTAACGAATTATAATCCAATCCATATTTGAGTACACACTAGTACAAGTTCATCGTAGTAAAGTGAATTCCAACTATCGCAGCGTGAGTCTTTGAGATAGGGAGCTCGCATTAATCACCCCCGGTACAGTATGCTCGGAACCGTTAATTCAAGTATAGATGTCAAAGACTGAGTGCTGTATTTGGAACACGTTATAGCGAGAATACACTTTAGTTGTACGCTGCATGCAATATGCCGTGTCAGTGAGTATGGGTCGAAATAAAAAAGTGAATTGACCTCTGTTCTCTCTGTTTTAGATGATAGAGATAGATCAAACAACTTAAGCCTGTTTTGGGCACCACCTGCCTGAATATGGTAAGTAAATTCGTGTAGGTTACTGGCCGATACTGGTGTCGGAGTTTTCAGATCATCAAAAGGCCCTCGACATGGACTTACGACTTACGACTAAATAACCGGGACCGAAAATGTTACGTACTGTCCGAAGCACAGTAGCGCTCAGATAGAAATGCCACTATCGGCCACCCATCGAACTACAGACAGAGCTGCACGTTGCTTGACAATCGCAATGAGCTAATATAGCTTAGTCAAACTAAGCTATAAGTGCCACGAGCGTGTATTGTATGATGGTATATGGGCCAATCAATGTAAAGATAATATAAGAAAATAATACGATTGTTGACGTATTTCGGTGAGCGACATCAGCTATAGCCCAATCAGCGGAGCTATCTATGTATTATTGATGACCAAAGTAGAAAGAAGTAAATTCGTGAACCGAGAAGACCGAAAGATAAAGTATTCAAATCAGACCGTATATTTTCCCAATAGTAAGGAAATTTTTAACAAAAAATCCTTATTAATAACCTTTATTTACAAAAAAACAAACCCACTTTTTCTACCCATAGACTACTAGTCGCAAAAAATATTTTTCTATTATTTCAAAGCTGATAATAAAAACAATTCTAACTTAGAAACATTGTTACATTACTCAGCAAAAACTTAGTTTTATTTTATGTTTCCGTATTCACTTATTATTGTTCTCACAACTCCCTAAAGTGGATATGCGGTTACAAAGTAAGCTTTGTCTCTCAAGGTGAAGCTTTGATGCTTTCCACTGAAAAGAGAAAGCTCAGCTATTTTTGTGGAGCTTAATATATTGTACGTGTACCTTTGATGCTTTGGGATTGCATTCAGTAAATAACGTTTGTTTATTTGAGAAAGAATATACAGAAATAACATGCCACATATCTCTGGTTAAAAATAAACAGACATTTGAAATGAATTACAGTGTGAAAAGTTCAAGATACCTAAAGTTCACTAAAACTGTTTATAGTTAAGAAGTTTCTTTATTATTATTAAACGCTTTTACCTATATCCCAGTAAAGATATTTATATTTTTTTTTAATTACTGGTCCGGGAAAATATAAATACTGAAAATGATTTTGCGCCATTGACTCGAAAGAAGAAGAAGTAAAGATATACGATACTTAACAAAAAAATACGTTTCCATAGCTATATTCGCTTGTTGCAGAGAACATAAAACCTTCAGCAATCAGAAATCTCCTAATACAGAACCTGATCATGATGAATATTTACTCTCTGATCCAGTCCTACTAAGTTAACTTAGTTGTTTAGTAGGTTTCCGCGAAAAACTAAGAAACTCGTTGTATGCCATGCTTCCAATATATTAGTGGTTCTATGATTTAAATTAAATCCCGCCGCGTCTGTCTATCTGTTTGCGATAAACTCAAATACTACTGCACGGATTTTGACTTGGTTTTTTTAATAGATAGAGTGATTGAAGAGAAAGGTTTATATGTATAAAAATTCCCGAAATTTCCACGGGAACGGGCACAACGCGGGTAAAACTGCGGGGTGCTGCTAGTAATATGATAAAAAAACAATTCACTCTCGTTTACAATCATAAGAACCGACAAAGGATCCAACAGCCGACAAGTACGAATTAACACCACTCCATACATTTCAAGCTTTCACCCAAAACCTAGGGACAAAGTTTGACAAGTCCCTAGACGTGTGCAGTCGCGAGATAATACTATAACGGTATCACAAATACACTGAGACTTGACAATTGTAAACTTCCTGTGTTTGGGGGTATAAGGGTGCCGTCTGACTACCGCACACCCTACGTAATACTACCCATCCTAGTTGTGCCACTACTTGTGGTACCCACTATCACAAAATAACATATTTACGGTCGAATTGAGAAACTTCTTCCTTTTTTGAATTCGGTCTAAATGGATAGGAGGCCAATAAAGAACTTCGCTAAAACAGGTACACGCACACAAAGATATGCGCTATATGTGTTTCGAAAGGTGTCGGAGTATTAAAACAGAAGATATTTACTACGAAAAACCTGTAAGCACGCATCAATGTCTTTTTTCATAGTGTGTAAGTAACGAAAGACAGCGGTTTACAAAACTCAAATCTTACGACTATCTCCATAGTAGTGCCCCGCGATTATGCCCGCGTTGTGCCCGTTCCCATATAAATTTCGGGATGAAAAATAGCCTATAACCTTCCCGTTTAATGTGGCTATCTATTACAAAAAGAATTTCGTAATCGGACTTACCAGTCCAGGTAATTGGGCTTTTGAAAAAAAAAAAAATTGATTTTTTTTATGTATTTTAAAACTTTATTATTAATAATATTGATATTTAATGCAAAAAACTTTAAAAAAAATTTTTTTCAATTAATTATAAACAATTAAAAATTGATGAAATTTGAATAAAAATCACGTGACTATAAACGCGCCATAATTGGTCACCATAGTTGTGACGTGATAATGTTATAGCTATTTAACCATAAGTACGTACAGCGTTTACGGCTATTACACGTGTAACCGAATGGGGCTACCATTATGACGTCACACGCGCTCGGGTTTGATCGGGAGTTGTCCGAGTGTCTTCGGTACTGGATTCAAAAATTAATTTTTATTTTGAAATAACTTTTGAATTATTGCGAAAAAAATAAAATAAAAATAGTTTTGTTATAAAACTAATATTATAATCTTTCCATTTATCACAAAAATTTTTTTTTTCAAAAGCCCAATTCTCGAGATTAGCTCGAACATACAAGAAACAAAAAACTTACAAAATTTTCCTCTTTATAATACTTGTCTATATCTAATGAGTATATCTTCAATGTGTGTGTACTCGTCACTACATTACCACAAGTTAAGACGTCATGTCGCCTGCTTGTCAGTTTCACTAACATCGGTTATCTTGTATATTTCTGTCTACGACCCTATTCCATTGGTACGCACTCTGCGACCTTCAAGCCTTGATTTAGTAAATAGTTTACGACAATCGGAATAAGCTACGTTTATGTTTATCTGAAACAAACATTCAGATACACAGGGGGCTCGCAATCAGATAGAAATCACGTTTTATTTCGCTTTGAAACGTAAACGAACATGTACATACATAAAATGCTTTTATATTAAACTTAGATATTTGTACGATAAGATTCTAATAAAAAGAAAGTAGTAGTATAATGTAATGGCAATAAACATGTTTTTTATTTATTTAATTTTATAATGTCTAAAATAAGCGTTTTTCGAAAGTTAATTTGATTTGATTGATAACTGGCTGATTTTAGTTTTAAGTGAACACTACTTACTTTTGGCGAAATGTCAGATAAAAACGTAAAATAAAAGTGTATCCGTTAACGTAATATCCATTCAAAATATTGATAACTTATTCATTAATGATTTTGTATTCTTAACTCATTTACCGTAACTTAAAGACACGAACATTCCTTATATAAGCACCTTTCAAAATAAAATTTACGTAATTACGATCGGTCCATTCCCTTACACCATTCATTCACATACACTCAGACACGTCAAACTTAGGTAGGTACATATACTACGAGTATACACCCCTTATTGCGTTAGACGTAAAAATTTCATAACCATCTACCCACTATTTCTTACTTTAATTACACATTTACTGCGTTCATAAAACTGCAAGCAATATCCTGAGCTTAACAAAACTTTGCAGTGATAAAAAACGGAAGACTAGGGTAATACGTTTCCCCATTTTCCCGTTAAAAGCAATTACATAACAACGTAACTCTTTACGTCCTCTGTGGGAAGCCTGTGAACGCCAAAACCTCATTTTGTGCACTATCAGGAAAATGCCTCAAGGTGGTGACATACTGGGCTAGGATTAAGGAAATTAACACGAGAGTCAAAGGAACTATGCAAGTAAATCTAGAAACGAATGGATTGACAAAATTGCTATTTGCAATTTACTTGTAATAGACTTGTAGCAATTAGTACAAGTTACTTGCACAATAAAGTAAAGTCCTGTAATGTCCCACTAATGTGCAAAGAAAGGCTTTTTATTAAATCTCACCAAAGATATCAGTACTGTGAGGAGGATTAAGCGTAATCAACTTATACAACAGCCTCCGTGGTCTAGTGGTTTGAGCGCTCGGCTCACGATCCGGAGGTTCCGGGTTCGATTCCCGGTGGGGATATCTCACAAAAATCACTTTGTGAGACTGTCCTCAGTTTGGTTAGGGCATTGCAGGCTGAATCACCTGATTGCCCGAAAAGTAAGATGATTCCGTGCTTCGGAGGGCACGTTAAGCCGTCGGTCCCGGTTACTTTCTACGAATAGTAGTCGTTACATGAGCCATGTCAGAGGCCTTTGGCGGCTCAATAACTCTGACACCAGGATTGGTCAGGTTGACCATCCACTCGATAAGGCCTCTCACATTGTAATATGCCTATATATTTATATTTTTTGTTACTGAATGTTTTGTGAAGAAGCTGTTGGTGTGTCTTATATAAATAAATAAATAAATAAATAAATAAGAAGAACTTATACATACAAATTATACCAATATTGTACAAAAACTTGTAAACACTCGCTCTGTTCATTCTTTGATATTAATGTGTGAAATGAAGTAGAGTGTGTAATGTCGCATAGGTTAGTGCTCAACCCTGGTATCACTTAGCCTGCCTAAAGGGCTTGTCACAGCTAAAAAGAGTACTTAGTTTTTCCGCTACCTTTAATGTCTTCGATATAACCTAACTAATGAACCATTCGCCACTGTTAATTTTACAAGAAACACGGTACATTGTATGTACATACTATTTATGTTAATCAAGAACGAAAATACATGAACGTGTGTAAACTAATTACAGCAGTATTGTAAGGAAATCCGCGGTTTAGATAACTCTATAGGTATTGGTTTTGTTTCCTGACTCTAGTTAACTGGGTGATTATGATCTGTATGATCATGAATATCGTTTGCATCGTTTAGATGAACAGGTTCATGAAAGTTCGAAATGCATGCAATTTACAACTAGAAAGTAAAAAATGTATAAGCCCAACTGATTTTGTTTTTCAAATCATATTTAAAAACATCTTTCAAAACAAAAAACTAGACTTAATTGTTACGCTGTTGGTCCGATTGTTCCAATCGTTAGATCACGTTGGAGGTCTTTAAGCGGTGTAAAACCTGCGACACCAGAATTGGCCACTAAACTTCTCGAAATGAACGAATGAACCCCTTTTGTGTCAGGGGTAAAACGCCTTTCATTTTCTTATAACAAAAAGTCCAGTGTATCCCAATCCTAAATTAGCTTCATCTTAAGAGATGGATGTCTCGCATAAAGGAAAGACAATCGGGTCCAGAGGAGTCTGACGCGATGGTAATCACGTACAATACTCGTCTTCGCCCATTCAATACCCTGCACTAAAGAATCTATTATACTTAAAGCAGCGCCCGCGGTTTTACCCGCGTTGTACCCGTTCCCGTGGGAATTTCGGAAATTTTTATACATATAAACCTTCCTCTTGAATCACTCTACCTATTACAAAAAACCGCATCAAAATCCGTTGCGTAATTTTAAAGATTTAAGCATACAGACAAACAAACAGACAAAAGTAGCGACTTTGTTTTATACTATGTAGTGATGTTTATCATCTTTATGTATACTAAGTTATAGGGTAACAAGACTGCACATTGAAGCTAAAACTGTGGCTATACAGGTTTGTCTTCTATGAAAAATAATTAATTAATAATTGAAACCTAAAGATGACATGAAAATTAAGACATATTAAAAACGATTTTACAAATAATTTTTTTATATTATTTAATATTTAAGACATCTACTATATATCTACTATGCTAATATTATAATGAGGTAATTGTAAGTTTGTTTGTATGTTCAAGCTAATCTCGGGAATTACCCGTTCGATTTGGATAATTATTTTTGTAATAGATAACCACATTCAACAGGAAGGCTATAGGCTATTTTTGATCTAGAACTTCCAACGAAAACGGGCACAACGCGGGTTATACCGCGGGCGCTGCTAGTTTTATATACAGAAAATACTTCTAGAAAAATAGAGGTGCGTAATCTCGTCCTTCGTTTGTTATTAGAACTCGGTTCAAAGAATATTCTCGAACATACCTGGCTTCTGGACACATAATTTTCAGACTGGAAAATAAATCTGAACTTCGAACAAAGGTAGTAAAGTCGTCAAATATCTTATAATTTATCACCCCTCATTTCCCTTTAGGCTTAAAAATCAGACAAGACCAACTTAAGCTCAAAGCTCGTTATAACAAAAAGCTCTTTTTACGTTCGTACCAAGCTTTTATTGAGTTGTATATTATAATCTGCGACAATGCTTCGGTCCTTGGTTTGTTAGCGCCTTACGCGATAATATTCTTGGTATAACGTAACGTTATACTATGAATAGATTCTATGCCACGCTCCATGGTTTTATGTATTACTTTTAGAGGCATTCAAGACGACCCCTTTTTCCTACCCTTCATACAGAAATTGATAAGAATAGTGAAAATTATTCCTCTTTTTTTCATCAACCTACTTTGGGAACAATGAACATTTAAAATAACATGAACGTATACGCCTTTTGGTATTTTCCAGGATTGATTTATAATTGACTGATTGTGATGTACGTGTGACGTTTTAATGCTTTTGTCTCGTAACTACTATGTCATCTGTGGCATTTTGAACTGTTGAATTATTGTATTGTTGCTTTCTATCAATACTACAAAATATTGATATAATTTTATTTAACCCAATTGAAGGAAAGTAGCCCTATGTAATGATATATAGAAAGCCTAGCCGCGTCTGACGGTTTCACTCGCATTTTAGCCGTTCTCGCGGGAATTTCGTGATAAAATGTAACCTATATGTTATTCTGATGTAAAACCTATATTACTGTAAAGTTTCATCCAAATCTGTTCACTAGTTTTTGCATGGAAGAGTAACGAACATACATTCTAAGGACCTACCAATATGTAAAATGCTCGCTCGCTTACGCTCGGACTCGGAAACGTCAAATGCTTCTTTAGATTCAATAAGTGAATTTTACATCGATTACGTCAATTATTATTTAAGTGCCGATTTAGTGGATGTTTCTGAGTACTTCAGTTAAATATAAACGTGTAATTTTGTTTTTAATTAAAACAATCTAGAAACCTAGTTTTTAAATCGTTCTTTAAAAATGTTATTTTCAAACTATGAAACCAATACTTACACTAACTTTTGCGAGGTCCCACAAGAAGTCGCAAGTGAAATTATTTGAAAAGTTTAACTGCATTTTCTTAATGCTTTCAGAAAATATTCTTTAATACATTCAGTACTGAGCGAACGTTTATTTTAACTTCAAGTAAAATAAGAAAAGTTTTCAACACATTTAATTTATAATTCAAATCAATTGATCGTAAGTTAAAATTACTTTTCTTTTAATAGTGAAACAAAGCTGTTGAAATCATTGTTAAGCAGTTTCGTATACAACTTTAACATTTCTGTTAACGTTTTGTTTAAGTTCAATACTAATTTGCAAGTATAAAGGTCGATTCGTATTTTGTATAGATCTTGGATTATTGTGTTCAAAGTACTAAGAAAGAATAAAACATTCGAATTTTCTAACAGACACACAGAGCAATTACTTCAACCATTATTAAGTTTGTTTTATCTTTCGTAAAAAAGTATGTTACTGACTAACCCGGTTGTGTTTATCGTCAGACCATATCGGAGACCTTTAGGCTGTCTAAAAACTCTAACCACTAACCAAATGAATGAATGAATGACTAACCATGGTATGTCAGTTTTAGACTAAAAGGAATACTTCACCCGGGACTGACAACAATCGTCAGTTAATCTATTACAATCTAAGTCCAAATCAATATATCTGTGACAGCCCAAAGATTAAGGAATTTTATACTAACCCATACACCCAAAATTCACTGAAAGCTCCCACATACAAACTCAATCACGCGGGGTTAAACCGAGGGGTGCCCTCGGGCGAATGCAGCAATTCCCGGTAAATGAGTCGCCGCGTATATTAACCTCGTTTGGCGTAACGACTTAGAATTTATTATAGCGTTCGGAGCGGTGAGACGGGACCTTAATGGGTCATATGTTAAGATTTTGATTTTGATGATATTATAGGATTAGTAAAGTAACAGCTTAGCGTGGTTTCGACTGAGACTTTCGAATTCAGAATATGTGTAAGTTTGTGTGCATGTTTAAAAAGACGCGTATTAACGGTGAACATTAATGATCGTCAATACGTAGCTTTAAATTATTTTTTATTATTACTTTTGTTTTACAATATTTATTCTATCACTAACAGTTGCAAAACATAATGTTTCCGAAATGATATTCGGCTAAAACATTTTGATTTGCAATAATCACTAGCAACACAATTTGATGCTGAGCAACATACAAACATGCAAGTAACACGTTCACAGCAACACATTAACATTTAAGCAGCAATGTTAATAAACAAATACGGACACCGGGGCTTAAAGGTTTATCTCTTATTGTTCATCATACGTGAATATTTTATAGTGTTAAGTTTGTTGAAATAAAGTAAATAAAAGAGTTTGTTGCCTTGCAGTATGTAAAGGTACATTTAGGGCGCTTTCAAATTATGCGTTTCCGAATGCGCGGTGCCGAAGCGGTGCGTTTGTCGTATTGTGTACGTACGATCGTGTGTTTTCATACAAATCGAGCAGCTCGGCAACAGTGCGTAATAAAATTATTTCGCGGTACCGATGCCGCACTGTTGCCGAGCTGCTCGATTTGTATGAAAACACACGATCGTACGTACACAATACGACAAACGCACCGCTTCGGCACCGCAGCGGTCCGACACGAAACGCATAATTTGAAAGCGCCCTTAGACTACGTTGTTCGCCGCATGAGACATGTTTAGACCGCAATAGATTAAGAAACTCAGGGTAACAGGAGTTTTACCTTAAACATAAGGTAAATATATACAAGGTTTACATGTATAACAATTCCCGATATTCCCACAGGAACGAGCACAACGTGGGTAAAACCTCGGGGCGTTGCTAGTTGTAACATAAAATAGTATACTTACACTGTACTATTATTTTATTTTATTATTGTTGTAGGTCCCTTTCCTTACCAATATTTACACGAGTTCGTACATTTATAAATAAAGTTTTTTTTACCAAAAACCAGCTTAAATAAATCAATCTTTTAATGTCAGGAACAATCACAATGCTGAGGGGTTAACCCAAGCCAAGTTCTATCCATTCAATAAGTTAGCTTTTGTGGTAAATAAATGGTAAACTCACGGATAAAATTTAAATTTTTGACGTCGTCTCCAACTTTTATAAAATTAATTTACATTTAATCCAAGATAAAGGGTTTAATTTATTCAGAATTACGTTGTAAACATAAATTCTGTGTTAAACTTAATTAACAACTGAATAGCTTTGAAATTTGTATGAAACTGTTGGAATGACACCGATTCTCAAAGCAATGCGAAATAGTATTGCTGAACGGAAATTAAAGTTCGTTTAAGATATAATTGATTAGTAAACGAAATAAACATGTAAAAATTCTAAATACAAAATGCCTACATTTTCTAATATAATAAAATAGTATAAAACAAAGTCGCGTCTGTTTGTCGTTTGTCTGTTTGTCTGTATGCTTAAATCTTTAAAATTACGCAACGGATTTTGATGCGGTTTTTTGTAATAGGTAGAGTGATTCTAGAGGAAGGTTTTTATGTAAAAAAAAACCGGAAATTCCCACGGGAACGGTCACAACGCGGGTAAAACCGCGGGGCGCTGCTAGTAATAAATAAAATAAAATGTTAATAACTTTTAAAACGAAAATGCCAATCAAAAAAAGTGATGCTCCTAATTAGATACATTTTTTTTCACTTATCTTATCAAACTAAATAAATAAATAATAGACCAGGGCCGAAGCCTTTAAAAATGGTAAAAAACGAAAAAAAATTACAGTAGGATGAAACCCATTGGAAAAGGAGGGAAATATGATCAAAATGAAAGGAAAAATAAATTACAGACGATCCGAGTTCGGGAAGTGGGAGGGGGTGAGTTTTTAAGGGTAAAAAATGGTTTATCTTGATTTCCGGCAAAACTACAAGTCCTATAGAAAAAAGTTAAATGGTAAAGTTGTAGGTAATAAAAAGATCTACAACTTTTGTATTTGCAATTTTTTCACATAACCTCAAAATTTAGGTGAAAAATTCAAAAAACCAAGTTTTTGGTTTTTTATTTATATCTTTTTCAAAAAATAATTTTTTTCTACGAAATTTGGTGAAAACTTACCTTATTATGTCCCAAATACACTGTAATTTATTTGATTAAAAATATTTATTTTTTCGCCTTATTTTAACTTAATATCAAAAAATCACCCTAATTTTCAATTGAAAATTCTGACGTCAAAATATCAGCTTTTTTCAAAAAGTTGGTATGTTTTCTGTTCCTTAGAATCTTTACTTTCCGATGATGAAAAAATATATATATGTTACTGTAGTAAATCTTCTCAGAAAATGCAAAAAACTCGAATACGATTATTTTATTAAAAAGTTGATTTATTTAATGCTAATTACATTTATGTCATAGAAAATCTCATTACATATAAATATAAATGTAAATCGTACTATTAAATGTAGATATAGTCCAGTCATTATAGTAAGTTCACCTCGGAATTCGAGATACCCAGCTGTAAGTCTGTAAATACTTGTATATTGACACCCTAAAAGTTGTATCATAACCTACATAATATGGTAGGGTGTACGCAACTATTAAATTTCAAGGTCAAAGGTCACAAAAATCGGTTTGCGCTTTTTTGTAAATATCTCATTTCCTATGGGTTTTTTGCTATTTGTATTTATTGTCAATATTGTAGAATACAAAATTGTCTACAAATTTTGTTCAAAATTTTTTTTCATACGGTGAACCGTTGATATATTTACAAAAAAGCATAAACCGATTTTTGTGACCTTTCACCTTGAAATTTAATAGTTGCGTACACCCTACCATATTATGTAGGTTATGATACAACTTTTAGGGTGTCAATATACAAGTATTTACAGACTTACAGCTGGGTATCTCGAATTCCGAGGTGAACTTACTATAATGACTGGACTATATCTACATTTAATAGTACGATTTACATTTATATTTATATGTAATGAGATTTTCTATGACATAAATGTAATTAGCATTAAATAAATCAACTTTTTAATAAAATAATCGTATTCGAGTTTTTTGCATTTTCTGAGAAGATTTACTACAGTAACATATATATATTTTTTCATCATCGGAAAGTAAAGATTCTAAGGAACAGAAAACATACCAACTTTTTGAAAAAAGCTGATATTTTGACGTCAGAATTTTCAATTGAAAATTAGGGTGATTTTTTGATATTAAGTTAAAATAAGGCGAAAAAATAAATATTTTTAATCAAATAAATTACAGTGTATTTGGGACATAATAAGGTAAGTTTTCACCAAATTTCGTAGAAAAAAATTATTTTTTGAAAAAGATATAAATAAAAAACCAAAAACTTGGTTTTTTGAATTTTTCACCTAAATTTTGAGGTTATGTGAAAAAATTGCAAATACAAAAGTTGTAGATCTTTTTATTACCTACAACTTTGCCATTTAACTTTTTTCTATAGGACTTGTAGTTTTGCCGGAAATCAAGATAAACCATTTTTACCCTTAAAAACTCACCCCCTCCCACTTCCCGAACTCGGATCGTCTGTAATTTATTTTTCCTTTCATTTTGATCATATTTCCTTCCTTTTCCAATGGGTTTCATCCTACTGTAATTTTTTTTCGTTTCAAAACTTATCGACCCTGGTCTATAAATGCACCCACAAATTCATACACGGTTATTTAGACCCAAACTAAGCTCTAAGCTTGTTTACCTATTAAAGTATATTTAACTAATATTATTCATGCGAAAGTTTGTGAGGATGGATGTTACTCTTTCACAAAAAACGGATTTGGATGAAACTTTACAGTAATATAATGTATAACCAGAATTATACATGGAATACATTTTATCCCGAAATTCCTCCGGGAACGGGTACCACGTTTAACACCCCGTTTTAGATTTTTACCTTAAACACTGCTTCAGAAATTTCAATTGAAAAATACATTGAAAATGTTTCTTTCGTCACAATGAAACCACAGCGGTGTTGAACGTTCTTCATTACATAATAATTAACCTCGTGCGGTGTTCTGCGGTGCCTATAAAGTATAAGGCTTTAAAAATAGAATACATTTCATTTTGTACCTTTTATATGTGACATTAATGACATTTGAGATTTTTTAATAAAAGTCCTTAAAATACACAATCTTAAGACTTACGTAGATAACAAATAAAAGAAACTAGGTAAGGGCAAAAAAGCAGTTTAGAATACTCTAATGAATATTTAAAAATAACAGTTTATTATCGTAGAACGTCACTTTTAAATTAGCGGAGTTATGCTCAATTGGGTTGTGACTTGTGATTGGTCGATTGAGTTCAGCACAGCCCCGCTCCGCTCCGGTCCCCACCGCACAGCTCCGGTCCGCTTTAACGAAAACGCACCGTAATACTGTATTTTCGTGCACACTCCATTCCACGACCAAATACATTCGTATCGTTCACTCACACCACTAACTACATATCAGTAGGTGATAATTACTATCAGCATTTCCAAAAAGCCTCCAAAAGCCACAACACCCAAACCGACCAGCATTGAGAAGAAACATTTGTTACCGATCTCAATTAAGGTCGGGTTTCAACTCCGGGCTTCTATTACAGACTATTAGTGCAACGAAAGATAAATTACTACCGCTTTATATACGTAGGAGCTCTTGACGAAAACCTGAGCTTCGTTTAGGTATATCTTATCAGATATCAGGGTAGAGGCTTTGTTATGGTAGTGATGGATTTTAATCATTTTTGGACTCAAAATGAGTAGAGATATGAAGGCCTTAGTGACATTGTTAGGGAGAGTGAGCCTTAGTAACATGCTACTGGCTAAAAGTTCTAGAATCTTTTTCATTAGTATGGCAGTAATTGTGCCCTGCGGTTTCAGTCGCGTTGTACCCGTTCCCGTGGGAATTTCGGGGATAAAATGTATCTCATGTGTTATTTTGATGTATAACCTATATTACTGTAAAGTTTCATCCAAATCCGTTTAGTAGTTTTTGCGTGAAAGAGTAACAAACATACATCCTCACAAACTTTCGCATTCATGAATAATTTTAGTAGGATTGCTATGCATACTTGGTACAGCTAACACACTGATAAGAGTAATAAGTATTATGCACACGCCGCTCTGCCGCACACCTAATGCAGTCAATTACAATTTCATTACGGTCACTGCATGCGAATCTTAGAACAATACAGATTAATTTTTGTTATATACTTATGTTCGGGCATAACTCTTTTAACTTTTTTTTGTTTGTGGTTGTTCTATCTTCAAGTGCTTGAACTTTCACCGACAAAAAAATCATTTAAGGTACCTCTAAAGGCAAAGCGCCCTCAATATTCCAAACTTAACCAAAACAATAGCAATTTAACTTACAAAAGCGGTTTTTTTGCGTCAAAAACGAGATCCTAAAGCGACATTAGAAGGTTCGACAAAGCACCATCTGGGGCACATCGGCGACAATACACATTAGCAATGCAGATGTAGACAGCGGGTTGACCCGCAAAAACAAAATACACACACAAATTAAAACAATTCATTACTTTTGACAGCTGTTTATTAAGCTGTGTTTAAATGTTTATTAAAGTACTGTGTAGTATTAACAAGGGAGGCGCTGGGTTGCTTTGTTTTGTATCATTATACTTATTAAAAGAAATGTTTTAGAATTGAGTCATATAACAACAACTTCATGTTGTTGATCGTAAAGCTTTGCCCAGTTTTACTAGCATTTGATGTGTTCGTTTAAGCTCGTATATGAAAGCGCTAGTAGCGCATTTACGTTCGATTTTTTCTACAAGTACATACGCTCCGAATAAGTCTCGAATGTACAATTTAATGTCTTATAATATTGAAGTGCGAAAAGTATGTAGCAACGTGTATACGCACAGAAAAAAAGCACTAGTTTGAAACTATCAAATCTAAACGGTACATCTTAATAAAATCGGGTTGGACCCATAAGGGTACGTAATTTCCACAATTTTGAAAAGATTTTGACAATGTCAGCGCGTTGTTTGACAATTTCAATAAGTTGTGATTGGTCGATTCAACTCCGTTTAGCACCGCTACACTTAAATGAAAACACTAAATCTGACGAAATAACGTAAGTGCGATTACAAAATGTTCACACTAGCGCCATCTATTGGAACGACGGTAGAACCACCGTGCGGAACAACTAGTATTATAATATACGTACAATGTTTTTATTATTTACCCTGCCTCTAACTAAGATAACTGTATCAGGCGAGATGCCTTTGACTTCGAGTGGAATCTTATAGGTTGTTACTTTACTTGAGACCTATTACCATTTATTGACGGAGGAAACTAGATTTTATTTATGCAATATCCTGAGGGAACATTGTGTTCGGATTCAAACACGTGTGGTTTAAGACTCATCTTGTTGATGATTGAATTCCAACCAACTTAACAAGACAAATAATTGTTAAAACTAAATATCTAACTGTACACTTAGAGCCCTCATACAACTCTAACTGTTGCACTTAGAGGCGCTAAATCGACACTTATATTTGACATTATTTATTAATACATTATATGTCAAAATCATTCACTAAATATCTAATAAGGAAGCATTTGACGTCTCTGTGAATGGAAGTAGCTGCAGTACTTTTAAGTCGAATGATCATTAGAAAATCTCTTGGTTTTTAGTGAATGATTTTTGACAAATAATATGAATACGAATAACGACGTCAATTTGATTTTAATGACGTCTCTGAGTACCTTTAGGGAACCGTTGGAAGTCCCCGAGGTGTATAAGATACCCTGCGAGTGTGGGAAGTTTTATATCGGCGAGACGAAGAGGAATGTACCAGGCTCACCGAACACATTCGGGCGCTGAAGAAGGTGGATATCAACCGGTCAGCGGTGGCTGAACACGCTATAGTTTCGGACACGACTCATTTTATTAGGTTTGACCAGACGCGAATCGTAGCCCGGGAGAAACGCTACGTGTCCCGGAAAATTCGCGAGGCCATAGAAATAAGTCGTTGTCCAAACTTTAACAGAGATAGTGGATGGATGCTGCCTGCGGCCTGGAAACCATGCCTCCAGCTATCTTCGGAGAGGGTCACAAACGGGGTTAGTGAAGACACCGTGAGTTCGTTCTGCGTTCGGCCTCAGCATGCAACGGACTCCGGGAGCACGGACAATTCCCGTGAAGGCTCTCTCTCGCCGATACAACGCGAGCACACTCGTGCGCAACCCCCACCTCAACAGCCACAACAACAGCTCTCTGCGCGCGCGCTCCGCGCGGCGGCGCGCAAGGCGCGAGCCGCGGCGGCCGGCAGTGCGGGGAGAGACGCTGTCGCGAGCGCTTCACCCACCTCCTGATGAAGGTCGCCGTATGTGACCGAAACGTGTTGAGGGAAAACTCAACAGTAACCTCCGCGTACGTAAGTTCCCGTTTTAACAAATAATAATGTCTCTGAGTACGGCAGTAAACCGCATAGTTTAAACGACATTTAAAATAAAGGCATTTGGCACTATTCCACTAATCATACCTCTTTATAATAACATTCCCACCTTAACAAGCACATTCAACATATCGACAACACACCCAATTACTAAACAGCAACATAAACTCGAATGGAGCAGTTAAATCAAGCGGCCCATGGTTACACTATCGAACCGTACAATCACACATACAGATGACATTGCCAATTACACTTCATACTAATTACTCTGAGTGCTGTGTCAAGTTATTAGTACAGTTAGGTTCACAATCCCGTCATGCGATGTCAGTATTCGGTACACAATATAAGCACCTATGTGTATCGTACGTTTGTAGCGCCCGAGGCGTAATTTGACTGAGCCGTAGTACACTTGAATAACTATGTTTGTTGCTTTGAGTAACAAACTTATAATAAACCTTAATAAGATGAAGATAACTGATAACATTATAATGCTATGCTCTTTAACGGGTTGCGAAGTACCCAAGATTATATTAAAATTAGTTGTCAAACCAACGTTTCAATTCAATTACAGTTCACAAATAAGTACCAAAATGTCTTTCATTTTTGTGATGATACCACAATTTTGGTGTAGTAGCATCCCGCAGTTAATTCCTGTTATAATTATTTTTTCCACTCAATACAATAAAGTGGATTCACACGTCATCTCGCACTCGAAATAACGCGTCAGTGTGGACGTTGCTTTAAGATCATAGTCTGAATCTCTGACCTGTGATTCGTGATCAAACCTAGGATTTAATTGATCTTTTGTTGTTAATTATCCTATCTTCCAATCTAGCCATGAGAGTGAATGATCAACGAACATATCACTTATCCATTTAGATAATGGATTTTTAAATAACGAACACAAAGTTTAGTATAAGCCAGTAATGTCCCACTGCTGGTCAAAGGCCTCTCATCTTACTAAAGATATTATAACAGATGCTGAACATACTGGTTTCTTAAGTTTAAGCGGACACTACTCATTTTGAATTGAAACTACGTATACGGATACATGTTTTTTTATGTTCCATTTTTATCTTTACAGGAACTGTGGTCACAGAAGACTTAGACTTAGAAGATGCTGAACAGTAAACAAACAAACACAACCCTATTTATCAACTGTAAGTGAGTAAAAGTTATTTACGATTAAATCTCAAAATACTACAATATAGCGCGGAATATTTGAATAGTTTACAAATTGGATATCGGGTACGAGTGTACTCAAGAGCAATTGTGCCTCGCTCTCAGTCAAGCGTATATTTCGCAGCGGACCGAGCTAATCTCATAAGCGAACGAAGCGCACATTCTAGCGTAACACACGTACACTTTTAATTCCATAATTGAATATTCATATTAATTTTCATTACGCTTATTAGGATGTTGCTGTTTCATTAATTGGATAACTGTCTTTTATTTTTGTTGCTTATTCGGTTGGTATGCAAAGGGAGGAATATCGTATGTCGTATCTCCCTATTTCCCGTTGATTCTAACTGACAATATGAACGTATTTCCAGAGAATTGAACATGTAAACGTCACCTCACACGCAATCAATGTGATGGAGTTTATAGACATTCCGATTTGCTATCCGTTTAAGGAACGATGCCACATGTGCTCGTATAAGTAAAGTTACGAAGTACTTTTCGTTAGAAACAAGATCTAAATGTACAGAAATCGAACCAAACCTTAAAAAATAACTTTTATAAGGAAAAAAAAGTACCTCAAAGGAAACAAACCTTAATAAAAAAACAGAAACGAAATTGCATTCATTTTTTTATGTACTCGTATTCTAAGTGGTTTGATTTGAAAATGGAACAAGCAGTGTCTGTCTGCCTAGTGAAATCTGCAAGCAATGAAGCACTTTCTCTAGTGAATAATGTCACTAGTGTAGTGAAAAATGTACGGTCCACATAAGTAGAGATTTTTACGCGCTACGCGCTACTCTATATATGAGTAAATAAATATACGAAAAATGACGTTAAAACATGAATTTATAAGTTGTATAATTATTCCAAACAGCGTTGAATGATGACTTGAACTATATACGGTTATACAACGTCACTGTACCAGAATAGGTAAAGATTAAACCAGACTGTAGATTCTTCAAATTGGACGGCTCATGTAAAGGAAGGTTTGCAAACCCTTTAACAATGTGACAAAACGTATTCAAACACCGTTAGAAATCTACATTAACATTCAACATTTTCTTCATTTAACGAAGGCGACGCCGCCGAGCGCAAAGGATCTGTTTGCATGCAAATTCTTATTTGCGAACCGAGACAAAAACTTGCGGAGTGATCAACGTAGAGGGGAGGTGGGGGGTGGGGGGGCACGAATCTCTGAACTGCTAAGTACGTACGTGCTCACTAGTTTTACATTTTACATTTCCCGATTTCACCGACCAAGTTATTTTTGTATTTGGAAGTTGTGGGGCGGTTAAAAGGTTTCCCTGAACCAATAGAAACAAAAAAACACTTTTCTTATTTTAAGCTAAATAGTTTTTGTTTGTTAAATTAACGTGCTAATCTTTAAAACTAAGAGTGGGATTTGGAAAATAGTGTGTTATCAGGAGGAAATTATGTCCTTTTTATTACCCGCAGTATAAGCGTTACACATGTCTTATTACTTTTGCTGACTTACCTAGTTTTGCAACAAAGTTTCAGAAGAAGAAGGTCGAATTATAACCTTACTACTACGAAGTAGACCATCAAATTTTGACCATACCACGAAGTCGGTTATCAAATCTTGAAGATGCTACATGGTGGGCTATGGACCCGAGATTTTGTTACGTAGGTGCCTACGAACCTAATATTATGCTACGAAGATTACTCTACGGACTCAAAACTTTGCTACGAAGTACCACCTACATACCAAAATTTGGGAAAAGAAATAACATTTGTTTTTAAAGATATATTGCGGTAAGTAGATCTACATAAATATATGTTTTGCAATCTGCCCTAGAGCTACACATGAGATCAAAATCTATCACAAGATAAAGCATTATTTAATTTCCTGTAAATTAGGCGACAAGCTTAATTCACAACTATTCCAATTAAGCTAACTTTGTCTTCCCCACGGAGTTAGCGGGCGGACAAAAACCAAATAGAATTTGCGTTGTTTGTTATTAACAATTTTGAATTATTTGTGTACGATAATTGGTCGAATTTGCCTATTGGGAATAAAGACCGTAATACATTAATAACATTTAGATATCTGACAGCCTTTAAATCGCGTTTCAAGAAAAATTGGCTTCGGCCGTTTTCGAAACCGTAGGTTCGAAACCAGTAGTGAAAACGGAATTATTTTTCTTTTTTTGAAACCTGGTTTCCAATCAAGAATAATAATTCTGTTTTCACTACTGGTTTCCAATACAGAATGTTTAGTCTTCTTTTGAAACTCATTGACAAATTTTAATTTTCATAGTTAACTCAGCCCACGGCCCAGTTTACTCCCACCTGTTCTGTTGAGTAGTTCTGTTGACAAAACTACTGGGACTTTTTATACCATTAGTTTTGTTCCTGTTTCCTGTTCTGTTGAACAATTTTCTTACTATTCGGTAGGTTAGGGTAATTTTTTTTTTTACTAGAGACAAAAATACTGGGATATTTTCTAGTAAAAAAAATAAATAACCCTAACCTACCGAATAGTAAGACACGAGTTGACCAATGAATCGTTATAATGCATATCTGTTATATCCATGACTGAGTTTCAAAAGAAGACTGTACATTCTGTATTGGAAACCAATTTAGAAAACAGAATTATTATTCTTGATTGGAAACCTGGTTTCCAATCAAGAATAATAATTCTGTTTTCACTACTGGTTTCGAACCTACGGTTTCGAAAACGGCCGAAGCCGAAAAATTTGTTCATTTTAATATATTTTTTCTATGTTATGTTTGAACTTAACGATTCACTTTTAAAATTACATAATAGTAAAAAAGCAATATCATTTTGATGACTTTCATATTTTAAAATTTGGGTTTAATTTAGATTAAAAAAAAACAAAACCAAGTCATATTTTCCACATTTATTTTCCTTCAACCATAAAATTAATTATTATAGTATCTTGATTCCTTAATTTCTCTCAGAGGGATCGATTCTCCCCGAAATCAATGTGTCTGCGGTTTGCCCCTGGAGGGTGCTCCGCCCTCGGAACTGATCCTCAATGTCCTGCAGTGTCCGGTCCTTCGTCTCCGGCAAAGTATACCACGTCACCACCGCACAGTATGTTATCATTCCAGCATACAAACAATACGTGCCGTGTAAACCAAAGGATTTATTACAATAAGGGAAAGATAGAATTGATGCAAATCCTTGTACAGCAAAAATAGACGCATTAATAGCTCCAGATATATTCTTAAATTCTAAAGGAAATATTTCACCTGATATCCCATAACTAAGAGGGAGAGGGCCTACATTTATGCTCAATATAAGTACATTACTCAATATAATACCTATTGCCGGATGGTCAAAAGGCAAGATACCGGAATTTCGGGCAAATATATACGAAGCGGTTAATAATAACATTAGTATATTAAAAACTACTGATGTGAAATACAATTTTCGACGTGTCATACTTTTTATTAAATAAATAGCTAGAAAACTTGTGAAAATTCTATTAACGTCTGCAATCAATATAAGAATTGTAACACTTATAAGATCTCCTGAGTCAAAAACGCGAAATGTTTCATCAACAAAAGTTGAGAATACAGAATGACCGCTCCAATATCCTATTGTGACTACATGTATCATGATTATAATTGGCTTATAAAACTCTTTCTTTACTGCTATCGATCTGATATATACAATGTGATTACAAAGACGTCTCTTCATGGAACGTTTGACAGAAGTTTTTCTTGTTCTCTTCTCTAACTCAACATTAGCTTCTATTATTTTATCCAATTCTTCTTCTTCTTCTCCTTCTCCTCGCAGCCATCGGAACACTGTCCTTCCTTCTTCGTATCTTCCTTTGTTAATGAGCCAACTCGGGGACTCGGGGGACAGAGCGATTACAACCATCGCAATTGTGCTATATACTCCGGAAATTACTGAAGATATTCGCCAATCAATACTGAAAAGCAGCTGATGAGCCAACAAGTTAATTAGAGATGTACTAAATGACATCATCATCAAAAACACACCTCGATATCTGGGGCTGGTGTATTCTCCTATTAGCATGAGCCCTGAAGAGAAGCTTAATCCTGCTCCAAATCCATTTAAGAATCTATAGATGAGAAGCGTTTTGACGGAAGAGGCAAAGAAAATGCACCCCCATGCGATGACAATAATAATGGCACCGTACAAACTGACTCCTCTCCTGCCATATCTTGATATTATTAGTGGTGCACCAATATTTCCAAAAAGTAAGCCGATGCTTGGTATAGAGGCTGAAAAACACATGAATATATTCTTACCTTATAAGATACTATATGCCAATTTATTTGTAATGATTCCGTTGATATTATAAGATTAAGTTAGGCCTCATTCAGAGAGACGGAAGCGTCGCACGGCACATCGAATCGGGCGTCACGTGTTGTAATCAAACATATGGTAATTTATAAGAGCGTTCACGTTGGAACGTCATCTTGTACGTTTTGTTCTCTCTGAGTCTCCTTGAACGCGACTTTAGACCAATAAACTAAGTTCGGGTTAGAGGAGAGTCGAGGTTACAGGCCAATCCTGATGGCGAAGTTTAAAGACCGCCTAAAGGCTTCCAACATAGAATCACTAAATAACCGAGACCGACAATTTAAAGCCTTCCGATTCATCATCATTAAACACCAATCAGCTTTTAGCAAAGCCATACCTATCCAAGGTCCAGAAGTGTCATCAATTAGTATCTGCGAGTCAGGTTGCCGCAGTTGCTGAAGGAGTCCTGGCGTGCCACTATTGAACAGGCTTAAGCCGCCGAAGTTCAATATGATTCCAGAAGAAACGAAACACTAAAAGGTTACAAAAAATAAAATGTTATAGAAATCATTTTTACGTTATTTGTCTCAAGTACAAAAAATTAACATAGTGTTTTCAATGTGCAATGTACAATATTTTGCTAATATATCTTAAATCGTCAAACGCAATCGGTTATTTGGGCCGGCTGGTTATTGAAATGTCAACAATTGGATTTATGCGAACAGTCTCTAAATGATATCTCCTATAGAAGCACAGACATGGTAAAAACATTACAATGGTATCCTCACTATATTTTAAAGACACACTGTTTTACTTCTTGAATAATTAATTAAACAGTAATTGCCCATATGTTTTATAAAATGATGAATAATTTTCTTAAAAATTTAAGCAAATGAAGGTTTTAGTGACTTTTGACATTTAATAACGTAAACGTAAACAATAACCTGTTTTAAAAAAGGGGATGGCCACATTGTTTCAAAACATGTATTTTACTTATTTTAAAACTGAATACTACACAATATTTGCATTGCACAAGATACTACGAACGACTAAAACTAAGTGAGTAGTGAATTTACAATGACAATGAATGTTCTATAGGAAAAATAACAATTCGTTTGTTATGTTAATCTTGGTTAATTTGCCTGAAATCAACTTAGTTTTTAAATACTTGAAAAGAAGCAGAAATGACTGAATTAAAATAGTCTTGAAATTGTCATCTTAAGCGTTCAGAAATGATAAAATCACAATGACAAGAACATTTTGTTTTATAAACTTTTATTGTTCTTGTTCCACTTCCTTTACATTACTATATTTTACTGGCTTTGCCACTCTCACGAGGTAAGAGACTGCACCTGCCCCTGTAGGGTGCTCCGCCCCCGGAACTGATCCTCGATGTCCTGCAGCGTCCGGTCTTTCGTCTCCGGCAGAATGAACCACGTCACCAGTGCGCAGTACACAGCGATCACAGAGTATAAACAATACGTGCCTTCTATCCCAAAATAGGTTCTAGTATAAGGAAAAGACTTAAGAGCTCCAAAAGCCAACACAGAAAAAAATGCCATATTCAACGCTCCAGCCATACTTTTAAATTCCAAAGGAAATATTTCACCTGATATCACATAACAAAGAGGTATAGGACCTACCGTCATTGAGAAAACAAGTATATAACTCAATATTATTCCTATTGACGGATGATCGATCGAAATACAACTTTCGTCGTGGCATCTTTTTAATTAAATATGTGGTTAGAAAGCTGGTTAATGTTCTAATTATATCCGAAATTAATATCAGAACTGGTATATTAATACTATCTTCTAAATCTAAGTATCGAAATGCTTCATCAACATAAGCCGTGAACAAATGAGACCCAGTCCAATTTGCTATTGTGTCTAAATGGATCATTATAAAAAGTGGTTTAAAAAACTCCTTCTTCACTAATATTGATTTAAAATATTTGATCTTATTGAAAATTTGGCTCATAATCGAATGATTTCCAGAAGAGTCTCTTGTCTTAACCAGCTCGATATTGGCATCTATCATTTTTTCTAATTTTTCATCTTCAAGTTCACCTCGCAGCCATCGGAACACTGTTCGTCCCTCTTCATATCTTTCCTTGCTGATGAGCCAGCTCGGAAACTCGGGAGATAGAGCTATTACAACCATCGTAATAATGCAATATACTCCACAAATTACTGAAGATATTCGCCAGTCTACATAGAGGAGCGTTTGATGAGTCAACAAGTTCAATATAGATGTACTTGACGATAATATCATCAGGAATACACCACGGTTTTTGGGGCTGGTATATTTTCCTACTAGCAAGGGCGCCGTAGCATAAATCAATCCAAGGCCAAATCCTAGGAAGAATCTACTGACGACGATCGTTGTAATAGAATAGGCGAAGAACATGCACAACCATGCGATGATAAAAAAGATGACTCCGCATAAGTTGACACTTTTCCTGCCATACCTTGACATTATTACAGGTGCAACAAAATTACCCAAGAAAATGGAAAGCCATGGCATTGAAACTGAAAATAAAACAAAATTCTGAATAGCAAATGAAAATTAAGATAAAATATTTTTAAATAATATCACACTAGAATAGTAATAAAAACTAAATCAGTAAGGAAGACAGTTTAACAGCCTCCGTGGTCTTGTGGTTTGAGCGCCCGGCTCACGACCCGGAGGTTCCGGGTTCGATTCCTGGTGGGGATATCTCATAAAAGTCTTTTTGTGAGACTTTCCTCAGTTTGGTTAGGGCATTGCAGGCCTGAATCACCTGATTGCTCGAAAAGTAAGATGATTCCGTGCTTCGGAGGGCACGTTAAGCCGTCGGTCCCGGTTACTTTCTATGGATAGTAGTCGTTACTTGAGCCATGTCAGAGGCCTCAATAACTCTGACACCAGGATTGGTCAGGTTGGCCATCCACTTGATGAAGAAGAAGAAGTAAGGAAGAGTATATTCCAAACTTTCTATAGACTGACGCGTTCATATATTTCTTTAGTTTAGGTGCTCCCACACTGCTGTTATAGAATGTTAAGTAACGTTAGTAAACATTTGTTAGCTAACATTTAATCACCAAAGTCAAAAAATGTTTTCATGTTAGTAAATGTTAATTAACATTTTTGAACAAAATTTTGTTTGTAAACATTTTATACGGGTGACGGCGGGGTATGCGGTGAGTCGATGAGTTTTTCTCTAGCTTTAAGCGTTCGGCGCATCCAATAAGAGCGCTTTTTCTTTTTTTTTAAACAAAAAATGAAAGCTATCCCAATTAGCAAATCTTCTTCCATTTTCGTGTAGACGCCTCAGAACGCAAAACCAAACTGCGAGCCAATGCCAGATTCAAAATGTTATAAAATGTTAGTAAACACTTTCCATCAGTGTAGGAGCACTTATAACATATAACAGTTCCTAACAAAATGTAAGAATTGACAACATTTGTTAGTAAATGTTTTAGTGTTCAAAAATGTTTATAAACATTTTGTAACAGCAGTGTGGGAGCACCATTTATTAGACCTCTTGTGTCTGAACTCACTAGACTTTCATATTTTATCATGAACCAGAAGACAGTGTAAGCTGTCTAAACAAAGGTCCGCTGGGTCCAATATAACAAATATATACCTATCCACGATCCAGGGGAGTCATCAATTTGTATCTGAGAGCTAGGTCGCCGCAGTTGCTCCAGAAATCCTGTGGTGAAACCAGTCATCACACTTGTATTGCCGAAATTAAGAGTGACCCCGATTGTCACAAAACACTGAAACAAAGTAATTATTAAATTAGATTTTTTCCATTACATAGTTAACACCTTCCACGTCAACCGACCGAAGAACGGTAGCGCGTATTGGACTCCCACCCAAGCCGAGCTATACGTTGCTTAACAACTGCAATGAGTTCATAACGCTTAGTCAAACTCTACGCCACAAGCCAGTGTGTATCATATAATATAACTGATACACAATACAAAACATAATTGGACTGTCTTATCAGACGATAAGACAGAAGAGATCTTGTCGGTTAAGTTCCAAAATATATATACACTAGCGACCCGCCCTCGCTTCGCTTCGGGTAATCAAGATTTCATGTAGGAAAATCGGGATAAAACATTGCGTGTCTCCCGCAGGAATATACACAATCAAAATTTCAAGTGGGAAATTGGGGATAAAATATTACATGTCTCGCGCGAGTATATATGTATACACAATCAAGATTTCATGTGAGGAAGAATTCGGGATAATACCTACATAGCGCGTCTTCGTCGTTCGTAGTTCGTAGGTAGGTATATCCCCGCGCGCTTTGACCGCACGAAACAGTAAGTAGCCATAAGAGACCTGCCATCGAGCATTATTATTTTGTAAGCAGCGCCCCGCGGTTTTACCCGCGTTGTGCCCGTCCCCGTGGGAATTTCGGGAATTTTTTTACATAAAAACCTTCCTCTTGAATCACTCTACCTATTACAAAACACCGCATCAAAATCCGTTGCGTAATTTTAAAGATTTAAGCATACAGACAAACAGACAAACAGACACGAAACAGAGACGACTTTATTTTATACTATGTAGTGATATTTCTCATCATAACTCTGAAACTAACTGTCCGATTTTAATAATTTAAAGAGGTATACAAAGAAACATAATTAACCTTGATTGTAGAGCCATTTATTTTGATGTAGATTCATATCATCATATGAATATCATCAACTTAAAATTACACTCCTTTTTTAACTAATTAATTTTAACTAAAAACGGTTATTGTGGCTTAACTATAATAGTTATACATATGCCCTCGCGAACTTATTTGTTTGCAATGATATGTACTTTGATTGTGTAGAACATTGTTTTTGTGTATCATCAATAGATTTAGTAGCGCACGCCAATAACCAATTTTTTTAGGCATGTTTTTCATACCTTGGGTTACATATACCCGCGTTGTGCCCGTTCCCGTGGGAACTTCGGGATTTTTTTACATAAAAACCTACCTCTTGAATCACTCTACCTATTACAAAACACCGCATCAAAATCCGTTGCGTAATTTTAAAGATTTAAGCATACAGACAAACAGACACGAAACAGAGACGACTTTATTTTATACTATGTAGTGATTAAGGCCCTAACACCTCGGTGGTCTAGTGGTATATGCACTCGCCTGCCAAAACTGAGGTCCCGGGTTCAATTCCCAGGTCGAGCGAAATCATGTTTCCTACTTTTCAAACATGGCTCGGGTTTAAGATCACCAACCCGCATTAGGCAAGCGTGGTGATTACGCCTGAAACCTCCTCACTGTACTGATATCTTCAGTGAGACGAGAGGCCTTTGCCCAACAGTGGGACTTTACAGGGTAATACTTAAGGCCCTTATTAATAAACGCGGTGTAACTAAAACACTGTAAAACTGTGTTTTATCTCATTTGCTCTTCTGGAAATTGCGTATGTCAGAAAGTGACAAACCATTTGATAGCTAAAATGTTCTTAATACGCATCTATACTAATATTATAAAGCTGAAGAGTTTGTTTTGTTTGTTTGTTTGTTTGTTTGTTTGTTTGTTTGTTTGTTTAAACGCGCTAATCTCAGAAACTACTGAACCGATTTGAATAATTCTTTCACTGTTAGATAGTCTATTTATCGAGGAAGGCTATAGGCTACATTTTATCCCGGATTTCCTACGGGAACGGGCACAACGCGGGTAAAACCGCGGGGCGCTGCTAGTTTATTAATAAGGCCCTATTTGTATTTGTATATATTTTTTCCGGTTCCGGTTGTCGTAACGTAAACAACATATCCGCACAGCTCCGTATTAAAACTCGAATAAAAACATCCACTGCCACTTGTTCTACATTGTGAAGTCACAAAAAACATATTGAAGTGCTGAGTGTTCTGTTGAAGTTGTCGTCTAACCGAAAATCTTGAATATCGAAGAACATTTACAAGATAAGTGCCGAACGAACGGTTAGAATTTGGAATTTGCATCAAGCGACCATTAAACGACGAAACAAACAACTGACAATACACTGACAGTGACAGATGACAACTGCGTCAGTGGTGCCAACATAAGAAAACAATAACAAACACAAATTACGTTCCATTACACGCTGATGTGATTCTTAAATTAGCCATCGAAAGAAAAACAGTGATTTCTCTTATTTACGTTCCATTAAACGCATCATTTTGTCAATTGCGTTCCATTAAACTCAGATTTAATTTGCTGAAGAAAATGGAAGACCAATTCCAACTTCTGTTTGACAAAATGAAAAATGAAATGGAAAAACAAACAATGGAACTGAAAGATTCTATAACTAAGAATATAATGGAAAAATTGGACGAGAACATACAACCTATAATAATAGAAAATAAAAACTTGAAAATAAAAATAGGAAATATGGAGAAAGAAATGGAAAAACTTAAAAGAGAAAATAAACAAAACAATATAATTATATATGGGATGAAAGAAGACGAAAAGTCCACTCAAGAATTATTGCATAAAGTGAAGGGAAAATTTCAGACTGATCTAGATATACGTTTTGAAGATTGGGAAGTAAACAAAATTTATCGTATAGGGAAGGGAAAAGCAAATGAAAAACCGAGACCTATTCTATTCTCTTTTGTAAGTGCATGGAAGAAAAATGAAGTGATGAAGACCAAGAAAAACCTTAAAGATATACAAATTTCAGAAGATTTTACCAAGGAAGTTTTAGAAAAAAGAAAGATATTACAAGCCCAACTTATAGAAGAAAGAAACAAAGGCAACATAGCTTATTTGAAATTCGATAAGTTGATAGTAAAAGAAACTAAGAACACAAACAATGAAAAACGCAAAAGAGAATGGTCTACATCGCCACGAAATACAGCTCAACCAAGAAAACAACAAACATTGATGTCATCGGGCACCAACAAAGTTAATGCCTACGATATAATGAGGATTAGATCTAATTCTCTGTCTTCTAATACTACAGCGGGTAAACAATAACAACTACCTATCGGGAAACGGAAAACACAACAACCAGGTAACATAAAAGGAAACGAACCAACAAAAAATTACACTCCCCCAAGCCGACTGGTCCTCGTGGGGGAAAATGACCACGACCCTCTAAAGAAAGAAGGAAATCACATTCACACAACAAAGAAAACAAACGATATACATATAGCGACTATTAATTGTCGATCTTTAAGAACACCAGAAAAACTAAAGGAACTAGAACTAGCATTAAAAGAAATCAAATGGGATGTCATCGGGATCAGTGAAATGAGAAGATTTGGGGAAAATATAGAAGATCATGGAGACTATATATTACACTATAAAGGAGAGACACCTGGATTATATGGAGTCGGATTCATGATTAAAAATAAATTTAAAAACAAAATAGAAGAAATAAGAGGAATATCAGAGCGCATTGCAATGCTAAACATAAAACTATCTGTAAATGGAGAAAAGGAAGAAAAATGGTCTATTATTCAAGCGTACTCACCAACGGAGTCGGATAAAAAGGAAGACATCATAAAAATTGAAAATTTTTATGAAGACCTCCAAAATACCATCGAGCTAGCTTACAAAAATGTTATTGTAATGGGTGATTTTAACGGCCAAATCGGAACACAAAGTAATGGAGAAGAGTATACAGTGGGAAGACATGGATTTGGTGTAAGAAGCAATAATGGTAAACGAATCGTAAATTTTGCTTTGGAAAATAACTTGGGTATATTAAATAGCTTCTATAAAAAGAAACCATCAAAAAAATGGACATGGAGGTCACCTAACGGAATTTATAAAAACGAAATAGACTTCATTATGTCTAACAATAGGAATGCCTTTAAGGATGTGTCCGTCCTTAATAATTTAAATTTTAATACAGACCACAGGATGGTTCGGGCTACATTGACTGGTACACATCAAAAGAAAGCAAGGAAATTCAATAATAAATACACAGCCATCCAATGCACAGGCAACAAGGAAATTTTGCTTATTAATCTCCAAAAATCACTAGATATGATGGATAACGAAGAATATAAATCAATACAAGAAAAATACAATACATTTCTAAATGAGCTGAAAACTGTCACTAGAAAAACAAACTTGAATATTAAAAAGAATAATGAAATCTCACTTGAAATTAAACAACTACTATTGGAAAGAAAAGAACTCATTCGAAAAAGGAATAGAAAAGAAAACCAAAGAAGAATAGCAGAAATAAGTAAAATAATAAGTGAACAACTTAGGAAAGAGAGGAAAACAAAAAGATTCGATACAATAAAAAATTATATAGAAAAGACAGGAGGAATTAAAAAGGCTCTGAAAGAACTTAATCGCATAAAAGATTGGATACCAAATATGAAGAAAAAGAAAGGGAAAATAACTGGTAAAAGACTCGAGATATTGGAGATTGCTACCGACTTTTATCGAAAATTATATCAAAGTCAAAAGCCGAGACAAGTTTTTAAAGAACATGATACCACAAAGGATGAGGATCCAATACCGGAAATATTGAAGGAAGAAACCACGAAAGCCATTAGTTCACAGAAGTCCGACAAATCACCTGGATCAGATCTCATCACAAACGAATTACTAAAAACTACATCTCCAGTAATTGCTCAAAAGCTCACAGATTTATTTAATGAAATTATCAATTCGGAACAGATTCCTGAGGATTGGACTAAATCGACAATTACACTTATTCACAAAAAGGGTGACAAAGGAGACATAACTAATTATAGACCTATTAGTTTAATGTCCAACATTTACAAAGTATTTTCGAAAATAATATTAACCAGAATTACTAACACCCTCGAAGAAAATCAGCCTAAAGAACAAGCGGGATTCCGTAAAAATTACTCGACAATAGATCACATCCACGCATTAAGACAAATTCTACAAAAAATTAAAGAGTACAACAAAACGTACTATATAGCGTTTGTTGATTTTAAAAAGGCATTCGACACATTAGAGCATTATTTTTTATGGAACGCATTAAAATCACAAGGCGTTCACTCAAAATACATTCGGATACTTAAAAAAATATACGCAAACAGCACTGCGCAGGTAAAGTTGGAGACTATAGGTGAAGAATTTTTCATTAAAAGAGGTGTACGACAAGGAGACCCAATATCGCCTAAGTTATTTGCAGCTGTACTAGAAACAATATTCAGGAATCTAGATTGGGCGAATATGGGACTAAATATTAACGGCGAATACTTGACCCACTTACGCTTCGCAGATGATCTAATTTTATTTGCTGACAGCCCGGAATCCCTAGAAATAATGTTGCAACAACTTGCAATCGAAAGTGAAAAGGCAGGGTTGTCAATGAACTTAACAAAAACAAAGATAATGTCGAATTCTTTACAAAAAGGGACTATAAGCGTGAACAATGAGGAAATAGAATATGTACAAGAATATATATACTTGGGCCAACTAATATCTACCGAAGACGGAATGCAGAAAGAAGTAGAAAGAAGGATTGTTAATACATGGAAACGATTTTGGTCTCTTAGTGAAGTTATGAAGAATACAGAAATGCCTATGAAGGAAAAGAGGAGAGTATATAACTTATGTATTCAGCCTTGTCTACTATACGGATGCCAAACCTGGGCATTGACAGAAAAACTAGCAAATAAAATAAAAACTTGTCAAAACGGAATGGAGCGAAGTATAATAGGAATTAAAAGGAAAGACAGAATAAAAATAAAAGACATAAAAAGTAAAACAAATTTTAAAAATGCATTCACAACCTACAAACAATTAAAATGGAGGTGGACATGGCATATGATGAGAGAAAAGAAGGAAAAATGGACAAGACAACTAACCGAATGGTATCCACGAGATGGCAAAAGAAACAGAGGGAGACAGAATAAAAGATGGGAGGACGATATCAAGAAAATAGCGGGTCCGGCGTGGACTCGGATAGCAAAGGACAGAAAAGAATGGAAATCTTTAGAGGAGGCCTATGTCGGAGGACAAGCTGCACCTAATTACCGTTTGCCGATATAAACTTGCAACTATCAAATAAAATGTTATTTAGAATTAGGCATAATTTAAAATTTTTAAAAATTAACTTCATGTAAACTTTAAGTAGCAATAAAGGCTTTTTTATTTTTATTTTTATTTATTTTATTTTATTTATTTGTATTGCACGACATAAATCGGACAACATCTGCATATTGTCTTTCACTCGAGGTCATGGCATTGAATTAAAACTCAGTGCGAAAAAAAAGATCACATCGAAATAAGTACTTAATTTCACCATTTCGTTATTAAATATGTATCAGTTGCAAATTCTTTGCCAGACTTGTGTATGTGCCATTTTTTAACCTACAGTTTATGATACCAAACAATAGCCACACTAACAAGCCAAGTTAATAATATACACTTAATTTACCTGTCTTATAAAAGGTGATTTCCACATTTTGTATTATTTTCTTTATACATATTTTTAACTAGACACTAACCATCGTCGGTTTTGAGTGCCAAGCCTCATTGTAAAATTATTTTCTGTTTTTAAATATCATGTACACCAAGTATCATATTTACATACCCTATTTACATAAAGTATTACCTTAATGCTGCTCAATTGTTGTATATGACACGTTAGAATTTCAATCACAATGGAACTTCAAATAGCGTATAGAATTATGTCACGTTCACATCGATTCGGCCGTCGGTTAGGGTTAACCGAATTAAGTTGTTTATGTTGGTAGGTTGACGAATTCAATGCCGATTGCAGTCGTATAGAGTCTAACAGAATAATGTAAACGAGCGATTAATCTGTTTACTTCAATCCCAATTCAATTCAATAATTATTATTTATGTAAATTCAGTGCCTTCAAATCAGAATTCCATCAGATGTGATCCTATGCCACTCAAAGGTATGGTGTCCCCCAAGGTAATATATGCGGTCCTGTTCTCTTCGTAATGTACGTCAAAGATTGCCATTAAATCCGTATAATCTAATATACTCCGATTCAAATTTGTGTTTAGATATTTTGAACCCCTGATAAAATAAATATAATTCGTAAATACCAAACAAATTAAAACAGCATTTATAACACGTTCATCGGATAAAAAAGAAATAAAATAAAGCAAGCTTAATTAATTATTTTTATAAATACTAAAAAACTATAAATTATTGTCATACCTTTGTTTAAATCTGTTTTTAGTAACTTTTCCTGATTTGACGAAAACATCCATTCGGAAGTGAACCTTTGCTCTGGTTTATTGATTTGCCCTAAATTGGGAAATTATAAATTGAGGTCATATATAATTTGTGTCACCTTTACATATACTTAATTTACTTCACATATCTCAAAAACGGAAGTGATAATTTTTTTATTTTAAAATCTTTGCCGCAACGGGGACATCGTGGTTGAAACTGCAAACAATTTGCAAGTATTCAAATTACACCAGAACTTGCATCCTCTGCTTGCCTTTCATGCCTTTCGTTCCATCACCAAACTGTCAAAAGATGATTGTGATGGACGCATACACTAAAAAGTACGCATACGCGAAAAAGTTAACGATAGAAACTAGGGTTTTAGGTTCAATTCCCATTCGATGTCTTCAATGAAAAATGATTGTCAATAGTAAGTTAGTTCGAGTAGGTTAGTGGCCAAACCTGGTGACGGAGCTTTTAGACCGCCTAAAGGCCTCCGACATGGTCTTACGACTGAAACAACCGGGAACGACTATTTCACGTGCCCTCCGAAGTACGGTAGCGCTCAGACAGAAATGACACTATCGGCCACCCATCCGAGTAGGGGTCGAGCTGCACGTTGCTTAACAATCGCAATGAACTAACATTGCTTTGTCAAACGCCACGAGCGCTAAGATAAATAATAATATAAAGATTGAACAGACCTATACGACACGTCAAATTTCTAACACCCTTCTTTTAACATTGGGTGAAACAAAAAGACCCATAATAAACACCTAACACCATACAGATATTTTTGTAATTACAAAAATATAGAAAATTTTCATAGCATTATGATCTTTAAATCCGAGACCATAAAGACTACTTCATTTGCCTACATGTCCTTTGTGTCTACAAGTGTCATTCAAAGCGACAGAACTTCACACTTCTTCGTTTTTGGTTACAAAATGAACATGAATTTCGTGCCTTATTATTACTAACATAAAAAGTGTCTGACGTGTCGTGTGGGAGTACTTAAATAAAGTGTTTCTTCAGATTATATTAGAAGCTGAGAAGTCGGAAGTCTAGAAATAAAAGCGAGGTTTCTGTCCAATTATTTTGCTTACCTACTTTCACTATCATGTCACAATCTACGACAGTAGCCTCCATAGCATGTTTGAATTCTTTGACAGCTATAAATAAGCAAATATACATTAACAAATTGTTTCCTACGTTTCTAACAATTGTTTACTGTATACAATATCTACGTTATTTTGTTTTTGAAAACAATAAATGTCATTTTATTTATATATTTACTAGTCGCGCCCCGCGGTTTCACCCGCGTTGTACCCGTCCCCGTGGGAACTTCGGGCTACATACATAGTTACATACATACATCCTCACAAACTTTCGCATTTTTATAGTAGGATTATTCCAGCCAATAGATGGCGCCAAGTTCCAAATTGGACAAGCTAACTTCATTTTCTTCGCATTAGTGTGGTCACTCTGCTACGATATACGTATCTCACTGAAGATAGCACATAGATACTACAACTTGCGAGAATGCCTACATTATATAAATAAGCCTTAACTATTACAGCAAGCATTTTTACGACATCAACAGAAAAATGATTAGGTCTCGTATCGTATACATAGTGTTCCTGTATACTTGAAATGGGCACAATGCGCAAGGTAATCTCGGGTATATAGCAAGTGCTATTGTTTGCTCACCCGACCAGCCCTTATTCCGGAACTCTGTTACACCGGACACTTAAAAAGCGATTTTTCAACGTGAATTTAAGTGAAGCATACAGGCTTTTTTAAAACGAAACGTATCTAAAATACGAGTATTGTAATAAAAACTATACCTATTAAATGAAACTTTGGTTATTATTCAATTTTAGAAAAAAATTCTTTTAATCAATGTTTCTAGTGGGAAATTTTGAAAAAATCAAGGCAACTAAAAATGGAAATAGCTTGTAAACAATATTTTCACGATAACATCAGTACAAAAATCAACATAATACGATCAAGAAAATTATAAAAGCTCTTACTTTACAAAGACTTTTTTTAAATGTATTTTTCTGTAGCCATGGATTACCAGCCTACCGGTGTAAGTGACATCCCGCTGAAGAGTACAGTCCGCACATTCGGCGCTCACGAACCTACAGCGCCGTTAATTACAGCGAATGCCCTCACCGCTTTGATAAGTCACCCTTTGTTGAACCTTCCGATATAATCATATACAATCCCACTCCCCACTCACTTTATTTAACTTCAAAAGAATACTTTCACGTAAATAGCGGCGCGTGATTTTATATTTAGAAGGAGACATTGCTTTATGTCTTCTTTACCTCTATGTATCTCTGGTACTTAGGCATAGTACGGAGGTACCATGGTTACTCATTACTACATAGTACGAAACAAAGTCGCTTTCCGCTGTCTGTCTGTCCCTATGTATGCTTAGTTATTTAAAACTACGCAACGGATTTGATGCATTTATTTAAATAGATAGAGTGATTCAAGAGGAAAGTTTAAAAGTTTAAAAATTCTCGAAATTCCCACAGGAACGGGTATAAAGTGGGTAAAACCGCGGTGTGCTGCTGGTCTTATATACATAACAGCTTATCCTATTAATATTATAAATGCGAAAGTTTGTGAGGATGTATGTTGGACAAGCCCGTTGGCACAGTGGCAGTGAGAGCGCTTACTGTGTCGGGGGTTGCGGGTTCGATTCCCGCCCGGAGTCAACAATATGTGCAGACATAGTTGTTGGCGACGACGTCTGGATGTCAATTATATATTATTATAAAGTATTTGTGTATGTATATGTAGTAGTATCAGTTAATTTGATTCCATAACACAAGCTTAGAGCTTACTTTGGGTCTAATTAACCGTGTGTGAATTTGTCCAGGTATATTTATTTATTATTTATTTATTTATTTATGTATGTATGTTTGTTACTCTTTCACGAAAAAACCATTGGACGGATTTGGATGAAATTTTACAGTAATATAGGGTATAATCAGAATTACACATGGGATACATTTTATCCAAAAATTCCTGCGGGAACAGATAGAAACGCAAGTAACACCGCGGGGTGCGGCTAGTAGAAAATATATTAACAAATGTACCTTGATTTCATACAATATTTCTGGTGTACCAGAATCACCAGTTTCTAGATACCACCGTCAACAATTTGACAATGTCGTTAAATAATGTAATTAAAGTTTATTTTGAGTCACTCAGTCAACGTCTAATTTTATATAAAAGATAATTTGAGAACAACACCAAACATCTCAAAGAAACTTTCCGAAATGACTTGGGTTAGATTCATGGTTGGACTCTTGAGTTAATTTTAGTACTTCATATTAGCAAGCACAGTGACGGGAAACCTTTAACGCCTCGGTGGTCTAGTGGTATGTGCACTGCCCTGCCGAGACTGAGGTCCCGGGTTCAATTCCTGGGTCGAGCGAAAACATTTTCCTTCTTTTCAAACATGACTTGGATTTGAGATCACCTTCCCGCAGTAGGCAAGCGTGGTGACTATGCCTAATCCTCTGCTTAATATCTTCACTGAGATGAGAGGCTTTGCTCAGCAGTGGGACATTACGGGCTATTACTTTTTACTACTTTGCTATACATACCTTTCCAACAGAGTTATGCTATGAGTACTACATGCCATGCTACAATTATTATAGCTTCATCAACATAGTTTTGGCACAAACGTTTTGGTAATTTGACAATTTGGCCACTACACCTCTCAGCACTAGGGTACTTTGATCACAAGACATGTTGTGA
The DNA here is from genome assembly GCA_963082685.1 of Cyclophora albipunctata. Taxonomy (NCBI): domain Eukaryota; kingdom Metazoa; phylum Arthropoda; class Insecta; order Lepidoptera; family Geometridae; genus Cyclophora; species Cyclophora albipunctata. The sequence continues at coordinate 2,103,112 of OY720119.1, forward strand.
TTATTAGCAAAATCATTAGTTTTTAGACGATGTTTGACGTTTAGCTACTTGCATATTTGTCTTGATATTTCGGACTCGGAAACTTTTAAAATACCAATCAACTAGCCCTTCTCCCGTGCTATCTATACGTAGTACTTAGCAAAAAAACAGTAGCTTTTTACGGCAAAACAACATCTACATGAGTAGCAATGGTAGACTTTCCTAAAATGTATACCGCAGCCATCTAGATGAAGCTTCGAATATTTAACTCGATTTGAAATTATAAAAGTTGAACTTAATTAGCTTTCGAAAGTTCAACTCGTTGGGAGGTGTCAAAAATTGATTGACTTAAATTCGTTCGCACAAACTTTAAGAATTGAAGGAAATTAATGTGGTTTCGGTTGGAATTAACTAAGTTTATTTCTTAGTATTTATAAGGAAATGTTTATAACGACATAATTTATGTATTATTTTTATTGTGATTTGTAATGATTACGCCTAATACTTCTCACTGTACTGATATCTTCTGTGAGATGAGAGTCCTTGCCCAGCAGTGGGTCATTACAGATACTGTTTTTTGTTTTATTTTAGTTGTATACAATGACAAAATGACAAAACATCGAATTATTAAAATCAAGGTTTCGAGGTTTCGAGGCAATTGAAAATGTTAAGATAGGGGAGAGAATATAATTAATGTTTTATTTGATAATTATTGAGTATTTTATTACCATATTATTTATTACTTTTCATCCATTAAAATGAAACCCTTATTAATTTTACAACATTTATTATTTCACGAAACATTGATCAAAGTGTATTAAGGACATAAAATTGGATATAAATTCCTTGCTTTATGGCCTGTCCTGTGTACAGCTAATAACTTATTTATACAATATTGAAGTCGTAAAAATATGTAACGTGTTCTTTTATATTTATGGACTTACAACACCTTTTTGATATTTGAAGATTACATTGAAGTATATAAATAAGTAAAACCGTTAAGTGCCTCTTTTTTAATTCAATATAGATTTTGTTTCTTTTATTCTCGAAAAAAGGTGTTGGAATTCCACAATTAAGATAACACGTTAAACACTTTTAAATTTCGAAGACAAAAAAGGAAAAAATAAATTTAAATTATACAAAAAATGGTGCCAACCTCGATGCAATAGATGGCGCTGTCCAATGTCGTACATCGAGCTTATGTTATTTTCCTAGATTTAGTGGGCGTCTTGCCCATACATATGTTATACATCAGGAAGAAATGTTTCCCCTTTATATAATTCATTATTATAGATCATCATCATCATAAATTTAAAAGCAAGGCTCTTGTCGGTGAGTCCGATGCAGACTTAACTTTATTATTATAGATAAGCATAACCAATTATTTAACCCACAATTATACCTTACACTCGTACGTAATATTGTGGGTGTGGTTATACCGTTATTGTGGTTATCATGAAACGACCTGAAGGTTTCACAACAAGTAACATTGACTTAATAATAAGTAGGTTATGTCTAGTTGTTTAATTAAAGTGACTGATTGGCAATTTTTCAATGTTGTAAGTATTATTTATTTTATTTTATGTCTAAAACTAGCAGCGCCCCGCGGTTTTAACCGCGTTGTGCCCGTTCCCGTAGGAATTTTGAGATGAAAAATAGGCTATAGCCTTCCTCGATAAGTGGACTATCCAACACTGAAAGATTTTTTCAAATCGGACCAGTAGTTCCTGAGATTAGCGCGTTCAAACAAACAAACTCTGCAGCTGTATAATATTAGTTTAGATATATTAATCAATCCAACAAAACGAATCCCCCAAAACTTAATTCCCAAAAGTTTGATTTAATCTAAAACACAGAGGACACGAAAAAACTTTTCAAAGAACAAACATTTACATAGTTGTGAATGCTAAAGCGGTGCATTGGCGTAGTTTCTCCAAGTTTCTTTAAAGGAAAATACCTTTTAAATAAAACCAGTTGTGCTTTTAAACTTGGCTCGGAATAACACGAATTTCTCGAAATCGAACTCAGCTCACGTATTTGACTTAACATTAAAATAAGAAAAGGGTCATAAAACGATTTGCAAGAGGAATTAAATTAATTTTACGGTGACAGAGAGACGTGAAAAATGCGAGCAATGAATGATAATTCCAATTATTTTGTACGATTATGACATTAATATAATACTCATTAGACAGACGCGGCCGGGAACTTTGTTTTATACTATGTAGTGATATCGTGTACCGTGTACACTTATCATAACAAGGATCTGAAGTAATACCGTACCGCCTAATAGATACCCGTGTACCAATAAATCATTCAACTGGGAAAATTTATATAACTACAATGCAAACTTTATCAAAAAAAAATGTTGTATCTGAATATCGTGTAAAACGACAAAGTTTTTAGTTAGTATGTTGATAGGCAACCATGTATGGAGTATGTTGTTAAGTAAGCTAGCGAACAAACAAACTTACTTCGGTCTTCTTGTTATAGGGGTAATCAAGTGATTTTCATATCACCACATAATTTTAATTGGTGCCTAATTAATTTGATGATATAACAAAGGGTGGTTCTCAGCATTTGTACTTTATTTGGTTCATTATTAAGGCCTGAAATTAAATTGCCTTTATTAAAATTATTCACTTGTGTTACATATGAATTTCATACGAAATTCATTATTAAAAACCACGAAATATTTATTTTTTACTCTCCCGCGTTTATTTTAATCATGTTTTCCTGAAAAGCTGAAAACTTGTAAATCCCCAATCCAATTAGTAAGTGAAATAACGATTCACAGACCTAAAAATTATTTCAGAGAAAGCTTTCAATACAATGCACTAACAACAAAGAGAAAAGAATAAAATTTTATTGTAAGTTTTCATTCACTTACAGATCTAGTTCCGCGGCCAATTATCGGTCTATCCCGATGAAAATTCAACGACTATTTCTCAAAACCCTGTCAGATCCAGTCAGTCCAGATTATAGACAGTTTTAGACGACGCAGTCTAGTTTGTCTTTAGCCAGTCTTACACCAATCGTTTTTTTTTTGGCATTTAATAAGTTTTTAGAGGACCAAAGTATCTGTTAGACGTCTTGTCTCTAATGTGCGTTCCTTAGATTTGCACTTTTAATTGCTTTTTTGTTTTCTCTCTTCTATAATACAAACTAAGAGCTTAGTTTGGTTTAAAAACCTGTGTGTGAATTTATCTCGGTATATCTATATATTTTTTAAACCTCGTCGTAAAAGAGAGGTGTCATAAAGTTTGCCGTCGATGTCTGTGTATGAATTGATTTCGATGCGATTTTTTCATTCTAAATCCAGTTTCCTTGCGGTGGTTCTTAGCTATATTTGGTAAAAATCTGTCCCGCAGATTTTGCGCAGGGATTTTTTTTTAATTTCATTTTAATACTTGATATTTTGTCTATTCATATACAAATGGAGACAGAGAAATTTTAGAGAAAGGGATAACAAAAATAAAACCTCTTGGCAAGTTCTACTAAAAGCAGTCTACAGTCTTCGTGGACTGTACTCTGCGCAGGCTCTTAACTCCTGTCAAAATACTTTGGCAAGTTCCACGCTTTTGATTTATAGATGGGTACTTACGTCGGTTTGTCATATTCGGACCATCAATCTGAGGTGAGACTGCGATTCGATTTCTATGAAGATGGATGTTGCTATTGATCTCGATATTTACCTCAATTACTTTTCATAGCGAAGTAATTACGAGTTTACTTGACGCTTTGACCTTTTATTTGCATAAGCAACCATTGGTAGAACTTTCACGTTTATACCCGTAGTAGGATTGGGATACATGTAATATGTCATTTATGTTGTCTTACAGTGCTGTCTCATTGACGGGTTTGAGCACGCCTTCCAATGAAGTTTAATCCACAAACACTTTAATTAGTATATAAATAGACAGACATATCCGACTGATCGGCTCAGTGATAAGTGGGAATGCAAGTTCAATGCGAAATCACTTATAGCTATTTGCCTACATAGGTACTGCTGTTGACTGCAGTCGTGAAATGTTCTATATAAAAATTTAATACGGCTGAGCTGATTTCACTGCAGCTACAGTACCTATGTTTTTTTAACGATTATTTCAATCGTTAGAGCATTAGGCGATCTAAAAATTCCGACAACAGTATTAGCCACAAACACACCGAAGTGAATGAATGAATAAGCGGACACGGAATCAATGTGGGTGAAACTGTAGGGCACAATGATGATTACGTTATATGATTACGCGCGTATTATTTAAACTTTTTTTGCCGAATAATGCCACGTTAAGGTATGTTTTCGGTATCAACCGCAGCAGCCGCAGCAACTGCCAACCGCATGACGTAGTGTCGTCGCGCTAGAGATTTCATAGAGGTAGCATTAATGCTTGCGGTTGGCAGTTGCTATAAATACACCTTTAAACAAGCCATGTCTCTCTGAACGTCATATATACGTCATATGTCACCTAACGTTGAGTGCAGCTTGCATTATATGAGTAAGCACACATATAATTTATTTAATTCTGTATAGAACAAGCCCGAGCACAACAGCGTGCCACATCTAGTATTCATCACAAAGTTTACAAAACATGAGGGGGTGGGACTTGTACCCAACTGAGGCAAAGGATTCGAGTCATTATTTATTTTGCAATGTTTGCTACCAATGTTGATGAGTCACGATATCTTTCCGTTTTCATGCAAATGTGTTTGAGGAAGTTTTAAAGATGTTACATTTCTTTTTTTCTTTGTGTTTGTGCTTTGGGTAATAACCTCGGTAAGTCAGCGGGGCTTCCATCTATACATAATCCGGACTTCTAATTTACGAATTTTAATAAATTGTAATTTGATCCGTCCTGTAACCATGATCCACATAAGTTACTTTTTTGCCATAAAATATTAGTTAGTTATTATTAGATCTTTGAACCACTTGCTTGACTGTATGCTACTGACATTTTTAAATGACAATACATTTAAATACTGTACTGCTAATAAATAACTCTTTCAATAAATATGAATGTTTTTTTTTATTGATGCACGTTTGGCCTTTACACGCATTTTTTTTACAAAACGATCATAGTAGAATATCTAAAATCTTTTATATTGAAAGATCTTTTAAAAACCGTTAACGTGCTTAGCACTTCACAAGTAGCAACATAACAGTGCTACCACACAAACCAACATTTCCTCTCAGGTGGAGCTACAAAATAAACTTTTAACAACAAAAACGATTAAATAAAACTGTGTAGTAAAAAGGTGATCTCCAATAAGTTTAGCGTAAGTTTAGTCACAGTGTGGGGCAGTTACAGAAGACCGATGGCCCATAAACGTCCGGTTACTGTGAGCGTCGCTCGTTACCGCGTTGTTTAGAGCTATCTGGATACAGTGCACTTGATTTACAGTAGGATAATTAGGTGTGCGGTTGAGAAGTAGTAGTACAGTTTAATTTGTAGGTTGACGTAGAGCAAGTCCTACTGAGGCAACCTAACCTACCGCCTTATTTTGGTAAATTAGGTCAACTGTTATGTAGGTGGTGAGAAAAGATAGTGCAGAAGTTCACTTATAAAGTGTTTGTCACATTTATTTTATAACCCTTTGAGAATGAGTCAAATTATATCGAACTACTTAAATAAAGTTTCACTTTCACACTAAAAACACTTTGATATTGACTTAAAAAAAAAAAGGAAAATACTATGTCATTGAACATATTTAAAAGAAACGTTGCATGATAATTTTAGTCTGGATGTCAAAAAAAAAGTCTATCCTCATCTGAAGTTTATAGCTTTATAACTGGTGCACTTATACTGTGACATGTGGTCCGCGGCTACTTTTAAGTGGCGGTAAGTCTGCCACGGTTTATCGCGACTTTTTTCATTGTTTCTCTTGGTGAACGAAATCAGAAGCCTACTTATTGCGCCCACTATCTAGATTTATTTGTAGGGTTTAGAACAAATTTATGACGGTGATTTGTAGTTAGGGATTTTAGCTTAAAAAGTAAAGTTGCTTTTCTGCCGGACGAATACGGAATCTTCTGGTGAAATGTTTTGAAAACGTTAATTTATCATTTATGCACTTAAGTTGTAGTCATCATACCTAGTCACCTGAAGATAATTTAATGTCACTTGGCATTTCCGGTAAAATATTTACTTAGATAGCCCTCCCTTCAAATTATAGCCTCCCTTTCTTTGTAGTTGGAGATTATTAATATTTATTGCCAATAAAGGCATCTACGCACTTTCGCCGGCAGATTGATGTGGGAACCTTTGCCCAGCTGTGGGACGTTATAGGTTGACAGACATAATTTTTATGTCTAACGCACTTTGCGTCTAAACCTACACTGAAGAAAACATAAAACAAAGTAACTGAAATTACACGAAACTATTTTCAAATTCGTAAAGTTTCAATAGTTCTGAACGTAGTTTCGAATTTGCTTCAAATTTTATTTGCTTTTGGCTCAAGTGGAGCGTAAGTTTTGAAGACGCCAACACTTATCAATGTTTGTGTTTCTGTTACAGACGTGAATTGGGGAGAAGTGTTTATTATCTATTTGTATAGTCGACGGCGTGTTTATACTTTTCACCTTATTATAGTTACTAGCCGCGTCTTTTTCCTGAACTATTTTTGCCGTAAATTGACAGAAAATCTAATTTGGTTTAATGACACCACAGTGACACAGTCATAAAGTAGTACGAACTAAACATTCATTTGTTTTCACAAACAAAATAATAACCTTTAGAAGTCACTTTAGATTCAGCAAGTTTACACGCTGGTGAGTTTAATTGACCGCGAGTGTCACACGTGTCAAATTATTTCCTCAATAACCAACCATGTTACTATAAAAATTCATCAAATTCTACTCCAAGATTCATTTTAAATAACAAGTTTTATAAACATGAATCCCAAACATTTCAACATCCTATAACGAAAACGTCAATAATGATTTATACAGGGTGAACACGAGCTGAGATAGATGAGGCCGAGTATACAGGGTGGGAATCGGCGATGTAGACGTAAGTTACGAGTCCTGGTTTTGGATTACTTGTTTATGCTAATATTTGTATTGTTTGTGGTTGAGATATGGCGAAATAACCATAATATTAGTTTTACCATTGACCTCTCTCCTGCTGTATCATGTTATAAATATGCTGGTTCTTCTACTTTAGAGAGACTTCTCCAGCATTAGAACTGAAAGTTGTTCTAATTATTTTTTTCATCTGTCAACGTCTTTGTTTCGTTTAAATCAAAATTCAAATATCGAACGGGTTTTTTGCAAATCGAATGGTTTGTTTTTTTTTTGAACTAAATTAGCATTAACAACATTAATTCAACGCAAAGCAAAACTCATTAAAGTTTTTTTTTAATTTCAACTTTAAAAATTGAGGTATGATAATTTAACTATGTAGTATATCCAATATTTCCTTTCTTCCCAACTGCCGCACTCAAAGTCGTCCATTAAATCGACTCTCAACTAATTGACGTAATTGTTTTCATACATTACAATCTCAAAATCACCAGTTAAATCTCTACTAAGTAAGCACAACGTCTCTAAGTATGAGCATAAATAATCTAAACAAAATGGATTAGGTTTTTGACTTCTCTATTATTTCATCCTAATCCTAAAATAAATCCGTGATACCACTTCACTATGGACTAAGAATTGCGAAAACATTACGAAATCCGCAATCTAAAATTCCTCTTGTTTTAAAATCATAGAGAACAAAATATACCAAAAAGCTTTTAAAATCCATATTCGGATCTAAACTGCAAGTGTATAAAAAATTCAAAATATTCACTTGGTACTTTTATAAATACACTAAAGGCGGGTTCAGACTATGCAAGCTAGTGGAACAGCTTGACGGACAGTGTTCCAGGCAAGTCCCACTACACCAAGCCACTAAGCTCTACATTACGTTGGAATAGAAATTTCAAACTGAGTCTCAAGGGACAAATGCAGGGCGAGAAGTGCGATTTGTGCAACGATTTGGATAAACATGGAGAAAATAAAACACTTTCTTTGTGTGTGGTTGCCATTTTATTGTGCAAACAGATTCAGATTGAGCAATCCTATTCTGTATTCTTAAGATTTTTTAAGAAATTTTTGACCTATCCTAAACGACACAAGTGAGAATACCCTTTTCACATCCAAATTTAATTCTTGTAGTCAGTCTTTTTCTTTTACGATAATCATTACTTCTGCAAGGACATATTCGCTAACATATTGTACTGGTGTGATTAGAAATGTTTCTCTACAGTTGTAATCCTTACATTAAACATCTCTAAAAGGGGCTTAATCTCGTGGCTGTATGGAAAAAACACTATCAAATTACAAAAAAAAAACATACTAAGCATGGTAATGTGTGTCATGGGCATCATTAAAATGAATGCTAAAGCATGCATTTCCTGTTTAAAACAACTTTTAATTAAAGAAGTGTCGTTAACCCCATCCAGGGCTAACGGTCAAATTGAAAAGTTTCAGTACGTTTGACCATTAGCGAGTTATACTTTTTTGAGAGTAAATGCGGTGATTTATGAATATACGAGAAACCAGGCAAAGCCCGAGTCGAACTTGCGTTGTAGTTCCGTGCACCAAACTAGCAAACACTAAAGCCTAAATTACATTACGAAATTAGTGGCATGAAATTAATTTCGTGACACTAATTTCACCAGTAATTTCACGTGTAAACGTTCAGTTTCACTATGCATGCATTCTTTCGTGAAACTAAATTAGTTTCGTGCCCTGCGCGATTTTTAGGTGAAATTAGTGCCATGCAACTAATTTCATAGTGTAGATGCAACGCGAAACTAGTGTCGCGACAGCATTTCAGAGACAGCAGGAGCAATAGCTATGATATTGACAGGGCCATTATCTCCGCGATACTGATAATTTCACGACACTATAATTTCAACGAAAGTAGTTTCACATGTGCTGAAATTACTTTCACGAAACTAGTTTCATCATGCATGACACTAGTTTCGTAATGTAAATCCCGCATAAGGGTGCGTTTACATCAAAGTAGAGCGAAGCTGAACTCAATCGACCAATCGACATTACTTTTACACCCTACTTCATCTAAAATATAGTAACTACAAGAACCTTCACTCAAAACACATACAACCATTAACAACGTTAATTAATTTAAAAATCAATTTAAATTACATCTTCTGCCATTAATAATACATAAATCTGTATTGGTATGAGCTTACAATTATTTCCCCGGAGGTCTGCACTCGGCTACCATTCGGAATTAATTTACATCCCGTCCATTAATCTTTAGTTGAGTTACCTCCAATTTTGAGGACCTTTGTCCTCTGTTTAAACAGGTCACTTAGTTGATTTAAGCCGTGCTTAATATTCATAATGTAAAGACAAAATTCTTGTAAATACTATTAAGTCGGACAGCCTAAAAGGGAAGTCCAAATTAATTAATCAACAACTAAATAAGGAAATTCACAATTAATTTTAAATGTCAACAGTTTGGACTATTTATCATTGTTTTGTTAGTAGCTAACGCGCGTGGCGTGGTCTTTGTAATGTTATACTTTATATTTGAATTAAATTCTAACAAAATTTCGCGATTTTACACATTACAAAATATTGTTTTAGCAAGTAAAAGCAGTTACTTTGATTTCCCGACGTTTCGAGTGGATTACACCACCCGTGGTGCCCAATAATAACCAATACGTTCATATACGTTTATATACGTTTTTGAACTTATTTATTAAAAAAACAATTATGGTTGTAAACCAAAACGGAAGGTAGAGTACAACTTACGTTAGGGTTAGGGGGGAAGGAGTTCGTGTGTTTTTTTTTATAATATTTTTCTCAAGCTGAGCGTTCGTTGCGAAGCCTCTGATTGACTAAAACCTGACAGCAGAACGTGACAGATAGCTCTGACTTTCTACAGCCTGACTGAAGCACAACAATAAGACACAACAAGTATTAAGATGTCATAGTTTTGATTGCTGAAGCTCGACTGTTCAGTACGATACCTTTGATAAGCAAAACCTGAAAGACCAAGGCAATTTTATTTGTTTAGTAGATCGTTTAAAAAACTTTGGTCATCAGCAACCGGCAACCAAGACAGTTAAATAAGATGATACATGTATAAACATGGTAGATGGAGGCCTTGTTAGTCATTCTAACCTAGTTTTGAATTAACTATCCTTACTGAACAGCTGACGATAAAAAACCATTTTAGTTTTAACGTCAAATGAACAAGCAAAGTCAGTTAAACAGAAACCGTCAAACAAGTCTCCGGAGAAAATATTTACTCTGAAACTGAAGTTATTATTTGCTGTGCGGTCCGCGGCAAACTTTCTGGATTCATTTAGCTTGATTGTATACTTGTTTTCTTCAACGATGCTCCAAGTGTATTAAAACTGAGAAAAAATATATTACGTAATGCGCTCTTATTTTGTTTTTAGTGGTTCATGCTTCCCGTATTGGCGAGTTAAGTTTGTGCAGTTGTTTATAGTGAGATTTAGTAGAAAACAAATGGTTTTATGTTTTATTTTGCAGCTGAGTTTATCTATTTATGGTTTATGTTCTATTTTTATTTCAGTTTAAGATAGGTTCTTTTGCGAGCTTTATATTGAAGGTGTTGGGTGCATTAAGGCAAGATTATTATACACTAGCTGCACCCCGCTGTTTTACCTCGTCCACTTGGTAATTTTAGGATAAAAAATCCTATAATCTTTTCGTTAAAGGTGGCTATTTATTTAGTAGAATAGTAAAACACAATCAAATCAAACTCTTTTGCTTTATTGTATTCGTTTACATTAATGTAGATAGGTATGAACTTTAATATACTCATATCATTATGCCAAATAAGTGTACAAAATAAAGAACAAACAAAGCAATTATACTCAATATCAACATCAAGTAACTCCCATATAAAAAACCAGTTCACATTCAAGGTACTTCAACAATCGTAAAAGCGAGCTAATACTCGTATAATTTAATCGCCCTAATGGTATGCCTGTTAGTACTACCCTCGTGAGTGCGAGATTTTACCCTTCGTACACGCTAGGTAACTGGAGGTAAATCTGGATACGTCTTATAGGGTAGCACTTGTACCTTACAGGGATTTGCCCTATTATATGTATAGTATGATTGCACAGAACATACACTTTAGCAATGCAATATATCTTGACGTGTTTCAAAAATGTTTCTTAGTTATACTAGTTATATGTAACAATGGTTTTGGTTTTATATTTGTTCTATTATATGCAGTATAATAGTAATATGTTCTTTATTTTATTAAGCATAAACGATCACGACCAAGAAAATGGTTCATCATCATAAATTTAAGAGCAAGGCTCTTGTCGGTGAGTCCGATGCAGACTTCTCCATCTATTCCTATTCAGTGCAAGGCTCCTTTACATCTCTATACGGCATCAAAGACACTTTTAAATGGTTATTTCTTATTAAATATCTATACAAAAAAAAGATTTGACCAAATGACTGAATCTGGGAAAATGACATAAGCACGATCTACAAAGTATTTACACTAGCACTATTAGTTTAAACAACTTTTTAAATCGATTTTATATAACCGGAACCAACCACTGTGATTTCCATTAAACATAACACACTATAATATCTTCAACGCAAGGAAGTCAAGTAATTAGGTCTATTGGAATGACTGACACAACTTGCACCACACGCATGCACATGCACACTACGAGTACTATTGAAAACCTTTTAGCATATGTTCATCATTCGCGCCAGTTTAAAGTAATCGAGCTATACGCAAGGGTAGCCCAATGGTAATGGCTGTTACATTGTGGTGCTAATGATGACACCGAGAGAAGCTTCATCTCGAGGGAGATTTAATTATCTTACCTCGTAAGAGTCCGACTGGCTTTATTATAACTCCATCTGTAATTCTTTTGTCTTTCTTCGATTTTTGTACCTATTTCTATTGATGTGAATGTCTAACGTTAGTACAGACGACGTCTTGTTAACACTTTTCATCTTATGTCATTGTAATTAGGTGAAAAACTGTCTACTTATATACCTACTAGCAGCGCCCCGCGGCTTTGCCCGCGTTGAGCCCGTTCGCGTAAGAATTTTCGAAAATCCTTTCTTAGTGTGCACTTACGTCACTTGAAGAACCTTCCTGCTAAATTTCATGTTTCTAGGTGTAGCGGTTGAGGCTGTGCGTTGATTATCAGTCAGTCAGTCAGTCAGGACTTAGAATTATATGATGTTGATAGTACATTAAGTATAACTCAATGCCTAATTGCCGCACGCAGAAACGTTCATTTAATCTCTACTAAGAAAGCATATTTTATGCATTTGAGGTCTTTGTACGTCTTTGCGTCTAATTGTTTTAAACGTTAGTCGATATCAAGATGCCTTAAAACGCCAGACAGCAAATTCTAAACTTTTGTAATAATTTTGACCTTTTACAGCTTAGAACTCTTTTACTGGTATCCGAAGGAAGGTTTCGTTCCCAGCTTTGGTTAAAGACTTTTTCAATAAATACAAAAAACACTACGTACCAAGTTGCCAGGTGGTAATTCACATCAACAAGGTGGTCGTATATTTGTTTGTTTTACAGAAAAACTTTGTATGTGAACCAAAAAACATGTTTGTCGAACATTGTTTGAAATCAAAGTTTAAGGAGCTTACGTTCCACCTCCCCTATATTTGTCTTCATCGCCAAACAAGGAAAAACTTCCATAAATACAAATACCACATCTTACTGACATTCAAAACCCGCATACGTCAAAGAGCATACACAATACGCATTTCACAAGCTTAAGGGAATGTCAACTTAAGTATTTTATCCGTAAAAACGATATTACTTTGCGGCACCTAAATATATCCTCGCGTTTTTCATAATTTTTTACTCTATTTTTACAACGTTAGAACACATTTTGGTCTGGCCGAGTTGGTAACACAGATTGACGCTGCGCCTCCAAATTGATTGATTGATCATCGCTGATTGGACGTGGGAAGTGCCTACAGGACTCTGGATGTCCGATTGAAACGCAAAACGTGTTAGGCCTTTAATTTCCATTGATAATGACTGTTCCATAATACTGATACACGTAGTTTGAAAAATGGGAGAAAATATTTTTGGAAACAGATCGTATCTATACACCGTAGGAGGTATCTATAAGTAAAAAACATTAAAAAGAATAGTTACGCTCGTGGTGTAGTTTGTCTACGTGATGTTAGCTCATTGCGATTGTTAAGCAACGTGCAGCTCAGTCCCAAATTGAATGGGTGCCCGATGTTGGCATTTTTATTTGAGCGCTACCGTGTATCCTAGCGCTGCTGTGCATCTGAGTGTTAAATTCTCTGTCGCGGTTGTTTCAATCGATAGAGTTAAGACGGTCTAAAACCACTAGGTAAGACTTCAGGCGGTAAAAATTCTGACACCGGGGTTGGCTACTGGCCTAGACAAACCTAGTTACTTACTTACCTACTGCTACCTGCTGCTAGTATTGAATATAAAGCAAGGTTATAAAGGATTAACCTGTCTATGCTCTTAGGTCACTTCAAGCCAAATTCCTAACAAAAATACTTGTTATTATGAAAAGGTATCGAGGGTGTTAGTTACTTATAATGGACACTCTGTATACAGCTTTCAAGATATACAAAGACCAGATTTACTTAGGCTCACCTAAGTTATGAAAACATCGAAAAGATGACCCCTGCAAGTCTAGACACTCAATACAGCCATTATAAGTTAGTCTAGGTTTTTAGTCAAGTTAGCCCGGAGCTTTTAGACAGCATACAGGCCTCCGAAATGGTATGACGTTTGAAATAACCGGGACAGACAAGTTTACATGCCTTCCTAAGAGCAGCAGTGCTCAAATAGAAATGCAACAATCGGCAACCCATCCAAGTAGGGACAAGGCAGAACGTCCCTTAACAATTGCAATATACTATCATCGCATAGTCAAGCAATGGAGGCGCAAACACGAGCGCTACTAAACGAACTAAAACACTAAATATAGGTTACCTTTTTATATATGGGGAATGCATTTGCGCATCCCCGGTTATTTGGGGAAACAACCGGGGTATGTAGGACTCAACCCCGGCACAATCACCCTGTTACGGGGATCATTTCGTGTCGGGTAATACCCACTAAACCCCATCCGTGTTCCGTAATGGCTTATGCTGAAGTCGCGGGGCTACCTTTGGGCATACCAAGATGTCTGCTCGCCAACGCGAGCTGTAGGCGTGGCTGGAGAAGTAGAATAAGTGTTATTTTTAGATGCTCAACCTACTTAGCTTGTCATAACTTTTATAATAATCTAGACATTGAAAAGTGTAGGTGTTAACGTAATAATATTACTGAGAGGTAACAAAAGCATATTTCTAACGTCCTATTCGTATATTAAATCGAGTTAGCAATCAAAAATGTAGACATCTTAATACTCTTGAATAGGGTATTTCACTGATATTAAAAGTGTACAATTTGAGAGATGAATTTAGTAAAATTGTGATCAAAACAAAAAAAAAAAATTGTAAGCTCTGAAAGATTATCTCCTGTCCCTGTCTTGCAAAACGATTTTTACGGGGCTACAAGTTTGTGACGTCACAGAGCTGGTAGAGCTGTCTCTATATAATCAGCAACTTTGACCGCCTGTAACTCTGGAAATAATAGCGATGTAAAAGAAACAGATTTAAGTCTCTATCACGTGGTAAAAAGATGAGTTAATAGAAAGAATTTAAAAAAAGTTGAAATACCCTATTGTTAGTCCCACAGTTTGACAAAAGCCCTAAATACTATTAATACTATACCAAAATTACTGAATAATCACGGATATAACAGCTATCATAACAAACTTCAAGATTCGTTTAATTAAAAGGCATTCAATCTTAAATTTCTGTAAAGATACATCAAACGAATATTCTCTCACTCAAGCTGTAAGCCGTATCAGAAACTTATGATAACTAACAACACGATTGCTATAAACCTAACAGATTACAAACTGCAAAGGACATAATTTTGTACCATTTCAAAAGACAGGATAAGGCTACATACGACAGTTCCAAGCGCGCAGGTAACATTGCGAGACAAATTAGAATGCAACTCTATTTCCCTAGTACATTCTAGTGAGAACATATCTCCTTAAGGCAAGTAATTGGAAACTCAATCCAGGGTACAAGACCAAGATGAAATAGAGCTTAATGAAACGGATTAAGATTTAAATTGTAATGCTATTAGGCCTCTTTGGATGTAGATGTTTGTGGTTGCGTATTTGTTGCTGAAATGTTGGATTTGGTTAAAATATAGATAAGTTTAGCAGTGGACATTGTGCTATAGTTGTAGCACATATTATATACGAGTATTGAGTAAAAAATCATATAATCATATAACATATTTACATATCAATGAAGCGTATTATTTATATAAAAAAACCCAGTCTAACAAACTTAAAATCTCAAATACTATTTTTAACAATTATTTTAATTGATGAAGTGATTTAGATATAATAGTTCAAGTTCAAAGGCTTACATCATAGCTTTTTAAAAGTATTACAATTCAAGATATATACATACATACATTTTTTCCTCTATCTACCATTCCGGTATGAAACCGGTACCTCATAGATAAGTAGGTTAATCCAATATCTAATAACATTGAGCCCACGCAATCTCAGTTGACATTTCAAAAGACAAAAAGAGATAGAAAGAAAGAGACAAAAACTAATTCCTACCACTCAAAGACTTCGGTGGTGAATTTATTAAGGTATTACATATTCTAAGATTTAAATCTGAAGTAAAAGGAATTGGGGATGGCCACTGAAGTAAAAGTAACGCGGATGTGTCTGGTCAACGTGAATAAAAGTGGAGGATACAAGGTTCAATATATTCTACTCGATTTAGGATTAACCATGGATATCGGTACTAGAGTATGTTTACCCAGATAATTATTAAAGATATAGTGAGGAAGGTTAGTCGTAATCACCACATTACTGGTTTTCGTATTCGGTATAAACAGAATATTTAACTGTCAAATTATTTTCTTCACTCTCATTAATGTTTTGTATGAAGTCATTTGACGTCTGCATCTGCTGTATTTGATGAATTTGAGTTTATGGATCAGTAAAAAAAGTATTAACCAGTAGTGTCCCAGTTAACCAGTAGTATGATTAGGAGGATCGCATCAGTAAATCCACCAAATAATGCCACATTTTATTAAAATGTGAGTGA
Source organism: Cyclophora albipunctata (assembly GCA_963082685.1). Lineage (NCBI taxonomy): Eukaryota > Metazoa > Arthropoda > Insecta > Lepidoptera > Geometridae > Cyclophora > Cyclophora albipunctata. The sequence goes on from OY720119.1 coordinate 2,119,271, forward strand.
GTGAAAAATTCTCGCTCGTTACCACATCTATATTAATTTGAAGTCAGTGGCAACCCGCGCACGTTAATGAATAGTCGATAAGAATCTTGAGGTCTGTGACTAACGATGTCTAGCCCGCTCTTAGGATTGAATAATTAGTTTGCTTTCCTAGGAAAAGAATTTTATATTATGGACTTTCAGTATAAAACGAAGAATCACTTTTAAAATGGAGCTTATTGCTCTGTCGCCTTGATTTTAATTGGAACTTTTTATTAGATTTTTGACAAATTCGCAGCAATAAAAATTACAATAAAATTTTAAGTTACTTTTGTTTACTTTAGAGTTTAGTGTCGTTGACATTGAGAAAGTGTACAAGCTGCAATACGACGTTTAATTAAAATAGGTTCAAACTACCTTATCCTTAGAGTTTGCCGACTCTCAAAAATCAAAAGTAACCAAAGGTGAGTTGTTACACTTCTGCACTCTATACTATCTCAGCAAGATTTCGAAAACAACTTTGAACTAACATTACACGTCGTTTTTATGCTTTCAATCAAATAAAGGCAATTTTTAATTCATAAATCAATCAGGAACAAGACTCTACCGTGGGCTGTGTTACCTCGTAGATTTAAGTTTGTTTTAAGCTTCCTTGACGAAGGTACAAGTGCTAGATTCCATCAGAAACGACTGACAGATTGACGACTCGGGTACTAACGACCCTAATTAAATAGTCATCTTTAACGGGATGTTGACAATTACCTATAACTTTTTTAAGACTTTTCGCCTTTAAGTCCAACCATTTCAATCATGTTAATTGCAGGTGATTATTTAATTACTTTATTACACAGACATCTCCAGATAACGTTTCACTATAAACAACATCGTACATTGTCATGTGTTCGTGTTTACGCATGCGATGTCGCGCGCCGCTGCACGCGCCCGCGTAAACGGAATAAAACGTCCGACGCGCCGCGAGAAGCGACGCCATACGCGACGCTCGGCCTATATCCGTAAATGGGGCCTATATTATTGCTTAGATTAAGCGTTTTAACAAACTCCTAGCCAACCAGTTCAATACTCGTTCGCCACTCGTTAACAAACTATCACTTACGGAAGAGTACTTAACACTTCTCTATTTCGTTCTTTCACTAAACTATCATAAACAAATCTAAGTACTCACTGCCGTACTCAGAGATGCCCATTAAATCGACACATCTAATTGACGTAATTTTTCATACGTTACATGTTAATGACAATCCTATGATTAAATCTCTACTAAGGAAGCATTTAGCGTGTAATGCGTCCGCGAGACGATCAAGTGCACTTGACAAGTCGCAAATGAATAAAACTTGTCAAGTCGCGTCAAGTCGCATCAAGCTCAAGTTGGTTCAAATTTGTTGTCAAGTTATCATCAAAATTATTGTCAAGTCATGTCCAGCACGTAGATACTTGACGGGAATTGTCAAGTCAACGCTGTAAACGATCAATATTCACTTCAAGCCCGTAGACTTGTCAAGTGCACTTGATCGTCTCGCGGACGCATAAGAGTACGGGCGTTATTAAGTGTTTTATTCTTCCGTCTACCTACAGATATGTTTTTTAGAATCATGATTTGCCGTTTCCCCAAGCCAAAAGTTGCCCTAAGCACATGTTACCGATAAGTGTGATTTGACTCACAAAAGATTAACATGACAAGAAATAATTTCCCGAAAGAAATAAGTTCCTAACAGAAATCTTGTGAAGTAATCTAATAAAACTAATAAATATAGCTAACAAGCACAAGTCAATAAATGTTCGGTGCCTCGGGATAGCATATACGAGTATTCATCATCTTACTTATTTGGGAGAAGGAATAAAAAATATTGGTTTGTTTGTATACTATGTTTGGAACAGGGTAGGTTATGGAAATATGAAATTATGTACGTTTATCCAAACGGTTCAATGACTTTCGGAGATTATTTTGAGTCGATGACATCGCATTTGTGTTATCTCTGAAGAATGTCTGAAAGGCAATCCTTTCAGACATTCTTCAGAGATAACACAAATGCGCTGTCAGATCAGTCATGTCAGATCAGTCATGTCAGATCAGTCAGGTCAGATCAGTTGTGAGATCAGATTTTTAAAATCTGATCTCACAGTTTTTTTATCAGCAATGTAGCTGATAGAAGAAGGAGAAGAAGAAGAAGATTGGAGATGATTGCCAATTTGTTTAGGCGCATACTGACGCAGTCAATACTTTTTAAAATAACGAACGTTTTATTGAAGCCAAAACAAAATGGATCAGTATTTCAATTAACTACTGCCTAGATACAAAGGTAAAGTCTTTTGAACAAGTCTTAATTCAAATATTTTTAATTATCCTTATTTATTTTTAAGGGAAACAAACAGAGGGCGATTTTGCTATTTTTATTAAGACTGGTTTTGGAATTGGTTTTGTAAATAAATAAAAACAAATTCGTTCCCACCATCGTAATACACGTTCGGATCTTGATCCTAATTTACGAATTTATAATGATACGATCCTCAATCGATCTACAATTTCTTATAATAATATCCTAGATTCTAAGCAACAAAGATAAGAGCAACACTACCCGACTTTAAAATGTATTTAATCAAAATAATACATTGTCTTAAAAACAGGTTCACCATTCATCCTCGTACAGGTTCAAACTTCGGTTCATCCATCTGGAGCTAATACATACAAAAAACACACACATCTATACACACAAGCACACACGCGTCCAACTTAACACACATGACATAAAGCACGTAACAAATTGATTGAACTGCGTCTGATACACATTTTTACATTTTTATCTACCGGCCTTCCAGGAACCGAGGGTCGTGGAATGAAAGCTAATGAACACGGGAAATAATCCAGTAAATGTTCAGTAGCGTATTCAGGACAAAAGTCAAAGGGGTCATAACGCCCCAAAACTCTGAAAGTTTAAATAGGAAAATAGTATAGTGATAGGAAAATTATTGAAAGTTTAATAAACATAAATAGTTTAGTAAGCTAGCCTGCAGTGACCCACGATTGGACAGGAGGCCTCTCGTCTCTCTCATCAAAAGTTGAGTTGGGTATCTCAAAACCAAGGCCATGTTTGAAAAGTAAATTGATTGACTGTCATTCATTTGTAGAAACAGTGAGTGAGCCTTCCTTGTGTGATCCCCTTTCATCTTTTCTGTCTACCTATAATATAAACATAGATATGCCTGAACCTATGCCCCACCACTCCCTAATTTATCCTCCCCCCCCCCCCTTATCTGCCCCATCGCTCTTCAATCCCACACATCTGAATCCGCCCCTGTGTTCGTCCTCGTTGCCTACCTCCCGGCTTCCATTCATTACTTATAATCAGGCCTGTCATTTGTATCACTCGCCGCAAACAATTAATCATAGCAATTAGTGTTCAACTCCATCAAGACACCCACAATTGCCTATTTGTTTCAAAAATGTAGTTACTTTTGACAAAGGTTTTTAATTATTTTACTTTTTGGGTTACGTTTTTGCTTATTTGTTTTGTTAATGTTTCGTATATTTTTATGGGATTGGGGTTTGTAAATAAACTAGTACAAAGTAGTAGGTCACATACACGTTCCTAAGGGAAGACCAATCATTGTGAAATTTTGAAATCTCGAAATCCTCACTTCATATACTGGCTGGATTAGTGGATAACACATAAACTAAAAAAATAAATCAGTGCGGTTGAAAGACGCAGGTCTCAGCTTGTTGTGACATTCTCTACTGAGTCCAGTTATTAAGTGACACAGCCTCCGTGGTCTTGTGGTTTGAGCGCCCGGCTCACGATCCGGAGGTTCCGGGTTCGAATCCCGGTGGGGACAATATCTGACAAAAATTTCTTTGTGAGACTGTCCTCAGATTGGTCAGGGCTTTGCAGGCTGAATCACCTGTTTGCCCGAAAAGTAAGTTGATTCCGTGCTTCGGAGGGCACGTTAAGCCGTCGGTCCCGGTTACTTTCTACGGATAGTAGTCGTAACATGAGCCATGTCAGAGGCCTTTAGCGGCTCAATAACTCTAACACCAGGAATGGTCAGGTTGACCATCCACTCGATAAAGAAGAATTAAGTAATATGTACTTAATGATTGAACCAAGCCTTTAATCGAACATAATACGAGTATCTAGTCTAATAATTACAGTAAATACCCCGTATTATGAACAAGGCATCATATTATAATAGATTGCTATACAATACAATCTATCTTTACCTACCGGGAAATAGATAATGACCCTGTTTCCATACTCCTCTAAGCTGTTGTTAATTTACTAGTAACATACAACATGTACAGGGTACTAAGTAAAGCTAACATAGATTCGTCATTAACTCGGTTTATCGAAACGTATCGAAACATCGGCATTGTTTTAACATCTATACACGAACCGGTCGAGAGCCTGATTTAATTCAAGCCAATACTAAGGGTGGGTTCTTCAAACGGTTGGTTATCGTAACATACGTTCGTTAAATAGTTTATGATTGTTGTTAATTTAAAGCGTTGTTTAATATCTTAACTTAATGATAGTCTGTTAAAATTATTCGGGCGGCCAGCACACGAAATATGGAGATAACTATTCCGTGGGCCAGTAGAAGAAAGCCACGATTTTTCATTTTCTTTCGTCTGTACTCCGCGTTAACGTTTACATCAATAGTACGATACCACAATCTAAAAATGTTATGTGAAAGGGTCGTATCATACAATCCTTCCAATCAAAAAAGTGCCTTAAGTTTTGTTACATTGGGGTTACCATCCAGCTAGCTTATTGTACCAACAGCCAATCAGAAGTTATTAAACATTAATTACTTCTGTAATAGAGACGCGTTATTGAAACAAAACTATTTCGCCAGTTCCTCGATAAAACCTTCTACCGTATACCCAAATGAATTATCACATAAATTAATTAACCAAAACTTTAATGGAAATTCTGAATAAACATCAATATACAGTCGACGGGAACTCTGGAGGGACACAACATTCATCAAATCCGGTAATGACTAGAAATATCATTAATAATCATAATTATTTTAATGAATCCCTAATTTCAGGTAGTTAGAAATGTTATTTGTTTGTGATTTTGAGTTTAAATGTTTAATGATTTATTTAAGTACGCATTAAAAAAAAATAATTACTGTTTTTTAGTCTTACCGGCACAGGAAATGGCAGGATTTATGTTGATATTTGTATAAGTCAGGAAAGACATAAACTAAAAAATTAAATTAGTGCGGGCGCAGGTAGCTTGTTGTGACATTCTCTATTAAACCAACCTTATCGAAAATAATACAGAAAAGTATTAAAATTAACCTTTTTGAGAGTCACGACAAATAAACAGATACACGCCAAACTAATAACACCTTTTAACCCTAGATTCATGAATCATAGTTATATATATGAACATGGATCCATGTTTATACATATATCCATATCCACTACCTAGCCTATCCGCCACCACCGATCCATGTATGAAAAGTAGGAAATATGATTCTGCTCGTGCCGGGAATTGAACCCCGTGTAAGGCGAATGCACACACCACTACACCACCGAGGCGCCCGGCCGTAGGTTAAAAACATATAAAATAATTGGCTTACTCTTTTAACATTCACGACAATACATTTAATAAAACATGACCCGAGTTTTAACGACCCCAGCTTAGCTTAACATTTTTAAGAAACAAAATTAACTTTTGCGTGTCAACTGTTTTTCTGTTGATAATAAAAACAAGGTTGTAAAGTTAATATGACAATAACTTGTAGGGGTGAAGATAAAACACGGTTACGGTAACGACATATACTTAACAATTTCATTTTATTAGCAATGTTGGCGGGATAATAAGCGAGCGATGAGCGCGCTTTGAAAAGCGGGATTTAGTTATAAAGAGTTAAAAAGCGTTTGATGTTGGCGTTTGGGTACATGATTACTGTGTGGTGTTGGACTATACGCTACTTCTATGCAGTACTAGCAGTGATCCTTGGTTTTATCCAGGGTGTAGCCAAGGAAATTGTGGAATTAAAGGTATTGTGAGTTCATATTGTATTATTCTCATGCAAATTAAAATGAATGAAAACTGTGGCGCAAAAAGTAGTCGCATCGCATCTCCAATGTACACAATGTTACATATTATTATGAAACAAAGTCCCCAAAAGCCATCTTTCTGTATGTAATTGATTTTCGCAAAAAATAAAGAACGGATTTTCGTGCGGATTTCACCAACTCATACGCCTTTACTCAGAAACGTCAAATAAGTACTTTCTCTCTCTGAGTGCGGTAGATAAAGTGATTCAAGACAAAGGGTCGTGACTATTTTTCATGCCAAAATTTCCACAGGAACAGGTAGAGCCCGGGTAAAACAGTATGGCACTTCTAGTACCTTAATAAAACGTGTTCACTCTGAATGATTTTTTTTAAATTTCTTAGCCCATCTCCAATAGTAAATACGTTAAGGAACTTTTATAAGTTAAAACAGGCGCACTAACTGGTTCAATACCGGCGGAACTTGGCCGAGCCAAAGCTAACTTGTATTAACAAAGTTCATTTCACGGAACTATGGAGATTGAATAAATTTTTCATAAAAGTGACGGGTGAATTAAGTGGTTGCCCGCTTTGATGAGGGTGTGGAAATGTTTGGAGCCGCCGGGGAGGTACCGAGCGACTTACCAATTTAACATGTCACATAATTACTACGGAATTTGTTGACGTTGTAATTTGTAAAGCGTATTTAGTTTTGGAATTTTCCGACGTGACGTTTAAATCCTACTAATATTATTTACATCTATACTTTACTCAGCGCTACCGTAAAATTGTCGGTCCCGGTTGTTTCAACCGATAGACCAAGTTAGAGGCCTTTAGGCGGTGTTAAGATTCCGACACCAGGGTTGGCCACTGACCTAATCCTATCCTACTATCATTACATAGAATAAAACAAAGTCGCGTCTGTTTGTCATCTGTTTGTCTGATGTCATCTGTCATCTGTCATCTGTCATCTGTTTGACGGGCACAACGCGGGTAAAACCGCGGGGCGCTGCTAGTAATATTATAAATGCGAAAGTTTGTGAGGATGGATGTATGTATGGATGGATGTATGGATGTATGTTTTTTGCTCTTTCACGCAAAAACTACAGAATGGATTTGGATGAAACTTTACAGTAATATAGGTTACACATCAGAATAACACATGGGATACATTTTATCCCGAAATTTCCACGGGAACGGGTACAACGTGGGTGAAACCACGGGGTACTGCTAGTACTTATAAGAAAGCTGAAGAGTTTGTTTTTGTGTTTTTGAACGCACTCTCTTAGATACTACCAATGAAGTTAAATAACCAATTTGAATAATTATTTTTGTAATGCATAGACACATTCAATAGCAAAGTTAAAGGCTATTTTCATCCCGAAATTACGGCACGTTAAGCCGTCGGTCCCGGTTACTTTCCGCGGATAGTAGTCGTTACTTGAGCCATGTCAGAGGCCTTTGGCGGCTCAATAACTCTGACACCAGGATTGGTCAGGTTGGCCATCCACTCGATGAAGAAGAAGAAGATCCCGAAATTCCCAGTGGAACGACCGCAATGCGGGTAAAACTGCGGGACGCTGCTAGTAATATTAAACTTACCAACCGTATCTACGGTATTACGGTATATACGGTATTTTTTGTACACAAGTGATGTATGAAAGATTTCGCCAAATAAAAGTTGCTTCTTTGTTCGAGTATGAATATGATTTCGCTTTCAGAATTCTTCTAAGAATCTCAAACAAGATAAATCTCCAAGGATATGAGCAAAATGTCCATAAAAGTAACGCCACGTTATCTCTTAAAATAAAGCACGTAATAACACATTATGAGACACTGTTTAAAACCGTATAAAACTTGAAAATAATAAAAACGTTGCATTCGCCGTAAAACGGTGACATTAACTAACATAATTTCCGCAGTTATCACTCTTAGAGAGTTTTAGACGTTCGCCATCAAACAACGACTGGTATATAACGTAACGTAACGTTGTTTTTACGTTCCAAAACGTCAAACGTTCTCACCACGTGAATTTACGTGATATAATACGAGAGTTTATTCTACGTTATAACGTAACGTAACCACATTCATACATAATAAAAACGTTATTATTATCATTCGCATACCTTTTCCCTGCTTCAACCCTAATTGAGTGGTTTTACGTTTGTCGTGAATTTACGTATTTTTTTTATTTAAAAACGTCGAATTTCATAAGCGACACGCGCGGTGCGGAATACGAAATTATGCTTTCGCACCTTTACGACCCGTTTTTCTGACCCACTCCATGGAAAAGTATCCTTACGACCCGATTTCTCGCTGTTACTTTCGCAAATATATTTAACATTATTTTTTAAGCTCAAACACTAAGATTCTGGACTAAACGATTGTCTACGATTTATTTCAAAAGTACCAAGAGACCATAACTCACCAAGAGATGAATCTAATAATAATAGAGCCGAAGACATCTAGAATCTAATCATAATAAAATACTTACTGCCTTATTCATAAACGATATTTAACTTAAACAGTGATTTAAAGTGTTTTGTCTCTTTCGCTCTTTGGCAAATAGCGTATGTCGGAAAGGGACAAAACATTTGATAGCTAAAGTGCTGGTAAAAAGCATTTATGAATAATGCCCTTAGTATTCTGAACTTTACAAAATATATTAATTAATTGAATACGTATCACATTTACGTATAAGTGTAAATTACATTCAATATTCAATTATTACTATATATTTTAAAAACGGGTCCTTCAGGCACTAGATATCAGATTACTTTGGAAAAATCATTTTGTACCCATATAGGTCGGAAAGGGGCTTAAAACGGGTCAAGGGGCTTATTTTTTTAAATATCTTTGTAAAGGCCAGTATCAAAGAGCGTTGGATGCCCGAATAAATTTTCCAACTACAAACGTGTTGAACAGATAAAATCATAACAAAGAAAACAAGAAATGGACTGTCGATGTTAATGAAAATATTTGAAATTCATTTATATAACTGGTCTGTTTGTTTGGATATCATTACATTTAGTATTCATGGGACGCAGGGTTTATGTATATTTTATTTTTGCCGCGACCACTGAATGTGGCCACTCGGTATTTACACTCCGACCTAATAGGACGTATGTAGGAGATATATACCTAGGTATACAAACCGAGTGAATACCGTGGTTTCACCTGATTGAAGGGAGATAGTCTGCTAGTTTCCGATTTGTATAGTGTTGTCTCTGTCACTCTACAGTGTGAAGATAGTCGCTAAATGCGTGCGTTTCCATTGAAACAGAGCGGAGGTGTGCGAAGCTTAACTGCCCAATCGCAATGCATTACGAAAACATTTTGACAGTGTCAATCCGTTGTTTGACAATCATACCTTAAGCCCAGACTTGCCCATACTAAGCAGTTTTAAAAGCCACCCTGTTTAGTGATCGACCCAATCCGATACGGCATCACGTTTTGTACGAGTATACTTCAAAGTTAATACATTTAAACTCAAATTCAAATCTCTTTATTATATCAGATCATTTCAATCATTTAACAACGTCGGCAATCATTTATAATATGCTAGTATTCCATTATAGTTTTAGGTGCAAAATGTACCTTAATATCGTATTGCCAATAAATGTACACACATACATACGTGCAACTACTCGTTAATATCGTATTGCCAATAAATGTACACACATACATACGTGCAACTACTCGATGGTCAATGTATATCGACTACATTCGCTTGTAAGTTGAGTTTATACTTACTATCTATGGCTTCAACAAGGTATACGATTTTACGTAAAAATGACTATCAATTTTCGCATCAACGGACATCAAATTCACAACATTCTGTTTAGTAAGAAGTACTTATTTAATAAAACCACTTGGATTAAGTGTAATATGATCAGGTTATGCCCGAATATAAAAACAAAATAAATTGAGATCCGAATCAAGGGCATCCTTCTTCATTTGAAGTTGGCTTAAAATTACATGTTGTGGTTTTGCCTTGTATTATGCGGTTATAATAGGGTTTGCTAAATGACACGAGTTTGAAGGTTCGCGACGCTATTAAAAGATGAAATTACCAATTCCTGAGGTTTGTTTGATTTTTATAAGCTTTGATTTAGTTTCACCTGTCCCGGTATTTGTTTGTAATCCAATCATGACAGTTTTTGATACACTTCCCGGTTACCCGTAGATTTGGAATTTTCCATGCAAGTTTCGTCTGGATGAAAACGCAACATAGTTTTTTTAGATAAATTACTTGTTTTAGTTACAAAAATAAAAAATCGACTTTTATTAGGCATACATTTTGAATGCCCCAGACTTTGATATTATACAAAACACTCTAGTACTTAATAAAGTCATGTTATTCTAGGCTTCGCCCATCACTAGCAATCAACATCCAACGTACATTACCAAAGAATTTTTGACCTTACGTCTTTGAAAATATGTGTTATTTCAGCTTCTTACTCTCACTCGTAGCGCTGCCAGATTTAATTTAATTCAACGTTCGTTTTCTTCATTTGATAGCTAATATTTCACATTCATAAGGAAAATGAAGTCTTTTGGACGTCTATGACATTTTTCTCCATTCTCATCATAAAAGCTAATAGGTTTTTTTCAAGTTTCTTCTTTATATTTACTGCGTAGGAACAGATGTTTTTTATATAACTAATTGAAGATCTCGTTTTTACTGAAAATTAGGAATGAAGGTAGAAGGTGATACTGAGTTAAGTGTGCCCTAAAACAAGATGGCGGAGGCAGAATTCTGAATTTGAAATATCGTGAAGTTTTATCTATCTTGATCATTGGCATCTCTTACCTATCCCTATAATTTAAAGGAATCTATTAGGCCGGGTACGTGTACCCTATCTACGGGTACGAAGGTACAAGTACCTTGGGGCATCAATATCATCGTAATGCAGGGACGGCCGGGCTAGGGCGAGTGACCTATGCGTGAAATATGGTATTTTCAGTTCGGTAACTTATTTAACGGGTTATAGGCAGGGCCGGATTTAGGACTTAGAGTGGATTGCACAAAAACTTTAAAATTTAGTGCCTCATGTTTAACCCTATACTTGGCACAGTATACGATTTGATACACTCAACTTTAAAAAAATCTGCAGTCTTATATATTAACTTTTTTTTATATTTTTATTTTGTAACTGGTAGATTGTTTTTACTAAATTTGGAAAAAAAAATATTTGAAGACTTGCATCCCTTCAGTGCAACCCTACACGCAAAATGGCGGACCGTTCACAAGCGCCTGCGCAACGTAAGGTAAGAAAAATCTTATATATTGCTATTTGGCGGTTTTATTCCTCAAATTTCATTGTTATTACTTAAATGATAATATCAACTATCGACACACACTATTTGTATACCCCAAGATGCATTGCAACCACTTACAATAATCATGTTTTTTCGAATGTATCATATTTGCCACAGTGCCAGTTACACTTACTATGAGTTTTATTTTACTATGTATCTTATATGCCACAGTGCCAGGTACACTACTATGAGTTTTATTTATTTTTTTCAGTTATTTTTTGCTTTTTTGCTGAAATTTTTAAAATATGTTTCATTTCCAGGTATCATCACACTTACAAACGCAACAGCAGACCACAGCTCGCAGACTTCTGGCTCGTATATACTATTTTTTTTTATTTTCACAAAATTGGACCAATGTCGTTCATTTTTCAGCTGAAAACGATTGCTCCTGAAGAGGAAAAAGGTTTAGAGATAGGGTAAGAATGAAATAAAATCACTAAACCTGCTCTTCAGGAGCAATCTTCTTCGGCTGGAAAATTTAAGACATTGGTCCACATTTGGTGACAATCCAAAAAAATTTAGTATATACTTAAATCTGGCGTCAAGTTATAGAGGAAAGTGATTCGTCTGGTGATAAATATCAACTAAGTCCTGACAGACATGGGATTCCGATAGCCTGCTCCTTCACTGCCGTCATCGCTAGAAAACCTGAACTTGCTATGTGATGATGTCAAGGAAGTCAACTAAGTACTTGTATCAACATCATTATTTCAAGTCAATCAAGGGGGCCCGCAGAACTCTAAGCTCTGGCTTGCTTTCACCGGCCGGCCAGAGGGGGGTCGTTAGAGGTACCGTCGATTTCGGCTGTGTGATTCGGGGGTGGAAGTGTTAAAGGGCACAACGCCGCGAGTACCGTTTAGAGAAAGCGCGGCACACCTCTCTACTCCCCAAGTTGCCCACGCCGATGTTGCCCCCTTGCCTTACGTCGGTTGTTTAGGGGGGCCCTTGCTGATAACCTGTTCTTCACATGTTATGGCAGGTGCCGACCTCTCCGCAATAACCTATTTGCAGGCCATCCAAACTTCATTCCTGTAGTCCAGAATTTTTTCATTTACTTTCTACAATAGCCCTTACTTCTGCACAGACATATTCGTGTTCATGTCGTGCATTTTGGTATGGTCGGGAATGTGTATCTGCTGTTGTAATCCATTACATTAAACATCTCCTCGTGGCCTCTACGAGTTGGATCTGTATCCCCTCGCATACCTGTCAAAAAGACCGGGCTTGTCCCGTGGCTCTAAAGAGAAACACTATAATAATAATTTTCATGTAATGGAAAAAAAAATTATGGAACTGAAACATTTTTTCAACAACAAACACCAATTTCTGCAATATTTTTCCTATTTTTAGTATTTTTAAATATTTTTAAAGGTTTTACTTAACTTACATTGGTAATTTACTTAAAATTTTGTAAGAAATTAAATTACTTAAAACTTGGCTGTGTGTCAAATTTGATACATACATTCTTTTACCTTGATTTTTGTACCTCTGGCGCTGTGTCATATATGATACATTTAATAAATAAAAAACTACCCTCATACGATTTTTTTTATTTGCATATACCCTATCATTATGGACCTATTAACACATTTTTTATTGAAAAAATAGAAAAAAAAAGAAAAAAAAGTTCTGCCAAGTATAGGGTTAACAAACAGAAACATGAGACGACATTTTCGTAAGTAATCGGGATTTGCATTTTGATAAACGAACACTTTTACTCTGAACATAATTAAATAAAATTATTCTTATCTAGACCAAAGTAACACTCATAAAATAAACACTGTTTCACATTCATCACAACAAAACAGCCGTAGCTACAAATCTAATAAAACTTGACACAAATCGGACACTAAATCCAGTTAATCCGGCCGACACTTCTACTTTATGTCTATCCCCAAAAATATTGCCTAGAAACTGGACTCTAGGTCATAAAGAAGTAGATTTGTTGGCACATTTTTATATTAATATTTAGTCGTGTCACCAACCTAGGTCCACTACTGGCCGATCCAAATCAATTTATAGATTGAAACCGTGTCCAGCGCTAGTGGAAGACAATTTATATCAGCAATTTATATCAAGCTGAACCAAGAGATACCAGATAAATAGACTGTCCGAGCACCATAGGTTTATTTTCAGATGTTTTAGTGGGAGAGGACAGTTATTTTTTTGTTTATAAGAAGCCAAATGCGGGTTGGTGATCTCAAACTCGAGCGATGTTTGAAAAGTAGGAAACATGTTTTTGCGTGACCCAGGAATTGAACCCGGGACCTCAGTCTTGGCAGGCGAGTGCACATACCAAAAGACCACCGAGGTGATTTATTGAGATAAAAAGGTTTCTTTTGTTTATTTTTTATGTTTTAATAACATTTCCAACAGCCCCCTAACACAACAAACGTGACAGTAGGTGTCAACACATAAAAGAATCAATACTATGCGTTGGTTGTGGGAATATTTGAATTTCGAGTCTGCCATCAATGTCCCACCAATCAAATCACAGTATTCATCAAGTCATGTCTCGTTCCTTCTGTCACATTCGTTGTGTCAGTAGCTATGTTAACATTGCTACGTTGCTACGAAAATGCTACGTCCCGTAGCATAGAGTAACATCCGCCAATCAGACCAAACGTATACTCTTACAAAGTCCCTAAAAGCTGTCTGTTTGTAATACGGATTTTCATACGGTTTTCATCAACATACAGAGTGATTTAATAGAAAGGTTTGTATTGTGCGTGTACATCACTAGAACGGGTATAATACAAGTGAAACCGCGGGGAACTGCTGGTTATAGTTTAAACTGGTGCATGATTCACAAAAAATATTTGATAGTAATATGAATTATTTTACGCATAAATGTTGTATTACCACGGAATAAACTATAGATAGATAATCCCAGCTATCCAAAGTTACATCATCCAACTTTACCTCATCAAAAGCTTCCAAATTAACACAATACAGACCGCAAAGGAACCCTCTGTGAAACGTTACAGGAAAGAAGTTAAGTTTTACTCCAAAACTCAATTATAAGTTGTGGAGAATAGTTCTGAGTCGAGACGTCAGTAACAGTATCATGTGGAATGGTTTTGTTGTACCTATCATTTAGTTGTGCCGGTGAATTAGATAAGTAGAGAAATGGAATTGGAAATATTCATTAAAATGAAAATATGTGTACAGTGGCTGTGAACAGAACATAGAGGAATGGAAAGTCGTCAACTTATAAGAGATTTGCTCTTTTTAGAAAAATAAATTGAATACCTTAATTTCGAAACCCTTTTTTTCTTGTTATATTATAATTGCTATCTGCTAATTTAAATCACTAGCGAGGATGGGATGCTTTTGGAACAATGGGAAGATAACAAAAACAGTTCTTAATACATATAATCTAATTATGTAGTGTACCCGATACCCCAATACCCAGTACCCGTACTCAGAGAAGTCAAACGATACCTTAGGAGAGGTTAAAAGTCCGTTCTCGGTAGGTCAGTAGTCATAGTCATAGTTTGCGGCAGTTGCGGCCTGCTACTGTGTTTTTTTCGGTAGCGAAAACTACCTTAATGAGTGATTTTTGATATGTAATTCATAAAAATTTTCAATTGATTCATTTCAATACAATCTTGGCGTCTCTGAGTACGGCAGTTAGTAATTTAAATAAATAGTAGTGCAGTGCTTTCAAATACAGAACTATTTTTGAAAATTATTGCATAAGTTTGGTAGTTCACATCCATATATTCCGAGATAAAAAGTTTAAAAGCTTTACGTCACTCTCGGGCCCATAAACTATCTCTGTGGAGAATATCCAAAAATATCGATACTGCGTGAAATAAAAGCAGCAAGGTTATCTAAGAGTTTAATAGCTTTAACGAGTGCTTTAGTGAAGATTTTAAAAATATATTTTTATAAACCAAATATTCTCCATCAAGTCACCTTTCATACATTAGTTTGTTTAATCAAAATCGGTAAGAATAATCATTTTTGAATCAATATTAAGCCGGGAAACATGTTTTCGCTCGACCCGGGAATCGAACCCGGGACCGAGGCGCAAGTCACAGTCGATCAAGTTACCCATTCTATCCAAAAAATCTGTTTAATGTCACTGGTTGTAATAACCAAACTATCGTAATCACGTGGCAGGCTTGTGTTGTTTCCTCTCCCTTTGGATATTTAACTGTGTTTTAAGCTCTGCGGCCTCATTACCAACTAATAATACTTAAATTGTGAACTTAATTGTTTTGTTTACTTAATGCGCTTGTCAGGCCTCTTGTTAGCTTACTGGTTAATTCTTGGGCAGTTATAGGGGGAAAGTGTAAAGTTTCAATGTCGGGTTACACTTGTTTCACCGAAGAATCATTTAATCGAAAGTTTGTTTTACTGAAACATGATTGATAAATTTTTTACTTCAGACTTTGGATTTGCCTTTGCTACGGACAGTTTTCGCCCCGAAGAAGCTCCTTTGCACGTACCACTCATTCGGAAGAACATCAGAAAAGAAAGGGAAATTTAAAAACAATTATGTAGCTTGTCGGTTTTAAAATCAGCAAGGTGTTAACAAATATAATGGTTTATGTAATGTACTATTATTTAGATTAATGTTACGTCGGTTAATCGTGTTTCGGTGAAACGGTCGAATGTTAATTTAATAAAAATACCTGCGGTTACTGTTTTTTCCAAAGTCTATTTCTATGCAATAAATTCATCAATATATTAGATGTTCACATAAAATAACACATACAAAACAACTAACATGCACATAATAATATTGATAGAGATTCTTCGTGGAAAGTTAAAAACAAGGTGTTTTGCTAGATCTATTACGGTGGATACACATGTGATGAAGCTATTCATATTTATAAGCACACATTTACAGACACACGTGCAGAAATCGCTCGACCAAGAAATATTATCAAACGAATAGGTACAATTATTGGTTTTTCCATTTATATACTAGTTGTCCATCGGTTGTGTAATACGAAGAAAAGTAGCTTAAATATTGTAACAAGAGCATTTATTTTAAAGAAACTGTTTTATAAATAAATATACAAATAGAAGATACTTTTATTGTACAGAATTTTTTATAATGATTGCAGTATAGATTAGTTTTCAGAAATACAATTTTCCATTTACCAAAATACTCCTAACTTACAATGTAATATCTTTAGTGAGAATGTTAACTAAATGTGCGTTTATCGGCTGGCCTCTATGTGGTCAAAAACAGCCATTTATATCACCTAAACATTATACCTAGATACCTAACATTTGTAACCTAGATACTCTAAAATAACGGTCCTAAAAAAATGGGTAACTTTTATCTACTACAAAAACACGCGTTCCAATTTGGCGACCGATCTCTAGATAGTTATTATAAAAAAACAAGATTCAAATGTCTGAAATATCTCCCAAACTGTGGCCATTACTCAAGCTATCGCGCCTCCATCGGCTATTTACCTTAACAAAAAAGCTAAGTTCAAGATGAAATGGGGACATTCGTTTAATAAATGCCGGGTCGTTGTTAGACGTCATTAGGCGGTACTTGCCGTCCCGACAACGGCAAAACATTGTTAAATCCTCAAATTACGTCATTTATGTCTTTCTTTAAAACCTTTCTGGTGATATTAAGGATATTTGCATGCTAAACTCAGCATTTTCTTACGCGGCGTAAAAACCGAAGAATTTACCGTTTAATGAGAAACGAAAACCCTCAGCCTCAGGCATTGTTTAAAAAACTGTAGTAAAACCATACTTAAACACTTGAATTTATTTACTGAAACGTTTCGAGTGTTTAACTTAATGCTGCGAACGCAAACACTTGAGAACTTTGAAAAATAATAAACTTTATTTGAAACGGTCGGTACTTTGAATACAATGTTGTAGTGATCGTTGAAAGGGCGCGGCGACTTAAACCATTCGATAGCTTTCCTCCCACTTAAAAGTTTCTTTTTCTGTCGAAACGGTAAAATTTTCAACACTCACAGTTAAAAATAACCTACCAAGATTCTTCACAAAATGTATTAAAGTTGAATACTTGAGTAAGAATCTGTATTTGAGACTTTTGGCCTGAAACTGTGTTAAGCGGGCGCCCGGACGGGCAACCGTCGCGTGTCGTCGGGTCCCCGCGACGTAGCACTTTTATATGAAACCGCTCTTACAGACTCGCGATATATCGCCATATATTCTGTTCAAATACTTGAATAAGTTAGTATTCAGTATCAATATACAAGAACTTTTTGGGACTAACAAGACCTCAAATGCCCACGGAATAGATAAGACAATTTACATATACTTCGGTCTTCCGTCATTTTTTTATTAACCTATCATATCCCACTGCTGGGGTGATGAGGATTAGGTTCATCACCACACATAAAAATAGTATAAGTATAAAATCAATATTATGGTATAGTTTAATTCATTAATTCATTGGTAAGAAGATTCATGATTCGTATAGATAAGTCACTTTAATGGAAGTATTTAGACCGCCCAATAGTCTCCGATTTCGGTCATATTATACAGAACAAAATATTAGAAACATCGTAATATTTTTCTCCATATTTTCCAAAATAAAATCCACGTTAAATCTGAGTTATGGGAGTTTCTATACAGTAATGAAAATAAATCAATCATTCACCTATTCATGTCGGTTGACGGCTCAATAGCGGTCAGGAGACCCACAACACAGACTGCTCAAACTTCACTCAAGATAACACTAGTGGTGGCCACTGATTTCATTCACAATGTACAGGAATCGATCAATGACACCGGAGTAAAAATACTCTAAATAATAGTAACAAGAAAGTTATTTTTGTAAAGAAATTGCCACATCCGTGAAATGGTACAGAAGGGCACAGGAAATAAAATTGCGACATTCTCTAAAATCTTTTTTTTTTTTCTTTTTCTTCACCGAGGCCTTATTCTTAAACGCGCATTTTAGGTATCAGATGGTTTATCCTTTTTCAACATATGCTATTTTTCAAAGAGAAAAGAGACATAACAGTGTTTTTTTCAATTTAAATATGGTTGGCCAGGAATCAGGCCCGGGAGATGGCCTTACATGACGCTTGCGTATCTAGGGAAGAACAGGAATTTACGATGTTCTCTAGTCGATTTACAAATATTAGATCCGATAATATGTACTTTACAAATGGCAGTACACTTTCAGCTACATCCTCAAATAACCAAAAAAAAAATTCAATAAAAAAGATATTTTATTAAATGACCTGCCAAAACCGGGTGCTTCGTACCTGCACTCCCTAAAATAAATGAATGAGGGTACAAAGGGGTACACGCGGCGGAAACATTTTGAAGGACATCTCGTTACGACGTACAATTGCAATCAACAAAAACACTCGGCCCTATACGGAACACGGAACTGAATTAATAACACATAGGCCGAGCCACATAACGCGGGATCAACTTGAATTATATCCAGGGCTACCCTAAATCGGTAGCTATAAAGTGTAATACAGTCTGACCGTGGAATAAGATTTTTAGCCCTCTGCTCATAAAGAGGGTGACATGACAGATATTTATAAGTTTTATTATATACCGGTTTCTTAAGTTAAAGCGAACACTACTCATTTTGAATTGAAACTAAGTTTACGAATACACTTCGCTTTTATTTTACATTTTTATCTGACGTTTCGGCCCCTTTACGGGAACCGTGGTCACAGAACTCAGTCAGTCTTCTGTGACAACGGTTCCTGTAAAGGAGTTGCATTATAGTTATTAGTCTGTGTGTTAAGAGTGTATGTAGCGCTCATGGCGTAGTTGCACTAAGCGATGTAGCTCATTGCGATTGTTAAGCAACGTGCAGTCGGCCATTACTTAGATGGGGACGGCCGATAGTGGCAATTCTATCTGAGTACTACCATACTACGGAGGGCACGTTAAGCAGTCGGTCCCGGTTGTTTTCATTGTTAGACCATGTCGGAGACCTTGAGGCGTTCTTAAAACTCCGACTAGAGTACCACGGGTGGTGCAATCCTCTCAAAACGTCGGGTAATCAAAGCAAGTGTTTTTACTTACTAAAACAACCTTCTGTGCCGCGAAAAAACCTCGTAATAATACGTTAATATTGTGTAAAAATCGCAAACGTTTCGTAAAAGACTATTTAACGTCAAACTTAAAACACGACACGCCTATTTCTGTAATTACTTTTAGATTAAACCACAAACTAAAACATAGATTTAAATGCTGCTTAAATATCAAGCGCTTCAAGCGCTATCAATCTGCTGACATCCACAACGTAACCATTTACCGTTAAATACCAACAATGCCAATAACTTTGCAATATGCAAACTGTCAAACGCAGGGTGACAATTTATTGCACATGTGACAACCCTCGGCGTAAGGTAAGCGATGAGTTAGCGATTGTGTTGATAACGGCCCGTGACTCGGCGTGTCATATGTCGAATCAATATTCTGAACTGTGAACTTCATTACGGGTTATGTAAGGGTATGCCATTCGTCAAATGTCTACGTCGAATGAAGTTTTTGAAAATATTTACGAAAATAAAGCTTATATAAGGTCGAATTGACAGTCGGTGAGAAACCTCCTCCTTTTTTTGAGGTGGTTAAAACAGTCGCAGAATCGAATCGTATTCTTAGTTAAAAGTTAAATATTTATTGTTTTTGGTAAAAAAAAAAACCGCAAATATCCTTGCCTATCTATGCCTCAGGGGTACTTGATATTGGTGGAATTGCTACAAGTTAGCAATAGCCACTAAAAGAAAATTGAATAGAATTGTATGACAAAAAAAATTAACGACTTCGTCAAGAGAATTTTCCAGACTGGAACCCCCAAAAATTTTCATATTATAAGGACAAAGGAAATTAATAAAATAATCATAGTCAGTAAGTTTTACAAGTTAGAAACACAGGAATAACAACTGAATTAAAATACCCATAAATAAACATTCCATCCTAATGGTTCCAAAACATTCGAATAATCACAACACTCGGTAGTTATTAAACCAATTAAAATAAACACATCGATAAACATTCCATAATCCCGCCACTCCCATTAAATAAAGACAGGAAATTAAAATTTAACAGCTAAGAAATGCAGCCCCAGCGGCCATTTAAATATATCACATTAACTATCAGGTGCATCGAGTAAGTATCTCTGAACAGATACGAGTCTCTTCAAAGTTAACCTAAGAGTTACCTAAGAGTTAGAGTTATATAGTAGAGAGCGATATCGAGGCCTGTTGGTAAGAAATCTATTTTATCCAATTTCGGTTTTGTAGATCAATGACTGGTGTGAAGTTTATCGTTAGCAGTCGCTAGAGGTCGTATCAGTATATCAAATTTCATGTCGATAGTGTGTGATAGACATGACATTCCAACTCCTCCTACCTCTATTTAGAGGCAAGTAAGATGAGTCTTGGTGCCCTGTTGTACTTTATTCATCGGTTCTTAGACCAAATAAAATCTCAAGACAAAGTGCTGTCAAAGCGAATTGAAGCTGGTCTGTAAATATTACACCATGTTTTGTTGACGTCTTATATTTTTAAACCTCAATAATAAACCAATAGCACATTTAACATCATCAGATATTTGTAAGATAGGTAAAAAATACGTCAGTTAAATAAAATTGATTATTTTGTTAAATATAATATAGGCTCTTGTAGCCTCTTTGATGATCATTGTCCGTGAGTTCCAAGGATTTTTTCTTTGAAGTCAAATAATAATACCATTAACACATTTCTTATCCTACCGTAGGTACTTTGATCAAACATCCATTTTATTGGCCAAAGCTGGTGAAAGAAAGAATGAAATAAAATATTATGTTTATTCTTGTACCATAGTTTAGGACTTTTCATTCAATGTAAACCCTATGAACATACCCAAGATGAAGTCACTCTTGAACTTAAATTCACGTTGTACCTATGTTTATAGCCTTCTTTAAAATGTTCAAAATATTTGTCATTTATGGTCGGATTTTCAATTTACGATTCGAACGAACGACGAACGAATGATTATTCTAAAATGAACCCACAACTCCCACATTTTATTGAAGACAGTTTTTTTTTATTCTTCTATATATTTTTGCCTATTTTTGAATCAGTTAAAACCTCCAAGTGCCGAGCGAAAACAACAAACCCTTTTATTGAATGAATATCGAATACTATCCATCAATCCTACGAAGTTGCAGAAACCTCCATCTCTCCGTGAGGTTACTTCAGGTCACATTTCCATCGAGTAAGTCTTACAAATCACCACTAAAATAGATAAACTGAATCTGTCGAATAGTTTCCTAATTCAATAAACTTCTAATGAAAAGAAGTAGCAATCGTGACAAAGTTTATATTAAAGAAGATTTACATTACGAATGTAGTAGACATGCATATATTAGAACGGAGTGGAGTCTATGGACAAACGTCTGTAATGTTCTTATTTCAATTTGACTGTTTCTCTATAGGCCTATGAATATGTCGCCCTCTGGTGTACAGGTATTGAACATGAATTCGAATTTTTCACCCCCAACGTAAAAGCGACGTTGCACCCCTCAGGCTATAATTTTGACCGCTACGTGTACGCTGTAGCATCGAAGCTCTTGTACCGAATATAATTTAGTATTTTCGTGTGTTTGAAACGGACCGATGACAGATAAGGCGATGTATACATATTGCCTATCAGTTTCTCTGCAGCATAATCCTTTATAAGCGATTTCGGTTTTTAGTGTTTGAAAATGGAAGATTCAAGAGAATACCACCCTTAATACGACCTCTGTTAATTTATGGATTCGATGTAGTGTCATGCGTCGTTATATGACACTTACCGAACAAACATTCGATATTCAAGTCGGAGTATACTCACTTGGTTTTTTTGAGGTTTTTGATGTTTTCCGATAGCAACTGCAGCAGCAGGCAGCAACTGCCAACAAGCACACTACTGGTTTCTATGAATCACGACGTGACAGCTCGCCTTGACTGCAGAAAAATTCATAGAAAGGTCAGCAGTTGCTACCTTCTGCGGTCGCTACTTAAAACAAACCTCTATGTGTCGTGTACCTCATCTATTTCATAATCTTTGTCACAATCGCAAGCGATCCGTTGCACGAGTCTGTATCGAACTCCATAACTTCAGTTGAGCCCGTTAAGTGTTTCTGCAACTTTAACTTGGATCAAATGAGCTGGAGATTTCCTTTAGAGTCGTAACTCTAGATTTTAAGTAGAGATGATATTGAGACTTGTTTTTAATTTATCAAGTTGTTTACTTTGAGCTGGCTCCTTTGATCTTCGTTAGCGATTGTAAACTGAATTGTTTTTCCTTTTAAAGGAAAACAACTTTAGGTGATTGTTAATGTAGACACTTTAATAAAATCGGCCGTAATGAAACGACGAGATGGTTTGGTAATTAGTGTTTTTTTAAAATGGGAGGTTCAAAAGAATACCACCCGTACTAAAATTATTCTTTTTACTTAGTCTAAGGGTGTGTGTCACTGACCTCTACTATATGGACTGGCTGTTACCATACAAATGACAGCCAATTTTGTGTGGCAATTTGAAGCGCCCCTACGAGTTTCCCGAGAAATAATTCTGACGTTCACTGCAAGCAAATATGGGTACACAGTCGACTTATGACATAACTAATTTTAGTTCCATGGAGATTCGTATCTGCCTACAGTGGCCTACAGCGCCAAAATGGCGACACTCAAATAGGCACAAAATTATTATGACTGCAGCCAGTCCATATAGTAGAGGTCAGTGGTGTGTGTCCATAGTAGGGGTACGGAGCGGTGCGGAATCACAGCGCATTGGGGTTGTCAAACAACGCATTGACAATGTCAAAATCCTTTCGAAATGCATTTTGATTGGTCAGTTGAGCTCCGCACCTTATATACAGGGTGATTTCGGGGTCGTGATCCCAACCATTTTTTTCTGACTCAGTAAATAAATGATTGCGATGCTACCTGTATTTATTTTAATTTAAACAAAGATGATTCGTTATTTACGTATTTTTATTTAAAAATTATTATTGACTCAAAATGCGTGGTCACCCTACTTTTAATATTACTTGACATAAGGTTTCTTGGGAAATAGTAGGGTGACCATGATCTCGAATTATCGCAGTTTTTTTTGCTGACTAAAATAAGTCACTGGTGTACTGTTAGTCCTAACCTATCGTGATGCTTAGGAGAAAGTAAGTTAAATGCTTCTTTCTTGCTCCACGACCCCGTAATCACCCTGTATATCCTTTGTCTCAAATGTAACCATCAATGATTTCAAAAGTTTAACAGCAACTGTAAATACATATTTTAACAATGTTCACTACTAAAAACAAAAGCAAAACTTCACTGCATAGGAAAACATTCATGTTCATAAAAACTGCAACATTTCCTGTATTTATGAACTTTAATATTAAGCATTTCATTGGCACAAGAGATGCAAAAGAAAATGAAATGAAAAATTCAATAATGCAGGATACGTATTCCGGAAAACAAGAAATAGACACAAAAGTTTTTACAGACAAGAATCCCATCCGAGACGTGATGCAAAATCTAATCCAAAACGTTTCAAAATAATTTGAATCCCACTGAAACGGTATGGAAACGAACATCGAAAGCCCGACTTACTTTTTCGTTAAAAAGTGAATTCAAATTCAAATAGTTAAATTAAAACCTGCTACAGAAAGTAACAAGTTTAAAAAGTCAACAATTGCATTCAATAACAAGCAAAAAACCGGTCAAGTGCAGATAGGATTCGAGAGAAATGGTTCCGTATAGACGGACATTACTTTTTATTAGTTATCTATTTGGTTTGTATTACTGAATTAGTATACCTCGTATTACAATAACAGTGTATCTAGTAACTAAAGTGGATTTTATTTTGCTAAAACGTAGTTCTCCACGAAAACAACAACAATGTACCGTTTTTCCTGTAACGCCACGGAACTCTAAAAGGTGAACTACCATAAAAGTTTAATTTCACTTTGTACTTGTTCTATTAATTTGTTAGAATCGCGCAGCAAGTCATGAACTGTGAATTAAATCGCTTTAGATACCAATCTAGGAATTGGAACAGTTTAATTTTTAAGGCGTTCTAATTAGAGAGAGCGTTCAAGTGTTTGAACCGTTTAGGCTGCGAGTTTTACTGCTTTTTTTAGTACCAAACTCAGCTGCATTGATAGAATAAGGTAAAAGTGAGGTATGATAAATTCAAGTGAGATTTTGCACACGATATTACTGTAACGTAGGTAATAGAATACCTAATAGCCAATGGAAGGTTCCACTTAACCCAAGATAAACTTAATTGGCAAAAAATCCGAGAATATCTCTCAGAGTCCAACATAAAATCTTTTATTTATTCCGTATCCCGACTTATCACAATAACAGGCAGGAAAATACAAGATATCATTACAACGATCGTGATGGTCAACAAAAAACCGAGGTTATTTTTCTTAGGTGGTATCGGGTGTAGGTAACAAAGGAAAGTGTCGGAGGCAGCAAAAACATTGGCTTTCGAGATAGGGAGCGTTTTTGCAGCGGCCCTAGTCGGAGCAAGCGGTAGGGATGGGACACGAATTTTTGTGTCGACATTTGTCAATTGTAGCGTAAGAATTTTGTTTTGACTTGAAGTATAATGTCACTATTTCACTCTGTCTCTCGATAACTCGATAATTGATAATTCGACGACATTTTTCTAGTGTGTGATATTATGTTTCGGTTCGGTGCGGTGGTTCCATCTGTTACTCTTTCACGAAAAAACTACTGGACGGATTTGGATGAAACTTTACATTAAATAGGTTAAACATTAGAATAACATATAGAGTACATTGTATCCCGAATTCCCGCAGGAATGGGTACAACGCGGGTAACAGCGCGGAGCCTGGCTAGTCATATATAATTTCAATAACTGATTGTTTTGCCACACAAATGACAACAAAAGTAGACCCGAGCTGTAATTAAATGCGACTAACAATAATTTTCAATCAAATTTCAATTGAACTTGTCTGAAAGGACGTTAACGTCAATGTAGTTAACTAAACCTGTTCTAACATTGATTTGTTTGATGTATCAAAGTCACGTGTTGAACAGATTAATTGCTCCCAGTAATATGATTTGTATTCACCGTACCCCTTCTGTTACACAACACAATAGATTGAAGAGAAGGTGAAGGTTATCCGCCAAATATTTTACCGAAATATTAAAAGCTTGGCTAGGTTTTGCATGTTTTGCATCAAGCAATAGTTTTGTTTTGGAATTTTATAAAAATGTATTATATTATTAAACATAGGGAAGAATATATCCGAATCAAATTAGCGATGTCCCATAATTGATCGGTCCTAATAACCAATTCAGAAACATTCAAATGCATTGAAAATATAAAAAAATCAACCGGATATCGGAGAATATCGATTTATATTCATTTTTTTATTGATTAAGTAACAGTCTCTCGACTTTATCTACAATTCTTCCTTTTTCCATTCTCCGTATCAAGCGACGCCAATCTCCGTATATCGATACATTACACTTGTGTCCCATCACTAAACTTATCAAACCACCAGCTCACTAATGAACGCGTAGTTTTTTTTATCAAATTGCGAATCACAATGAACAAATACAAATATTTGTCATTCACAAAATTTATCTAATTTTACTCCGAAACTTGTGATTTTATTATAAAACCGGTTCGTTGATTGAAGCGTAAAAGTTTGGTTCAATATAGGTTTTAATTGGAGGAAGTTATAACTGGATTATAACTATGTGTATTTTAATAACTGTTTTTAGATAATTTAAGATTATTTTCAGTTTTTAGTTTGTTACGATCAGTCAGATCATACTACTGTTGCATCGACTTAACTGTTTCGTCGAGTGAGTTAGTGATTTCTACTCAACTAAACAGTTTAGTTGATGGAAGTGCGCATACAATAGTTATTTTTATCTGCTCGAAAAAAAACTAAATGTTGTATGTATGCGCTAGCCCTAACTTTATTTTTTAATCAACCCGTGTCTCAATGGACTTGGAAACTCCAACTATTGGTTGAGTCGTGATCTTGTGATTTGCGTCTCAAAGGCTTTGGAATCCAAGTTATCCTATCTATAGGCACAGCCAGGCATCTGGATTGCTAACGATCCGACACTTGAACTAGGACTAGTCAACGTCTTGAACTTATATCTAGACTAGACAAAGCCTAGAATTCTCTAGATATAGTTCCAGACTGCAGAATTATTGGACAGGATACCTATCTTATAGACATCTTAGGAATCTTCGTTACGTTACTTACTTTGAAGTGTATTAGTTAGTGGGTAATGTTAATGGCTTAATTCATAAACAATCGCAATTAACACACACAAAGTTCTAAGAAATCTAACCGAATCACTCACAATAAAAAAATATATACCTTACTAGCAACGCCCCGCGATTGTACTCGCGTTGATCGCGCGGTTGTACTCCATTTCAAATAGAATAGATAGTCACATTCAACGGGAAGATTAGGTTACGTTAGACTATTTTTCGTCCCGACGTTCCCACGGGAACTTCGAATCGGACATGCAGTTTCTGAGATCAGCGCGTTCAACAAACAAACAAAAACACAAATTCTTCAGCTTCATTATATTAGTACAGTAGATATAATAAATACCCATGTGCGGTCGTCCAACTTTACGTTCAATATCGTAAATAACAACACATCTAACGGAAACCATTTAATTTCCCTGTAATTAGTATTCGTAATGGCCGTCAAGATTAAAAGCTACGATCGTTGTAATCGTCCTATTAGCATTTACTTGCGATTGGTGTTGGGCGGAACTTCAAACTGCTCTTAAAATACTTCTTCTGAATTGTTTTTATCTTCAGATTCGATTTTAATCGACTTCAAAATATATTTAAGGATGTTTTCGATGCAAGATGTTACGTTTAATGTTATTACTTTTGATGTATTATCGTTGGCGTTGGTATTTTTGTAGCGGCGACAGCACTTCGGCGACGGTGTCAGACTGGGTGTCGGTGTCAGCTTATGTGTCAGTGTCGTCGTTCGGTGTCGGCGTTCAGTGTCGGCGTTCTGGCTCCACTACACTATCGCACCACACGCGAATACTGACCTTCACGATAGTGTAGCGGAAACATAAGGCGTTGGTTTCGTTTTGACCATCGATATCACTTTTGTTGACGTTGTTCTCGAGTGATTTAGGTTCAATGTCGGCCTTAATTGATGTTAAGTGTGATGACACTAATGTGTCAGTCAGTTAGTTGCGTTAAAGTATATACACAACCGTTCCTGTTAAATAAAAGTTAAATCTTTAACAGAAACAAACAAGGACAAGAAACCATTCCACCGTCGAATCACTCTAAAAACTTATAACTCATTTACTTCAACATTTTCATCATAAACATAATAAATAGAACAGACTACGTTAATGTTTTACAAGTTTTCTTTTAAGTCGCGACCGTGTTTAACAATATTAAATAAAAAGCTTATAAAATGAGATGAAAACAAGTTTTATGCAATTTGTGGACATCCCCCGCCCCCTGCAGGATAAAGATGGAGTTAGATCGCCCCCTCGGGGCGCGGGATGCGATCTTATTCTCTGCGAGTATAACATGCGAACTTACCTATGGGTGTAAGTTAAAGCACTTGTTAACGTGACATTTGATTTTTTTGTATGAGTATTGATTATACAAAAACCATACTGTTTAACTTAGTCCAATTAGTTTATATGTACTAGCTGCGCCCCGCGGTTTCAACCGCGTTGTACTCGTTCCCGCGGGAATTTCGGGATGAAAAATAGATGTTGACCGATTCTCAGACCTACCCGATATGCACACAAAATATGGTCAAGCCGTTTCGGATGAGTTTAACTAAAAACACCGCGACACGAGACTATTATAATATAATATTCCAATCGCTAGACCATGTCGGTGGCCTTTAGGCGTTCTAAAAACTCCGACACCAGGGTTGGCCACTAACCTACTCGACCTTACTTACTATTATATCAACCTACAGAATTGCCCACTACTATACTACGTACCTAAAGTAAGTAGATAATAAGCGTTTTGTTTTAATCAAAGTTCAACTACTGATTACTCCATACACGTTAAACGCTACACAGTTAATAATGTTCTTATAATAATCTTCAAATTCTGTTTAAGTTTAGTTCACCGAGCGTAAATTAACCACGGAATATGAAAGTAGTTAAATTGAATGGTTTGTGAAGGATTTTCTATGCCTTAAAGCCTG
Organism: Cyclophora albipunctata; assembly: GCA_963082685.1. NCBI lineage: Eukaryota > Metazoa > Arthropoda > Insecta > Lepidoptera > Geometridae > Cyclophora > Cyclophora albipunctata. The sequence continues at coordinate 2,147,769 of OY720119.1, forward strand.
TGTCGGTACACACTCACTCAATCGAATACTACTGGCGCTAGTAATATCCAAGGGGCATTATTGGTCAAAACCAGCGAAAAGGCAATCAATCTTAGACTGGTTCATTTTGGGATTAACAAATCAAGTATTGAATATCTTATCCAAAAAATGAGAAAAAGCTGAAATACGTGTATACGATTCACAATAGTTGACTCGCATACTTTTTCGAAAATTACCTACATAGATCTGATCGAGATCACTAATCCGCATTAGGCAAGCGTGGTGATCACGCCTAATCCTCTTCACTGTATATTCGCAGAGAGGAGAGGCCTTGGCCCAGCAGTGGCACATTACAGGCTAGCACTTAACTTTGTTTTAACATAGTAAATTACTTCCGGCGTGCTATAAATTACGAGCACCTGCCCAAAATATGAGAAAATCTGGAGCTACGAAATCGTCAAAAGGTAATATGAACTCAAGATAAAAGTATTGTTTTACGATCGCTGAAATACCAGTTCCATTCTTCCATGCTAACTTCGGTGTTCATTGGTTAAAACGTAGTTGAACCACGGTATCGCGAACTTGCCTCCCGCGGGTACGAGACAAATCCACTGCCATTATTTACCGGTTAATCTTCGAAGTGAACATACGAAATGAAATATTGCTCCATGGATAATAAATACATGTTGTCGTGACGTATTTCGTACGTGGATTTTGTACGCTAGTTAACATATCAGTGGAGAATCATTTTTTATTTTTATGGGGTTAATTTTATTTGTGCTGTTGTAGTAATAGAGTCTGTTTAGGTTCTGATGGAAGAGGCTGAAGCCTGAGAAAAGATTGATATCTAATTTTCTTCTATTGATACCTTTTTATATTTTTAATCCAAATAAAAAAAAAAAATAATCTCTTTCCGCAAAAACGGTTACTTGTACCAAGCATAGCTAAGAACCACATCGCATTTAAATGAAAACCACATCGGAATTGGTCCATCGCAGCCGTTTGAGAACTACGACGCCACAGCAGACGCACACACACACATACACACACACCCAGGCATCGAAATCAAACTTGTAACACCCCTATTTTGCGTCGGAAGTTATAAATTAAAAAGGTGGATGGAGGCACTTAAAAACTTTTTTTTATAAGAGGCACAGAAATCGGAATAACCTTTTTTCTGTGTTCATCCTATTTATTCAATAAAATAAACCCAACGATTCATTCTCTACAAAAAATACCGAACAGAAGCCGACTGATAAAAGTAAAACACTATTCCTACAAAGAAAATAAACAATAAGAAATGTACATAGTTCAACAAATCAAGGTCCGACGACATTATCTTTCTGTTAGTTCAGTGAACTGTACAAGAAAACAGTTAAATTATTTTACATTGTTTACATTTAAGCCCGTCACAGACTTAGCTATAATATATATTAATATTTTTATAGCTAGGCATATTACTATATATTTTCAATACTAATTTTCGCGTGACCGCACACTCAGCTATAATATATATTTCTGTGGCGTCACCAAGCGATACCGTAATATACATTATTGCATATTACTATATACTAACACTAGGACGACCATCAATTAATGAAGGCAAAATATATATTTCTCAGTGTGTGGTAGCTTGCTATAATATATGTACATATATTATAGTACGGTATATTAATATATATTATAGCTAAGTCTGTGACGGGCTTAAGTCTTGAGCACATTAGCATGAACTTATTTGCCTAATCGACATTTTTTTGCAGCGCTGCTCCGCCGTTGGTTGCATATGGGCATGGATGTACATATTTCTTGCTTATGCCTTATTATCTGTAGCGTTCGTGGCGTAGTTTGACAAAGCGATGTTATTTAGTTCATTGTGATTGTTAAGCAACGTGCAGCTCGGTCTCTACTTGGATGGGCGATCGAAAGTAGCATTTCTATTTGAGCTGCTGTGCTTCGGAGGGCACGTAAAATGGTCGTTCCCGGTTGTTGCAATCGTCAGATCATGTCGGAGGCCTTTGAGCGGTCTAAAAACTCCCGATACCAGGGTTGGCCACTAGCCTCCTTCAACTTACTAATATACTTACTTATATCAACGTTTTTATAATACACTAGCAGCGCCCCGCGGTTTTACCCGCGTTGTGTCCATTCCTGAGGGAATTTCGGGATGAAACATAGCCTATGTTACTCGTGGATAATGTAGCTTTCGAATGGTGAAAGAATTTTTAAAAACGGTCCAGTAGTTTTTGAGCCTATTAATTACAACCAAACAAACAAAGTTTTCCTCTTTGTAATATAAGTGTAGACGTAAAAACCCACTAATGCGAAGGACGCCATAAAAAAGTCTTAGCTCTACCACTCTAGACAATATCAAAAAGTTTTGGTTGTAAAATTATAAAAAAAAATACTGCAAAACCTGCAGTAAAAATGCATTCCGCGGTTAATGTGCTCTACCCTTAACTTTAAAAACATAAATGAGGCTTCCAGACGAACATTTCAAGCATTCGGCCATTCACTTACAAAAATTAAACTTGTAAGTTTCTACTACTTAAATTAAAACAACTAAATTGACTGCAATTAAGTTGTACACTTGCCTTTTATTTGTTTAAGAATTCAAGTAAAAATAATAAAGATAACTGTAAAGATAAGTGCTTCGAATAATAGCTACTGATTAGAATATTGCAAACAAAAGTATTATTTTTAGTCAGTTCGCTTTAAATACGAATAAAATTGTGTTTAGATAAGTTTACACTTCATTTTAGCTTCAAAATAGTGAGAGATAAGGTAATGACGCAATTACAATTACATTAGTCGGTTGTATAATGCAGTCAACGAACTTGTTTCAGTCTACTTCAGTCACCTAACATCGGATTCAGACTGAATTGTCGGGCGATTACGTACAGCTAATTAGATGACTGCTGTCGCTCACCGAATGCAGGGTATTAAAAGGGCGTTGTAAAATTGTTTTATTTCACGAGCACCTCTGATCCATACTTGTAGTTCCGTGCTTCGGAGGGCACGTTAAGCCGTCAGTCCCGGTTACTTTCTACGGATAGTAGTCGTTACATGAGCCATGTCAGAGGCCTTTGGCGGCTCAATAACTCTGACACCAGGATTGGTCAGGTTGACCATCCACTCGATAAGAAGAAGACTTGTAGTTGTAATGAGTCATTCATTCATTTATTTTAAGAAGGTCAACCGTTGTATCTGCTTGAATGGACCGCCTAAAGTCGTCTAACATGGTCTAACGATTCAAACAACCGGTACCAACTGCTTAACGTGCCCTCCAAAACAGATTGGAATGTCACTATCGGTCATCCAAGTAAGGACCGAGCTGCACGTTGCTTGTGAATTAATATCGCTTAGTCAAACTTTACCACGAGAGGCACATATACTATATTCCAAAACTTTAATTTAAGTCCCCAAAAGAAATATTTTCGCAGCCAAGACTCTCTTAAAGTCCTCCACATTCTTTGGCAAGTGTACATTTCATTCAATCGATAGTTCAATATACTCCCCACTTAAGCTTAGTATCAAAACTTTTTTATTAAAACTACTCATAGTGTTTGGATAATCTCGGTTGCTCGTCTGTGTGGTAATTTGGCAAATCTCTATAATATTTTGCGGAGTATATCTACTCTTATCTCCGGATTAGCTCTGTATGCCTCGGGATAGCGTAATCGCTTCGAAATTGTGGCTCCTTAGATTGAAACGAGGCACCTAAAGTAGGAAACTAGGAATTTGTTTACTAACTTGAGGGAAATTGTTTCATTCTGTGCTACTATTACTATGCAAGATTCGTAATAGTAGAGTTAATATAAATTTTGCTTCAATTTCAGTACCTTTTTCATCTGCACTGACAATTTATTCTCAGAATTCTCCTTCAATTGACATAAATCCAAGCTGAGCATTGCTATGTATTTTATGAAAGGCGTTCCAACAAACTCCAACCAAACAGGCACGCTGACAAATTTCTATTTAATTTGAGTTGTGTATTGCTATGCGTTTCACGAAAGGCGCCGTGTCAAACTCGCACACAACTACAATAAGAATCATTATTTTGAACTAAATACGAAACTCCAAAGTTAAGTAAATAAACTTCTGAACAGATTACAAAATAGTCCCGTGGTAATACATCAGATGTGACGCAGTGTTGGGATTATCGTGAATAATCACAGGGTGGGTTCCGGAGCTCGACGAACAAGACAACGTAAGCAGTTTAGGGATCCGTCGACCGATTGATTTATTTTCAAGAGGTTTTTCGGAAATGGATTGCCGGTAATTTAAATTTTAAGCGAAATGTAGGACTGCACTGCGGTACTTTTGAAACGTAGACTTTAATATATTTCTTGAGGTGAGGTGGGAAACGTAAAGCGTTTAGAATATATTTTATATTCTAGAAACCACAAACAATTGCACTATAACTTGTTTAAATCCGAAACAAGATAGATTGTCTTACATTTGTGTTACGTAACAAACAGCCTAAAACTGGGTAATTAAATCTACATTTTGTCAGTGTTTTAACTAAAAGAAAAAAATATCATTTGTGTAACTTCATAAACACATTACCAAAACTAATTCTACATCATTCAGACACCGCGGCCATCACTAACACTAATGTACTTATTCAATTACTATGTCAAACAAAAGCTTCGGAACCCACAAAGTAATTCAGTTTCACACTTAACCCTCGTGACTAAAGGCAGTCGGGTCTTTGTAAACGTTCGGCTTTGTGGATTGTCTTCAATACATTGAAATGTATGCACATGGTTAAGTAATCAAATGTAAAGTGCTTGCAACGAGCAATGGCAAGCAATCTGCGATAAACTATCGCGCCTACCAACGAGAGGTAACGAGATGCTGGATCTGATATGGCCACTCTGAGTATTAATGCGGGGTACACTTTGATTGGTTGTGAGATGTGTGTTAACCTCATATAGCCCAATGGTGGGCAAAGATTGGGCATAATAATAAACAGTTGTAATACTTACGAGTAACAAAAAAGGTCTGTTTAAGTTTTGTAGAAAAATAACTGACATAGGAAACTTAATGTCTATTGTCCATTGAGAAAATACATATGAATAAAATTATTACAACTATTTATGTGATTTATTTTTTAAATTAATGGACTATATTAAGAAGTAAAAAGGACACCGATTTGTTTGAGATACAATGCTTGCCCAGCACCCGCACCATCTTTTCTCATACAAAATTGTATTAAGTATATAAGTTACTTGGTACTCCGCCTTTTCACCGAAAATTGATTGCCAGAATCGCTAACGTTTCAAAGAATTTTATTTCACCGAATAATTATCTCCGAAACCACTTAGCATTTGCAAATTGTTTTGTTTCCCAACAACACTTTTACCTGTATGTTCCTGGTACACTTTTTAAAATGACACTTTTCAATATTTCAGCTTTCATCACTTCTGGCACTTTGTCGCCGGTTAGTCGGCAAGTGAAAATCGGCCAAACAAGTTTCGGCGAAAAGGTAAGATACCAACATACTTACAAATTACTATTACTTAACCAACTTAAACAGTGTACGAAACATAGATAATAGTATTGGTAGAAAAGTTAAGTCAGGGCCGAATGTCTCAATGTATTATACGTGCTATTATATAATAAAATATAATAAAACTATAAATCATAATATAAATATTTTACAGGACCAATTTTCACACACGGTTAATTAGACCCAAACTAAGCTCTAGGCTTGTACGAGTATTATGGACTCTAACTACTACATATACATACACAAATTATACTCTATATTAATATCTAATTGACACCCAGACGTCGTCGCCGAAAACTTGATCTGTACATATTGTTGACTCCGGAATCGAACCTGCAACCCCTGACACAGAAAAGGCTCTCACAAACTACTGTGCTAAAAGGCTTGTCAATTAGCTAATGAACAGTTATCATTCATATTCCAAACGCAAAGATAGTTGACTAATTAACAAACTTCAATTTACCGACGGACGCCATTCCTACTACTTACCTTGAACAACTTGCCTGACGGACTTCAGAAACCTACTCTTTACTAATTAACTACAAAACTTTACACCTAAAGCTTCCTTTTAAATATTTATGTTGAAAGTCAGACGGCTTTTAGGTCGGATTTTGTGGAGCCAAGGTTAACATGTATGAAGACTATGAAGTTATACTACTAATTAGGATTTATTAGACGACTTTAGACAAGATTAGACGTGCCTGAAATACATACCAGTACCTTCTCTTGGTTTTTGATTTTTGTTAAATATTAATCTAAAACCATTCATTTTTATTGCACATCTGTATAGATGTGCAAAATAATGTGTATACGAGTATCACAAGCATTAATTACATCTTGTGTGAATTAAATAAATTGATAAAAATGAATAAACTAGTCCCATTAAGATTACGTAGCGCTGGTGCCGTAGTTTGACTAAGCGATGTTAGTTCATTGCGATTGTTAAGCAACGTGCAGCTCGACCCCTACTTGGATGGGTGGCCGATAGTGGCATTTCTATCTGAGCGCTACCGTGCTTCGGAGGGCACGTTAAATTGTCGGTCCCGGTTGTTTCAATCGATAGACCATGTCGGAGGCCTTTAGGCGGTCTGAAAATACCGACACCAGGGTTGGCCAAGATTATATTCAGGTATTCTAGATGTTCTCCAGAGAGCCCTATTTTCATTGTTCATAAGCTTCATTTTGTTCCTACTACAACTTTACATTAAAATCGTTAATGTAAAGTTGTAGTAGGAACGTATATAAAATCTCTACAAATATTGCCCATGCTTTTTTCCAGCCAAAAAGATTCAATTAGTTTGGATGAAATTGCAACCAGTTTTGTCCCAATCACACTAGTGCGTTCGCCTTATGTAGCGGACACTTACAACTTTGAACAGCGGTTGTCGTCCACCGAAAATAAAAATAAACCCTTTTTTTTAAAGTCTGAGTATTTATGCCTTATTTGTGGCATTAACAATAAGCATTTCGCACGCTATTCTAGTAATAGAAGCGAACGTTCGGTGACCAAAGTATATAGAACAAAAATTAGCTACCGCATAAGGCCAACACTGTAGTGTAACTGATGCATTATAGTTCAGTCCGAGTAAATAAAAAAATCGGAAACAAACTTGCATCTGAAGCTGAAGTTATCGCAACGTCTCCGAAACTCCTAACTACATCGGAGATAAATAACAAAAATGGAGATATCCCTAAAATTGGCAAACACTTATCTGTAAAAATGTCGGGAATCGGGATCACGGATGACGACGAAGTTTCGATGGAGTCGGGAATATCGGGACCAAGTCGGGGACGAACGTGCAGTGCCGGGCAGGAGAGAATACCCATTGGTCGACCCTTTTTTCAGGATATTTGGCTTGTTTTAAATTCATATTTTATTTATTTTTTTTCCTATCAATTACATTCTACAATTTCCTTTCGTCTTAAGTCAGTTTGTTTTACAAGTACAAGTCACTACTCTATTATCCTCACTGCAACACTGCAGGTAGTCTTCACACGCTAAATGTTGACAAAGGCGGGGACCTATGTGCTGTACCGGACAGGAGAGAATAGGTTACCATATATATACCATACTAGCAGCGCCCCGCGGTTTTACCCGCGTTGTGCCCGTTCCCGTGGGAATTTCGGGAATTTTTTTACATAAAAACCTTCCTCTTGAATCACTCTACCTATTACAAAAAACCGCATCAAAATCCGTTGCGTAATTTTAAAGATTTAAGCATACAGACAGACAAACAGACAGACACGAAAAAGAGACGACTTTATTTTATACTATGTAGTGATAATAGGAATAGGAAACCCATAGGTTTTTGCCCCTTCCATATCTTTGGAAGATACCTTTAATTTTTTTATCGATGGGTATTTGTAGATCCGTGTCAGACCCAGTGCGACTGCGGGGCGCCCGAACAGACCATGCAGCACGTTCTGACCTGCCCCTCTAACCCTGAAAGCTGCACATTGAGTGACCTCATGTGCGCCAATGACAAGGGCATAGGGGCAGCGAAGCACTAGAGCGGGCTCATTTAAAAAGTTAATTTTTGTGCCATCGACACGAAGAAGAAGAAGAAGTCTACTGCCGGGTACTGTATATGTGAGTCCGGACTCGCTGGAAGCGCCGAGTGCCAAATAAAACTCGTTATTATTGAGAAGGGTCGTTTATTATTACCTTCATAATACTTTTTACGTGTAATAAGTTCTTTATATTATACGTTTTAACTGTGCTATGTCTAGTTTTGACGAGTTTAGAGTAAAGTGAGTATACAAAACATAGGTACGACTCTTGTTAAGTTTTGTAGAGTAAACATGACATAATTATGCGCAAAAATTACTAAAGTATATAAATACTAGTACCTAGTACATATTGTTATAAAGTATTTGTGTATCTATGTGTATCAGTTAGTTAGATTCCATAATACAAGCTTAGAGCTTAGTTTGCGTCTAATTAATTTGTGTGTAATTTTTTCCGTGTGCATTTATTGATTTATTTTATACTAGCTGTGCCCTGCGGTTTCACCCGCATTTATGCAGTCAATGCTTACCGTTTAAACCTTCCCTGGACTTTCATAAATATTTCAAGACCAAAGTTAGCCAAATCGGTTAGGCCGTTCTCGAGTTTTAAGCAGACTAACGAACAGCAATTCATTTTTATTTGTATAGATTTTGAAATTTGACTGGGGTGCTATTAATCGAATTCTAAAAATAGTTTAAACCATTGAGATAGGTTTTTGTTAACTTCCGTCACTTCCGTATGTGCTTCCGTCTCGGGACACGGGACTCAGAGACGTCAAATGCGTCCTTAGTAGAGATTTAACGAGTGATTTTGACTTAACGAATGTATGAAAAATTACGTCTTTGACCTTACAGCTACGAGTATTTCACGTAACTAGACCGAAGTCAATTTACGACATCAATACTAATAAACAATTTGTTTCCTATCCCTCGCTAGAGCCCAACTAATGCCTCCATTTCATCGGCAAAGATATCAAGTTGCTAAAGGAACATATACACTTTCCGATTACTTTATGCTATACGATTTTGATTATCCTCGAATAAAATTTAAATGTGTTTTTAGGAGCTTTTTTCAACATTACAGATTTCAGGATAGGCTGGCTATTGTAATTCGAATACTTTGTAATACATTTTAAATAATTTTAATTACAATATGATGTCTAAATCGTTACGTAAGTATGCATAAGTTATCGTGATACCTAAATTTGGCCTTACCAAACGAAAGTTTTACCTTGTAAAAAGAAAATAATTTTATTATACAATCCTCCGACGAATCGGATAGTGTATAGGCCCCTTCATACACCCCACCGTCTCCATTACTGTATTTTCCACTAATTCGTCAGTTGTTTGATGTTAAACGACATATTTCGCAATATAGGTACCTACTTATGTTTAGTCAGTATGTTCATACCTCCTAGTTATATCACGTTATTTATTTCGTTTACCAAGTTTTATGTATTCCTTTCATTAAAAGTAAATGTTAGCAAGTAAATAGAGAAAGATGGGAAGAGGGTAAGCCTTTGCCCTACAGTGGGACAATTCAGGCTGAAAATGAAATAAATAATAAATAAACGTAAGTCGCTTTGTGTATGTCTAGTTATATTATTTCGAAGCACCGATTTTACCCGCGTTGTACCCGTTCCTGTAGGAATTTTGGGATGAAAGTAAGCCTTAGGCATACCTTTTGAATGTAGAGATATACAAAAATATTTCTTCTTATATTTATTCAAATGCGATTGGTAGTTTCGGTAGTTCTAGCGCGTTCAAACAAAAAAAATTAGCAATAGTTTATCCTTGGGCATTGATGGTAAAATAGACAAGAAACTATTCCATGTCATTTACATTTCTTAGTAATATACAATCAGTATTGCACGTGTGTCTGTCTGATTCATCTAAGCAACGCCCTTTTTGTATCAGTGAGTCATAGGCACTCTGTCATCTTAATCTTGTCCTAAATTGTGTCATATCAGCTATTTATTAAGAAATACTCTTATTGGATGTTAATAAAATCGGATCTGCATAACACCATCAAATTCTATTCCAAAAATCGAATAATTTTGAAAACCACTACCATAATTCCTTTACTTCTTAATTAACTTCACCTTCTTAAGTAAATTTATTTGATCGATAGGTCTTTGCCCAGCAGTGGGACCAGTTATAAAAAAGTGCATGTAAAACATTTATGACTAAGGGCGGATTGCACAAGCATTCTTAATTGTATTTAGCGCCTAAATATATTTTATAAACAAACTAGCTGCGCCCCGCGGTTTCACCCGCTTTGTACCCGTTCCCGCGGGAATTTCGGGATAAAAAATAGACGTTGTCCGATTCTCAGGCCTACCCGATATGTACACAAAATTTCATGAGAATCGGTCGAGCCGTTTCAGAGGAGTTCAATTAGGTACGCACACCGTGACACGAGAATTTTATATATTAGATGACATTCGTTTTAAATAGTGTTCTATTCCGTGTAATATAAAATACAAATTTCAACGCACAGCTTTTGTTTCCATATATTTAAGTATTAACCAGATTTAAGAGTTCTTGCACAAGCCGCCGTTAATATGTTTTTATGAATTCAATTACAATTCAGTCATTTTCTCAAAAGATAACGCCAAAACTACATTAATAATTTTACTTGTTACATCAAATGATTATTTGATCTTGTCCTCACGTCAATACACGTTTCGTCCGTAAATTTTTCCGGACATTTTTGTGTCACTTGACCGTTATCTCGTAATGGGAAGTGACCTTTATGACGGCGGTGCTCTCTCTATAGATACTTGACAGATTAATGTACCGGGCTTATTACATATTAGGATCCAATCTTATATCTAAAAGAAGTATTTTTCAGAATAAGGGTGCGTTTCCATTGAAGAGTGGAGCTGTGCGGAGTTCAACTTCTTCTTCATCAAGTGGATGGTCACCCTGACCAATCCTGGTGTCAGAGTTATTGAGCCGCCAAAGGCCTCTGACGTGGCTCATGTAACGACTACTATCCGTAGAAAGTAACCGGGACCGACGGCTTAACGTGCCCTCCGAAGCACGGAATCATCTTACTTTTCGGGCAATCAGGTGATTCAGCCTGCAATGCCCTAACTGACAATCAACTGACCAATCACAATGCATTGCGAAGATTTTGATAATTCTAATGATTGGTCAAACGGGTTCCGCACCGCCTATGCTCCACTTCAACGGAAATCACTACATATTATAAAACAAAGTCCCCGGCCGCGTCTGTCTGTCTGTCTGTCCGCGATAAACTCAAAGGGATTTAAACGCGGTTTTAAAAAATAGATAGAGTGATTCAAGAGGAAGGTTTATATGTATAAAAATACCTGAAATTCTTACGGAAACGAGCACAACGCGGGTAAAACTACGGGGTGCACAATAATAAATAATTGATAATTATTAAAGTGAGTTTACACTTCCGCTGTACTCAGAGACGTCAAATCATTCCTTAAAAGAGATTAATGATTTGACATATAACAAATGAAAAATTACGTCAATTAGTGAATACAACGAAGCATTTATTAATAAAGGCAAGAGGAAGCCTCATTGTTACCAGATTATTCATTGCAACACATACTTCCGTCGTTATAAACCCACTCATTGTTAGTGAGCATTGTAAACATATGCCCTGGATGGGTATTGGATAGTAAATAAGTAAATTGACAATACCACACACAGAGAGGATTTAAATCTGGTTTCAGGGCTGTCAGTTTTCAATATTTATAAGCTTTTGTAGAGACCAAAGAAGTACGTTTACTAAAGTAAGTAAATTCGAGCAGGCTAGTGGCCAAACTTGGTGTCAGGGTTTTTAGTATTTTTATTTATTTTACTAGAAAAATCTGATAGAAGTTTATGTATTCATGTATGGACGTGTGTATGTTTTCACGGAAAAACTACTGATCAGATCTGGATGAAAATTATCACAGATATGACTACTTGTAAAACTGACACAATGGCGATTTTATCTATGACTCGGGAACCCTACAAAGCGGGGAACCCTAAACCTTTTCCCTAAATTGAGACCTCGTTTTTTTTCTATTTAAAATAATTAATGACTAGCAGCGCCCCGCGGTTTTACCGCCGTTGTGCCCGTTCCCGTGTGTGTTTCAGGGTGAAAAGTAGCCCATAACCTTTCCGATGAATGTAGCCATCTAATAAAAAAAGAATTATTCAAATCGGATTGGTAGCTTCTGAGATTAGACCTTACAAATAAACAAAGTTAGAAACTTTACCTCTTTATAATACATTATTGTATTATTGTATGTATTAACAAAAATATTCTTTCTTAATCTGGAATCTTTAATTAGCTTTAAGTTGATTCACTCCGTTTTGTTTCTACTTAATTATTAGCTGTTGATTCTCCCAAAATGTAAAAATAAAAAACTTGAGAGGTGTCAAGGGACACCCGGATGGAACGAAGTTTATTTATTATCAACAAATATAATCGTCGCGACACCACACTGTTTAATGCGAAATAGAAAGACGAAACGAAAATATCTAGCTTGCTTTCTATAAGAGAGAGAGAGAGACAGACAGAGAAACATGCGCACGCCAGAGAGAGACAGACAGAGTGCACATGTTTCTCTGTCTGTCTCTCTCTGGCGTGCGCAAGTTTCTCTGTCTGTCTCTCTCGCGCATGTTTCTCTGTCTGTCTCTCTCTGGCGTGCGCAAGGTTCTCTGTCTGTCCCTCTCTGGCCTAAAAAGTGTCGTTACCTTTTTTTCCGTCTAGCCCCCTTTCGCAACGCGCGATAAGGAACTTCGTTCCAAAAAATGGCCGATATTCCACAGCCAACCCTATCACCAAATACCAGACTATGTATATTGTACATTAATATACGTAGAAGTGAATACAAATAGGCAGTAGCAAAGATTACAAATAATCATGAGTTACAAACAACATTTGTGAGTAGCAATCTCTCTAAAATACTAAGTACAACATCAGCGATCTTATTAATAAACATAGACCAGATTTGTTGCGGGAACTAGGTAGCCTAGTTCTCGTCTCAAAGTGCTGTTTGATAATGAAAGATTCAGGAGAAATTAACTGAATTATTTATGAACCAATAAAAAGTTGTCTTAGATACCTAAAGTCTTAAATAAATCTTAGATATATTAATGCATATAATAAAGCTGAATAGATTATTATGTTTGACCGCGATTATCGCAGAAACTACCAATCTGATTTTAATAATTATTTGTTTGTAATGGATATATGTATAACTAGCAGCGCCCCGCGGTTTTACCCGCGTTGTGCCCGTTCCCGTGGGAATTTCGGGAATTTTTTTACATAAAAACCTTCCTCTTGAATCACATAACCTATTACAAAAAACCGCATCAAAATCCGTTGCGTAATTTTAAAGGTATAAGCATACAGACAAACAGAAGACAAACAGACGCGACTTTGTTTTATACTATGTAATGATGTTCAACGGAAAGGTTATAGGCCATTTTATCATCCCGATTCTAACGGAAAGGTTAGAACGTTTTAAACGGGTACATTACGGATAAAACCGCGGGGCTCTGCCAGTTCATAACAAAAGACTACATTTATAATAGCAACTAACCTTAATATTCAATGTGTATGAAAGCATACATATTGCTTTCATCAATCACCCTTCATATATTTTTTTTATCTAATAATTGATATAAAAACAGTGTCTGTCACATATAACATTATTCATTCACAGTATAATAGCATTTGTATGCTTCCATCGACTGCAAATGGACAATGATCCTGTAACGCTCATCATCTATATTTCCGGTTCCGAATGAGTAGAAACGCACCCATAATTTAAATAAAATTAAACCAAATCTAAGTATTATTATGCAAAGATTAAAGAATCTATAAATATAGCTCTTTTACCCTTTCAAAATCGGTTAAAAGCACTAATCAAACGAACGCGATCACATGTAATATGTAAACCAAGGTTAATATACGAACCGTTAAAAAAACGGCCAGTCATCAATTTAATATCGGAGTGCGAATAAGTGGCTATTCAAGCAATTTACTGTAATATCATTTTACCATTTTTACCTCCGATGTGCTCACACGATGAAAAAGTTTTTCCATCAGAGATTACACCGAGGTTGGATGAGGCATTCATAGAAAATGTATTGAAGATAATTACTTGGAGCTACGCCATTGATGGATTTAATACTTTTAAAATGTGATTCGATGTGCTAATAGACTTCCTTATTGAAGAGTATTTTGTTATTTTATCGGTTCGATGACTTTATTAGCCATATTAATAAACGCGTATTAAGCATAGTTTAGCTATAAAATGGTTTGTCACTTTCCGACATACGCAATTTTCCGAAGAGTAAAAGAGACAAAACACAGTATAACATTGTTTTCGTTACACCGCGTTTATCAATAAGGCGGCATAAGTCTTATGTTCTAATAGTTAACTGTTCTCAGCTTTTTATCCCAAACCCATTACATTAAGAATTTGGTTTAGGCCCATCTCGTAGCCAGATTTGGTAGCTAGCTTCCAAATGGGAGAAATAATCCCGATTCGAAGCTGGCTACGAAATAGGAATTCGAAAGTCCAAGATTTAAGATTTTAACTAGTAAAAATAAAAAATAACCCTAACCTACCGAATAGATCGTTCCCATTTAGTAGCTAGCTACAAGATGGGAAAACACTTTTCTCATTTCGTAGCTAGCTACCAAATCTGGCTACGAGATGGGCCTAAACTAAGAATTTCAGGACAAAAACTGACTGTACTTATGTGCTCATTAAGTATTACAAATTGTTACATAACTTATTCTAATCTTAAATACAGAAAACATCATAATACCAAATAGGTAAATAAATATAAAGATATTTTAAAAAAGAGCTATTTTTTATCTTAAAGATACCGTCCTGATTAGACTATGAACTAGATAAAATCTACAAGCTAAAAATATGGAATTCCCCAATTAGCTACAACGTGCAGCTACCTTTATCTTTAAGTGCTCACATTAATCAGCGGAAAAACCAATGCCGTTACTGAGTCAGACACGCCTACTTTTGTAAAACTCGTAATACCTAATACTCTTCGTAATATACATACACTCATCGATTACTAATATTAACTGTTAACGGCTGATCTAGAGAATCCACATTTTCCTTTTATGTTACACTAGCAGCGCCCCACGGTTTTACCCGCGTTGTGCTCGTTCCCGTGGGAATTTAGGGATTTTTTATACTTATAAACCTTCCTCTTGAAATCACTCTATCTATTAAAAAACTGCTTCAAAATCCGTTGCGTACTTTTAAAGAGCATACATTGGGACAGACAGACAGCGGAAAGTGACTTTGTTTTATACTATGCAGTGAAGTTGGATATTTATAAAATACCGGGACTCACTTCGTTTCAACGAAAACCGCTTGATAATATCCGTTCAGTATTTTTTTAGTTTAGATTTTCCATTCAAACAATTTTTTTATTATAAAACTTGTTTATGTTTTGCGATCTCTATCCGTTTTTTAAAAATAAATTGGAAATGTATTTCTTCGTAAGCAAAGTTTTTATTTGTTTCTTTTCGGATTCAAAATGGTTCCAATTTCAACAAAAGACAGTAGGTATAGATCCCACCAAAAACATAAATGTAAAAAAGGAGAGCCAAGTTCAATACAAAAATTATACATGGCTATGGGCTTCGCTGCAAAAGGAATGGAGATCTAAATGAGGGCCAAGTTCTAGGCAATATCTCAATATGTATTTATAGGAACAAAATAACATTATGAACAAGTATTAAACTCTATTTCTTCTCTTTATTCGATACCTATGACAATTGCTGTTATTTAAAAATGTGAGATCTTAAAGTGAGTTAGATTTGACTTGACCAGTTTTCATTACAGCAGTCATTTTATAAAGTTATTCAACATATAACAACAAACTGGCCAAGTTTAATCTAACTCACTTTAAGATCTCACATTTTTAAATAACAGCAATTGTCATAGGTATCGAATAAAGAGAAGAAATAGAGTTTAATACTTGTTCATAATGTTATTTTGTTCCTATAAATACATATTGAGATATTGCCTAGAACTTGGCCCTCATTTAGATCTCCATTCCTTTTGCAGCGAAGCCCATAGCCATGTATAATTTTTGTATTGAACTTGGCTCTCCTTTTTTACATTTATGTTTTTGGTGGGATATCATTACTTTTTGTAAAGAAAACTAGGTATTGATATTTATTGTTTTTTCTTGCGTTTCCGCTGCATAGGTACTTTGGTTCGTTCGCATTTTAAATTGTATCGTATTATTATCGTATAGCGCTTGTGAGCCGCGCGCTGCCCCCGCGTACGAGTAAGGACTCACGAAGCGGTTTTCACCCGTGCCCGCCGCGGTGGCGGAATGGAGTTTTATTTTCAAAACTCACGAGACCGGAGTTTTGTGCGGTTACGCAGCCGTCGCGGTTGCGATTATCGCCCGCAAACTTGGCGGTTGATAATCGCAAGACGGGCGGTTAAACGATCAGTTGAGTTCCAGACCGTCATGGACTCACACCAGAAACTACTACGCAACGAGTAATAACAAGTCACTGCAAAATGGCGTCGGATTTCTAATCATCTAAATATCTGTATTCTACAAAGGCTGCGGGCCCGCAACCGTGGCGGGCACGGGTGAAAACCGCTTCGTGAGTCCTTAGCCTACAAGTGCGAGGCGCGAGCGAGTTCAACCAGCATTCTTAAATTAGTCAATACATACATTATATCGGTAACAATAATACATCGCTTTACTACCATGCAGGTATAAACCAACCGACCCGCTAAATTTTTACCAAATCGCTACCGCTTATAATTGTGTACTATTCATCAGAGCGTGACGCTGATTGGCTGGGGCGACGGTGGACCGACCGCGTCATAAGTACCTACCGCGCGCCGCCGACGACACACCGTTGGCCGGTTGTTTAGCGCGAAATTTAAGTTTTTTTGAATGGGGACACCACTTATTTTTTTTTACTTAACTTTACGTTTATATTGCAGTTAAATAGCAAATATAATAATACATATATATTGGGATAGTTTCAAATATCTGCTAGTAACGGTTCCAACGCTACAATTAAAAAATATATTTTTTGTATGGGGACCCCCTCTATTTTTTAACTATTTTATATTTTTAGATTTTTTCTTACGCTTACACACAATTACCGAGCTAGATTCCAAATTTCATCCTTCTAGGTCATCTGGAAGTAGGTTAGGTTTAGGTACTATATGTCAGTCAGTCAGTCAATACTAAAATTTACGACTTTCTGACGTTCATATCTTTATAACCGTTTGAGCTAGCTTCATGAAATTTGGGTTTCTAGATGTCCTAATGGATATAATTAAACACACGAAGTTTCATGTGTTTACGTTAAATAGGTTTTGAGTTATAGAAGGGTCAAAAGTGGCACCAAATGGTTCGTGTAATATTACACTCTGCGCTGGCTAGCCGTTCCTTTGCTTGAACTTGGCTTGACACGCTGCCGCGTGTCTAGATTAGTATAACGCCATGTCAGAGGCCTTTGGCGGCTCAATAACTCTGACACCAGGATTGGTCAGGTCGTTTTTGATTTCAACCGATTTAAAAAGGGGATATCAGTCAATTGATTGATGTCAATAACCGAAACGTATTAATAATAAATCTAGTAAATTTATTGGAGTATCCTTTGGGTAAGTTATAGGTATCAAGAGAACAAAGTTAGTAACAAACATGGCTTGCGAAGTATTCGTATGCCGAGAGCGACCCGCGGTACTTTGTGGCGCGAAGAAGAGGGTGTAGCGAGAAAAAAAATCGTTATACAAAAACCGAGGTCTTCCGAAGTCTTTTCTAAACTTTGGCGATTTGAACATGTAGTATTAATACTACTATGTATCATTGGTAAAACTGTTTTTTTCTTCTTCCGGATTACTTATTACTATCTAAAAGTGTAAACACACAATAGCATTTATGGAGTTTTACTGTCTCATTGGCTACAAACAAAACAGTCTTAGTCAGTCTCACAACATCTATCAGAACACATTATTTAGTCTTACAGACATAAAAGTGTGACATACAAAAAATAACAGACATTATACGAACCAACACTAATCTCAGAACTTCCAACAGCTCAAGAGCCTCCAAAATTATCTAACTAACGCTGAAACAACGAAAAACAAAATCTCTACCAATAGATACATGTCTGTATCCCAATTCCTGTATCTCCATTGAATTTCAGCCAAGTTCTCCTGACTTGGCCGGCTCCGGGCACGAGACGTGCGCGGCCAATAAATGCGGCCACTCTGTTAAATGGGCCACCCCTGGGACTGACCTCCTGATAAAACTGGCTAATCAAACTTTTTCCCGTGTTAAACTTTAAAGAGACCACGTGGATAGATACTATCGCGCCAGGGTCGGACGAGGGTGGGGTAAAATGGGTTCAAGTTAACTGAAATTCTTACTGCCGCTCTTCATAGACTAATTGACGTAATTTTTCATACATTAAATGGCAAGCTTTAATGATTATGCCTAATCCTCCTCACTGTACTGATGATAATGACCTTTAGTGAGTTGATAGGCCCTTGCCCAGCAGTTGGACATTACAAGCACTTTACATGTCAAAATCACTCATTAAATCTCTACTAAGGAAGCGTTTGTCGTCTCTGAAAACGGGCGTTAATAATTTTGTAAGTATCACTAGATAACTGTTACAGTTACTGTTAAGCTATAGTAGTGCAGTCATATCCATGACTGGTGATATCACCAGTGTTGATTATAATATACAATATCAAAATTAGTCGAATCGACCAAGCCGATGTGTTTTAGCAAGCCAAACAAACATCAATTCATTGTTACATACATTTATGGCCATATAAATAAACGCGTATTAAAAACAGTTTAGCTATCACATGGTTTTTCACTTTCTGACATACGCAATTTTCCTAAGAGCAAAAGAGACAAAACACAGTATAACAGTTTTTTAGTTACACTGCGTTTATTTTATAATGCGGATAAAGATTTCTTCTTTATTGGCGTAACATTCGCAAAAAAATAATGTAAATAGCTACTCATCCTCTTAATATCTGATACGTAATAAGTATATAGGATACTTTCCTGTTAAAAACAACCTACAATAAACGTACAAAAAAGCTCAACCTTTCAAGGAATTCTTTCCCAATATTCAATTACAGATCCGTATCCAACATCAAAGATTAAAGAACTAAATAATCCCCTAAGAAAACAATTGGGCCGTGCATAAAATCCTTGAGTACGTCCACTCATCTCGTTGAGAAGTGTTCTCGACTTGATACTTTTGCTATACTCTGCGGGGAATATTAAGATATTTTATCCTTCATTAAATATTTAGTTAGTCCTTGGGGTGCATGTTATACATATTGAAACTGCCCTTAGGGCAAATACTGTAATATATATAAATAATCTTGTTGTTAGTTCGAGTAGGTCAGTGGTCAACCCTGGTGTTGGAGTTTTTAGACCGCCTAAAGGCCTCCGACATGACCTACACGAACGAACAACGGATCTTCACTACATAGTATTAAACAAAGTCGCTTTCCGCTGTCTGTCTGTCTGTCCCTATGTATGCTTAGATCTTTAAAACTACGCAACGGATTTTGAAGAGGATTTTTTAAATAGATAGAGTGATTCAAGAGGATGGTTTTTATGTATAAAAAATTCCGAAATTCCCACGGGAACGGGCACAATGCGGGTAAATCGCGGGGCGCTGCTAGTATTGTATAAAGTTTTTGTGTAATTCAAGTATTCCTGTAACAATATTGATTAATGAAATATATCTTACTAGCAGCATTCTGCGGGTTTTTCCGTATTATACATATTTAGTCTACCTTCTTTATTAATAATTTTATAATCGTACTTTTATTCTACTAATTAGCGCTTTTAAGCATACCAACTCGTCTACTTTATTTATTGCTCCTACAGCATAGAACATTAATACTCAAACGGAATCTCTTGTCGTATTAAACGTCACTTTGAAGAAAATAATGTTCACTGAAAACGCAGAGTGTTTTAAAGGTCACAACAGCGGTCAAGCCACAGGGTCGAACGCTGACCCATCAGAAACGGACTTCCTTTGGCAGCCTTTTAATATCGCCTAATAGTGACCGGCCACATTACCGCATTGCTCGTTTTTACCCATTTTTACTGACTTTGCCCATTCTTACCTATTTTTGCCCCATTCCAAACGAATAACAATATCATTACGTTTTATATTCAGTCTTCAGGAATAACTGATCGGGAATGTGCTAGCGTAGGTATATCAGATCAGGGATATGGTGAGACACTAAATAAAATACTAGCAAGGAACCGCAGTTTTACCCGATTTTTGCCCGTTTCCATGGGAATTTCGGGATAAAACATATGGCTTTCTATCAAAAAAATAATTATTTAAATCGGACTAATAATTCCCGAGATTAGCTCGAACATACAAACAAACTAGATCAGTATCCATTCTTCCCATTGAATGTGGCTAACCATTACAAAAATAATTATTGAAATCGGACTAGTAATTCCCGAAATTACCTCGAACATACAAACAAACTAAATACTCGTAATTATACCTACGATGGTGCTGTCTGTTTCACAATTTACAAATCTTTACTCATTATAAAACAAAATCTCCAAAAGCTGACTGTACATATGTAATCTCTCTCTCTCTTCGTGGCTATGTGTCCCACATGGTGGTGGGGTCAGCCTTCCTTCCTTGACTGTACATATGTAATCTCTCTCTCTCTCTTCGTGGCTATGTGTCCCACATGGTGGTGGGGTCAGCCTTCCTTCCTTGACTGTACATATGTAATCGATTTCTTCAAAAACTACTGAACGGACTTTCATGAGGTTTTCACCATGCAGTGATTCAAGAGGAAGGTTTGTGACTACTTTTCATGCCAAAACTCCCACATGGACGAGTAAAACCACGGAACACTGCTAGTGTAATATACAACTCAGATTAATTTGATGGATTACCTAATCTAATGAACCCCCTTTTATTAAATTGTTAATAAAAATCAGTAATTACATTATTACATCAAAATAATCGTAATTATTATATCATCAAATAGAGTACTTATATTTAATTAAAATGGCATTTGATAAACAAAGTGATCAAATAACCTTAGGTTCAAACGAGTTTAGAGAATGAGATAAGCAAATAAATGAAATTGTATTCTTTCAATTGCTCAGTACAATCTGCTGGTAATCTTCTGGCTAAGACCGCGTAGATTGCCTAAGTAGGTTTTTCAATAAGGATTTCCATACATATTCAAAAGTATAATCTGCGGAGCGACCCTTTCAACAGAGTCCTTGCATAATGGTATGTAAAACAAATGAATATTTCGGGGTCGATAACGTAGCTGTAGACATTCTATACATTTTCTTGAATTGTAGGAGATACATAGGTTCATAAATATCGGAGTCTATAGTAATACTAGCTGCGCCCCACGGTTTCACCCGCGTTGTACCCGTTCCCGCGGGAATTTCGGGATGAAAAATAGATGTTGGCCGATTCTCAGACCTACTCAATATGCTCACAAAATTTCATGAGAATCGGTCGAGCCGTTTCGGAGGAGTACGCGAACGAACACTGTGACACGAGAATTTTATATATAAGAAGAAGATTATAAAGAGGTAAAATTTGTAAGTTTGTTTGTTTGTATGTTCGAGGTAATCTCAGGAATTATCAGTCCGATTTTGTAATAGATAGCCACATTCAACGGGTAGGTTATAGGCTATTTCTCATCCCAAAATTCCCACGGGAACAGGCACAACGCGGTTAAAACCGCGGCGCGCTTCTAGTAATATATAAAAGTATATCATGGATCTTTCAGCTTTCGGGTTTAGCGATCACAGTGCGCTTTTTTGAAATGCTTAGTTTTGACTATATGTTAACAATACTGATGATATCTTCAGTGAGATGAGACGCCTTTGCCCAGCAATGGGACAATGGAAGCTAATACTTACAAAATCGCTAGTCGCGATCTCTACATCATGACACCCTCTTAGTAAGGTAAAGTCATATTGTGATTTATATCTCCTCACAATAGTACTGATCGTAAAACCATTAAATATTAGTTAAGTATTCTTACTTGAAGGCGTTCTAAAAACTTCGGTTGGCCACTAACCAACACGAATTTACTTATACATACTAGTATTACCTAACTGTATTTTTTCCATTTCAATATTAATTACTTCGTTGAGGCGTAGTAAACGTAGTTTCAATTCAATATTCATTACTATATTAATAATTAATGAAGCGTGAAAAAACATCCTACCTATATTTATCAGATTTGGGGTTTCACTCAATATAAAGGAAAGCACATTTGAATACAGTGCGGTATGATATGTGTAGGTACCTAACTCCAATAGTACTTTGACTTCATCGTACGTCCTCTCAATTATAGAACCAAAGGCTTTATATGTAGTTAAATCAAAGCAGACACGCCGAAGTCTTTGTAGTCAAAGAAACATCAGAAACGCCTTCATTTAAAGTCGGTTAAAACCAATATAATTACTAATTCTAATGCTCTACAAAGCTCTAACGTAATAATTTCAAAAAGAGAATTCTGGTACGGAATCCATCTTAGTATTAACGCACGATGTTGCCATAAAACATTCGAGTAACATAGACGTTGTTGCCAACCGAAGGGAAAATAACCTGGTGAAATATGATGTTGCTAGTGTGTAAAATAAGAAGGATCATAACGGGCGATTGAGTTGCCACTGTGCCGTAACACAGGGCCGCATCCAAACTATCACTTTCCCATCGTAAAAATGGCGGAGCGAAGACAATATTAAAGTACAGTATTTTTCTTCAGTAAATGCCCCTATTTTTCACAGATAGTAACGGATATTGGCGCTCTATTTCAATATTTGAAGTGGAGTTTTTAACTCTCGATGCAAAATAGGGTTTTATTGGTTTGACGGATGTATCTGTAGCTTTTTGTGGCATTATAGCTCTTTGTTTGTATATCCATTTTGTTTATTATGTTAGTATTTTAAAGATAACTTGATAAATTGGGAGAGAGTTTGTAATTATAACAATTCAATCGCTAATACCTATTTTAAAAACTATTTTTGAATGAAATATCAATAGGTAATATTTGCATGAGAATAAAAAAATATTCTTTACAACAGATAGAACTCAGTTACATCACAAACTATTAACACCCCTTGCTTTTACCCAGCAGTTTAAAGTTCATATATTTATACTCTCTTTAAGGTATTTATGATATGTTACCTATTCTATTCTTTTGGGTTAGTATCTATAGGACTTCGTCTCGATATGACTAGGTAGCCGATACGACATAATCGTAGTTTGACTAAATCTCGATTGGACTCGATCTCGATTGGACTTGATCGTTATTTGACCAGATCTTTGTATGACTACTCAGTGTATTGTTTTGTGGGAGTACAGTTGTGTTCAATATGATGATATGTAATATTTTATTTCTCTGGCTCAGACGACTACTACTTTCAACTAAAGGGTCTACTCGGCCCGCGAGCTTAGACGACTACTACAAAAAAAAAATAACCCTAACCTACCGAATAGTACGTAAAAACAATTTTCTTACTATTCGGTAGGTTAGGGTTATTTTTTTTTTTGTATCAGTTACGTAAAAAAAAATAACCCTAACCTACCGAAGAGAGTGGTCGACTGAACCCGCGGGCTCAGTAAGCCCTTTAGCGGTAGAGAATCGAGTTAATACTTTTTGATACAATTGTACGTCATATAAATATGTGGTCAATCTGATAAATAGTCATACAAAGATCTGGTCAAATAACGATCAAGTCCAATCGAGATCGAGTCCAATCGAGATTTAGTCAAACTACGATTATGTCGTATCGGCTACCTAGTCATATCGAGACGAAGTCCTATAGATACTAACCCATTCTTTTCTTATTAAAAAGTAAGATCAAAATTGTAAAAGTATTTATTGATGTCCTCTACACTGCAACAAGAAGTAGGATTAGATTTAGTTGGTCTAAAATAAAGAAGTCAGTAAGTACGTAGCACTTCCTTAGTAATACTCATTCCTCGTACAGTAATCTCACTGTAAAAGTTCCAAATTCCAATTAAGTGAGCCCCTCGCATCCCAGTGCGGCCCTGTAGTACTGGACCTGACATCTTTCGCCAAAAAAAATGTACCCGCTTTACAAGAGTCGCCTGACCGCTTCATTTTTCCACCATTTTCCGCCCGGAACACGTCAAAACGGTTATTTTTTGCCGCCAAAATATCAGGACGTGATTTCTATATGAAATTGATTGCTCTTGTGGTTAACTATTGGAGTAATAGTTGAATTGGTAAGGTGGATTTTTACGATATGATTTTTGAAATATCCGATTTGATTGCTATTCGTTTTTGGGTGGTTATAGACGATTTAGATCAGGAGTTGCCAACCGGAGTGAGAAATATGAAGGGGTGCGCGGAGAAAAATCTTCCTGAACTATTTTAGGTTATACATTGACAACAAAATTGTTTTTTTGGTCATGTGCAATTTAGTGATTGATTATGTGCATTGTGCAATGTTTATATCTTGGTGTTTCTGGTAACCAAAGTTTAGTTGTTTCGATAGCGATATCTTCTTAATCCTGTAGCCTCTTTGGATTTGCAAAAATATCGGGCCCATTTTTTTCAAATTACTCATGTAAAACAAGGCTTTAGTTTTTTGAGGTTTTGATGAACTCAGGATACGCTCAATCAGGATTTTGTACTATTATGCGGTGGCGCAGTCCTAGTGTGTTAGCATAATCTCATTGAATCTAATAAGC
This sequence comes from Cyclophora albipunctata, assembly GCA_963082685.1. NCBI lineage: Eukaryota > Metazoa > Arthropoda > Insecta > Lepidoptera > Geometridae > Cyclophora > Cyclophora albipunctata. The sequence goes on from OY720119.1 coordinate 2,172,533, forward strand.
AATGGTTTGAAATCTCTAACCCGTGATATCTTCAGTAAGATGGGAGGCATTTGCCTGGATCGTGTATACACAAGGCAATATACACTGTCGGATATAAATAAAATAATAAAATAAAATAAAAACATGTTTATTGCCTTTTAAAAATATTACATAAAACTTAATTAATAGAACACAAACTAAATCTAATATTACTAAAAATAACAAAATTTGCATAGACTTTAAAAACACAATAATAATAATAAAAAAAGTAATACCTACTAAATAAAAAGGCAAATGGTGGGAGGCTCAGCTTGTGCTGGTCGAAAGGATTTCGTACAGCGCGCTGTTTTTCAGCCGCCACCAGAAAACCCAAGGATGTTAAGCGGGTTGAGAAGTAAAGAAAGAGGGACGACGTGTTCGCCAGGAATATGTGTGCGTACTTTCGCGCGCGCGCGCGCGCGCGCGCGCGCGTGTGTGTGTGTGTGTGTGTGTGTGTGTTTGTGTTTGTTTGTGCGTGTGTGTGTGTTAGTGTGTGTTTGTGCGTGTTAGTTGAGTGAGTGTGTGTGTGTGTTATAATCTTGAATAAGCAAATTAGGGTTTATGTGAAGTATTGATTTAGGTTTGAGTTATTTTGGTATGTGTGTTTCAGATTTTCAGCATCAATCTGCCTATTAAGTAGTGCATTTTTATACTTTGCTTTAAAGCTTTTTATGTTTAAACTAGACCTCAAGGGAGGCGGAAGATCGTTCCATATTTTCGCAGCTAAGTATCTGAAACAGCTTTTATATCGAGATGTGCTATGGGTAGGAATTCTAAGAAGATTTTCAGTTCTAGAGCGCATACTTCTTTTGGTGAGATCTTTAGTCCACAGTAACTTTTCGTACAGATACTCCGGTTTTTTATTATAAACTACTCTGTGTACTGTGCATGCATATAGTAAGTCTCTCCTCGCCTTCATGTTGAGGACACCGAGCTTGTTCAAATACGGAGTAATGTGACTTCTTTTTGGTACATCTAGGGAATATCTGATACATGCGTTTTGAACTCTTTGTATTGCTTTCTCCTGCTTTTGGTTAAGTCGAGGGCCATATGTTGAACTACAATAATTAAAATGAGACAGAACCAGTGTTTCACTTAACATAAGGCGAAGATTTTTGTTAATATATGGTCTAATTCTGTACAGAGTCTTTAATTTAAAAAATGCGAATCTAATTTTACTATTCACATGTTCTATGAATTTTTGCTCACTATCTAAGATAAGGCCTAAATTACGAGCGCACCGGACCTGTTCTATACAGTCGTTATTTAATTTGATTTCAATCTCCGAATTTGTGATTTGGTTTATATTATGTTTGGTGCCTAGTACTAGCAATTTAGATTTGGATGGATTGATTTTTAAAGCATTTTCCTGTGACCATATAAAAATATTGTTCAGATCGTTGTTTATTTTAGCCACAGCTTGTTTTAAATCTTTACTTGGGAATGAAAAGTATACTTGCGTATCATCGGCATAAAAGTGGTATTTACAGGTATTAATGCGCAAGGGCAAGTCAGCTGTGAACAGGGTGAACAGGATAGGAGATAATATTGAACCTTGAGGTAGGCCTCTCTCAACAGGTGACAGCTCCGAGTGCTGCTTTTGACCGTCTCCTCCCTCGGTGACTACCATTTGCTTCCTGTTTCCCAGAAACGATTTGAACCAGAGGCAAGTACTTTCGGAAAACCCATAGAATCTTAGCTTGGCTAGAAGTAGATCTGGGAGGATACAGTCGAATGCGCGGGAAAAATCTAATAGAATCATTAGGGTAGTCAAGCCCATGTCTGAAGCTTGCGTTATGTCGTCCGTAATATTAAGGAGAGCTGACTCTGTACCGTGACCTTTGCGAAAGCCAGACTGGAACTTAGGAATTATATTGTGCGCTTCTAAATAAGTTATTATTTGGTTCAATACAACTCTTTCCAACACTTTAGAGAGTACGGGTAGGATGGAAATCGGTCGTAAGTCGTTTAGGTCTTGTACTGGGCTTTTCTTAGGTATGGGTGTTATTAATGCATTTTTCCAAATAGTGGGAAATGTATTAGTGGAAATCGACTTATTTACTATATTGGTAATGACAGGTAAGGTTACATCCATGGTTAAAATCATCATGTCTAAACTTATATTATCGTATCCTACTGCCTTGGTTTTGATATTGGTAATTATTTTTCGGACCTCTGTTTCATTCGTTGGTTTGAATTCAAAAACGTCAAGATTATTCTTGGGTCTAGCGGCTATTTTTTTCAGGTCTTTCGCGTTATATGGAGGAAGAGATAGGAAATGAGAATTAATTTTATTGGGATTGTTAAGGTGGTTAGGTATTGATTGAATATTATTACTTTGAATTTGCGTCGTGGCCTTTAAGTTCTTCCAAAGTATTGCGGGTTTATTGATATTGCGGTTTATGGAATCATTAAAGAAAGCCTTTTTTTCCTTCTCGCAGGTAGATGTCACCAAGTTTCTCAGATTGCGATAATATATTTTAGAACTATCAGTTTTAATTTCATCAGCTCTGGCTGAAGCCTTATCTCTTAAACTCATCATAAACTTCAGTAAGTCAGTAATCCACGGTTTAGGCTTATCTTTAACAATAGTTTTTTTAATAGGAGCATGTAAATCGAATAAAGCAATCATATAAAAATTGAATTTTTCAATCATTTGATCCACGTCATCCAGACTTGCTATAGATTGCCACGGAATTAAGTTAAGATCTGTATTGAATGAAGCTAAATCAATATCCTGTAGGTACCTTCTACTTTTGACTGTTTTTTGGAATCTAGGTTTTTTAATATTGAAATCTACTAACACCAATGCATGGTCACTTAAATCTCTGTTGTGAATTACATTTATATTTAGACATTTAGATGGCGTATCGGTCAGTACAACGTCAATTAATGTTTTGGAGGTTTCAGTAACCCTGGTGGGTTCTTTGACTAATTGTTCTAGGCTATGTTGGAAACAAAATGAAGTGAAATCTTTAGTCTGGGTGGAGTCTGTATTTAACAAGTTAATATTGAGGTCTCCGAGTACGCAAATATAATTACAATATGCAAACGAGTTTACTGATTCACTTAACGCATCTATCATATCATTGACACTGACAGTTTCAGGCCTATATGCGGTACCAACCGCCATCTTACCTCCCGGCACCTGCACTTCGATCCACATCTGTTCCAGTGCCGAAGGAGGATGACTTACGACGCGGGTACTCAGTCCTTGTCTGACATAGTAACCAACACCCCCTCCCCTCTGGTTCCCCGACCTAGCCTTATGTAAAAATATGTAATTAGAGATCTTAGGAGCAAAGGCCTCTTCCCCATCTCTAATCCACGTCTCATTTACAGCTAAAATATCTGGTAAATAGTTATCAAAACTTACCATTAATTCATCCGTGCCGGTGTGTAGCGATCTTGCGTTCAACAACCCTAATCTCAAACATTTCTTTGATGGTTTAGACATCATGAATATACTAAAAATTTAGTGTCATCATATATGGATTTATAAGTATAATGTATGTGTGTGAGTGTGTGGAGTGTTTGTGTGAAGTGTGTATGAGATGAATAATTTGAGCAGAACACTACTTTTAAACAATAACAATAATAGCTACTTTATATAATCTTAAAAACCCCGCATCAAAACGGTTTTCTCATTTTACTTGCCTCAACGTAATAAATAGATTTTCCTGCGCCGAAGCTAATAGCACTGTCGAGGTTTTACAAGAAAAAGTTGTCTAGGCGGTTCGAAATTATTTATTACCTTCCTGATTTATTGCTTTGCCGTCCATCCTATAACGTTGTTACAGCGCATTATATTTTACTTTACAATAATAATTCACTTTGGTTTTAACCTAACGCCTCGGTGGTCCAGTAGCATATGCACTCGCCTGCCAAGACTGAAGTCTCGGATTCAATTCCCGGGTCGAGCAAAAAGATGGTTCCTATTTTTCAAATACAGCTCGTATTTGATATCACCAAACTGCAATATGCTAGCGTGGTGATTAAGCCTAACCCTCCTTACTGTACTGATATCTTCAGTCAGCCAGGCCTTTGCCCAATCATATGAGAAATTTTACTTACATGATAAATGTGTTTTTGGAAAACACCTTCCATTTCATACACTACCAGATATCAAATCTCAATAACGTATGATGTTTTAAAATCCCCACAGCCCAGTAGCAAAACTTTAATAGTTATTATCAATGTACTTACGTTATTCATCATCCCAAGCGATCGGGTCGTAACTACGTATATCTCGATACTCAATCGAATAGCATCACTCAAACACTCGATTCCGATGCATTTCCCACATCAATCACTGAGCCGATGTGCAATCGAGAATAACTTATGTGTATTGCTTTCGAATTGAGCTTGTAGTAGGGGAAAATATTTATATATAAATGTATTTTTATTATGTTGTAAATATTTTAAAGAGAGAAACGCGATTCTATGAAATTTAGGGGCATTTAGGAGAATTAGGAGGATCAAATTTGACAAGCCCGTTGGCACATAGGCATGTGAGAGCGCTTACTATGTCGGGGATTACGGGTTTGATTTCCACCCGGAGTTAACAATATGATCGTGAGACATATGTAGTTGTTGGCAACGACGTCTGGGTGTCAATTATATATTCTTACTAGCTGACCCGGCAAACGTTGTGTTGCCATATAAAAATTAAGGGGTTGACCACCCTAATCACTATAATTAAGATGTAAGCTATCTTATCTTTCAAGTTAGATCAAATTGCACACGGTGTGCAAATCCAATTTTAAAATCTGTTTAGTAGTTTAGGAGTCCATCGCGGACAAACAACGTGGCACGTAATTTTTAAATAGACCGTACTAGAAGCGCCCCATGGTCTCACCCGCGTTGTACCAGTTCCCGCAGTTTTGGACTCCTATTTTATCCCTTTAGAGATAGAATTTTTAAAAATCCTTTCTTAGTATGCACTTACGTCACTCGAAGAACCTTCCTGCCAAATTGCATGTTTCTACCTAGTGGTTGAGGCTGTGCGTTGATTATTAGTCAGTCAGTCAGTCAGTCAGTCAGGACTGACTGACTGACTGACTGGAGTATATAGAAGGACTGGAGTATATAGAAGATAAAGATAAAGTATTTGTGTATGTATCAGTATCAGTTAGTTAAATTCCATAATACAAGCTTAGTTTGTAATAAGTTTGTTATATATGAGGAAAGTAATAAAGGACTATTACAATTTTTTTTCTTGTTATTTTTACCTACACAACGAACGAATATGAGTAATGAACTAAATGAGTATAAAGGAAGCCTCGACACGATTGGTATTTCCAAAAGTATTATAAGTAATTAATAGTATCGTTTCCGACGTGAATGCAATTTGTTTTTTATGAATACAGGATGTTTTGGACTTTTATACTCATTCATGTGAAGTGCTCGCTGGTATTTCCTTTCCTGTTAGCACGAGTATTTACTGTTATTTTTCACATGTAATGGCACTGATATATCAGGTACTTTAAATACTTATTTATGTGTACTAGTTCGGACAGTACTGAACTATTATCAATACCTGATAAGAAAAAATAGTGTTAACGCAAAATCTCTTTGTTTTCTCTTTGTTAATAAGTTAGGCGAAAACTAGAAACATTCATTTCCCGAAATTCATACAACTAGCCATATAATGTACGTACACATAGATAAATTACATAATACTCATCTCGAAATTCCCGGGGAAAAGTACAATGCTGGTTGTACGGAATGGCAGCGGGTGCTGCTATCAATGTTGTATGTCAGACCAAAATGCAGCTAAATTCTGTGCTCAGATCTTTTATCATAAAATCCCAATGACCGGTTTCTAAAAAATATTACAAAAAATAACATTACTAATTTAAACTTAAGGAAAAACATAATCTCATCTCGAAATCGGCACGTAAGCATGTTATCGATAAGTAATAAAACATTTTAATTGCGAACAAACAAACACTTATTATTTACTAGAAGCGCCCCGTGGATTTACCCGCGTTGTGTCCATTTCCGTGGGAATTTCGCGAGTTTATATATTTACATATAATCACTCTACCTATTTAAAAAAACGCATCAAAATCCGTGGCGTAGTTTTAAAGATCTTGGCATACATAGGGACAGACAGAAAGCGGAATGCGACTTTGTTTTATACTATGTAGTGATCGTTAGCCTGTCCCCCACTGCAAAAGTCTCGCTAACCTCTTTCTACACAGAAATCTAACATGAAATAAACAAATAAAATGGGTGCTACCAAACACGTCACCGAAAAAGTTATCTAGAAAGTTTCTCGACCTATCTATCCTTTGAAAGATGGCTTAAAGACCTATTTCAAGAAACTAGACCCTTTTTTCTGTTAGGTCCACAAATAGATTGGTATTCAGTGTCGGGTCCAGGATTTGGGTATGAGGTTTGACCCTGGTTGGGATAGATCTTATCAAGGGAAACTATGTTGTTTGATGTTAGAAGCATCTTATTGCGTTTAATATTCAGTAGTTCGCCTGAACATTAATTAAATTCATTCCTTTGTTCGTTTTGAATAGGTCGGTGGCCTACCCTGATGTCTTGAAATGAATTATCTAAGTCTTACTGCGTAATTTGCCCTCCGAAGCACGGTAGCGCTCAGATAGAAACGCCACTATCGGCCACTAACTAAACACAGTTGTGGCCGAGCTGCACATTACGCGATGAGTTATCATTACTTAGTTAAACTATGCTATGACCGCTACATAATAATTAGATGGTTTTGTATAAACAAACTTTTATTTAGGACTAGCTGTGCCCCGCGGTTTCAACCGCAGCGCCCCCGTACCCGTGGGGATTTTGAGATTTTTATTCCTTATTTTTCTTACATAAAAACCTTGTCCTGACAATAAGGAACACATTAAAAAAAGAATCATCCAATTTGGTGCAGTCTTTCTGAAGTTATGCGCTTACCAACACATTTTGCGATTCATTTTTATATTATAGATTTCTTATTATATGAGACTAGCTGCGCCCCGCGGTGTTACCCGCTTTGTTCCCGTTCCCGCGGGAATTTCGGGATAAAATATATCCCATGTGTTATTCTGATGTATAACCTACATTACTGTAGAGTTTCATCCAAATCCGTTCAGTAGTTTTTGCGTGAAAGAGTAACAAACATCCATACATCCATACATCCATACATCCATACATACAAACTTTCGCATTTATAATATTAGTAGGATAACTCAGATTCTTTCTTCAAAATGTTTTGTAACGAAACAAAAATCGGTAAATCCGTCTTTTTATATTAAATGGGCATAATATGACGTTCAGTTCTCACGTCACAGAGTCACAACAAGTCAATTCCCACTTTCAAAACAACGTTACAAACATATGTGTTTTCCAATATGGCCGGGGAAATTTGTTTAACTGGATTAATCACTACATAGTATAAAATAAAGTCGTCTCTGTTTCTTGTCTGTTTGTCTGTTTGTCTGTATGCTTAAATCTTTAAAATTACGCAACGGATTTTGATGCGGTTTTTTGTAATAGGTAGAGTGATTCAAGAGGAAGGTTTTTATGTAAATTCCCGAAATTCCCACGGGAACGGGCACAACGCGGGTAAAACCGCGGGGCGCTGCTAGTATAATAATATTTGTTAAACTGCAATTGCACAGTGAAGTGGAAAAAATAAAATAAACCCTGCAAATAAGGGTTTTCCAGAGACGATTTTTATTTTATCTATAAAATTAAAAATGGCATCTGTTTCGATGCAAATATATGTCACTAAGTAGTAGATAGATAGATATATTAACATGAGGAAAGTACCCCGGTTTTACTTGGAGTAAAGTGTAAGTCCGTGTAAGTAAACCATAGAAATCAACCATGGTGTGGTTTTTAATCGTCAGACCACGTCGGAGGCCTTTAGGCGGTCTAAATCTCCAACACCAGGTTTGGCCACTATCCTACTCGAAATGAATAGGGTCACTATTTTGGCTACCTAAAGGCTTCTTATACCTATAATAGTACCTATAGTAATATTAAAAGACAAAATCGTGTGAAATCGGTTTTCTCCAAAACTACTGCACGGATTTTTATGCGGTTTTCATAAATATACAGACTAATTACGCAAGAGGTAGGTTGGTGATTTTATGCCAAAACTTTACAGGTACGCGTACAATTTGTGTAAGACCGCGGGGCACAGCTAGTTTCAATATATATATATATATATGTAAAGAAATAGTTAAACCTTTCTTTAGTTTACAGGTTTGCGACCTTCTCTGTGGCGATAAAGCAGTGCAGTCTTGTCAAGACTGTCAGTGTCATGTTGACAAGACTTAGAAAAGAAGATTGGAAAAATATGATTGACAAAATTAATAAGAATTGATTGTGAAAAATAAACATTAAATGTAGTTTCTTTGTTTACAGAGCAACACATTGTTTTATTCATTGTCAATAATAAATTCACATTATAAAACTACATTCTTGTTTATTGAAGTCAGTTGAAAATGGAGAAGTTACGTTTCGAATTTACCATGTTGCCGGGAAGTGATGGGAAAACTAATATACTGGCCATAACCTCAATAACAACAAGCGATGAGAAGGTGTATGCGATACCAGAAGCCCTACAAGCAGCTGGTCATCACAAAGAGATATTAATGACATCGGCCTACAGTAAAGTGAAAAACAGCTTAAGAAAGAGATTTCAAACTCGAAGAGTCTGGATTACATTGACAGAAGAACTGAAAGAAATTTACTTAGACGAACATGGTAACTTGCAATTCGGGGATCAGTTTTTAGAAGAAATGAACCCAGAACAACCTACTGCTGTGAGTGCAAGAGGAATTGATTCAGTGGAAAAGTTGTTTGAGAAATTATTGGAAAACACACAGGAACCTAAACAGCAAAACCTCAAATATATTGCAGAAAAGTTTGTAATTGAAAAGTTTACAAGTAAGAACCCAAATGCAAAACAATGGATTGATATTTTTGAAAAAGAATGCGTCCGCTTTGATGTTACAACAGACGAGAAGAAGATTGAATTACTTCGACTGTTTATGGATAAAAGTTGTGTAGATTGGTACAGTTCCATGATTATTAAATTGACTATCAACTCGGAGTGGTCAACATGGAAGAACAAATTTTGTGATTCATTTGCAAACAAAGGCTGGAGTCCGGTTACATACGCACTTTTATTTAAATATAAAGATGGATCATTATTAGATTATGCCATACGAAAAGAAAAACTACTGTTGGATATGAGGAGATCGATTGATACAGGTACTTTGGTAGATCTCATTGCGGCTGGTTTGCCCGAATTCATTCTGAATAAAATTGATCGAGAAGCACTCATAGACACTGTGGATTTGTTTAACGAGGTAAGCAAGTATGAACATATGGTAAATAAGAAGAATTTACTGCCAAAAAGGAAATTCGGAGATGGAAATTTAATGAAGACGAATGATAAAAATGAAGGAAAAAGTCCATGTAAAATTTGTGAGAAATTGAATAAAAACGGTCGTTACCACCCAGAAGCTACATGTTGGTTTAGACCAAAGGAAGAGAATAACACAAAGAAACATTTCATTAGACACGTCAACAACTCTGTGATTGAAACTGAGTTAAATGATGCTGATCAAAAAAACGAATAGTCACACCATTAATAAATGTCAAACTACTAGTAAATGATATATTAGAAATAAAAGGAGTTTATGATTCAGGCTCTAATGTTTCCTTAATTAATTCTAGATTATTGAAAATAAAAGGAAAAGGAAATAAAATAAATGAAGCAGATTTAATAACAATTAATGGTGTGAAAAAGACAAGTGGTTCGACTAATTTAAAAATAAAAATCTTAGACTTGGAGGAAAATGTGGATGTGTATATTATTGAGGAACAAAACTTCAAGTATGATTTTTTAATAGGACTTGATTTAATACAAATTTTCAGGTTGACACAGAATGAAGACTTGAGAATAACTCAGAGACTAAATTTGAACTATGAGAATACAAACAAACTGGAAAATTACACAATTAATTTCAACGAACACATAAAAGAAGACGACTTTGAAATGAAAATAAACCATTTAGATGAAAAACAAAAATCAGAAATAAACGATTTAGTAAGCACATACGAATCAGTTTTTGCGAAAAACAAATACGATATAGGCACTGTCAACGGATATGAAGCAAGAATAGATCTGTTAATAGATAAATACTGCAGTAAGAGACCTTACAGATGTACTTTAGAAGATAAAAAAGAGATAGAAGAGCAAATTGCAAAATTGTTAGATAATAAGCTAATAGAGGAATCTTACAGTCCATTTGCTGCACCGGTCACTCTAGCATTCAAGAAAGAGGACAACAAAAAATCCAGGCTATGTATAGACTTCAGGGATTTAAATAAAATAATAATACCTCAAGCTCAACCGTTTCCCTTAATTGAAGACTTAATGATGAAGACCAGAAATTGTAAATTTTATACAACATTAGATATCAACTCTGCATTTTGGTCTATACCTTTGAGAATTGAAGACAGAAAAAAAACAGGATTTGTAACACAAGAAGGACATTTCCAGTGGACTTGTCTACCATTTGGACTTAAGACTTCGCCTGCGATCTTCCAGAGGATTTTAAGTAATATACTCAGAAAATACAAGCTTACTGATTTCGCCGTCAACTACATAGATGACATTCTCATATTTTCAAAAACTTTTGCTGAGCATATGAATCATCTGAAGCAACTATTTGAAGCCATCAAAATAGAAGGTTTTAGGTTAAAATTTACGAAGTGTACATTTGCCTCAGACTCGGTAAAATATCTAGGTCATATTATACAGAACAACTCTGTTAAACCAGTGAAGGACAACTTGATTTCAATAAAGGATTTTCCGGTTCCCAAAACGCAAAAGAATATAAGACAATTTTTAGGAAAAATCAATTTTTACCACGAATATATACCTAAGAGTGCAATAATATTAGATCCATTGCATAACTTACTGCGAAAAAATCAAAAATTCGTTTGGTCGGAAGAATGTCAGAAGGCATTCGAATCCATAAAGAAGTTACTATGTACTCAACCAATACTGGAGATTTTTGACCAAGAATTACCTATAAATATTTATACTGATGCTTCATTAGAAGGTGTTGGAGCAATCTTAAAACAAATACAGCCTGATGGAAAGGAAAAACCAGTATAGCATACTTCTCAAAAAAACTTAATGAAGCACAAAAGAAAAAAAAAGCAATATATCTGGAATGCCTAGCTATTAAAGAAGCGGTCAAGTACTGGCAATATTGGTTAATAGGAAAATCATTCACGGTTTATTCAGATCATAAACCGCTAGAAAACATGAATTTGAAATCAAGAACGGATGAAGAACTAGGTGACTTGACCTATTATCTATCACAATATGAATTTAAAATAAAATATGCACCAGGAAGACAAAATTTGGAAGCAGACTGCCTTAGCAGAAATCCTGTATTAGAGTCAAATGAAAATGTAGATGAGCAACTCAAAGTTGTGAACTTTATGAAACTGGAGGATATTCTAACAGATCAGTATAAGAATGAAGAAATTAAAAATAATAAAAGCAAGTTAATTGTAAAGGACAAGATATATTTCAAAAAGGCAAAGAAAAAAGAGAAAATAGTTATATCAGAAGAATTTAGCATAAAACTTTTAAAAACAGTACATAAAGACTTAGGTCATATTGGAATTGGACAGATGCAGAAGACAATGAGCCCATTATTTGCAACCAAAAACTTAGCAAAAAACATAAGAACAGTTTGCAGGACCTGTGAAATATGCATTAAGAATAAATCAAGGAGACATGAAAAATTTGGCTTTATGTCACATTTAGGCCCGGCCACGAAGCCATTTGAAATAATGTCTATAGACACAATTGGAGGCTTCGGTGGTTCAAGATCTACAAAGAAATATCTGCATCTCTTGGTAGACCATTTTACTCGGTATGCTTTCATCTTAACATCGAAAACTCAGAGTGCCAATGATTTTGTAAAACTTGTCAAGAGCATAGAAGACGTAGATGACATTGGTATGATTTTAACTGACCAATATCCTGGAATAAATTCAAAAGAATTTAAAACATTTTTAAAGGACAAGCAAATACCTATGGTTTTTACGGCAGTGAATGCTCCGTTTTCCAATGGTCTAAATGAAAGGTTGAACCAAACATTGGTCAATAAAATGAGATGCAAAATAAATGAAGAAAAAAATAAAAAATCTTGGACAACAATAGCTCATGAATGTGTTAAGAAATACAATGAAACCAGTCACTCAGTTACTGGGTTTTCACCCACCTATCTTTTACATGGTACAGATGTCACAATTTTACCAACAGAATTTAAAAAAAAAAGTCACACAGTGATTGGATTAGAGACAGAGAAATTGCCCTTGAAAATACCATAAAATCGCATGATTACAACAAAACAATGTTTGATAAAAAACGAAGATACTATGAATTTAATGTAGGAGACATGGTATACGTGGAAAATGGCAATAAACTGAATAGGAAGAAATTGGACGAATTAAGAATTGGACCGTATAAAATAGTAGAAAAAATATCTAATTCTATATACAGAATAGATACAAGCCACAAAAAAATGGAGTCAAATCTTTTTCATATCACTAAACTGATACCAGTTTCTACAATTAGAAGTCAAGAAGACGTAGAATAGAGTTGCGAGAGATGTTCTCGAAAATTTTACTGAAAATTTTCTTCCTTTGGAGGGGGAGATGTAAAGAAATAGTTAAACCTTTCTTTAGTTTACAGGTTTGCGACCTTCTCTGTGGCGATAAAGCAGTGCAGTCTTGTCAAGACTGTCAGTGTCATGTTGACAAGACTTAGAAAAGAAGATTGGAAAAATATGATTGACAAAATTAATAAGAATTGATTGTGAAAAATAAACATTAAATGTAGTTTCTTTGTTTACAGAGCAACACATTGTTTTATTCATTGTCAATAATAAATTCACATTATATATATATATGTAAAATACAACAGTCTCTAAAATTACCTTCTTTTATATTTTGGAAGCAAAGAGTTAGTAAAACATTGACTCCTTATTGAAATACGGTGTTCTGTAATAATTTATTGTCTTCTACTAAATCAATAAAATAAGTTTAAAAAACTGGCAATTCATAAAAAAATACGTATAAATGTTGCCAACATGTAGCCTGATACAAACCCAGTAAAAACTCCTTGCATCTTTGGCTCTATTTCAGATTAATATCACCCGATGATGTGAACGTTCCCTCCTACCATATCTTACAGATTAATATTACTTGCCTATATGTATTAACATGTATTATTCATTTAAATACTGTATGTAGGTAGGGTGAACGAGGGTTAGATCAACAACGTGTTATAGGTAGGCTTATGTACATTCACAGAAGATCGTAGTAAAGTAGTACTTACCTATCTACTTTATAAGTTCGAATGGAAGAAGCATGTGAGGTATTTAAAGAAAGGTATTGCTACTACTTGAGACTATTCGTAACAACAACTTATTGGAAACAAATGAATGCGACAAGATGATTGCATGCTGATTGGTCGAAAACTCACCAATGGGCATTTATCATATTATTAGCAGTGCCTGTGGTTTTACGCACGTTGTCCGCTTTTCTCAAAGAATTTTGGCATGAAAAGTAGGTCACAAATCTTCCTCTTCAACCACTCCGTATGTTGATAAAAACGCATGTCAAATCCGTAAAGCATATCAAAGCCGCAAATCCGTAGTTTGTCAGAAAATCAATTACACACAGACAGACAGCTTTTGAGGACTTTTTAATACTATGTAAGATGTTTTGTCACCTTCGTTGTGCTAGGGTTTTTGTTTCTTCATGTGTAGTGTGTTCAAGTTGTGTTTTTTAAGTTGGCAACGCCTACTTTTTCAATAAAGCCCTATTAGGCAGAGTAGGAAAGGGCACAGAGATATCCCTTAAGAAACAGTCACACATCATTTTACAGCTTCTAACATAAGCGATCTAATACCCAATCAGGTTATCATAATGTCACATCTACGTCTATCTATACTACTTAATATATTAAAGCTAAGAGTTTGTTTTTAGTCTGAACTTTGAACACGCTAATGTCAGGAACTATCAATCCGATTCGAATCACTACATAGTATAAAACAAAGTCGCGTCTGTTTGTCTGTATGCTTAAATCTTTAAAATTACGCAACGGATTTTGATGCGGTTTTTTGTAATAGGTAGATTGATTCAAGAGGAAGGTTTTTATGTAAAAAAAATCCCGAAATTCCCAGGGGAACGGGCACAACGCGGGTAAAACCGCGGGGCGCTGCTAGTATTACTATGAAACTATCACAAACAAGACTCTTACCTACAATCCTATTTTCCTCATAACTTGTACTAAGGCCTACCAAAGGGCAACAGATAACCGTTGACCCGTTGTTCAAGTGCCTACGTTGATAGGTGACAGACAAACATACGTGCATGTATCATTTCAACTTCCCTCCGTGTGAGACTGATACGACCAACTAAGACAAATGTTTTGAATTTAGGGATGGGATGGACTAGGATTTGATGAATAATATTTATTTTACAGACTTTATAAGTTTCTCCTGTAATTGATAACTCATTTTTAAATTATTATTATGATTAGATTTTATTTTAAATCTTATTATAGTTGGGCGTGTGGCTACACGTACCTATCTGCTCAAATTAATCCTAACTAATATTATAAATGCGAAAGTAACTCTTGTCTGTCTGTCTGTTACGCTATCACGCCAAAACTACTGAACCGATTTGAATAAAATTTGGTACACAGTTAGTCCAGAGCCTGTGAAAGGACATAGACTACTTTTTATCGCAAAATTCCTGCGGGAACGGGTACAACTCGGGTGAAACCGCGGGGCGCTTCTAGTAGCACATATTTGGCGCGACACCACTAAATTTGCCACCAAGCGCGATCTAGAACATTTTAACACTAGAGCCATCTATTGAATAGCTAGTAACGCAACAGCGTGTATTAAACAAAATATGATAATTGAAACAAACCCCAGAAAGTAGCGGAACCGTGTTGTTACATATTAGGTACTTACTTATAAAATTAGTTTAATTCAAACTCATTTTAAAACTGTCTTTCCATCAAATCGTGCGTGGGTTGGGATGTGCCTATCAATCATTTGGTAAGGAAATTTTCAAACAAAGCTACGGAAATTAAACGATCAGACCAGTGGGGACTGACATACTATAAATAAGCTCAGATTTTATTGATGGAAAGGTATTCTGGAAATTCCCTAAGATCTACCTACGTAACCTTTGTCGACCTTTGACGTTTAGGCCACCTTCAAACAAAACGATTTAGACTACTTTCATACCTTAATTCAAATATTTTCCTTCCATTTCTAAATTCCAAATAGTATGCATGAGAAATCGGATTAGATTAAATGTGAAAGGTTTTATTTTCCTTCTTCACATGATAACAAGAAAAAGAAGGCGGGTTTTCCCATCTCTCAGCACGACTCAAGGATTTACGGGTTTATTTCGGGAACATTTCTCACAACATTGTGGTACAGATTAGTATTCTGAAATTCACAGAATCTAGATTATAACGATAACAATATATCGCGTAACGTTTAAAGGAAATACGAAACAAAACATCGGAAAATTACTGCAATAAATCCGCAGTCCCGATACACTGGATACCCTGCCAACATTTTAAATATAGACCAAATGGGAATAAATAAAACTCGTTGCTGGATAAGACGATGTGTCCCCGCCGGGTCGGCTAAGTCTGTATGCCCAGAAACGGGCATAAACATGTGCCCGGCTTGTGCAAGGCTTATATCGACAAATTCTACAATTTACTGCTTCGCCCCCTCCCTCCCCTCGCCCGGTTATCCGGAATAATGGTCTGTATACAGCCTAAAGTTGCCACATTCGTTAAATTTACTAGATATTGTGGCAAACGATTAATAACACAACGCTTAAGGCAACAATAAACTAATGTATCAAACTTTGTCTGTTACGTTGCAGAGTTTTCCCAGCGTGTAGTGAAACTAAATCATGGCAACTTTTGTGTCTGAGAGTTGAAACGATAATTACTACTCATTATAATTACTACTACTTTCTGCTACTCCTATAATTCTGAGTAGTTTTGGCCTGGTGCCACTTCAATATGGAGCGTAGATATTAATACTTTATGGTATACGTATTCATTGTTACTATTGCAGAAAAACTGCGAGCATTGCTAAAAAGCTTCTTCTTCTAATTAGTTTTAGAGTCAGAACGTCGTAACTAACACTTTTATGACACCTTAACATACACTAATAAAATCTACTAAAATCTATACTAATATTATAAAGCTGAAGAGTTTGTTTTGTTTGTTTGTTTGTTTGTTTGTTTGTTTAAACGCGCTAATCTCAGAAACTACTGAACCGATTTGAATAATTCTTTCACTGTTAGATAGTCTATTTATCGAGGAAGGCTATAGGCTACATTTTATCCCGAAATTCCCACGGGAACGGGCACATCGCGGGTAAAACCGCGGGGCGCTGCTAGTCAAGTATAATAAGTGAAAACAAAAAATGAAAATGTCAATTCTTTCAATGGGATTTCCCATACGTTGTCCCACAAGTGAACAGAGTCCCATCTGTAGGCTAGTATCAAATTATTTTATTATCATAATACTATACTAATATTATCGAAAACATATAATATTAAATACCCAACGGTGAGGAAAACCACACTGTAAACTATCTTTAATCAAAGTTAAATATAGGGATTTTTGTTATTAATTGTTAAATAAACTTCCCCTGATGTGTTGTGTGGTAGTGTTTGAAACTAGGTTATTTGTTGCTATTAATATCAATATTTAACGTGAACTAGCGTGACACAGTGTATGACTCTATTTTATTGATAACTAGGAACGCCCCGGGGTTATCCGCTTTGATGCTTCGTGGAAGATAAAATAACATTAGGCATTCCTTATCCTGTCATTTAATCCACTGTATTTTCCCCTTAACAAAATACTTAGCTCTTTTTATAATAAAAAAGTACTTAGCTTTTCTTCGAATTTGTAGTAGGGTTTATTAATTATTTTTTCTGTTCTATTTCTGATTTCATTTGTTTACGTCACCTTCGTGTTTTAACAGTGGCTAGAGTACTCTTATCCTTCCCAATAAGATCATAAAATAATAATGTATGTACTAAATCTGTATGTTTATTATTCTATATAATAAAAATGAATTGCTGTTCGTTAGTCTGCTTAAAACTCGAGAACGGCTGAACTGATTTGGCTAATTTTGGTCTTGAAATATTCATGAAAGTCCAGGGAAGGTTTAAAAGGTAAGCAGTGGCGGAATAATTGCGGGTGCAACCGCAGGGCACAGCTAGTTAAAGCTAAATGTCAACCAAATATCTTGAAATTCGTCCAGTGAGATTAGATTGTACCAACAAAGATACTCATACTATCTACATACCTTCGTAGGAGGTACAAAGATAAATGTGATGTGATCTCTATAAGTTGGGGAAAACCATCGACAACAAAGGTCATCTGTTTCAGCATGTTTGCTAATTATGACTCTTAAAGATTAATGAACTGACGAACACAAACTGAGTAGATATTTATATCATGCTGAGTAAGACGAAGTATTAATAGGTAAGTTCGTGTGGGTTATTGGCCAACGCTGTTGTAGAAGTTTTAAACTGCCTAAAGGCCTCAGACATGAATTTACGATTGAAACAACCGCGATTAATGATTCGTAGTAACTAACACAAACTAATAACGTTATAATTAACACAAAATAAAGTTAAACTTAATGCCGCACTCAGGAACTGGAACATCCATTAAATAGGCACTTAACTAATTGACGTAATTTTTCATACAATACACCTTAAAATATTTTATTAAATCTCTATTGGAAGCATTTGACGTCTCTGAGTAACTTACACTCAATTATTTCTGAACTTACACTCAGTTATTTCTGAACTTACACTCAATTATTTCTGAACTTACACTCAGTTATTTCTGAACTTACACTCAATTATTTCTGAACTTACACTCAGTTATTTCTGAACTTACACTCAATTATTTCTGAACTTTCACTCATTTATTTCTTAGGAGAGTTAAAATATAGACCAATATGGCCGATTTATCAGACGGTTCCTTCTGAACAGGAAAGAGATAGAGGGCCTTATTCATAAACGCTTATTAACACCACTTTAGCTGTCGGATGGTTTGTCCCGTTTCAACATACGCTATTTGTCGAAGAGCGAAAGAGACAAAACTCTTTAAAACACTGTTGTTAACTATCGTTTATGAACAAGGCGGTTAGTGTGTTCATTTCGTTCTCACCCATTCGCTGAACCTTTTTCCTTAATGGAAGAAGTTGTCTTTATTTGAAAAACCGGTCAAGTGCAAGTCGGACTCCCGCACCGACGGCTCCGTACTTTAGAAAACAGCAAAAAATCACGTTTGTTGTATGGGAACCCTTAAATATTTGTTTTATTTTATTTTTAGTATTTGTTGTTATAGCCGAAATAGAAATACATCATCTGTGAAAATTTTAACTGTCTATCTATCACCGTCCTTGAGATACAGCCTGGTGATAGACGGACGGACGGACAACGAAGTCTCAGTAATAGTGTCCCGTTTTTACCCTTTGGGTACGGAACCCTAAAAATCAGTCATGACGGTAAGTTTAACATAGTTACTGTAGGTATGTTAAAGATAACGTTATCTAATGTTGGCTATGTAATAGCTATTTCCAACTAATTCGATATGTTTAATCATGCTTCTAACAACAGCTTATCTTAAGAAATTCTTATTATGCCAATACAGAACTGACATTCCGTGGAATGATTGCCTTTCGTTTGGTCATCCGAAAGGGGCATTACCGTGCACAGATGATATGAGAAGCTGTTTAGGTATGTAAATGTTAATGATATGAACATAATAAAAACAATGAGTGCATCGTGTTGTCACTACATAGTATAAAACAAAGTCGCGTCTGTTTGTCTGTTTGTCTGTATGCTTAAATCTTTAAAATTACGCAACGGATTTTTATGCGGTTTCTTGTAATAGGTAGAGTGATTCAAGAGGAAGGTTTTTATGTAAAAAAATTCCCGAAATTCCCACGGGAACGGGCACAACGCGGGTAAAACCGCGGGGCGCTGCTAGTTTTATTATAAATTTAAAAAAATACGACGGGATTTTACCCACTTTGTGACAAGTCGGGATAAAAAGTGAATCCCTTTTGAATGTGGTAATATTCTATACAAAAATAATTATTCAAATTGGTACCCAGACTAACACGTGGCCAGATATTTGCATGTTAAAGGATCATCTATACTAATATTATAAAGCTGAAGAGTTCGTTTTGTTTGTTTGTTTGTTTGTTTAAACGCGCTAATCTCAGAAACTACTGAACCGATTTGAATAATTCTTTCACTGTTAGATAGTCTATTTATCGAGGAAGGCTATAGGCTACATTTTATCCCGGATTTCCTACGGGAACGGGCACATCGCGGGTAAAACCGCGGGGCGCTGCTAGTCTATACTAATTTACTAAAGGAGTCTTTGTTCGAACGTGCTAATATCAGAAACTACCACTCCGATTTCAATAATTCTTTTTGTAATGGATAGCCACATTCAACAGAAAGGTTATAAGCTATTTTTGATACCGAAATTGCAACAGAAACGGCACAACGCCAGTAAACGGGGCGCTGCTAGTTGTAGGATAATACTACCGTAAGTTCGAATTATGATCGTTCTGTATTCATATTCATTTTGTATTTGTGGTCATTGATATCTTCGACACAGTTTTAACTATTAAGGTATTTTTTGTTCCAAAAATGCTTTTTGTAATTTAAACTCAGGATCAAGTTCGGATCATGTATAGATAGTAATCTCGCTTTTCCTCTAAGAATATCAGGATGACAAGTATCCAACCGTAAATCAACACATTGATTCCATTAATAAAACTCTGAGTCCAACATTCAAATCTTTCAACTCACATATACTAACAAAAGTACACATTTATAGTAACTTACGATTTCTTATCGCTCTTTAACGACCCGAATATTCTGAGACCGTAACTTGTAGCCAAAGCAACGTTTGGTGAGTGGCACTTACTGGCAATAATGGAGGCATTCAGCCGAGCCCGATGTCCAGGGAACAATGCAGGTCGGTCCGACACTAACTTAGCTGGGATACGTGGTGCCAACAGTTTAAGCTCAACTATACTCATGTTGCTTGTCTAGTTTTGTTGCATTTTGTAGTCGGTTAGAGAATTTCAATTAAGGACTTTAGCCTTTTTTCAATTGGGGACATTTGACTTTTTTCAATAGACTTAAAACATCAAATCGTCAAAAAATCTGGAACAGGCTCTTTATTTGTAGGTTACTCCATCTTCGTCGTTTTTAAACCGATTAAAAGAACATTTTAGATTTCCTTTAGGGCTTGGTACTATGACAATTAGCTTGGTATCATTGGTATCATCACATTGGTATCATCAAAGGTCTATATATCAGAAGAATCCTATCTGTACAAGGCGTTCAGTACGATGAGGTAACAAAATAAAAAGTCCAATTACAAAAAGGTGACAGTTTATCAAAGTATAGTTTGAAATTGGTTTTCCGCTTTGGAAAATAGAGTTAGGAAAGTGAAGAGAAATGAGAGATTCGGTGAACATGGACTCGGTGTGAGCCAAAAGCTTAGATAACGTAGTGTTGGTAGGTACTTTACGAACGTGTAGCACGAACATATAAATCATCGACTGATTTGGCGCCGGGTTGCTGGCAAAAATTAATATTAAGATTAAGTTCGATTCCCCTTTGTTGGATACAAAAACAAAGACTAAAGAAAAAACGGAAGATTTTCTATTTTATACTACCAGTGGCACATCCAGTGACAAAGAAAGAAACATACCAAAATACATTATATGGTCGATACTTATTATAAACCAAAATTATACAAGATATAAACCAAAATTCTAAGAGACATATGCGCCATTCGCTTTCTATAGAACTCATGGTTCATAGCTTTTAAACCAGCTCAATGTCAACAAAGTCTAACAAAGATTAACCCTGGGTATTACAAGGAAAACACAACCGCGTAAAGCACATTCTGTTCACACATTAATCATACAGTTTCCTGCCCATCAGTTCTCCGAACAAATTAAAATCCCAAAAACAAATACCCAAATGAGTTTAACGCATTGTTATTATTTTATCATGTAGGTCATGTCATCAACAATGCTATTAACAAGAATTGCACAACTAATGTGTATAGCGAGGTAGTGGAATTAAAATGTGGTATTCCCCAAGTCATTCAATCATTTCAAGTAGGTTAGTAGCAAACCCTGGTGTCGCAGTATTTTCCCGACATGGTTTACCGATTGAGATAACCGAGACCGACTGGTTAACGTAGTTTAGGCCCATCTCGTAGCCAGATTTGGTAGCTAGCTACGAAATGAGAAAAGTGTTTTCCCATCTTGTAGCTAGCTACTAAATGGGAACGATCTATTCGGTAGGTTAGGGTTATTTTTTTTTACTAGTTAAAATCCTAAATCTTGGACTTTCGAATTCCTATTTCGTAGCCAGCTTCGAATCGGGATTATTTCTCCCATTTGGAAGCTAGCTACCAAATCTGGCTACGAGATGGGCCTAAACCGTTAACGTGCCCTCCGAAGCACGGTAGCGCTCAGATAGAACTGCCACTATCGGCCACCCATCCAAGTAATCTGGCTACGAGATGGGCCTAAACCGTTAACGTGCCCTCCGAAGCACGGTAGCGCTCAGATAGAACTGCCACTATCGGCCACCCATCCAAGTAGTGGCTAAAAAGCACGTTGCTTAACAATCGCAATGAACATCTCTTAGTCAAACTACGCCACGAGCGATTTCACCAAGTACCTATGCATTTGGTAGATTCTATTTCGAATGCAATTATAAGAAAGATGGTGAAAGTCTTACAGGCCCGAAAGAATAGGAAAGAAACATACCCAGATAAAATCAATAGCAAGTTTAATTAAACTAACCAAACTACCAAACATGGATAGCAAACGAAGCATAACTAAATAAATACACCCAGACAAATTCACCCACGGTAAATTAGACCCAAATTAAGCTCTAATCTTGTATTATGGAATCTAACTCACTGATATAAAGTATTTGTGTATGTGTTACTGTATAAGCTCGAACTACGGTAGATCTTAAGATTTGAGAGTAAGTCTTAAGATTTACCGACATGAATTGGTAAATGTAAGTATTTCTGAAAAATAGACAATTTTTTCGTGCTTTTACCATAACCTAACCTAACCTAACCTAGCCTATACTGAATTCGAATGGTAAAAGCACGAAAAAATTTTCTATTTTTCAGAAATACTTACATTTACCAATTCATGTCGGTAAATCTTAAGCCTTACTCTCAAATCTTAAGATCTACCGTAGTTCGAGCTTATACAGTAACATATGTATATGTAGATATACATACATAAATACTTTATAAGAATTGTTTAAAATTGACACCCAGACGTTCGTCGTCAACAATTATGTTTGCCGGTATTGTTGACTCCGCTAAGCAAAGCAGTTACATAGCTCCGGTAGGAAGACATTCTTAAAGTAACTAGTAATTATATACCTATACCAACGTTGGCTTGGTCTAACCATAGTTATCATCTAAATGTGGTTGACCGCAATTGCCCTCACGATACCAGGATGTACTTGTAATAAAGGTTATTCCGTTGGAAAAGCCTAAATTATCCCCAATAGGCATATGGCCAAACAAATCTATGGGCGGATTTTTTCCTTTTAGTATAGTACCTACTACATCGACTGGACTCGGCTGGAAGGACCTGGAAGTTGCCGCACAAAATCGGAAGCAGTGGAGATCTCTTCTGCGAGCCCTATGTCCCTGATGAGGGATAACAGGACTTCATCATCATCATCATCATAGTACCTACTGTACTATACTGATATCTTTAGTAAGATGAGAGCTTTTGGCCCAACAGTGGGATATTGTAGGCTAATACTTTTTATAGGTACTGTACGCAGTGATAGTGTAGGCACTAGTAACAAAATATTATCTGAGTATTCTTACGATATGTAGATACCTATTTTGTGTAAGTTTGTATCTACTTACTTATTATAAACACACAATCAAATGATTTAATTGGTCAAAGTAAAATGTAAAGTGGGAATACATCTGTTCTGATTGGTGGATACAGTTTAATTTCATGGCCGACGACAAAAGAGGATTATTAATTAGAACGTACCTAAATGTGTGTTTGTAACAACTGGACTATTTAGCTCCATATGGGTACCTATAAATATCCCAAAGTTGCTGATGATACACTCATTCCAATAATTACAACGTTTAACAAGTGGAAGTCAAAGCAAAGATAGCTGAAGAAGATTTTCTGTTTGTTTTTGCGCTAATCTCAGAAACTGCCAATCCGACTTGAATAATTCCTTTTGTAATGGATAAGCACATTCAACGGAAACGTTATAATCTATTTTTCA
Organism: Cyclophora albipunctata; assembly: GCA_963082685.1. Taxonomy (NCBI): domain Eukaryota; kingdom Metazoa; phylum Arthropoda; class Insecta; order Lepidoptera; family Geometridae; genus Cyclophora; species Cyclophora albipunctata. The sequence goes on from OY720119.1 coordinate 2,196,020, forward strand.
CGGAACGGCCATAACTCTGCTAAAATCGCGGAGCAGATCGTCTACTATAAACTTTCCTAATTTAAAGAGCCCCATGACCTCAGATCAGCTTCCAATTTTAAGAAGCAACTGGACCGCGAATTTTCTAAGCATATTCCTATTGAAGGAAATATTTTAAGGAAACATTTTAATGTTCGGTCTTTATATAATGAAATAGAGGACACAATGGCACCCTTTCTGTGGTTGTAATATAAAGCTGTCAATTCGAACGGAACGCGTGAAATTACGCGTCACATTCTTCTCACTTATATGAATGTCGTTATGAATCAAAAAACCATTTGTGCAGTGTGGCTCCATACTTTGCGAGCTTAGCACACAATGTCGTCGTTTTAATGTCTGCTGATGGCGCTTTTTGTACTACTTTCTGCGTATTAACGTAATTGCTATTGTTTTTGGTAGATTTGTTTGTACTTAGATACCACTGATAAGTCACTAAGCCAGTTTCAGTCATCACTGAACTTATTGGTAAAGCTTTCGTAATGCAACTGGCACACACCACAGCGACGATCATAAGATTTTAATTTACGTAGAAGGATATTTTACCTTTATTTACACAGAAACTATGTTAAATGATATAGGTAGATTATCTTTTAAATTACTATGGCCTATAGATTCAATTCCGGGGTCGGGCGAAAACTTTTTTCCTACTTTTCAAGCATGGCTCGGGTTTGAGATCACTAACCCGCAATTAACAAGCGTGGTATTTATACCTAATCCTCCTCACTGTACTGATATCTTGAGTGAGATGAGATGACCTTTGCTCGGCAGTGGGACATCACAGGCTAATACTTTATGCTCTACCACGTATTACCTATAAAGTATGATCTAATGAAGTCTTGGTACCTATACGTCACGTATACCTAAATTCATATGAAAATTTTGATTGAATCGGGAGTTTTGTATTACGGTTTTCATTTAGGTAGGTTTAGTTAATATTGCCACAAACATCATTTATTTATGAAACACAAATATTTACCTTTAAATCAAACAAATGACTACTACATACATACCGAATAATTAAATCATTGCTTCATTATGATCAACAAAACATGATAGTGATACCTACGAAAGTGCTGGAATATAAAAATATCTCATTCATTTTAACTACAGAAATTCTAACTTTATTCTGACACAACACAAGTAGTAAATTTCCAAAATCCACCAAACCAGGTTAACGAATTGCTCCGCGCATCGGAACTCACTCGCTAATGAATCACCAGCTTCGCTCGCAACTCTAAGAAAAGTTCAGCCCAGCGGGTTTTTACTCATCCTACTCATACGGTTATATACCTACACTTGTACGATAATATCCCATACCTATCTTCTATGAAAGAAGTCGAAAATCACAGCTATAATTTTGAATTAAACATTTTTGTATCGAAATGACATTTTGAAATAACGGACGTTATATCATTAAATTTTACTGTAAGTGAAAATTGTATATTTATGTAGATACAAGTACCTATTATACACTTGTAGACAAATACACAACGCGCACATGTTATACTTATTAACCACTAACCTACTCGATCTGTTTTTATAAGTACCTGAGACTATTTTGATCTAAAATTAACTGTATAACCACGAAGCTAAAACAAAGAGGAGGTGTGGTAATTCAATTTCCCTATGAAACGACGCGTGATAGTTTGCGGGGTGAGGGGGCACTGAGGTGGTGTTAAGCGCCGCCCACTTCTCAATATTCCATCTATCGGCTAATAGCAAAACTACTAGTTTAGGTTGATGTTGATGTTACTACGTAGTTCAGCTACTTCACACTAGGTGTCAAAAGTCTTAATGTGATGGGACGTACTCAGAACTCAAAACTCAGCTTCAAAAAAATTTTATAGGGAAATAAATCAAATGAAAAGACTTTTTTTTAAAACAATCTTTTATTATTTGTTAATAAAATGAACTAAAATAATAAAATAATAATTAAAACAAGATAATAAATGTATGCACTGACATTGCAACCTTTAACGAAAAATTAAGCTTCTTTGTCTTCGTCACAATAATATCGTAGATACCTAATTATCTAGATACCTAAGTATCTTTTACACCTTGTATTAAATCTTTGCGTTTTTATCACGTACCCAATTTTTGTTAAATAAAAGCATGTTACATTTTTTTCTTTTGCAATCGCGATCACGAATATAAATAACGACAAAAATGTACACCGCCATTTTGTTAGGGCGGCCATTTTAGATTAATAACAATACCGACTACAACTAATTAATTGCATTGTCATCAGAACCAAAGATGTGTTGCAAATTTCAGCTCAATCGGTAACCGGGAAGTGGACCAAATTTAACTTGCAAGATTTAATTTCACACAAACATCGGGACAGGTGAAACTAAATAAAAGCTTGTAATAAAATAAGAGCCTTTGCACACGACGTTTTTTATACGCGCCGTCAACGCGCATTTGTATCGATACAAACGCGAGTCAAATGCACTTTCTAGACTGTTGCATCCTACTATAATATTATGCGAAATTTTGTGAGGATGGATGTATGGATGTATGTTTGTTGCTCTTTCACGTAAAAACCACGCGACGGATTTGGATGAAACTTTACAGTAATATAGATTATACAGAATAACACATGAATGTACTTATTTATTTATTTTATCTACACTAATGTTGTGACATTCTACATATTTATGTTTCCAATACTTGACTTATAATTACTACAGTTATAGCGCAGACAACTAAAACACTCAATTTAAGCAATTGCACATGATGTTATAATATCCACATCGATATCGTAAAATCTCATTATAATATCGCGCCCTGCGGCACTGCGCGCGCAGCTGCGCTCTCATTGGTTAGATTTTAATGGCGGCAAGTTCACTGTGACAATACACGTACGCGTGAATTTAATGTTTCGCAATGTGTTTTGTTTTTAAAATTTTGTTTGATTAATTGCATTAGTGAAGATAAAGTAGTGTATGCAACTGCATATAACACGGGTACACCCTTCTTTATATGACAGTTGCATAAACTACTATAATAAGACATCATTGAAATGGCAAGAACAAATTTTTGTGTATTTTGTTGGTGTCCAATCCGGTCTATTAAGTTTTGTAATCCATTGCTGTTTTAAATTATCGTCGGATGGAAATCTAAAACGAACATATAAAAATAATTAAAATTACTTTTAATTAAATTAGTTGGTAAAATTTTTACAAAAATCTGAGTACGGCCCTGGATATTTCTGAAGTTTAAAATAGTTATTCTAGTTGACGATAGATGGCGGCCCATTAATAATATAATAATAAAAACTATAAAAGTACTGTTTTAGCTACTAAAAGGTATTTAGGACTAAGTGTATAACAGTTTTTAGTATTTACGTATTATTATTACAATATAATACTGCAAAATTATACGTAAACTTATGTATTTTCTTCCGAAATGTGTCGCCATCTAGTGTCAAGTAGTAGAATTTTAACGCTGAAAGCTGAGAATGTTCTAGAACTTTTATATTTATTTGGGGAAAAAAATACTTACACATGAAATGAGATGCCACTCATATTATCAGAACGTCTGTCTGAGTAACTTTGACATAGTAAAACACAACACTTCATCCTTTTCTTGTTAAAAACGCAAAAAACACACTTTTATTGCGAGTCTCGTCACATGTGCACCTGAGGAACGCTGATAGCATACTACAGCGTTCAGGTGGGCGGAGCCTAAGTGGCTCCGCCCACCATGACAACGTCAGGACCGAGTTGAATCCCAGTGCTACGTTGCTTAGGGCAACTCCTCTCTGTTCTAGCTTCGTGTGTATAACCTATTAAAGAAATATAGATCACCCAAGGTCTTTATATTTGTAAGGTATATTAAATCTATCGTCGCAGTCATTTGCAAAATGGCGGGGTATCTTATTTGTAATTTAAAGATAACATACAATATGTGGGAATATTGTAATAGGTATCTATTTTGACAAGGAAAAAAACAGCTAGTAGAAGGTCTAGTCTTCCTAATTGAAGAGGAAAGCCCAGACATAGTGAAATTAAAATAATATTCACTAATTATAACAGGGGTTGTCCGATATTAGGTACCTATACTTTGTAACCCACACCGCGGGCAATGCCACAAAATATGTATAGGTGCCTAAATAAACGAAAATATTCCATGATAGAAACAGTCAAACGTAATAAACTTGATGAAATTGATAGCACCAATCCAATTCTGACGCCCAACAAAAAATGAAACCTAAAATGGAACGGATTTCATTCTATACAGCCAATTCGTAGTTCCAATAAAATCAAGACATAACTTCAACAATTGCCGATGGAATATTTATAGCAATATTCGATGAAAGGCACATAAAGTAAGGGAACATTAAATGTCGCTGCAGCTAAGCGATTTACTGCCGATACGCGCTAACCTATAAACTTTATAGGCACCATTGTTCTGTCGACGACGTTCCACGTACCTACCTATATTAAGGAATGTAATGCATCTTCCTCAATTAAACTGAATGTAGCCGCCTCCGAAGAAGGATTACCTCTCAGCGCTCGCTCATTTTATATTGATTGATAGTAATTCTATCTACATCTGTCTTTGTTTTACGATTTCAGAGAAAAACATACCTACCTTTGACTTGACTTGGGAAGCGGATAATAAAACCGGAGTTCGAATGAAAAGCTGTGATATATAACCACAAATGTATAGATAATTATTGTTTCCACGATAACAGGCTTAGCTTCTCACAAAGATACTTCATTTACTTATTTACAAAGGAACTCTTCACAATTGAATTGAAGCCATAAAAATGCATAATTCAATAAATTTCCCCTAAGATAAATCCCTAAGCATATCTCGTGAATCTCATCAAAAGAAGAAATTTAAATTCGTCGAAATAAAAACGGTACGCTGAATTATTTAGTAACAAAGTTGGCAAAGCAGACTGCCAACTGTCACCGGCAGGACAAAAAACGGAGTGGACGAGATGGGACGACTCGTCTCTATTCACTCTCATTGTTACACCCCATTATAAAGGCACACTCGGCCGAATTGGCAGCCGACCACATTCAGCCAATATCCCTTGCATAGAACATGATCATGGTAGATTTTCTCTAAACTTTCTACTGTTCAGAATATGGCCACAATCAAATCACCTGCAGACGCTTTAGCACAGTAAACGCCATGATAAATATGATGTTCAGATGTGTGTTGATGGGTGGAATATTAGATTTTTTTCCGCCAATCAACATACTGTACCTATATCGTGTCTTGTCACATTTACTTACTATGTTATGTTAAGGAGGGATAACCTAAAGAGATAGAGGAACGTAAAGCGTCCGCGAGACGATCAAGTGCACTTGACAAGTCTACGGGCTTGAAGTGAATATTGATCGTTTACAGCGTTGACTTGACAATTCCCGTCAAGTATCTACGTGCTGGACATGACTTGACAATAATTTTGATGATAACTTGACAACAAATTTGAACCAACTTGAGCTTGATGCGACTTGACGCGACTTGACAAGTTTTATTCATTTGCGACTTGTCAAGTGCACTTGATCGTCTCGCGGACGCATAAGCTTAACTGAATTAAAAATTTGAAGGACCTGTCAATTTTATTTTTATCCAGGTTTTTGTTATCCCAAACCCTGAAACCCAATCGACACTATCGATATTAGTCAATTTGAATCTTTAAAAGTAGCCCTTCGCAAACGTAACTAGTTGTACTAAATAGCCATATCTACATACAGGAACAAAAGGAACATACATTTAGGACAGTGTTACACTGGCGAGTCTATCCAGAGTGTTTCGCCGAATGAATGCAGCCTTTGGGGACGAAGTTAGAGATGAAAAACGTTAATGAACTGCCGAATGCCGATATTGTTTGCACAGCTTTATATTGAGGCCCTGAGGAGTACGAAAACGATGTTTACCCCTTTCAATCTCCGGCCCTGTGACGTAATCAAGTGTTTTATTTCCTTTTTAGCATTTTTACGAATATTCACAAGTTCTATCTTTTTGTGTGAGATATTGTTTTGTGTTTGGCTGTGGAAATATTGATGAGTAATGCCTTGGAATTAATATACTCGGAGAATAGAAACGGGAAACTGAAAGAGGTACCTAGGTAGTTAACTATTAAGGCGGCATGCATCAAAAAGTGTTTGTTATGTGTTGTGTGGTTAGAATAAAACTTAGTTTGTTGGACAAATAGGTTTTAAATAAATAAGGAATATTATTCCTATACAATTATTCATTAAAATATAGGTATTATACATTTATTATAGGTATATAAAGTGAACCTAAGTAAACATATTTATAGTTAGCAAATACTATATATACATACATTTTTAAAACCTATAGCATTTTTAATTGTTCACACTACCACAATGCCATAAGTATTGTGATTGTGACACTACCTACCTACCCGTTCTTCCTTTGAAACTAATTTCCCCACTTTTATTTGTTATACAAAGTAGGTACGTAAACTTTTCGAAAGGTCACGCCTACTGGACTACTGCCTAAGTAAACACTTAGTGGACTGAGGACCTTAGGGTATTATTGAATCTCGTGGAATTAGAACTAGATAAAGATATTTACCTAGCTACTAGGGTAAGGTATCTTTTTTGAATTGGTTTGATATTAATAAAAGCTTTTTACTTGAGATTTTCTTTAAGTACCTAGTATTAACTATCAATGCGTTATGCGATTAGCTATTGAAAGTACTAGCCTGTTATAAAGGGATGAATGTTCGTTCGTTTAATTTGAATATCTGTATCTGCCTGTGTCGGTTTGAGATAACAACAAAAATTCATCGGATTTACGTAGGTACGCATTTTACCTCTGAACAGGGATGGTTTGCGGGGATGGTTTTCAGCTACTTTCATCAAAAAAATCCGAAAGGTAAAAGCGGGGGGTGTTGCTAGTTAAACAAATAAACAAACCAAATATCTCATTAATTTTTTGCTATTATATCCGATCTCATTGATTTAATCTCTTAGAATTTAGTTTTGTTTTTAATTTCAATTAGTTTTTTTTTTTTTTTGTTTTTTAGTTTGTAAACTAGCTTAGTGTTATATGCATGCTGTGTTTATTTCGAGTAGGATTAACATATTGTTCTTTACTGTTTGCTTTATTAACATCTAATACAAATTATGTTAAATCCAGTTAATAAACCAATAAAGAAAAAAAAAAAAAAAAAAAAAAAAAAAAAAAACCTTACAGCTGTATTCAAGGAATGCTTATCTATTCAAGTGAATGCATCATTGTTCCACGGTCCTGCGGTAACTATCCCCGCTTCAAAATAAGCTCCTATTATTCACTTTTGTCTTCAGATAAATCGTACTTTGTCTTGAATTTGAAACACTTCTTTGTCTTAGCAGGTTTTACGAGAGCTTTGTGGCAACTAAAACTAGGTATACAACGATTTAGTGCAGAAATGTAATGTAGTTCGGCGATTAAAATAAAGTTTCTTATACGAGGTTCTCGTTATGTTTGTGGGAACAGGTTGCAAACTTAATGCATTTACCTTGTTAAATCGTTATGATTTTTTAATAGCCTCTTTAACTTATGGGTAATTTTTGAGGAAGGATTTTATATTACCTAAGAAATTGAGTGTTTCTTTTGTTGGCTATCTATGGTCATCGCCCATCTGACGCTCCGACATGACACCCGAATGGCACAGAGCGTAGAGATGTCGAATGCCCGGGTGTTAGATGAACGATAACCTTAAACCAGCAGGACTAACATGAATGAAAACTGGAACACATTTTACAAGAGAATATACATACCTAACAATACTCAGAAGCCATGCCTAAAACTCCTGTTTTGTACCATCGCGGCAACATAAATATTTATTACAAAAAAATTCAGGCTATTTCGTTAATTTGTATTTCGTAAACATTCGCCACATATTTAATTACCCAACTTGAAGGAAACATGTACAAGACCGAATACTTAACGAGATTAAACGCTAGCTAACGTTTCCTAAGAGAAATGTACAGCAGTATCGAGAAATCAAGTGCAGCGATGTATCAACAAAACACTTGGTAGTCACATAAAATTAAATTATAGTCAAAGTTGCAGCATCTTATTAGTTTTGGGACGAAACTCGTAAGATTTTAGCCGAGCTCTACCCTTGGTAGTACCTACATGTGACCACGTTATTTAATCTAAGTTATAACTGCGATTTATAGGTCTAATTCTAGAGTACTAAATTAACTATGAAAGTTTAGATTAGTAGTTATTGAAACGTTGGGGACCGCGAATCGTTTTTATGAGATTTAAGACGGAATTTTGTTTACAAGCTGAGCCCCGGGTCATTATACCTTCCTTGTATTATTAAAAGAATTCTTCATTTTCCTGAAGATTTCATACCGTAGATACTACTTAATTAAATGCAAGGAGATGCAAAAGACATAGATCCAGTCTATTTTATAACCGTTTATTGTTACCATTTGATAGAGCTAATCAAGCATTATAGGGATAATTAGTCAATCCCAACTAATATTATAAATGCGAAAGTAAGTCTGTCTGTCTGTCTGTTACGCTTTCACGCCAAAACTACTGAACCGATTTGAATTAAACTTGGTACACAGTTAGTCCAGAGTCTGAGAAAGGACATAGGTTATCTTTTATCGCGAAATTCCTGCGGGAACTGGTACAACGCGGGTAAAACCGCGGGGCGCTGCTCCAAATAAAAGGAAAATTGCGCTGGCTTGGCTTGCGAAAAGGCGCTGCTTCCATATAAAAGGAAAATTAGGTATTTTGCTCAGCGAAGGCTTAATAGAAAAACACTGTCTTGATAGTAGAAAAGTGAACACTTAGCAAAAGAAGTCTGGATACAATCAAACTCCAATTTTAATATATTTCCTGAAAAACAAACTTTATTTCTGTTTACACAAATAATAATACTATCTTATTAATAATTAATAATTTGGTGCAGTGATTGAACATTAAACAACAAACAATGATAGCATGAACATATGATTATTTAAATGGAATAAAAACATGATTTTCCAATATCATTAAACTACATACTGAATGTGGTAGCATTATTTAATGTCATACTTTTTAAACTCCGGATTGTGTAAGAATACATAACTTATTCATTAAAATATGTACCTGACGTAAGAATACATAACTTATTCATTAAAATATGTACCTGACGTAAGAATACATAACTTATTCATTAAAATATGTACTTGACGTAAGAATACATAACTTATTCATTAAAATATGTACCTGACGTAAGAATACATAACTTATTCATTAAAATATGTACCTGACGTAAGAATACATAACTTATTCATTAAAATATGTACTTGACGTAAGAATACATAACTTATTCATTAAAATATGTACCTGACGTTTCAAGCACATATAAATCTCTATATATAAAAATCAATGCCACTTTTCGTTGTAATTTAATAACTCAAGAATGGGCTCACCTATCCAAACCAAATGTTTAGGTTTTGTACGGATTATTTAGATGGTTTATGTGAAGTATGCACAAAATCGGTCGAGCGGTTCTTAAATTCCCATGGGAACGGACACAACGCGGGTAAAACCGCAGGGCGCAGCTATTATGTTATATATTCTAACTCTATACAGACCTGTTTCATTTAGTATTATTATTTAATTTATTGACTTTGTCAAATGACTGCAACGAATTATTTGTTAAACTATACTTCACCTAACTATACAATTTGTTTCAAAACCCCCTGCCTTATCAAGGTTTGACACTCGGAAGTAGGTAGAAAATGTCTGCTGTCTTTCTTAAGCAAAATAACATCACCATCTTCCAATTCTAATTTACCATAATCCATTACACATAATACTTCTATATACAAAGACTTAGGTGGTTTTAGGTTTTCAGTCAAATCTATGCCGGAATAACCTATTTCTTGACCTAAAGATCTCATATAAGAAGCTAAATTCGTAGAGTATTTTGAAAACCATTCATATTCCTCATCAGAGAGTAACTCCCGAACGTCTGGTGGGAGAACTGAACCGAATTCCCATCTAAGTGTTTTTATTTTTTCCATTCTATTGTAAAGGTAGGCTAAGAGGCAGCGTTTGTTCCGTTCTAAGGCAGAGTGTCTTACTTGTACAGTTGTCCATAGATTTTTGTTCTCTGTAGTTGCATTCCTGAAAAGATAAGTTGTATGAATGAATTAATGCACTGCAAAATTATTATTGAAAGTACTAGCAATTTTGCAGTAATTTCTAACTTTTACACTGTATTTTCAATCTATACTAATATTATAAAGCTGAAGAGTTTGTTTTGTTTGTTTGTTTGTTTGTTTGTTTGTTTGTTTGTTTGTTTAAACGCGCTAATCTCAGAAACTACTGAACCGATTTGAATAATTCTTTCACTGTTAGATAGTCTATTTATCGAGGAAGGCTATAGGCTACATTTTATCCCGGATTTCCTACGGGAACGGGCACAACGCGGGTAAAACCGCGGGGCGCTGCTATAATATTATAAAGCTGAAGAGTTTGTTTTGTTTGTTTGTTTGTTTGTTTAAACGCGCTAATCTCAGAAACTACTGAACCGATTTGAATAATTCTTTCACTGTTAGATAGTCTATTTATCGAGGAAGGCTATAGGCTACATTTTATCCCGGATTTCCTACGGGAACGGGCACAACGCGGGTAAAACCGCGGGGCGCTGCTAGTAAAAAATAAGTGGAACGTGAATAATGTTTTATATAAGGCAGAGATTAATACTTACGCATCATTCATATTCATTTTGAATAATAAGTGCATTTCTTCTAAAATTTGACGAAGTTTATCATCCTGAAATGAAATACATACATTTAAGATTCATTTTGAGGTTATATTTTTTAAACAATAATTATAGGGATTATTTGTTTAAAACTGGGAATAAGGAACAACCCAATCATTAAGTTATGTGATAATTATAGGCAAATGTCTCCAGGGAATGATATACCGGAGGTTTGTATACTTTAATACTTTTAGATAACTTTACTTACATCAAAAGGATCGATAGTATCTGGGTTACGTTGTGCTGCTTTTAGTAAATCTATTACTTTCTCACCAAACATCGCTATTCTTAAGAAGTTTCCTTTATTAAGTAATTATATAAGAATTTGCTTTTGATTACAGAAAAAGTAAATAAACCGTAGAAATAAACAGACAGTCAGTCAGTTTCTTAAATTTGACACAAGCAAGAGGAAGATGTAAAAAACAAAGAGACATTGTCAATCAAGATTTACTGACGTTGACAATCTTTAAAACTAACAATATTTGTAGTCTGTGGTCAAATTACTTTGATTGACATATTTTGACAGTTTGCAGACTAATGTTACTAGTATAAACTAGTAAATTTCCCTAAATGAAATTCAATAATATTCACATGTACTATACCCCGGAATATATACAAAATATTTATTTTTTAAATAATGGAACAATCAGATGATGTCCACATGCTTTGCTGAGACTAACTACTGTTAATATTCTTATAAATTTTAAATGCCTTTATTATAAGTATTTCTATATGAACATGTAATCGAAAGATTTTCCTTGTCAAACTAATTTAAGTAAGCTTAGTTTAGCTAATAAGTGTGAATTTTTCCGAGTGTATATATTATTTATAAATGTATTTAAATTGTCCTATGAAGAAATTTAGCATTCCTGATCACACGATCATAACTGAGAAAATTATTAGTAATAACATAAAATCTTAAATTTCATTTGTCAAGACCACGCTACCAACATTTTTATATTATATTGTTGATAGCGAAAACTACATATTTCACTGATTTAAAATGCATATTTTATTATTGTTTCAACATTTCATAAAAAATTAAACTTAAAAATACCAATTAATCCACTTTATTATACATCATTTAATTTCTCGGAATTATTATTGGAAGCGTCTATACATACTGGTAACCCAATAAACTGGAAATTACGTCTCCGCGCCTGCCTACTCTACTGTATTTTTATCGTCCAAATTCCACTCCGCGAGTCTCCGCGTAATTATTACGGCAACGTCGTTTGTTCGTCACTCTTTACATTCATATACTAACACTGTCCATTTCTGAATTCATTAAGCACGCGAACCCGTTGCCAGACGGTTGATAGTATCGTAGAAGTATATTCTAGGAAACATGTTTTCGCGACCTTTGTGTTAAACTATTATTTAAACTATTCATTAGTTCGTGTGTTGTTAGTGTACGTTATAAGTTTTAGTTTTGTGTTTGTTAATATTTATCTCTAAAATGGATGCCAAGAAGAGTACAACGAAGCTCCCAGAGGAGAGTCAGGATTCTGGTGTATTTTCGGGTCCGTTGGATCGGTTCGGAGACTCAGATTCTTTCGGATCATCTGGTTTGTCAAAGGAGGCGATTTTGTCTTGTCAAACTGGTGATAGTGGTGTAGTGTTGTTGTCGGAATGCCTGGAGGATTTGGGGGTCACTGAAAAGGACCTGGCGAAGACAACACTCACTGTGGAGGACATCCTCCCCAAACAAGAGGCGCCTGATGCGGACCCCCTGATGGACCCCTTCATACAAGACGACGACGGTGACACGTAAGTATTTTGCAACTATTTAAATTGCTAATTTGATTAGTTTTCTGTTCTAAGATATGACATAGATCTTCCTCACTATCGAGATAGGTAACATAAGTTTTGCTTACAATGCTTCCTTTAAATACTTAATTAACACACTATACATGGTGACAACTATAGTGCATTTTTAAATGCAACAGCCCTTTTAAAGTAAACTCATGCAGAAAACAAGTTATACAAATAAAATCAGAATAACTTTCACATTTCGTTGCCTGGTACTCAATCAAAATCCAAGAGAATGTAAATATTCTCTGGCTCAAACAAAAACATTTTGATACTAAGTATTGTAGAATTATTTAAATATATTCTGTGTAGAGAAATGATATGGGAACCCATACAAAATCATGCAAACAGCCAATCCCTTATATATTTTATTTAAGAAGCAAACCTCATTGGTTAATAAAATTTTCCATCAACATAAACAAGAATGTACATAGTGTTTATAGACCCTTGTCAAAAACAATTTTAAATTATTATTACAGAATTTATATCGCCACATGTGATACCCACATTGTAGTCATATCATTAAGTTTACAATATGAGCCTTATTATAACTATACAGAGAGTATAAAGTTCTTTTATCTTAATGTTGATTCAGGATTTAAAATTATTATTAGCTACATGTTGATTCTTATATCTCTACTATGAATACCAATATTGAATAAAGAGAAGTTTATGTATGTGAAATAAGTTTGAATCAAATACATTTACCTACTAATACTGTCAGCCACTTCGTCCACATTTAGGTCTCCCAAATGCCCCCATTTTGTGTATGGGGGATGTTGATCAATTTACATTTAATGTTCCCTTTAATCCCAAGAAACTATAAACAAATATTTAATGCAAAGAAATGAGTATTTTTTTATAATTTGATATTTATTCAAATCAATCATTGATTCAAAACATTGAATAAGTTAAGGTTTTACTACATATTTTGGTTTCATTTGAATGGTACTGAAATTGTAAGAGATTTCTGTAATATTGAGTTAAATCGCTGCCACAATGATGGACTTACATATATGGATAATAAAAAAAAAATAATTAACATGTATGTAATACAAACATGATTAAAACATATAACAACATGGTATCAAAAGTGTTGATAGTTACTTATAACTTTTTAAATATTAAAAGGTCATTCACTACAATAACATTTAGTCACTGTCGTGCGGTTTCATGAGTTAGTATCATAAATGCCTAATGTCTGTGTGATATCTTATTTGCAAACATTGTCAGAGAGTTAAATAAATCATATGATCATTCACTATACCAGAGTGATTAGATAAACACATTTGATTTGTGAGTAAACTGTCACTTATATTATAAAACCCCGACCGCGTCTGTCTGTCTGTTCGCGATAAACTCAAATACTACATACTAGTACATAGATATAGATAGAGTGATTCAAGAGGAAGGTTAATATGTATAAAAAACCCGAAATTCCCATGGGCACGGCCACAACGCGGGTAAAACCACGCGGCGCTGCTGGTTTACCTATAATTCTTTGTGGTATTCAATTCTGATACCCTTTTAACCTTTTAGTAGATAAACTTAAATGCAATTCCGATATTTTTACCAAACTGAGGCAAGCCCAAAACAATGTTATGTTTTAACTTTAACCATTTATCTTTACATTAACAGCAGACTAAACTTAAAAATATTTAAATGGGTAGATCAATTATTACTAATCCATGCTTTCCTTGATTGATTTTTAATGTATTTATTGTGGTTTTTACTAAGTCGCTCCCACACCTAACTACTAATATTTTAAGTACAATAAGTTTGTGAGACTTGTATTATTAAAACATTATTCACTGAAATACATTTAACTTTAGTGTGAGAGCACCTTTACAGCAATACAAAACTGATAAAATTGATAATTAAGTAGGTATGTGACAGTCACAAAACAAATTGAACTTTATGCTGGTATGTTTAAGTTTCATTGTGCTACTTATGGAATTTAGACTAAAATAGTTATTGAACCATAACTGTAATGCTTCGTAATATTCAATATTTATCATGTTATAATATAAGTATATAGTTCTGTTTATACTTTACAGTCTTATTCACAGATAAAGTTATAATACTCCTATTAATATTATAATGATTAACTTTAGATCACATGTCCTTGTAGTCCTTATGAATTACCTCAATTGCAACATAATGTAACTGACATGCTATTTATTAAAGAAATAATTACAAAGTGATGTTCCTCACATTTACCTATTTTATTGTAGCCCAATGCTTCGGTTAATTAACATAGCGAAAAGATCACCAATTAGTACTAGACCAGAATAAGTCATGAAAATATTTCTCTTGAAGCAGCATGAAAATCCATTCAGTAGTTTTTTTTGGTTAGCTTACACACAGACACACACAGGTTTTAATTTACACACAGGCAGACGCAACAAAGGACTGTTTTATATTTCGTAAATATAATGTAGTGCAGCATGTTCTCTTTGCACCAGATAGCGAATGAATAACCTTTTATCCTCGTAATGACACTAATTTTGACGGCAATGCAATAAAATAACTAAGTACCTCTTTAGGTAGTTTTGTAATCGGCCAAACCTACGGTCAAGCCTCACAGTACAGATAACCACAGAAAGAGTACAGTAGAATTTAACCGACTTTATTATTAACAGTTAATATAGAAATTTTGGCACCATACAGGAACTAATTGGTGATTAACAATTGTTTTTTTTTGTATTTATTTTTTATTTAGTAGTAGATAAACCACCTAGGTCCATTCCTCTGGAACATCTCAATTAAATTAAATCTGTAGCAGCAACCACTGGTTTTACGATTGAAATGTATAATTATAAAAAAACTATCATATTTTTTTTCCAATCTAACTGGAAGTTCCAGAGCTTAAGGCGCTCATTATTTGAAAGCGCCTTAAGCTCAGGGGCTTAAGCTAAAGGGAACTTTTCAGCGTTACACGTTAGATAGATAGAAGGTCAAGATATCCTATTCTTCTTCTTCTTTATCGAGTGGATGGTCAACCTAAGCAGTCCTATTATAAGATATCCTATTTATAACCGAAAACTCTTCTCTGACATCTGTATTAATCATATCTTTCTTCCTGCAGGTATTTACACATCGCAGCAGTCCACGGTTGCGAGCAATCAGTCTGCACACTCATCAACATTTGTCCAAACCGAGATTGGTTCAACGTGCCCAATGACGACGGACAAACAGCCCTTCATTTATCCGTATTGAGTAGAAACGCCACCGTAACAAGAATGCTCGTGTTAGCAGGAGCATCTATTAGTGTTAGGGACAGACTAGGGGAGACGCCATTACACAAAGCAGCCAAGTTAAACGACGTAAAGTGCATACACGCGTTGTTAACACCAGTAGGAGAATACCCACAAAGGATAACACCGGTTTTGGAACAGAAAAATTATAACGGTAAGTGGTGATAACCCTTTGACTTGTCTCAATTTGTATTTTGTCTACCCTTTTAC
This sequence comes from Cyclophora albipunctata, assembly GCA_963082685.1. Taxonomy (NCBI): domain Eukaryota; kingdom Metazoa; phylum Arthropoda; class Insecta; order Lepidoptera; family Geometridae; genus Cyclophora; species Cyclophora albipunctata. The sequence goes on from OY720119.1 coordinate 2,212,091, forward strand.
GGGTCATGAACTTAGTCGCATTAGTAATTAATTATGAATAGTTAGCAACAGATAGTTTAAAAGTTCAGTAATATAAACACGACGCTTATCGAGGCAGTCTGTGTCCATTTCCATCCTTCCTTATAATGATATCATCTCTGCCTAAACTTGAAACACTACAACTTAATAAGCTATTTAATTTGTGTATACTGACGACTTTTAACACCGCTCATTTTAACTTTTATGGGTACTCTGACATCAGACGCTATGATGACCTCATGTATTTTGACATTTACGTACTTTACCATAGTTTTTTTTCTTTTGGCGAGACAAGGAAGCTTTTTAAAAGCCTAAGTAAAGTTGGAAAAAATGTCAAAGTCCTTGCACTTACATACAAGTAAGGTTTGATTTTTCATTTTCCTTTCTAACTTCACGTATCACAACGGATGAATGAAATGAAAATATACTGTAAAAACCCGTATAGGTTTTCCCAAGACATTCTCATAAAGAACCGTTGTAATAATGCGGTCAGTGCTATGTTTTCAAGTAAGTTTTTAATCGGACCGTATGTAGGTATTCCTTATGGTGAAGTCATTCGACAATATCCTTCTCTGTAAAGGATTTATATAGAAATCGTTGGAGCTACATTCGTTATTCATAACTAATCGTTAAATAAAGGAATAACCAAAGATACTCATAGTCCTGATGACGCAAATATTGCATAAATTTCACGATTGTTGTAAAAACCAAATATGTATCTAAAAGCAATCGATAAGTTGGCCAGTTAATTGTATTGAGTCACGATAATTTCCTTGTTCTTGAATGCGGATGCTAACTGCCCTAACGGGATGACGACATGATGTCACGTGCCATTATAAAAAATACGGAGACTCTCTAGGATATCTGTTAAATAACTCCTGAGATTCACTTAGAACCAGTTTCCTATGCTAAACAAAGCCATTGGACATTGTTTACGTGTGAACGCACTGTGCTGCGCTGACGTCGGGCTCCTCAAGGTCTCTATTACGCTCAATGCCATCGATTTATTCTTTTCACATCACCTCGAAGGCAGTCCACGATCAACCCGCCCCATTCAACCGCCACGAGACAAACATATTAATTCAACAATTCGGAATTTCCTTTCTGTTTAAACATCAAAAAGTATAAGAGTTATTTGACTTTAAATTTTTCTGGTTTTTCCGAAACGGCCACCCAACAGGTAGACGTAACATTTCGGCCTCTTTGTTGATTTATTTGCATAACAAGGCGGTATGACCTTCGTGTGACAGTTGGAAAACCACTCATTAATTGGCGACTGTGTTAGGATAATTGAATTTTGATAAGGATCCGTGATAATTTTACTAATACGCTTGGTGTCCTGAGTTGAGTGTTGGTGCGGGCAATGTCGGTCTGCGGTCACCTGGCCATTGAGAGGCTGTTGGACTCGTGGGTATTCCCAACGTGAGAACGGGTTGCGCTCATTGGCCGAGTGAAAGCGGCCCGCGCGCTCGCATCGCCCATCTTTTGGGCTGCCCCGACCATTGTTCGACCGCTAATTGAAACGCGAATACATAAATATTACAAGTATGCTAAGCAGGCTATGGTTTTCCCGCTCGAGATGTTTAAACAACCAAATTCTTGTTTTATAGATCCATAAATTATTAACGACGCCAGGTACAAATTTTAATTTTTTACATCGCTCGTAGCGTAGTTGTTTTTAATAACATTATTTTGTATTTAAATATAGATTGTTATTTTTGGAATAGAGATACAACTAGGTACTCAGGAAGGTTAAATGTGTTATTGAAACCGCAACGCTTAGTAGGTGGTATTGTGTAGTCACAATGGTACTGATGATGTGTCTGGGTTATGCCGTGAAAGTGTGCACTTACCGAGTGGTTACATACACTGGGATTCCCAAACGCTTTAGCTTCGCTTCGTGTATGTAAACGTTACGTGGACTTTACACTTTCTAATTCTGTCATCGTGAGACTCGTAGGATCATTACGACTCTGAATGGCTTGGTGCGGTTGGCTCATCACAAGTATTTCCATCTGATTGATGACACATTTTATTTGTGTCGGTGTTTTATTATTCAACGTTTTCCCAGTAAAAGCATTCGGTTTTTTGTGAATCAAATTGTTGGTAAATTGAATCAGGAATTCACATTTGTTTCAAGAGAGGAAACGTTCCTATTAAATCTATCAAATGCTGAACAAGCTAAGTGTTCCTCAACTCATGAATTGTTTTGATGTAACGCCAAGGATTTCCAACGATCGGAATTTCCACATCTATGTATACGATTGTTATTTTATAAATCGACATAATTGCCTTAATGGCTGTTTGATTGTTGGCGCAGTATTAACCTATTATTCGTTCTAGATGTTTTCTAAAGTCAGTATAAGTATTTAACACTTGACATACATTGTGTCTCCTTCACTAACTAAACCACAGTCAATGTGAGGAAAATCTTGCGACATAACTAGTATTTCTAACATGTATTCTTGGCTTCTTACTACTTCTATATTAAACTGCGTTGCTACTTGCTAACAATTCCCATACTCATACCTACTTAGTAAAGTAATAGCCTGTTATGTTCTACTGCTGGTCAAAGGCCTCTCATCTCATTGAAGATATGAGTACAGTGAGGAGGGATTAGGCGTAATCACCACGCCTTCATACATTCCTACCAGCTGATAATTCTAGGTATGTCTAGATACTATCAACTAATCTATGTCTAAAATGTATTTCAGTTTATGGGTCGTGGGATTTTCCTACCCGCGTCTCCTTGACCTCAACATACCATGTAACATTGTTTCATCATGCACCACTTCTTTACATGTAACGCCCCTAGCGGAATTGGCACGTGCATACATTGGCATTGGTCGTTCCATTTATATAAGAATGCCTTGTTTATAACAGTTAGGTATACAACATTGATCAAACTCAATCATGGTAGTTTAATTGACGGACGAGCACATTATGCTCTATAAAAGTTAACGGCATTGTCACGTTTGATTACTGAACATCACTCAAATTATTGACATAATACTTTTGAGAAATGAGTTTGAGTATTTGGGGATGGTAGCATAAGTAAGTACTATTTATGATACCTAGTTAAAGTAAAGGAGTAAAAAGAAGAAATTATTTTAGTCGTAATAGGATTTCTTTGTAATCACTTCGTCATCATTCCTACTAACAGGTATCTAAGCTTTAATGAAGTATTTGTTTGTCCAACCGTAACTGATCTGCGTTGAACTTTAATACATTTGAGGGCAACTGTACCTGGTACGGCTATCCACTTTGCAATAATAGATCTTTGTGAGTAATGGTTTTCCCGTGCATGCCTATTTGAATAGATTTTCCCTAAAGAAACCATATTGTTTGTTTACAATAGGCAAGAGTGATTTCATGCTGTGAAGACTTGGCAGTCTGATACTATCTTTATCCTTATGTTTGACTAATCAAGAGAAATGAGTGTGACTAATGAAAATAAATGTCCTTTGGGACCAATTTAATTTAATTATCAACCGATTACAAAAAAGCTGAGTACAGCCATTTCTGTAACGATATTTTTAACTATTTTAGTCTCAAGTTTAAACCGAAGAAGACGTATAATGTTGACGGAAATTATGAAAACTCCTTGATATTTGTGTAAAGGTGTCTCGCCTTATTTGGCGAGGCGCTCGGCGCGCGCGCACGTAACGCGACATTGTTGGGAAAACCCCAGCACGCCCGCGCCCGCGCCCCTCGCCGACCCGCTGACGCGGCCGCACGTGCTAACGAAAGCATTACCTATTCGAACGTACAAGAACGTTCTTTTTAAATTATGCACTTCGAAAAAGGTAGTCTCAATGTTATTTTAAAAAATCAGTGTAATTTATGACTTAATTTTGAAAATGAATATTTTACATTACAGTCATTACATTTTGTTCATCAACATTTAGCGCCATAGGTTTTTGCACGGATTTAACAAGCAAATCAAAGTGATTATCATTACCAGTATCAGGAAAACAATCCGTGAACAAATTGCTTAATATTTAGATAGTTTGTATTTAGATAGATTGTTACTATATGAATTCTACAACTTTTCATTATAACAATGTTTATTATCATTATCTTCTTACACACCATAATTGTTTTAGCAAATTGTCCTTCGTTTATATTTCCTATTCATAATTGTTGACGGCATGCAATGTACAGTTTTATGGACCATTTTACTAACTACATGAAACAATTATTACTAGAACTGCCCCTTAGATTTCGTAGCTTGTTTAAAAATGTAACTGTTCTATACTTATATTATAAAGGGGTAATTTTTTTAAGTTTGTCTGTATGTTCGAGCTAATATCGGGAGCTAATTACCAGTCCGATTTGAATAATTCTTTATGTAATAGATAGCCATATCCAACGGGAAGGTTAGGTATAGGCTATTTTTCATCCCTAAATTCAAAAAGTAACGACACAACGCGGTTAAAACCGCGGGGTGCTACTAGTCATGAATATGAGGCTATGACCTTTAGCGGACACTAACCTACGATACTACCTTTCTATAAATCTTCACTTCGACTAAACATACATACTTATCCTCTCTTTTTAGTGTGGGCAGTGAGATAACGTCATACTTTAAATTATTTATTGTAACGTCATCCGTTTAGTTATTGAAAAAAGTGCTAATAATATGAGCAAAAACGTTAATCAGTCGTTTGTATGACGTCTGGGATTTCAATACCGTTTTTTGATTAATTTCTTTCTGACAGGAGTTACTGATATAAAAGTGAAATATGACGTGGGTTTATTTATCTATCTTTTATCTGTATGTTGGAGAAGATTTGATAGAAAGGAAACTATGATTACTGACATTACTGAATCATAAAGGAGATCACAGGTCTCATGATACAATTTGTACTAGATTGAGTATTCTGATTTTTCGTTATTCATTAATTTCGAGTGGGTTAGTGGCCTACCCTGGTGTCGTAGTTTTTAGACCGCCTAAAGGCCTCCGACATGGCCTAACGATTGAGACAACCGGGACCGACTGCTTAATTGTTTTGGAATGACAGCTTCTATCATGATGCGAACTAAACTTTCTTGCTCCAAAGTTATCTTAATGTCTCCCTTATCAGGTTTTTTTTAAATTATTAACATTATTATTTTATTGTTTTTGTTTTATTTTATTTTATTTATCAATTTTAATGTATGTTGCATGATTAATTTGAATTTAAATTATTTTGTAATATTTTTGTAATATGGATCCATGTTATCCGTAATAAATGTTTTTTTTATTTTTTTTTATTAACATAGTAACGAGAACTATCTAGGCCAAATTCTTGACGTATATTTCATTTCCTTACTCTACAAATGTTTATAGAAGCGAGCTGTCTATTTAAACTTTGTTTAATTTAAACTTGGATTTGAGCCAATAGCCCGGCACTAAATATTACTCTCGGAATAACCTCGGTATTTACGTAAATAAAACAAAAATGTATTTGTAATATATTTTGAGAAAAGATAAAATGTATGAGCAATATATTTTAAACCTATTTTGGAAGTAATATAAGAAACTAGCAGCGCCCCGCGGTTTTACCCGCGTTATGCCCGTTTCCGTAGGAATTTCGAGATTTTTTATACATATAAACCTTCCACTTGAATCACTTTATTTATTAAAAAACCGCGTCAAAATCCGTGCAGTAGTATTTTAGTTTATCGCGAACAGACAGACAGACAGACGCGGCTGGGGACTTTGTAGTGATTTTTATAGTGACATAGTCCGTTATGATGACACATATCATTCTAATACAAATCAAAAACCAACGATTTTTCCAACTTCTTCGAAGGCAGTATAAAATATATTGGAATTCTTTATTCAAAAATCTCGATTCTCATCTGTTTTACACAAAAACTTTTTAGAATATCGCAATGACGTCACTCCTATAACTAGTTTATAATAATACGAAAAACTATGGTAATTGTTATTATGTCTATTATGTAATCATCTCACTATCCTTGTTTGTTACAAAACTGTGTATAATCTAAAGAAATACTAGCTGTTCCACGCGGTTCGACTCGCAGCGTAGCCGTTCCCATGGGAATTTCTGCAAAAAAAATAAGCCTATATGACCTTTCTCAGGCTCTAGAATCTAGACTCTCTGTATATACAAAATTGTATTTAAATAGCGTTAGTTGTTTAGGCTTGATTGCGTTTGCGTAACACAGTTACCTACTCTCGCATTTATAACATTACTAAGGAATATTATTAAGGATTATTCTGTGGTTTTATGACTGGTATTTTCTATAGTAAGCTCAGTATTACCACATTCCTATTTTATAATTACTTCATAGAAGATACCTTGGTTTAAACGGTCATATTGTACTTACAATTTTAATAGGTTTAAGCCACGTTTAGACGTAACTTCACCCTATGAGATGAATACCACGCATGGTATTTCAGCTAAAAAAGTTTTCCTTCGGTTCAAAATTGTAGCTCCCAAGTGAACATAATTTAAGTTCATTTTTGTTTAAAAATTACTCGGTTGAAACTCAGCTATACTATAAGAAAACATGTTCACTCAGGTAAAGTCTGTTCACTAAAATATTAAGCACTTTACTGCTTTGTAAAAATATACAATTCTTAATAACTTACTTATTAGATAGTATGTATTAGAAAAAAATGTATTTACATGGTTCTATATATTCCCAGCATTGTCATGGTAACCGTACAACATCTTTATATTTTGGTTTTATCTCAAAATTGAGCACGACCAAGTACCTGCTAATACAGTGATGATCTGTTAGCCCATAGCGCGCCTCACCGACTGGTCATCACATCTCAAAGGTCTTAATAACCAGTTTCCTAACGGATCCGATACTTTGTAAAACAATATTAACACTTTCTATTGTTCATAATATGTCATTATGGTGGTCGATAGTGGCATTTCTATCTGAGCGCTACCCTGATTCGGAGGGCACGTTAAGTAGTCGGTCCCGGTTGTTTCAGCCGTCAGACCGCGTCGGAGGCCTTTAGACGGTCTAAAAACACTGACACCGGGATTAGTCAGTAACCTATTCGAAATGAATGATGCCATTGAGATATTACTTACTGATTTGCAAAATTTAGAAATGTATAGAAATTTTAAGAATCTGAAAATAGAAACAAATGGAAAGCAGCATCAGTTTTCCCGACAAGAGCTCAGTTCTTTAATTAAATGATGATAACGTAAATATAATGAAAACTATAATTATAATGATATATGTTGAGTTATAATAAACCAGGAGAATAATAAGCCTTTGATATAACGTAATAAACATACTTCTATTAATGATTTTATTACAATTCCGTGCAGTAGTATAGTACAGTGAAGAGGACACAAATGTATACTAATATTATAAAGCTGCAGAGTTTGTTTGTTTGTTTGAACGCGCTAATCTCAGGAACTACTGGTCCGATTTGAAAAATTCTTTCAGTGTTGGATAGTCCACTTCTCGAGGAAGGCTGTAGGCTATTTTTCATCTCGAAATTCCTACGGGAACGGGCCCAGAAAAAAGGTTTAAAAAATCTTGAATTCTTTACTTTTCTATTTACAAATCAATTAAAGAGAAAGATGATGAAGTTTAAACTATTGATCTCGCGTCATTACTCGACTTTTTGCATGACTTGTCTTATCTTATCACAAGAACTGTTCTCAGCTGACGACAAAGCTACGTAAGCAATTCCGAGCTTTATTGACTCATACATACAGCGTTAATGATTGTCCAGTAGCTTTAATGATTCATTAAAATAATTCCTGTTTTATATTACTCATGCAGCATATTCCAACTTAATTCCTATTTCCTTAGATCACTACGTTTCATGTTACATCATATTGTGTTTATTAAAGTAATTAAAGTATTAAGCTGTAATGTCCAACTGCTGGGCAAAGGCTGATCATCTTTATGATGATATTAGTACATTATGTTGTGTTATGAGTTTTATAATGTACACAAACATCATTAATTCTAAGTTTTGTGTTGGTTGAAGCCTAAGAAAGCTCTATTTTTTCAGCCTAGATTTTATTAACAAAATCTATGAATCTATGATAAATGAACAAAAATCCGTTGCACCGACGGGGCCGTAAAGATAAAATTAGTTCCGACTTTTGTTGTCTAACACTATATAGGAGTTATCAATTTGTAATCAACGTTGAGTTACAACACTCAGTGTTAAACTGGAAACCACAGAATTTTATCACTTTTAGTTGATTAGAGCACACCGACGATAGTAGAATAATATTTGTATTGTTTATTAGTATACTAGCAGCGCCCCGCGGTTTAATCCGCGTTGTGCCCGTTCCCGTGGGAACTTCGGGTTGGAAAATAGCCTATAACCTTCCCGTTGAATGTGGGTATTTATTACAAAAGAAACGGACTGGTAATGCCCGAGATTAACCAGAATATACAAACAAACAAAATTACAAATTTTACCTGTGTATAACATTATTAGTAGTGTATATTCCACATTTTTTTATATGAAATCTTGATATAGATTTTCATCTATTCTTTGATAAGTTGGCAATGACAAGAAAGCAGGTGGATTTATCGGGCAAAAGTACATGTTGAGTAATGGTCAGTACATTTTAGACTTATGGAAGGTTGTCGGAATGCCCAAAATTCTTCTGTTACAGTCGAAAATTTAATATATCGAAAATTAAATAAACTTTAATCCAAAAATGCTAATATTTATTTAGAAAACAATCTTCATGTTAACTATAACATCTATTCATTAGGACTATGAGCCATCTTATCTGTTTTCTCTTTTCTTTCTTCTAAACATATGTTTTGTTTGTTACAGGACAAGCTTGCGTCCATTTGGCGGCGGCTGCAGGACACATCGACACGTTACAGACCCTCGTGGCGTACTACAAAGCTGACATTAATTTAAGGGTAAATATCTTTATAATTAACTCATTCATTTCGAGAAGGTTCGTGGCCAACCCTTGTGTCGGAGTTTTGAGACCGCCTGAAGTTCTCCGGCATGGTCTATCCATTGAAACAACCGGGAACGACTGCTTAACGTGCCTTCCGAAGCACGGCAGCGCTCAGATAGTAATGAAACTAACGACACATTTAGGAGATAATCAATTTACTTAATCCAAAAAATCTTGAAACTAATAAGTCGATAGAAGTTGAAGGATAAATTAATTACGATTCTTGTAAGATTGGGGTAATTAATCAAATTTCAATATCTGTGACCTCCATAACTTAATTATATCGTTACAACACTAGAATTCCAAACGATAAATAACATATCAAAGATTATATAAAATCAATAAGTGATACTATATTGGTGCTTATGTTTATCTACATTATCGTACTTGGGAATCCCGTATTTCTCAAACTATTGCGTTTGTTTTGTATGCTATTATTTACATCGTAAAATGTTAGGATATTTACTACGCATATAATGACTCATACACACATTTTATTTAGAAAAACTTGGTTTATTCCGAGAATATACTATGCGAGTGTCAACAGAATTGAAAGATTATGCGAAGTTGACGAAAACTCGAGAGTTTTCCTTTAGATGTTGTGAGAATTGTAAACTGACCTAATTCCGATCAATTCTGGTTAAATGATAGTTCTTTGAATAAAGTGCGATTGTTTATTTGGAAATACCAAAGAGAATTACATGATTTGTCAACACATTAGTGTTTTTCTTACTTATCCTTAACTTTTTATATTGCGACGTAGAAGTGTCAAATGAATTAATAATTTGAGCAAGCATATTAATGTCATCTGTTAGCTTAAATGCGCTTGTTTTTTTCATCAATTTTCCTTATTGTTAACGAATGGTTAGGAAATCTGCATTCGTTTTGTTATGTGGTCATTGTTTTGAAGCTTATCATCAAGCGATATAAGCAGATCCAAAATCGCTTATAGTGTAGGAATGTTAACCATAGCTACTTTAAAATGAAATCTTTCACACAAATAAAATCATACGCTCAGTTCTTTGCAGTTACAAAAAGGATAAATTATTAGTCTGTAATGTTCCCATTCGAGGCAAAGGAAAATGCTCAAATGCCATTACAGTGAGATAGATTTCTTCAGTAACCTAGCTCAATACATTGATCACGTTTCTAACTATAACTAGTTATCAAGTGAAAGCACTCGGATCATCTATGTCATTGATCAAACAACTGATACCGCGGCGTGACTGTGATCGTTAAAAGCGGGTTTCCCGCCTCTAATCTTTTGAGAGCTATCTGGGTTTTTTCTCATCTGTTTGTTTATATCGTACGTACAAGCACTATTGTTTATCGCAAGGCTAGGCTCTACATGACAGGAAAATGGCTGGGAATCCGACTCATTTGAATATTAGGTTACGTTGACATTGTTTTGGCCTTTTGTGATGGAAAATCTTTGTATTGAGGTAGGGATTTTGTGGTTTTAAATGTGTAGAAATGTAATTTGTATTGTTATTTGAGTTGTCTGAACTAATAATGCATTTGTTTGGCATCGAAGGTTTCATAATGAGTACTGCCTATTTTTATTTACTATACTCAATATGGTTTGACTTAAGAACATAATAGAACTCAAGTCCTTTAGGCGGCTAAAAACTCTGACATACCAACAACCTTCTCGAAGTTAACCTACTTATTTATATATCAATAAAATAATAATAATAATTCTAGAAGAGTTTACTTATAAGAAGAAGATCTAATGAAAAACGTCTATTCCAGGAGAACCTAGCCGGTTGGACGCCCCTGCACATCGCGGCCCGCAACGGCAACGAGTCTCTCGTACGATATCTGTGCGAGAAGTGTCCCGGGGTGCAGGTGCAGGCGTGGGACTACGCCCGGCGCACCCCCAGGAACCTCGCCAAGCTCAGCGGAGTCTCGGACGTGTTTCCAGCCGAATCGGACGACTCTGATTCCGACACTGATGTAAGTATCAATGTTATACTTCTCAAGATTTAAGTGCTGGACTCTTATCAAGGTCAATGTCAAATATTTTTAGTTAGTTTTGGCCACAAAGCGGCTCTTTTGAACGTACCGTATCGATGGAGTTCTTTCCACTGTTCCCTATCTTCAGCCATCTTGTTTAGCTGTTCATACGACACGACATTTGCTGTATATTTCAGTTGCAACTGAAATAAGAGCTAGTGAATGAAGCTATAATTGAGTAATAACCTGATCCCACTGCGAAGTAAAGGTCTTTAGATTCATCAGAACAGGGCATGGAATTTCTCATACAGTTTAACAACAATAATGCCATAGAAACATTAATGACAAGAAGTTGCTACAAACCGCACACTAACTTATAATTTCTTTCCATTTTCCTGTTAATCCTTGTACCGCGGGCTTCACACAGTTAACATGACGACTGATTCCGCTTAATCTTGCGGTTGGACTCGGTATTTCTAACCTTTAATTTGGGTGATCAATCATCGTAAAACACAGTGTTATGGGTTTTTACAATCATTAGTGCACTAACCTTTATATTAAAGTGCCGGCTTTACCTTGGGGGAGACGTTTTACTACCCTTATCAATCAATTAATAGATACATAAACACTTCATTGTACACTAGCGGCCCCTCCCGGCTTCGCACGGGTGTACATAAGATTTTTTTAATATTTTTACCTTTAATTTAATTTAGCCTATGTTACTCAGTCTTTATGTAACTCTGAATGTAGCTTTCTAATGGTGAAAGAATTTTTGAAATCGGCGCATTAGTTTTTGAGTTTATTCATTACAAACGTACACACAAAAATACAAATCTTTCCTCTTTATAATAGAGTAGAAGTGTAGATTAACATACAAATTAAACGGAAACAAACAACATAATACTTTAACTAAATATAAAGTAAAGTTTTCCATATAATGCGACGAGTGTTGTAATTTTAATTACGAATATGTTTATCAGTTTTGTTGACGTCACTGTGTTGATTGAACGTTTTAATGAATGTGCGTGATTTCGTATGTAATCTGCCTCTGTGTTGTGTTCCGACACTTGATAAACTTCTAGAACACACATCTTGGGGTCTTATTACAAACATACGTATACAAACATTTTATCTTAACTCACTCTCTCATATTATAATAACACGTGTTTGACCAAATATGTAAACTATGAGCTTTGATAATAGACAGATCTTTACCATACAAAAGGACCTTTATTACTAGGTGTTACCAAATAATAAGGAAAAGTATCTAAATGTTAATTAAGTTTATTTGAAATCGGTTTCAAAGTATATCTTTCATTCAATAAGCTAGAGCACTATGTTTTCCAATCAATAACCTTATAGTCAATCAATCAGTTTTGTTTTATTGGCATAACCTAACCTTTATATTAGAGACTCCAACCAGCGACCTTAATAATTGCATAATGTTTCATAATTATTTGCAATTAATTGTCATAACCTAACCTAACCTATTTTCTCTCTTGCCCCCAGTACGACAGCGACGGTGACAACTTGTTCGAGCGCCTGCTCAGCCACCCGTCCAGTCTCATCGACGTCAAATGAGATGCGCACGCGCACTCCAATTGAACAGACCACGCAGCTTTTGACCGCACACATGGACGTAACAGTCAAATGTCAACATCTCTTAGTGTACCCCCGGCCAATGAGTGGGTTCGATTTACCGAATCGATTAAAGACGGTTTTGATTTTAGCAGAATTTCTAACTTTTAATTTGGATGATCGATCATCGTAAAACCCGGTGTACTGGGTCATTATTAACTACAATCTAGTAAACGTAAACTGTAAATGTTAATGTTGTTTAGGTTTTTGTATGTTTCTGTATGATTTTGATGTGAAAATAGACTCCAAATAATCTTGTCTCGCACACACACATTTATGTTTGATACAAAATGTCTGCGCCTTTTCTGTTGTTCAACTGTTTGTGAAGACAATTTAACTTCATAGTTACCGCCTCTAACTGAAAAAAGTACTTAGCTTAAGTTGGCAACTTCACAGAACAAACTTACGTCGATTCATCTAAGAACTATATATAGATACTAGATTGTAGAGATAGTCCAATGAAGGAAATCTCGGAAGTTATTATGTATTTATTGTGATGGCATGTAAATGGAATGCACTCCTTGGTCGGGGGTGAAATATAGATAATATTAGCCGATTCGTCTTGTCTGTTTATTTCGCCTGTTAATACTGAAATGATAATATCGAATTTTATTTAAGAACTGAAAATATATGAAAATAAGTTTGACCAACATATTGACTTAATTTAAATGGGATTGTATACTTGTGGGTCCCATATAACTTAAGTGCCAATGAAAATGTATCCGACAAATTAACACCAGCTTTTTTCAAGTTGGTTAAGACGTATGTTTCAGTATTCAGGTGTATTTAGTTCTATTGTGAAACAATGTTTGAACTAAATTGCGGACTTCAAGATCTGAACTAGAATTCAGTTCTTTAAAAATGAATTTAAAACACTAGTATAAGGTTTTAATATGAATCGCTTTAATTTAAGATTTGTGCACACTTGTGACATTGTTCACCATCAAACGTATTTTAATATATCTTTGTAACTATATGTACCATCAAACTACTATACTATAATGTAAACCGACAATATATTTATAAACTAAAATGTACATTGTGTATAGCAACAGTTGCAATAACAAATAATGTCACAAATGTATTCAAATGTTTAAAAAAAATGTTAAATTTAAACAAAGATTAGTCCTATATTTTAAGTGTTGATTGTTAATATAAAAACATGTCAAAAGAAGCTGGTTTTTGTTCATTATTATTGTCCGATTAAGTTACCTTGGCACTTTGAGCGAAAATGGAACTAATTGATCCATAACGAAAACATCTGGTATTATGAGATACTAATGCAACTGCCATGCCTAGATAAGTTGATCGAACTATAACTTTCGCCATTGTTTAAGAATACCCATACTCGGAAGCGTGGCTTCAATTATTATGTTCTTTGAATATAATAATAATTTAAAATGTAGATTAACTTACTCTGACTTTCGCACGAAAGTAGTAGTTAAGTGTCTTGCACTTTTATAAGTGGCAAATAATGATTAGTGGTTAAGACCACTAGTTTTAATAAGTGCCTTAAAGCACTTATGTAAGTGCTTATTTAACAAGCACTATTTCTTTATAAGTGCTATATAACTATTTGAGACCTAAACCACTGAATATTGAGACTTTTAAGTAACTTACTATATAAACTGTTTTGTGTGACTTATAGCTTAGTACTTATATTACATTCACAATTTCATACTTAACAACTGAGAACAGAATTAGAAATAACATCCAAGTCCTATATCACATACATAGGAAATAGGCTGAATATTTAAATAATTAATCAAAAATATACATTTATAGATTAATTTAAACTACATACATAGTTAAATAGTTAATGGCTATTTAAAATAATCGTTATCAAAGTGATACGGGAATACCCAACCCATATACTACGTACTAATACGCCGGAAATAAATAGCAATAAGTACTAGGAAAATATTGAACGCAAATAAATAGTGGTCAATTCTGAACTGGGCAATCCCCATAACACTCAATAAATTATTCCCCCAAGAGGGTATAATACAATATAGTGTGCCAAACTGCAACCATGAACATTTAAGGGTGCCTACACGTTCCATTTTGGAAAATAACATAGACATGTATCAATGTGTCATTATGACATTAAGAGCAAAAAGTTGACACTGAATTGTATAAAATTGAAATGATAGAGGAATGATCGTGAACAGGCACCCATAATACATATTATTTATGTTTTAACTTGTATATTTTAAATGTATGTATATGTTTATCCATATAGAATAAGGTTATATGTTTAATTGTATGTAATGGGGTGAAATGTGGAGACTTATACTATTATTTAAACAGCATATTGTAACTGGCTGTAGGATTATGTTTTATTGTTGTGTATGTATATTTTTCTATATAAAATAAACAACATTTATTTAAATATATTCGTTTTCTTTAAAAATATTATATCGTTGACTGAAAACCTTTTTTTCTGTGATCTGAACTAGTTAGGTAGGAAACATTTTTTCAATAATAATAATATTTTTCAAAAGTCATTAGATACTATAGATACGTTACATACATAGTTAGGTACGCACACATAGTCACATACACATTCATGAGTGCGTATGAATGCAAAAACCTGATATTTGTTAACGTATTACTACGGGCTACGGGTTTTTTCGGGTAGTGCAATCCACACGAAACGTCGAGAAATCAAAGTAAGTATTTTTACTTACTAAAACTAGGTAGTTTAAGTGAGTAAAAATACTTACTTTACTATTTACTACGGGTTTTTTCGCGGCATAGAAGGTTCTATGCCGCGAAAAAACCCGTAGTAATACGTTAATATTGTGTAAAATCGCGAAAGTTTGAAAAAGCTGATATTTAGCGGATTCAGTACTGAAAAACTAAGTTTAGTATAGACGTGGTCTACCAATAGCCGAATCTTCATTGACGTGCGGATGACTATTCACCATCTACCTGTGCTAAACCTGTTTATATCTTACATATTATAATACAAAGTCCCCAGCGCCATCTGTATGATTTTTTTTTTCAAAAAGTACTGAACGGATTTTCATGTGGTTTTTACCAACACCAACAAGTGATGCAAGAGGAAGGCTTGTGACTTATCATGCCAAAATTCCCGCAGAAATGGAACAACGTGGGTAAAACCTCGGTGCACTGTTAGCCGTTTTTGTTCTTCTTTTTCTTGTTCTTCTTTTCCGTTTTCGTTTTTGCTCTTCGTTTGTCCGTTTTTGTTCTGTCTGCACGGATTTTGACGCGGTTTGTTTAATTAGATAGAGTGATCCAAGAGGAAGGTTTATTATGTATAAAAAAATCCCGAAATTCCAACGGGAACGGGCACAACGCGGGTAAAACCGAGGGGCACTGCTAGTACCAGTATAAGAACAGGTGGATGTTTGTAACGAAGGATACAAGAAAGGAAATGCAATAATAAGGAATGCGGCTCATGTAAGTAACAGTTACTTCGCTATTTTATTCAACAGAGGTATTTCTATTCTATTCCTATTTACCTCCTTTCTATGGATAGGTAATGTGCCAGTAGCTAGTCAGTTCAAATCATTATACATACTCATAATAGGTATAGTTACATACATTAAGACAGGTTTGCATGGATATTATTAACTCCATCAAGCAAACTTTACTATCCCGAACTTCCTGCAGGAACGGGTACAACAGTGGTAACCCCTGGGCGCAGATAGTCAGGTCCTTATTTATTCATAAACGCTTTATACCTAACAGCATTTTAGCATTTTTGGTTTGTCTCTTACCAACATACGGTATTTTCCAAAGAGCGAAACAGACAAAACACTTTTTAAACAGTGTCTTAGTTAAATAACGTTTTTGTATATAAAAATATGGTTCGTTTAAAATACTAGACACTTTACACTGACAATATCCACGCCCCCATATTCATCCGCGTTGAGCCCGTTCCCGCGGAAGTTTCGGGATAAAAAAATAACCTGTTACCATTGAGTTTTATGTGTCCAATCCAATTATTCGCATCAGACTGGAGGTTCCTGAAATTAGCGCGTAATATCAAAGAAATAAATAGTTATTTACTTATAAAAAATATATATTTTAACTTTATAGAAATAGTTATTTTTTTTAATAAGTCGGCTTATTTCTAAACAATAACACACTATAAACAGGTTTAGACATTTACAACTATTACGAGTACCTACAGGTTACGTACTAGGTATAGGCATACTCGTTGACAAATCAGTTTAGGCCCATCTCGTAGCCAGATTTGGTAGCTAGCTACGAAATGAGAAAAGTGTTTTCCCATCTTGTAGCTAGCTACTAAATGGGAACGATCTATTCGGTAGGTTAGGGTTTTTTTTTTACTAGTTAAAATCCTAAATCTTGGACTTTCGAATTCCTATTTCGTAGCCAGCTTCGAATCGGGATTATTTCTCCCATTTGGAAGCTAGCTACCAAATCTGGCTACGAGATGGGCCTAAACCGACAAATCCAAATATGTAGGTACCTAACAATTTCAGAAAATTTTAGTGTACCTACCAAACTACCTATGCTAAGTCAAAACAAAAAATACTTTCCCTGTCTGATCAAATAAAATTGTCTGATTAAATTATTCTGGGATTCCCACTCGACGCAGATGCAAGGAAAGGGGTGATCAAATGGCAAGCCCACATTAAAATAAACGTTATTGCAAAGCGTTAAAGTTGATTTTAGATTGTTTTACTGATGTAATCTATACTAATATTATAAAGCTGAAGAGTTTGTTTTGTTTGTTTGTTTAAACGCGCTAATCTCAGAAACTACTGAACCGATTTGAATAATTCTTTCACTGTTAGATAGTCTATTTATCGAGGAAGGCTATAGGCTACATTTTATCCCGAAATTCCCACGGGAACGGGCACAACGCGGGTAAAACCGCGGGGCGCT
The DNA here is from genome assembly GCA_963082685.1 of Cyclophora albipunctata. NCBI lineage: Eukaryota > Metazoa > Arthropoda > Insecta > Lepidoptera > Geometridae > Cyclophora > Cyclophora albipunctata. The sequence continues at coordinate 2,229,511 of OY720119.1, forward strand.
GCTAGTGTAAAATATAACTTGAATTTTTAGGTACGACTTGAAATGACTTGGCAGTTAAGGTTTTATTTAGGTACCTACACTGTACAAGTAACTAGGTATGATGGTTAGGTACCTATAGGAGAAACTTAGGTACCTATACTTACCAAATCCTTAGTTAAATTAATTAAACCATAATAATTTGAGAACCTCGTGTGAATTTTTATTTGATAGATCTAATAGAAACCATATGTAAAAGCACTAAAGGTCCCATTGATTTGTCAGGTTCCTGTTTTTGTAATTTTCCCGAGAGGTAAATAAAAATAACTCAGTGGGGTTTCACAGGAGGAAATTAAGTAGTACACTACAGGTTACAGTGCCAGTTAAATAGATAGTTAGAAACCAACGTGTATACCCCAATTAAAAATAACTACAGGAACCGTTAGTAAATTAATAAATAATGAATAAAGTAATCCATGCAAATTCTAATAAGTTATCCGGAATGGGCTTTTTACCGTTCTCGAGGTAAACTTCTTTGACCATACCAAATCTAGTATATGATACAAGCAAATCCAGCATTTCAATTGAGGGGGGGAGGGATTGATTTTATCTTCTTCTTCTTCTTCATCGAGTGGATGGTCAACCTGACCAATCCTGGTGTCAGTTATTGAGCCGCCAAAGGCCTCTGACATGGCTCATGTAACGACTACTATCCGAAGAAAGTAACCATATACATAAGTATACAATTATATAAAAGGAATGCAGAATTAAAGGAAGCAGTGGGAAATAAAAGACCATATTTCAATAGAGTAGAAATAATTTTACTCAATAGTAATAAATACACATTAATTTTAACTATACATTGAACGAGTTCTGCATTCAAGACACCTGATCACAGCCTTAATTTGTGAATGAATGAAGAAAGGAATGTTACAAACTTAACAATATGAAAGAATGAAACTGTGTAAAAAGTAAAGGATTAGCCTGTAATGTCTCACTGCTGTGTAAAGGTGTTGCTGCCTCTAAAGCGAGCAAGCGAGAGAGTAGTGGTGGCTCGGAGGTTTTACAATCTAATACTACGTTTACTTTCAGCCGATGTGAGCATGGAAGTGGGCACTTCCCTGCCCACTTCCCTGCCCACTTCCCTGCTCACTTCCCTGCTCACTTCGGCTGAATGTAAACGTAGTATTAAGAGTAAAGACATCCGACATGATCTAACGATTTCAAAAAACATTTTAACGTTTAACAAACAGGTACAAAAGTATAATTTGAAAACATATTTTAGAGCGAGGAGCTAAATTGTTAAAACATTTAGTTAGACCATGTCGGAGGCCTTTAGGCGGTTTAAAATTCCGAAACGGAGTTAGCCACTAACCTAACTACTCGAAATAAATAAATAAAACTTAGTAATATTAAGTTAGTGGCCAACCCTGATGACGAAGTTTTAATTCAAGTAAAAATCTTTATAAGTTCATTCTGCCAATGAATACCTTATGTATTTTATGCACGTTTTACTATCTCGGTTTACGATGATTGAGATTTGCAATTAAAATTTTACAAGGAATTTTAAAAGGTAAATAGAATAATTACATAACTGGATCTATATTCGACCTGTATATCTGTAAGGTAGTTATTGCATTATGTAGAACGAATGTTACATCAATTTACACCAAATGATTTTGGACAGGGATACTTAAAACATTCCACCTTCCATACAATATAAATGATGACCATTTTAATGTTTGACCTTGAAAAGGCTTTTCCTGGCTACAATCAACAGCACATGAGAAAAAAAAAACAATATCGATTAAATGACATCATTTATATGTAACTAACACGATAGTTTAAGTTGAAATAGTGTAATGAAAAGAATGTAATAAGTCGCGAGCATTTAATAAAATAGCAATCAATATAAAAAAGACGGCGTATCGTATAAAAAATAAAACAAAAATATTCAGATGTTACAATGAGATTAAATTAAAAGACACAATTAATATAATAATAATAATATTGTGATACGTGTATCTAATAGCTAATTACCAATATGTATATTATTACTGACACAAACTTATTTAGTGCGTAGTTTGTCGAACTCAGAATATTCCGCGCTTAGAGATATACAAGTGACAATCGCTTTACATTCTATTCGCAATCTAGTGTCTACTATCAAAATGTATGTGAATGTGTTATGACATAATTTATTAAGACTATTGCGTGCCATGGGAATATGTCGTGACACAATCATGACAATCTTATACAATTCGATTGATGACAACCAAATATAATCGAGTGCCATTTGTCTCGAGGGCTTTTGGGACACTATTTTTATGGAGGTTAATACTGTATTGTTTTTTTACGCTGCAGTGCATCAGAGGCACAATAAATATACCTATAAATATGGCAGTCACTGCAACAATTAATAACATTTATGAAACGTTGTATTTCGTACTCTAGCACTGTAGACTCCAAAAAAACGTTGTTTGTCAATTCTGTAGAGCTCTTCTGTCGCATGTAATACGCAGTATAGACTGATATTGCACTAAATAAGTTTGCATAAGTAATAGACCCAAATTGACATAACAATACCTTATTTAAATACCATAACATGTGCACAAAGCGTGCGTATACACTATAATTATTAAGCACCTATATTCTCTCGAAGATACTAAAACGTATCGCTAAATAGATGTGATGTGTAGTGTATTATCATTAGTGTTTTATTATGCTAATAATATAAATGCGAAATATAGAACGGTCGATACACTTAGGGTCGGTGCACAACCGACGGAAAATACTTTGAGCGTAGTCAAGTTAAATATGTTCGACACACAAGGGGATCATCGGCTCAATTGTGTGCAAGGTTTTTGTTAACTACTGTGCTGTGCCCTGCGGTTTCGCCCGCTTTTGTTTACTTCTTATCTTACCGTTTAAACCTCACCTCGATTACTACAAACATTTCAAAAGCTAAAACAGCTAAATCGGCACAGCAGTTCTCGAGTTTTAGTGAGACAAACGAACCACGATTTAGATATACATTAGATTTGCCTGTTTTAGTGCACGCAGCGTTTTTTCCGTCAGCTGTGCCCCTACCTTTGACTAATCTTTGACATCTGGAGGGAGATGATGGCTAGTTTCTGTTTTGTAGGACGTCACATTTCCATCTTCTAAAGTAGATAAGTATTAGTACAAGATCTGAATAAAATACAACTTTTTCTCTCAATTTTAGTTACCTACCTGGATGGTATCGTTAGAAAGTCAACAATAAGCGTCAAATAAGTATAAAGAGGTGTTACTGTTTTTAAAACTGCTCTTGGAAATCTTGATAACATATTGAATGATTATTTTAAGCAGTCTTAGTTCGAACCAATGTAGAATTCGTTGTATTCATGGTCGCGAGTAAACTTATTTGACGCATACTTCAGTTCATATAATTTAAGAAAAGAAGTATAATAATACTTCTTCAATTACATATTATCTACATGTTAGACGAAGATTGAATATCACTAAATCTCCGTATAATATGTAGGTCTATTAATCTTCAGTAAATCGAACACATTTGGTAGCACGTAAGTCGTGTTGATGCCTATCATGGCGTAAGTGAAGTACTTGTAGCAAAGTTCGACAATAATTTTGTTTTTATTGTCCAGACTGTCTTTTGAATTTCGAAGTTCATTCTTATCTTTTCCTAGGAGCGCGCAAACGAATGCGTATGACACAGATTTGCCTATAGCTCGCGTGGCCAAAACGCCGCAGAAGCCTAGTATGGTGCGCAGTATGGTGCATCCTAACATTTCTTTTGACGGCCAGATTATTTCGTACGGTGGGACTAGGTGTTCGCTGGCCACCATGTTGCCCAGTTGATAGTTGGTCCATGATCCTGTGAGTATTCCTGCGCAGACGCTGACGATCATTGTGGTGTCTCCCCTGAAAATTAAAGAAGAAAAAGTTTTAACAAATATGTGGAGGACAAAGTATGTAAAATTATAAGTTGTAAAGTTTTCAGATAGAAAGACCGAGGTAGGCAAATTAAGTAAGTAAAAATAAAGTAAGTAAATTCGCTTAGCTTAGTGTCCAACCCTAATGTCAAAGTTTTTAGACCGCTGCAAGGCCTCCGACATGGTCGACAGACAATTATTAAAATTTGTGCCATCCTAAGAACGGTACCGTACCATTAAAAAAACTACTATTGGCCATCCACTTCCATTCAAGAGGCAATGTAGCCATCCCCAAGTTAAGCTAACGCCACGACCTCTATATGGCTAAACAGAAGCACACATAACAATTGAACTCAAATTTAAAAGTCGGTTAATAAAAAAATTGCTTCTATCAACGTATCATAACAATACAATCAAATTGATTTTATCTTTATTCAATTTTCAACCTAATATCAAGACTCTCACAGTCGATTATTGAGTTACGTAGAAAAATTGCGCGAGTTTATATTAGTTGACCCAAATTGACCCTAACAATGTCTTCCTATATGTAAAGTGTGCCTGACGTGTTTACGTGGTATTGATTATTGGATCTAAATCGAATGTAGAAGAAAAAATTGCCATTAAGGGAGAGAGGGAGGCATTTGTCCTGCAGTGGGCCATTTATGGCTAGTTAATTAATTAATTAGAAAATATATTTTCGAAAAACGTAATCGATTGATTAAAAAAACACAACTGACTAAAAAGATATGAATTATCGGATTTATCTGCTATTTTATTCCATTCTGAACAATTTTAAAATTGAATAATTTTATTATGGATATTTTTTTTTTTTGTATTATTTTATTATACACATAAAGTTAAGAGTTTGTGTTTACAGCTAGGATCTCATACGGTAGGATCTTAAGGCGTTTACTATAATCCCACCTGATGTTATAAATGCGAAAGTTTGTGAGGAGGGATATGTGTTCATGAAAAATCTACTGGACGGATTTGGATGACACTTTACAGTAATATAGGTTATACATCAGCATAATTTATTGCGACATTTTATCCCGAAATTCTCGCGGGAATGGGTACAACGCGGGTAACACCGCGGGGCGCGGCTAGTGTTTACTATATTTCCGATATTAGTCATGTACAGACTTGGCATACCAAGTCCAAGTTATTTATGGTTTCTTTTGTATATTGTACTATTTAATCAAACATGTACTGTACAGTGATAAGTTTTATCAGTATTCCAATACAATGTAATCTCATAAAGTCACAAAGTATTTAAATACATTGTAAAATATTTTATCTCTCAAGTCCTATTACAGGAACGAGTTCAACAATAGTTTATGTTATTAGCCTGTAATATTATAACTTACACTACAGTAGGGCAAATACCTCTTATCCTACTGCGGAAAATAGTACAAAGAATAAATCACCACGCTCACATTCAGACAACATGATAGTGATCTCAAATCCAAGTCATGTTTGAAAATGGAAACACACTTCTCCTGAACCGCGTAAAACATTATCCAGTTTCCTGTACCGCAAATTCAATTCAATCTCATCTAGTACTACTGGGAGTCACTTTACACTTCACACTTTCACCACTTCTTGAGTAAGCTCTTGGTAGTGAAGCTTTAGCCTCTAACCAACTCAAATGCAAAGAAAAAACATATCTCACCTAGTAGGAGTCCATTTATCAGCATTCGGATAGAACACAATCACCAGAATGGATGCTGGTATAACAAACAGTGGTGCGTATGTGCCCATTAGTAGAAGACCATCTAATCTGTCCACAAGTGGTATCAACACTACCAGCAGAGCAGTGGAAAGGAGCAGGCCTGCTGCAATGTCCTGAAAAGTTTAATAATGTCTTATCAATTTAAAATGGTGCCCATTTTTGGAAAACATTCTTACACAAAAATTATTTTATACCAAAATTCTGGACAATTTGAGGTGGACTGAATAGATTCTGGTACAATACAGTTTATTGTGATACTTCTATTCATTAGTAAAATTATGTAGTGCATAATATTAAAAAATCTTGTTTAGCTTGCATATTTAATCTATATGTGATTTCCTTGAAATAAAAAGATATCAGTACAGTGAGGAGGATTAGGCGTAATCACTGCGCCTAATATGGTTAAAAATTATGAGTCATAAACACCTCTTAAATACTTTCAGTATGACAATAAAAAAAATATCTCCTTGATTTAGTCTCTTCTTTACAGAGATATGATTTATCATTAAAATTTTAGTCATGCATGCTTCAGAGTAATTAACACAGTTTGAAACACATTACAGGTACACATTTTTAAATTAATATATAAACATGTTTTACTACCCAGTTGGTTGACATCATGCCTCAAGGTTGAATTTCAATGTGATAATTTAGTTCACAATAGGTTTACAAATTGTATCTATTTAAAGATATATTTGGTAACAATGTTGGTGGTTTCTTGGTCTACCATTTCACCTATAGTGATCCCCTTTTTGTAGGACAAAGATTGGGATCGAAAATATTCTATTGAAATTTCGACCTTATTTTACTGATAGCATTGTAGTTTGTTCTAACATTTATCATGTGATGTGACACATGCTTTGTTTCTTACGCTTTTATAACATTCTTAGAAGGGATGTTAGATGTATAGCAACGAGGAAGTGCTCAATTGAAACTTATTATTTACAACTCTTGACCTAGCAACACATAAATAAAGTATTGTTAGATGTATTGTGTAAAGTTTTTATCAGTTGGTAAATACATGTTTGTCAGTGGATTCAAATATAACTTTACAATTTTAAAACTTTGCAAGAGAATAGCATACAGGGTTCTTTAACCTGATTGTTCTATTGGGTATTCAAGTATAAATGTAAAATAGTATATATATAGATACTAACCAGAACACTATGCATTCCAAGATAGATCCGACTAATACAGATAAGAGAACACCACATCACAGCAATCAATATACCCCACTGCATGGGGTATATGTACCGATCCATAGTGTAAAGAAGCACTGAGAAGGGTATAGACACTCCAACCATAGCGTGGGTTGAAGGCATACCATACTCTATGGCCCATTTCTGTTGTAGCTTCTTGACTGGATACCCGGGACGAGGCCATCTGATTATGTCTTTGAAGCCTTGGCCTGAAAGGGCAATAGTTTTTGTCATATTTAGTTAATATTGTGTTCTGTTGGTAAATTATATTAATTAATAATAATTATTTATGATATGAATTTATTCTAGTATCTAAGATGACTCATAGATAAATGTTCTTTATTATAATCTTAACTCTGAAGTACATATTTATGTGAGTCTGTATATCACCTAAGTTAGAGTTCGTAATACAAACTTTGAGCTTAGTTTATATCTAACACACTGTTTAAATAAGTGTCAGATATATTTTATTATATTTAACTATCTTACCAATATACATGACCACTGTCCACACAAGCACCACTCTCCTGCCGACTGCTCCATCAATATTCCAAAACCAAAATGGTATGAATGTAGCATAAAACAACTCGTCGCCCAACTCGGTGCCTATCACGAATAAATAGTACCAGAATATATTGTTCACTTGACACTCAATTTCTGTTTTTACGCCGCTATCCGCCGAAGTATCGGTATCGTAAGAAGACTGTGAACTACTCGATATATTACTGGGTATTCGTTTATGCTGCTTCACATCATCATCATCATCATTATCATGTCTATCGGAATGTAATATCTCACACGTATCATCCTTCGGGGTCGTGTTATTTCTTTTATAAATCACACCGAAAAAGTTTTGCACTTTAACCACTAGTAATGGGTCCTTGAGATATTCTATCGCATTATCCCACATTTTGAATTCTTCAGTTCACAGTCACAATATCGGTAAACACACAAAAACACCTGATTTTATTTTCAATTACAATACACCACAACATTCCGTCCTGCCCATCGAAAAATTTGAGAGAATTCAGAAATTTCAGAATACAGTACACGGAAGTAAGAACGGACCGATCGGACGAATGTGACGGACGGGTGGGTGGTCCAAGTCCATTCCATTTTCTCTTTGTATCTGTCATTGTGACAAGGACAATCTATAATGACAATGACAGTGAAAACCGTGAAAACGAAATATAACAACAGCTGTTGTAAATGTCATCAATCATTCCATTCATGCCATGCCTTGCCTTGCTTGAGTTGACAATTTGTCAATAAATAAACGTGAAATAAACCGCTCTGTACCTATGTGTTGTGTATTGTAAAATAATCTAATGAAAACTGAGCTTAGATTAGTTGGATTCACCCGCAAAATATATTAATCGATTGTATATACACTTCTGTTTTAATTTTAAAAAACTTTTCATCGAATTCGAAGTCTTCTTCCAAGCTGATATCTATTGATGTAAGTATTATTTTATTTATTCCGTTTATTAAAATTAAATTACAAGATAAAGTGTTGTAGTACAATAAGTTATTAACTGTTCCTAAATACAATTTTGCGATTTAGGTACCTACATCACAAAAAAAGTTATAAGTTTAGAATAAATTAAATTTATACAACTCTAACATTTCCTATTGGTGGTCTTTTCTATTACAATCCTCAGTATACATGCTATATATTGAATAAGATACATTAACATCTATGATTACAACTATAATTTTTGTTACTAAGCAAACATTTAGAAATTATAAAAAGAGAACTAAATCTTTTTTCAATTTCTAACTTTATCAGAAGTAAGTTAACTAGTTTGATTCTACTTTTATTAATAAATTTTTTTTAGTTAAATGTTTTTAGAACATGCTTTATTGAAAGTCAGAGTAGTTGAATTAAAATTATATCTATAAATTTAAAAGGCAAACCTGCGTCACTAACAGCCTAATATATCAACTGGCCGAAACTAATGTACCTAGAAACTTGAAATTCGGTACAGACTGTGGTACAGAGGTTCCTTTCATAATGTAAGTAAGGGTGGCTGCTAGTATTAAATAATACACATACCTTTTAAGTCTGGGTACTTAAATACAAAAAATTGTTATCAAGGAATAGGATTCAATCAAATAAGCTTTAAGAAAGCCAAAATAAGCAGAAATATATGTGAAATCATATTCTTGCATCTGCAGCTACTTTCGATGAAATGTACCTATACTGCAAATAGTAAATAAAGTTATTATAAAGCATAATTAACTTTTCGAAATGATAAGCTATTTCTGAAATAGATATGAATAAATAGTCTCAGAAAATAATTATTCTTCAGTGGCTAAAATTGAAATGAATTATCTAATGGATCTAAAGGAAGTTAAAGCCTAGACCTCAGAGTAGAAAATTAGGTACCTGTTGAGTGTACTATCTTCATTAGGATGTCTTGTCTATACAGTGGAATTTTACAGGTTAATATTACTACTTTGTAACCACCTTGATTAGTTGATGAAAAAGTTGGTGCATACATAAAATATGAAATTTTTACTTTCCTAAACTATGCTAGAGTTTTCTCTGCTGCATCTTACAACTGATACTTTATATCTTCCATGGCCTCAAGTTTCTACTAACAACTACTACATCCCTAAGTCCTTAAGCACACTAAAAACCAAGCTTGGCTGTCGCCAACATGTTTGGCAAATAAAATATAGCTTTAATTCAAAAGAAGCTTTAAAATGTCGCGGTGCGGCGCCACTGTCGGGTTCGGTGTGTCGTGCGCTAGAGACTGCCTTTATTCCTAGTAATTCACCCAAAATTACCACTCATTTAGTTGAATTGTACTACCTCTTCATATTACTGAATAAATCATTCCATGTACGGAGATCGCCGAGTATCGAGTCCGATAAATACGGTTGTTTCTCGTAGGATAGGATGCCTAAACGTATTTAAATTGAGTGGCTGTGACATATACGCAAAATGGGCGCAATGGACGCCTCATTGCGGAAGAAACGGCCAACAGTAACAGTGGCTGTGACATACGGACAGACAGACTGGTTGGACATGGTGAACGGTCTCTATTCCATCTGTATATAATTAATGATAGAAAATGTAATATTCCACTGCTGGGCAAAGGCCTCTTGTCTCACCGAAGCGAAGATATCATCAGTACAGTGAGGTGGATCAGGCACAATAGATAGAAAAAATAAATCTACCTATCTACATATCTTCTATCTATCACTCTATTATTATTGGCATAACATAAAGAAAGTGTCTCCAACTGATACAAAATAAATCATCTGCCTGCACTCTGCTCTTTGCCTGTACGCAATTAGATAATATCTGCTAAACAATACAACTAAACACCCTAAATTAGTTCAACCACATTACATGAATGGCTTGTTTACCAACTGTATATTTATTACACATTTCTAGTAAGAACTGCGAATCCCGCCGGCGATAACGCTGTTACATAGCTACTTGTTATCTGTACCGTTCCCGCTATCCAATAATGGCGACAGATAAGGTTTCTCTCGCGAAGGAGAACGACGCGACGCGGTTAACTTAACTTATTTAAGTAATTCAGTGATTTCTTTGTGTTGTTCATGCCGGATGCCCTTAGGCGTTCTAACTCCGGCACCAGGGTTGGCCACTAACCTACTTGAAGTTACTCGCTTACTATTTGTTAAGTTTATAAAACTATTTAAAAACGAACCTGTTTCACCTTTTCGGAACAATGGGTGCAATAAACTTTTAATTAGTAATTTGAATACAAATTATTACTAATGTTCCATGTGAATTGTGAACTTAGTAATAATACTATAGTGGATTTTAATCTGTATTAAATAAGCCTTGAATTTGGCGATCAATCTAATTCAAATTTTTATGTTAAAATTAAGTGATTTGGGTAATTTATTTGGATTTACAATAATGAACTCTACAACGCAAATTTTAAGTTTGCAAACACTACAATTCGGATCCTAAAACAGGTATATCTTAACTTCGTAATAACTTAGCTATTAGTAGTACCCACACATACTGTTATATATTCTACTGATGTGTTTAATGTTGTTTTTATTCAAATAATTCACTAAAAACCGGTCTAAAGATCCTTGAATTGGTTAAAAATGAATGGAAGTTCTCTTTCAATGCTGAATTCTATAAAATTAGTTCTAATTCCTATTCAACTTATTTAGTTAGTTCATGAGTCATATTATTAAATGTACATATTAAAAAAGTTACTAAGTAATTGAGCAAAAAAGCTAAGCCCGTATTTACAAACCATACTTAACTGTGCGTTAACTCGTCTCAGTTAACCCACTTATAATGTTCGGCAAAAACTTGAAGGTCACACACATACAAAATCACTACATAGTATAAAATAAAGTCGTCTCTTTTTCGTGTCTGTCTGTTTGTCTGTCTGTATGCTTAAATCTTTAAAATTACGCAACGGATTTTGATGCGGTTTTTTGTAATAGGTAGAGTGATTCAAGAGGAAGGTTTTTATGTAAAAAAATTCCCGAAATTCCCACGGGAACGGGCACAACGCGGGTAAAACCGCGGGGCGCTGCTAGTAACAAAATATTTGTAAAAGAATGCATGATATTATTTCCCTACCATAAAAGTAATGTTCGTGAATAAGGGAATAACTAGTTGTAATAGACACGCGCGAACCATTTGTTTGAAATACTGACGTGCATTCATTTACTAATAGCATTCTTAATACAATAGTTGTATTGTACACATTCATTATCATTAAAGTAATACAAAGGAAAGGCGAAATGTTTGTAGGTGTATTTGACCGCAGATACTGAATGTCGCCTGTGGAAATAAAACTCCCACTTACAAAATGTCATCATTTCAAATCTATTTTTCAACTCCCAACGCAAAAAAGAGGTGTTTTAATTTTGACGTCGATATCGATGTCTGTGGCACGGTAACTTTCCAAGGGATGGACCTAAATTAATGCGAGTATTTAATTGAAAAGCCACTTTCTTGGCTTTGGATTTTTAATTTAACTTGTTCTAATATGACTATAAGTAAACTAATATGACCGATAAACTAATTGTTATTTTTGTACGTCCGCACACCAAATTTCGATTAAAGATGTGTAGATAAAAACTCGGTGTCAAACATGAACTAACCTAGGTCAAATAAAAAACAATTGTCCTGTAATTCCTACCACTCCTGAAATCCCTACGCAACCAACCATTTCAAAATCACAAGCCGAACCCGCAAACTATTGCTAATTCATAGACAAACAATAGTTGCAGCTTGCAGCGCAAACATTGATAAGAGGTGTCGCATAACAATGACCAAGTCACAAGTATTGGCTAAGTGCCTGTACTTAATATAATAATATACTGGTTTATAGTATAGTGTAAACAATGCTGGGTTTATTGGCGTAGGTCAGCGAGGGCAGGTCATGGCAGGGGAGGGGGTGGACGCGCTCAAGTTGTACTGGGACCATTTCTTTCAAGCGGAGACTGGTACTTATGAGGTAAGGAAACTAAATAATATTATTTAGTTCATAAGTTCAATAAGTGCTGTTGCAATTGGTAGATTGATTGTCTCAGGTATTCGAACTTGGACGGTTTCAGAATTTTAATGCATTGGTTTTACGTAAATAATTATATTACAGGAAATGTTATATATCAGAAATCATACAACCTTTTAAGCAAAGGTCTAGTTAACAATAGAACTAGAACTAGTCTATTACTACGTGTTTTATAGATAGTCAATCGTCTATTAATTCGACCTCCGACTTTGCCAACAGTACAATACCCAGTTATTACGAAGCGCATTGTTTCCGGTTGCGCGCGCGTTTGCAGCTAACATCAAATAAACCCAGAAAGCCAACAGCGTCGGGCACGAACGCACACATACAAATATACTTAGACGCGTGCTTACATAGCTATCCTAGCAAATTTTCACAGCATTAGTTTGAAACCTTTTGAAACTAATGTAGCTCGCATATAATGTGTGCAAGTGCCTGTTTTAGAGAGTAGTTCGTCGCTTGCCTTCTGGATGTATTTATTTTGTGCAGCTTACCAATCGAAGCCGGAGTCAATCATTCAATAACGAGTTAATTTGTGTTCATGTACGTTTAGGTACTTGATGTGTGTACGTTACGGTTATGTGCACTCGTAGGTACGCTGCTTGTTTTGTAACTAGTTTAGGTGCTTGTTAGGTTTCATGTTTATAGTAGTTACTACTGAATGTGCCTAATATGTGCGTACTGATTGTATAACTTTTTGTTTAATCTATGGGTCTAACGAATACATGTTTCCTTCTTTTCAAACATGGCTCGGGTTTGAGATCACCAACCCGCATTTGGCAAGCGAGGTGGTTATGCCTAATCCTCCTCAATACTGATATCTTCAGTGAGATGAGAGGCCTTTGCCCAGCAGTGGGGCATTGCAGGCTTATACTTTAACTTTGATGTCGTTTTGTTATAATATTCTATGTTTACGCCAATTTCCTTTTCGTATTTATTCCAGAATTCAAACAAGATCATATTTTGTCTGCGTAAAATTAAAAGGCGTTAGTTTAATATGAAGTAAAGAAAAACAGCTGGTTCCTCATTTTTATTTTATTTTTAATTTACACTTTGGTTTTCTCTCCTCTCCAGAAATCGACATGGCTAGATTTGTTTCTGGCCGAATTCCTGGTCCGCGTCAAGGATGGAGCTAACCCGAAAGAACTTATTAAGTTTTGGTAAGATCTACACGAACTTCCTTTAGGATTTCCTAACTCCAATCCTTTATTTGACCACTCTCACTTGTTTCCACAGTCCAGTGAGCGGTGTAGTGACCCTGGTGGGCTGTGAGCTGCTGTGCGGCATCCACCGCGTGACGTCTTCCATCAACACGCACTACACGCCGCCACTGCAAACCCTCGGCCCCCCTTGCTCCGGGAAAACCGTGGAAAATGCCGATAGTGGGATAGGTAACATTTAATTAGTAGCTATGATATTTTTGGCTATGGCCTAGCTTTTTTAACATGTTATACTTTTAACTAACTTTTAAATGGAAGGTCAGATCAATTGGTTGTTTTTTTCGACGTGAATTCACAATATTATAATTATTTATTTGACAAGCCCGTTGGCACAGTGGCAGTGAGACGCTTACTGTGTCGGGGGTTGCGGGTTCGATTCCCGCCCAGAGTCAACAATATGTGCAGACATAGTTGTTGGCGACGACGTCTGGGTGTCAATTATATATTCTTATAAAGTATTTGTGTATGTATAAGTAGTAGTATCAGTTAATTAGATTCCATAACACAAGCTTAGAGCTTACTTTGGGTCTAATTAACCGTGAGTGAATTTGTCCGGGTATATTTATTTATTTATTCAATAATACACTGAAATGCTAGTCAATTTGGCATTAAATAGACAATAAAGGATAACCTATTTGTCTACAATACACAATAATATATAACAAACACGTAAGTACATATGTCTGTAATATTTTCACGCGGCGTAACGATTTTGCTTGGAAAAGTGGTTAGTAAGGTTAGTGGCTAACCTAGTAACTAACTGATTTCAGAGTTTGACCGTCCCAAGGCCTAACGATTGTAACAACCGGGACCGACAGTTTAATTAAGCATGAAGATAAAGGTTTACATTGCCTAGTTTTTTACCTAGAGTCTCCTTGCAGATTGCAACAAAATAATGCATCTAACATATGATCTTCCTTCGCACAGAAACTGCTGAGAAACCTGAAGAGCCCCAATCCCGTAGCGTGTTCGCGCGCGCCAACGCGCTGTCCTCTGGCGAGATTTTAAGGAAATACCTTCTGGGCGGCGTCGCTTGGAGGTGTCTGGTGTTGCTGAGAGCTCTAGGGGTTGAGGTGAGGAGTGTGGTGTTTTACTTTGTAAGGCCCCAAGTAGTATGATTAGGTAGATTGGTTGATATTATGTTGTGTATGGTTGGGTTGATGGCAAGAGGATAGCAGAAAGATCTTTTTCAATTGAAACTACGTTTACGGATTCACTTCGAAGGAGAGAGGGTTCATTTTTTGTGTTAAAGCTTTAACTGGGCTTCGAGGAGGTCATAAATCCCTGGTCGTTGAAAATGTAATAAATATATAGGCTGTTCAAATAATTGGAATAAAAAGTTTACTTAAAGTATACAGTTGCGATCTACAATTTTTATTATTTTTGTCATTACAAGATATTACATTTTGTATGACTTTGATACGAAAAAACGCTTACGAAATGTTGCACAAGAAATCTTCCTATGTAGTACAAGTCTTAACTTGAATCATTTATACATATTAAACTCGAAATTATCTTACAATCGTGAAGTGACGATAAAGAGAAGCTGTAAACCGAGGCCCAATATCTGCATAGAGGTTTTATTGTCCGCGTCGGTTATCGCGGGTTGCGAACTTTGCATCCCAAACATTTCCATACCAGGAAGGAGTCATTTAAACATCACCTTCAATTGATAACTTATTTTTCTCTTGCTCACTCACTCATCAAGCCATTCTCTTACCGTGTGACGTTGTATTCCTTGTACTTTTATGAAAGGTGTGACACTGGCCCGTTGCGTGTGTCTTGCGCTTATTCGTTTCTCTTCAACGGTATAAAAATAAATAGGGATTATGTTTTCATAATGACCCGTCATAATGACCTGTCAAAATGACCTGTCAAAATGACTGTCATACTGCTCTTTCGAGAATCAATTATTAATCTGTTTTTCCAAACACTAACATTTTTCATTTGTTTACATAATAACGTAACTTGATCTGCTATCTTAGATTGTCGTCACAGATCTACTATTGGGACCAACCGTACTTTGAGTTTACGGTTACAATAGGCGAACCAAATTTAGTAGCCCTGGTTGGTAAAATTTAGTAGCATTTCTGGGGCTTGTAATTTTTGTTTAAGGGGCTAGTAAAGTGGTTTATTCGTGATTGAAAATGTTCACAGTTAGCGATTCTTCTTATCATGATATCCTTGCTAAATTATTTTTGAATGGTGCATAATTATATTGACTGAGTCCATATACACTGTATATTGTCTGACCCCAACAAATTCCAACACTGACCAGTTACCACTGAAGCAAATTATAACTTTGTGAACAATGTTTATTGAATAAATATATAAATAATCAGTGAATGAGGGGCGCATGTAGGAGCACAACCCGCCACAGAATAACACACAGTCACTACCAACACTGTTGGGTAATCAATCGACATGTGCCACTTATAAAACTTAGATGATAGTTAATCGGGAAATTATCTTATTACCATGTCATTAAGATTGAAATTACTTTGAAAACAATTGATATGAGTAATTGTCACTAATGTGTATTTATCTAAGACTAATTTTAGATAACAGTTTGTGATTAAATTAATGTTGAGAGCAAGTGTTAATATCAATATTAAGAAGAACTGGGTAACACAGTGGCACTTACTCTATTTAAAACCAAGCTATTTGCTTCCAATCTATGCTAAGTCAGTTTTCTTACAATAGGCATATTTAAAAGTTTATTATGCGGTATTGGACTCTAGTGCATTATACAACAGAGTCCAAAACAATAAAGATATTGCTGTTATCTAAGATATTACTGCTGAGTTATGGCTTTAAGTTCATGTTATTCATAATATACACAGTTTTATGTAAATGCAATCTCGATATGAGATGTCGGTGACCGCTTCATTATAGACAAGACGTCTAAATGTGTGGGTATCATTACATACATACAGTATTTGTTTTCTATTTACATACGTCATAAACGCAAAAAGTCGGTTAGATCCCAACTAATAATAGTGATGGTCTTACTAACCGTATATGAATGATTTCTGCCCATATTTATATTTACTATATTTAAACACGAGAGTAATTCCAGTTCCAGTAAATCTATACTTCTATACTAATATTATAAAGAGGAAAGGTTTGATTTTTTGTTTGTTTGTTTGTTTGTTTGTTTGTCTCGAATAGGCTCTGAAACTACTGCACCGAATTAAAAAATTCTTTCACCATTCGAAAGCTACACTATCCCTGAGTGCCATAGGCTATATTTATTCCCGAAATTCCCACGGGAACGGGCACAACGCGGGTATATGTAACCCAAGGTATGAAAAACATGCCTAAAAAAATTGGTTTTTGGCGTGCGCTACTAAATCTATTGATGATACACAAAAACAATGTTCTACACAATCAAAGTACATATCATTGCAAACAAATAAGTTCGCGACGGCATATGTCTAACTATTATAGTTAAGACACAATAACCGTTTTAAGTTAAAATTAATTAGTTAAAAAAGGAGTGTAATTTTAAGTTGATGATATTCATATGATGATATGAATCTACATCAAAATAAATGGCTCTACAATCAAGGTTAATTATGTTTCTTTGTGTACCTCTTTAAATTATTAAAATCGGACAGTTAGTTTCAGAGTTATGATGAGAAATATCACTACATAGTATAAAATAAAGTCGTCTCTGTTTCGTGTCTGTTTGTCTGTATGCTTAAATCTTTAAAATTACGCAACGGATTTTGATGCGGTTTTTTTGTAATAGGTAGAGTGATTCAAGAGGAAGGTTTTTGTGTAAAAAAATTCCCGAAATTCCCACGGGAGCGGCCACAACGCGGGTAAAACCGCGGGGCGCTGCTTACAAAATAGTAATGCTCGATGGCGGGTCTCTTATGGCTACTTACTGTTTCGTGCGGTCAAAGCGCGCGGGGATATAGGTACCTACCTACGAACTACGAACGACGAAGACGTGCTATGTAGGTATTATCCCGAATTCTTCTTCACATGAAATCTTGATTGTGTATACATATATACTCGCGCGAGACATGTAATATTTTATCCCCAATTTCCCACTTGAAATTTTGATTGTGTATATTCCTGCGGGAGACACGCAATGTTTTATCCCGATTTTCCTACATGAAATCTTGATTACCCGAAGCGAAGCGAAGGCGGGTCGCTATATAAAATAAAGTCGTCTCTGTTTCGTGTCTGTCTGTCTGTTTGTCTGTATGCTTAAATCTTTAAAATTACGCAACGGATTTTGATGCGGTTTTTTGTAATAGATAGAGTGATTCAAGAGGAAGGTTTATATGTAAAAAAATTCCCGAAATTCCCACGGGAACGGGCACAACGCGGGTAAAACCACGGGGCGCTGCTTACAAAATAATAATGCTCGATGGCGGGTCTCTTATGGCCACTTACTGTTTCGTGCGGTCAAAGCGCGCGGGGATATACCTACCTACGAACTACGAACGACGAAGACGTGCTATGTAGGTATTATCCCGAATTCTTCCTCACATGAAATCTTGATTGTGTATACATATATACTCGCGCGAGACATGTAATATTTTATCCCCAATTTCCCACTTGAAATTTTGATTGTGTATATTCCTGCGGGAGACACGCAATGTTTTATCCCGATTTTCCTACATGAAATCTTGATTACCCAAAGCGAAGCGAGGGCGGGCCGCTAGTGTAAAATAAAATAAATAAAAATACAAAATAAACTCTTGCACAAATTTTAAATGCCATTTTTTATGTTATACATACCAACCACCAATAACTAAGTATTTTGATCATATCATTATGTAAAGTGATATCATTTACATACATATGGCTCTGTTACGATCTTTTTGTTTATGTAACACTAGCTGTGCCCCGCGGTTTCACCCACAGCGCACCCGGTCCCGTAGGAAATACGGGATAAATATCAGTCTATCCTATATCAGTCTCCTGGTTCTAAGCTACCTCCCCACCAATTTTCAGCCAAATCGGTTCAGCCGTTCTCGAGTTATAAATAGTGTAACAAACACGACTTTCTTTTATATATATAGAAGATTTCTGTTCTACCTACATTTTTGTTTAAAAATAGTATAAAAACCAGGGTATAGAAATTCATATACGTAATGGTATGAAAGTCCCAATGCAGGGCAAAATTGGTCTATCGATTCAAACAACAAGACTGATTACCCGATTTGACAACCCTTTCTCCTTCCAGGGTCTATCCTGCTGCAGACAGCTGAGTTCCGTCCTCATATGGCTTTACGGGGAACTGAGCGGTGTTGCCGCCTCTTCTGCTTCCGTGACGTCATCTACCAGCCACACGAATGGTGTGCGCACGCCGATACATCAGCTGTTTTCACATAGGTAGGAAGCAATGTTTATCTTATGTTATACAATTATGCTTATTTTATAAATGCGATAGTCTGGTTGTTATGCTTTGGTGGGGGCGGAACCGATTTTGATAAATTAGGCATGAGATGTAGTTTGAAGACATGAATGTTTGAACCATGAGTTTAACATGTTTTTTATCTTAATGTAGCTATGGTGATTTGAAACGATGTTTTGAAATATAATGCTTTCTAATTATAATCTAAATTAAGACATGACGTTCTTTTTGTCCTTAAATTCCGACGAGAACGCATGCAATGTGGGTGTTGCTGCTGGGAATGTAGAGTACCAACTGCACTTATCTATTATATCATATGTTCAAGAATGAATGCTACGCTAAATTATATTATTCGTATCAAACAATCCAGTAAATTTAATTATCGTCTAGTGTCATTGGCAATGGAAGCCAGATGACCGATAAAAAGTCGTTTGTATGATTTTCGATATTAATTACAATAATATATACGTGTACTAGCAGCGCCCCGCGGTTTTACCCGCGTTGTGTCCGTTCCCGTAGGAATTTTGGGAAATTTTATAAACCTTCCTCTTGAATCATTCTATCTATTAAAAAATCTGCATCAAAATCTGTTGCGTAGTTTTAAAGATTTAAGCATACAAGCAAGCAAGCAAACATAGGGACAAACAGACAGCAACTTTTTTGGCAGAAAGTGACTTTGTTTTATACTATCTATGTATTGATATTACAATAATACTTTTTAGTAAATGAACATTAGACTAATAGACTAATATTGTAGCAGTTAAACAATGTTCAGATTCCTGTTAAAATTGATGACAGGAGTAGTAATGAGTAGGAATTCTATTTAGTTAGATAATGAAAAAATGTTTTTAGTAATTATTGTTTTTTTAAAAAGGGCATATTTGTGCTTGTTATATAGTCAGTACATTATGTACCAAGAGCCACATAAACTCAAGAAAATTACTCGACTGTTTTATACAAATTTCCTCTATTTTCTTAGTATCTATCTTTAATATGATTGATATCATTTGCACTACTTAATAAATTCTTCCTAAACTTAAGAGCTGGCTCATGGCAATGGAGTTCTTTCCACTTTTCTCTATCTTCTGCCATCCTCTTCAGCTATTCGTAAGACACGACATTAGCTCTTTCATTTTCTTAGTATCTATCTTTAATATGATTTATATCATTTGCACTACTTAATAAATTCTTCCTAAACTTAAGAGCTGGCTCATGGCAATGGAGTTCTTTCCACTTTTCTCTATCTTCTGCCATCCTCTTCAGCTGTTCGTACGACACGACATTAGCTCTTTCATAAAGTTGGTCTACATATATATTTAATTACGATACTAATAATGCATGCCTAAACTGGTCAAGCGCAATATATCCAATGGGTTGACCACTAACCGCAGACTATCGGATTACCGACGACCGTGGATATATGCTTAGCTTTGACCGCTAAAGAGAATATGGTTATTTAAAAATAATATGGGATTTATTGTAATAGCTGCACGATAATTTGTGATATGATAGTAATGCGACCAGATTCTACCCGCGTTGTAGAGGGAAAGAGAGTGAGAATCAGATACTGTGAAGAAGGAGTTGATCTATAACGTTGTGTCCGATTTTTTTAATCCAATTAATCATACCCTTAGTAATTTCGAAATTACCCCAACTTATTCGTTTTGAGTAATTCTGTCTAAGATTGGATTAAGGTTTTAATAAATCTTGTAAAAGATATGTGAAATTTTCGATTCCGCTTGATTCAGTCGATAGACGGTGTTGACTGCCTTTAAGCGGTCTATTAACTCCGACACCAGGGTTGGCCACTAACCTACACCAACACGGATAGCCTACCCACTTGAGCATACTTTTTCAAAATGTAAT
Source organism: Cyclophora albipunctata (assembly GCA_963082685.1). Classification (NCBI taxonomy): domain Eukaryota; kingdom Metazoa; phylum Arthropoda; class Insecta; order Lepidoptera; family Geometridae; genus Cyclophora; species Cyclophora albipunctata. Next base: position 2,250,344 of record OY720119.1, read on the forward strand.
CTAAACTTGCTACATCCATTCATTTATTTTCCTATCTTTTTACAGGATTTGGTCCAAATACAAGCCCAGCCCTGCCCAGGGACACGCATCGAAAAGGAATTCAATTGTTTCTGAAAATGGCACCTTCAGTACGAGGTAATATTACTATTTAATAACAAGTTAAAGTGCCAAAGTAACTCTTATCAGTCAATCCGTTACACCTCAACCGCTGGACTTTGAAATTGATTTAAGACCTTGGAAAAGGTTGATTCACCCTAAATTCCTACGATATAAAATATCGAACGGAAACGCTGCAGGTAAAACTACAGGGAATAGCTAGTAATTAGTATATAATATAGGGTTAAATTATAGTTTCCGCATTTTACTGGGAAGTATATTTACAGCTTCTATGTATGTCTTTATCCGGGTTAAGTGCTATCTGCAGTAATCTTGCAAGTCGTAAAATCTGTCTGAGAAAAATACAATCTCAAGACAATTTTAGATTAAGATCAAAGTCATATGTAAATATCATGTATTTTATTTGCTTAAATTGCTGATTTTATAAATCCACAATCTCTTAATGTTAATAGAAATATTAATAAGGTTAAAAACAATTTCAAAAAATGTAACATGGTTCCCTTTTTCACCCAGGTCAAAGCTATCCAGTCAATACGATACACCAGAAAAGTCCAAAAGGAAGATGTCCAAGCATACAGAAGATTCTTCCGAGACGGGTGAATCGAGCGATGACCTACAAGTGCTCAACCGCTCTTTAGCCATCAAAGTAACAGCAAGCGACGATTTCGAGTATTTCACCAAACAACCAATCAACAGGTCTTCAAACGAATACCCAGAAACGTACAGTGATTACTACTCGCCAAGGAAAGCTAAACCGAAAGCAGAAGACTTTATGAACGATAAGCACAGAGATATTATCAATTCGGAGATAAGCGATTTTGAGTTTACGATCATTTTAACTGATTTACTCCAAGAACTGTGTAAGGCTGAAAGCAGCCTTTCAGGGTCGGAAGGCTCGCAAATATCAATGCAGTGCATCAACTTCTCCCTTCGCAATCTCTGCTCTTTACAATTTACTTCGGTGCCTCATAATAATCAACAATCGAGCATCAAAGTAGCCTTAACAGAGTTACTCATAGTTTCGTTAGACAAGGTCCTAATACATTCAGATCTGTGCGCCAAACTGATCAATAACGGTATTCTACCAATGATGTTAAGAATATTAGAAGATGTGATAACTAAATGTAGCAATAAAAAGGAGAACAATCGTGCCAAAGAAATCGATAAGACTGAGTCGGAAAATTTGCTCAAATTCGTATTTGGAGTTGCGTATTCTGTGACCGCTTTCTTCCATTGTCTATTAATGCAATGCCGTTCCGTAGACAAACTCAGAGAGTTCACAGAGCAATTTAAACTCTACGGCGAGTGCCTTAAAGGCGGTTTGTTAAAAGAATGTATAGAATTAATGATCAGATTAAAGATCGAAGACGGAGAAGTCGTTATATTGATTAAGAAGTTGATAGAGATAGTTGGGAAGTTGATTAATGGTATGAAAAAGGTTAGAAGTGAAGTTATTCATTCGGCCGCTTGTCCTAGGTCTAGGCATAAGGCATGTCGTGCGCGCGTTGCCGCTGGCATGCATCATCACCACGATATATTGGGCGAAGCTAGCACAGATTTGCCAATGTCCTCTGCTTGCTGTATATCCGTCCTATACAATACTCTAACCTCTCTCCTAACGGACGACGAAGTGTCCGCCCAAAGCGTGTTACGAAACAAGATTCTTCGAGTGATGCTCAACTGTGGAGTATGCTGCTGTTTTTCTCCAGGAATTTTAATGGAAAGTATAGTCAGACTGATGCTCACACATAATACAGTAGCGTCGTTATGTTTACAAGTGTTAGAACATACTGTGTATGGAGAGTTAGGAGCAAGTGTCTTATTGCCGAAAGTAACGGATCAACTGCCGTGTTCGATTTGCGAACCTTGCGAAGATAAAAGAGTATCTAATAGGAAGTTCTGCCAACATGGCGTCGGACCGGTTGAAAGGAAAAGCGTCTGGTCTTTTCTAATACATTACAACTCTTTATTACAACTAGATAATCATAATAACGTCCTTCATGCGACTGTTAGTCACTTATTACGTGTCACGCCGAAGTGTCGCATGGAAATGAAATATGAGCTGCTATTCAGCGTCATTTACCCCACGTTCATAGTAGCGAAACATAGATACATCATCCGACTAGAAGAGTCTGCGTATTTCCTCACCGTGTCCTGTCTAAACATTTTCGCAAGTTTACTCAACACCATATCTTTTGCGGAACAGTTCATCCAGAAAGGAGGCCTCAGTTATGTACTAGAATTAGTGTCGCTTCCAGAATTCTCGAATCAATGTTGTTCTATATTAGAAATTGCGATCATTGTGGAGATATTTAAACTTATGAAAGAGAATTCGGAAATGGCTTATTATAGAGAAATGAATTCGTTGTCGTCCGTGCAGATGTTATTCAAATCTTTAGCGGAGGTTACGGACAAATGTTTCAAGATATACAAAACGAAACTACCAGTTGAAAAATATGAAGAATTAATTGATGTTAGCAGAGAAAGAGCTTCGCTTGCAGTTGTGCCTTCTATGGAAAACGTTGACAGAAGAATCAGCGTCCCTCAACCACTGAAGTCAATCTATACACCCACGGAAAAGGTCGAAGAAACGTCAGACATAGTAGAGATGTTGAAAAACGTCCTAACATTTTGGAAGACCTGCGCTGGGCTATGTCTATACAGTCCTATGTTCCGTGAATACATGGTTGGAGAGAATGCGACACTAGACAGCTATGCGTTGTTAAAAGTAGTGTTGTATTGTTTGTGTGCGTGCGACGGTGGCGCCACTGAGACTAGGCTGTTATTGAAGATTTTGGAGGCGCTACTAACTGTGCAGTTGGCTATGGCAGGTTAGTGTTTAATTATTCTATAACTAGCCGTGCCCGCAACTTTGTCCGTGGAAATTTGTGAGTAGCCTAAGTTACTCCTTATTGCATCAGCTACCTGCCAGTAAAAGTTCCGTCTAAATCGGTTGTAAATTACTAATTAGGTAATAATCTTCACAGTGATAGAGTATAAGAGTCAAATTCGCTTTCTGCAAAACCGGAATGAGTCGATTATCCCCTTCCAGTGGTCGATTAGTCGACGAGTCGACTAGAAAGATTGCCCGTTAGTTGTATATCCTCGTATTTATGTATCTACAATTAGGAGCCAGTGGCGTGGAAAAATACCGTTGTGCTGGTTTGTAAACTATACCATGATGGTTGAGAAATAAAGCACAAGTTAATATTCATCTATGCTAGCTTAGTCAGCCAAACCGTTTTTAACTTTTTAACCGACTTCAAACACCGAAGGGGGATATAATTAACTAGCAGCGCCCCGCGGTTTTACCCGCGTTGTGCCCGTTCCCGTAGGAAATCCGGGATAAAATGTAGCCTATAGCCTTCCTCGATAAATAGACTATCTAACAGTGAAAGAATTATTCAAATCGGTTCAGTAGTTTCTGAGATTAGCGCGTTTAAACAAACAAACAAAACAAACTCTTCAGCTTTATAATATTAAGTATAGATAATTACTACCCTTAGAAGTACTCATATTATGATTATAGAGTTATTTTTTACTTATAAGTGTCTACTTTCATTGTTTGTTAGTTGTTTAGTTTTTTAATTCAATAATTCCTGGTTATTTTTTCGTGGTCAATTTACATATTTCTAATTAATTCCAACAGCGCGGTTTGTTTAATCCGCGCGCTGCATATTTCATACTTTTTAATTCGTCGTTAATTTTAAACGGACGGTCCAATTTAAATAATTTAAAAAGGTATTGAAAGTCACTTAACAGAACTTTATTATAGATGCATTTACTTTGATATACATTCCCATTTGTGTAATGTAAAGAACAGCAAAACAGAGTTGCCAGTTTTCAAGGAGAAGTTCGTACAAATTATATAAAAACTATAAACAAATCTTATATTCAGGTATTTCCTTGCCAATGTCCTATTTCCGCAGCTTTAATGTTGCGAATGTTCGTCCACACCCACCGCAGCGAGTTATGGTAATTATATCATTTCGCAACAAATCCAATACATCGAAATTAGTTTGCGTCACAACATAGCGAAAACCTGACGTGCCGCTAAACGTAACTGTGCAATTAATTTATTTATAACGTATCCGTATAAGGTTAAAGAAATCTTAGTTGTTTTGAAATATACGGGGCCAAATAAATGTTAAAAAATAATTAAATAAACCCGATAATAAATAGTTCTTGACGCGCAATTCTTACCTCTATTTCTTAAAAAGGTAAACAATCGGATGTGCTGTTAACTATTAATTATCATAATAAATGTAATAAACAATATCAATACAGTTCGTCTTTATTGCTATTAAAACCGGACAAATATATCAAGTGCAGTGTCATTAACTCAAAATATAGTGCAATATTTTACTTGTACCAAAATTTCAATTATGTACACTTAAATATGACCTCTATATCTTAATTGCGAAGGTCAAGTATTCCTTGTGCAGTGCTGTGTGTTAACTGTTAGTTTCATAGGTGATTTGATTACAAACTCGGTATTTATTGTATGCCGTGATACGGGTCCCTGCGGTTTGGATTGTGGTTTCATTCAAGCATTGTTATTGACATAGTTGAAGACACACTATGTTTGATATCACTCACTACAATGGTTAGTAAGAATATAAGTATAGAAAATAAGTTATAAAGAATATATCTCATAGAATATTTGTTCAGTAAGGTTTAATGCGATTTCGCTCGCTCTACCGCCTAAGTGCCATCAATTTATGATATGACAACTAAAGACGAACCTCTGCAGATAAATCACCTAAATCGGTTTATAAACGACTCGACACAGTTATGAGGTTACAAACATTAAACAATATACAGAAAATGGGATACCTTCTCTTATTTTGAAAGTTAAAGATATCATTTTGAATTCCTGTTTTACAGGTTAACTCATAGTGCAATGTGTCTTTATTGCCACTGTCATAGTTTTACCAGCTGCGTTGGAATTTAGCGAAGTGCAGGAAAACTCTTGCACGCATTTCTATTGCGTTTGTATCTAAGAAATTGTGCGTTTGCTAAAACGTGTCTCGCTCATTAAAAACGTGATGCCAGCGCATAAAGTCGTGAGCTTTTTATTGGTAAGCTAACTGTCTTACCCATAAATGGAATGTTATATATTCTTATTTATAACTGACTTATTTTCCGGGTATATTATATATACTTATATATACTTCTAAAAAGAAGGAGGTTTCTTAATTCAACCGTATTTATACTCATTTGTTAAAGCAACACCGCGGGACGCAAGAATTGACTAAAATATATAAATATTTGCAAAAACATAATTCGTTAATTATTTGTGAAGATAACACCAATGCGTACCGGTTATCTGTAATGTTTAAAGAGATGCACCCGAAGTTATTATTAAACATTGCAATATTAAGGCAACGCGCAAGTTATTTTAAGAACTACTGTGAAAGTAAAATAATCGGTAGATCTTAATATTGTTAAGCAATGATCAGATTATACTTTATGCGTCGGATTTTATCAGCCAATGCAATAAAAGTTAATGAGAAAAAATATGTAAAAAGAGTCAATGTTTGTTTTATGATTATTCCCTTTTTAAGATTAAGTTGACGAGTATTTGTTAGAGATCTTGCACCAACGCTAGTCTTCCGTCAAAGCTGTAATTGTGACCTCAAACGTCGTTATCTTTACATACATATAAATAAAGTTGGAGTGTCTGTTTGTCATATTAAAATAACTGCCTTTTACTACATGCATATGAATATATACAGACCATATAACAAAATACTTTTTTTTATTTTATTTCTGTCTGTTTGTTCCGGCTAATCTCTGAAATGGCTGGACCGATTTCGACGGGACTTTTACTGGTAGGTAGCTGAAGTAATAAGGAGTAATTCAGGCTACTTTTATTTTACAAATAAGTAAATTCCACGTGGACGAAAGACGCGGGCACAGCTATTATGAATGAATATATAATTGATACCCAGACGTTGTTGCCTCTCTCTGAACTAGAGTAACTGTATCTCAGAGAATAGTTGTACTTGTAAAGAATAATAATTCTTATATCAATACTGTTTTGTTTATCAATTCTCGTAATCTTGATTAAAAAGAAAAAAAAAATATTATAATGAAAAAAAGGAGTTGTAATGATGTGCGTTGAGTTGAATGGACATCGTATATAAATATTTTTAAAAGGGTTTCTGTCTGTTCCGAATGAAGCGCTAAGATACCAAAACATTGCTAATTAAAGCGGTTATATTATATTTATAGATTGTCCTGTAATTGTAACTAATTCAGAGCAATTTATTATAAGTAAATATATAATAGGCCCAAGACGTTAAAAAAACTGTGACCAAACGCAGTATTACTTAGTGGAATTTTATTACGTTATCTCTATGCCTAGTATTACAACAACAAGTTTCTTGTTTACGCCACATACCGACCAAGTTCAGCAACAGTAAGCGGTTCTAGAATGTTAGTCTGCGTTTCCATTTAAGCGAAGCGGAACTCAATCAACCAATGAAAATGCATTACGCCGCATTTTAACAATGTCAATGCCATGTTTGACAACTTAATGCATTTTGATTGGTCGATTGAGCGCTGCACAGGTCCGTTCTGCTTCAATGGAACGCACGTTACCCTTAGTGTAGGGCCACATCTGCGGAACGTACGGCGCCGAACCTTCCGCTAAATACGCTCGTAGTGTATTTCAAGTTATCTATGACACATCAGTACGCGGCGTAATTTCGACTGCTGTGTCATAGAGCGGAAGGTTCGGCGCCGTACGTTCCGCAGATGTGGCGCTACACTTAGTCTGCGGTCGCCGCACGCTGCTACCGCAGACTGCATCACAAATACCGGGCAGTTACCTATGACTACTGCCAAAAAAAACTACTATTTAATTTCTTACGCAGCCCGCAGATTGCAACTAATGTTGCAACAACTGACGTATGTAAACTTTTCATATAAAGCGCTATTTCATTTCTTACGCATTTTTATTAACTACAATCTGTGTTTTTCTTATAAGAGTAAAATGTAGACTATTGTGGTCCGAAAATCGAGCAAATTAGTTGAAGACAATTCTTTTTGAAGAGGAAAAAGGTTTAGTGATTTAATTTCAATATCATATTCTATCACTGAATCCTTTTCCATGATGGTTTAAATTTTAACTCTCGTAGAATATACGTCTATATTTCTAAGTAAATATAACCACAAAAGTAAATGGTACTAACGCCTTCAGAATATCGCAGGCACTATAAACTACTAAACAGTTATCTGTCCCATAATTCTCAGTCCTCAGTCTATACTTACTTTTAGTACTTACTTACATTCCTCAACTCGGGAAATCTGTTCAGTACTTACTTACAGTCTTCAACTCAGGTAATCTGTTCCAGACGTAACATCAGGTCGTTCAAAGCAGACAAGTTGTGTGCTGGTCCGGGAGGCGCTGGTGAATGAGGCGGGGACGCTGGAGGCGGGCGGGCGGCTGCGGCCGCTGTGCGAGGCGCTGGTCCGCGTCGCCACGGCCGAGCCCAGCGCGTACCACGCCATGCCGCGACTAACACATGCTAAGGTAACTAGCAGATGCTTCATTCAGTCATTCCTTACAAATAGGTCAGTAGCCAACCCTGGGTCCCACGCCGCGACTTACACATGCTAAGGTAATTTAATTAGCACATGCCATGCTTCAAGTCATTCGTTACGAATAGGTCAGTGGCCATTACTGGGTCCGAGTTTTCAGACCGCTTAAAGACCTCCCTGTTGGTCTGACGATTGAAGCAACAAGGACCGATTACTTGATGTGCCCTCCGAAGCACGGTAGCTCAGATAGAAATGCCACTCTAGTCTACCCATCCAAGTAGCCGAGCTGCACGTTCTTTAACAAACACGATGAACTAACATCGCATAATGAATGCCATGCTAAGACTCGTGCGTGCTAACGTAACTATTACACGCTTATGGATACTAAGGTATATTATTTCCTAAGTGAAACACACAGATTAGTTGGACAAAACAATATTTGGCTAGGTGTAAAAGAAATAGACAATCACGCGCCATATCAACACTCACTCTTGCGAGGTAACGCGAACATTACGTGGATATTGGTAGTGCAATACAACTGCATAGGTAGTGCAGTACAACAGTGCACCTGCTACCGTGATCGTTAACCGCTTGCGGTTGTAGTTCAACGCAGTTCAACGCAGACTGTCACCTTGAAACTAACTCACGTTAAGATGACAACAACACGCAAGTCGCGATTCATTTCACTAAGGAACCTCATGTCTTGCATGCTTACGCCTACTCATCTATATCTACATATATACAAAAAATCGTTGTTCGTTAGTCTCGCCTAAACTCAAGAACAGTTGGACCGATTTAGTTGATTCTGGTTTCGAAATATATGTCGTAATCCAGGGCAGGTTTTAAAGGTAAGACGGAATAAATGCGGGTGAAACGGCAGGCAACTGCTAGTGTCAAATATAAACATCGCTACATTTTAGTTCTCTTGTAGTCTGGGCACTTATATGAGCCGTTCGCGAGACTAATTGAGTACTATGATTCACTCCATCGGATAAAGTTATTCATTAAAGTGGGCATGAATTAAATTGTTCGTAAATCACTTAAGAGTGACTCGCACGATGCGAAACACAATCTTAACGCCAATGAACCAACATCGAGCCGTTTCACCCGCGTGCCAAGGTAACACGTACATTAAAGTGTAGACAGATAGAGGAACTAATTAAACTACCAGTAAGGATTTTAAATTGAGTTTTTGTGTAGGAATTACAAGTTGAAAAATATCATATTATGTTATGTGTTATTTCGAGTCCAATTTCGTCATCACATTCACACCCTTCGTCTTTTTATATCCATTTATTGTTGGTTCCTAATTTATATCAACAAGAATTATTTCCAGGACAGAACCTGTCTTGCATGCTTTCACTGATATCAGTTTGGTCAATGACTCTATTGTAACTTGTAATTACCTAATTAGACTTCCTTGAAAGAAGCCGTTAAGCGACTAATCTTCTTATTCTAAAATCCATTGTACGCTAATTGCATTATTAGCACTGAATCTAATGCATTTACCTTGTACCTTCTTGCAATAAAATGGTCACTAATCATTTTTATAATCCAATTAACAATTTAAATACCGATTGAATAATAAAAAAAAAATTACGCTTAGCAATTTCAACGTAAGGTCCATAAATTATGTAAGATATCGAAGAAGGGGACTTAATAAATCACTAACGTACCAATGCATTCGGTTTCCAGTCCATTGTTTGGGAGTCAGATTGCGATCCCGATACGAAAAAGTAGTTTGGCCGGAATCACTGAGTATTGTCACGGAACTTGTACCGTTTATTTTTTTATCCGAACCAACAGGTACTTTATATTAACAAGGTTTGGTTCTCGTGTCAGCGTGGTTACTACATAATGATGACCAAAAAGCGATGTTACTTCATTGCAATTGTTAAGCAACATGCAGCTTGACTCCTACTTGGATGGGTGGCCGACAGTGGCATTTCTATCTGAGCGTTACCGTGCTTCGAATGGCACGTTAAATTGTCAGTCCCTGTTGTTTCAATCGTTTGACCATGTCGGAGGCCTTTAGGCGGTCTAAAAACTCCGACACCAGGGTTGACCACTAACCTACTCGACCTTACGTAATCATGACCAAAAAAAAACAAAAGCTGCGCCTAAAACGTGAAACGTGACATCATCGAGCTTAGCATACCTTCTATTCTAATACTTCTAACCTTGGAAAGAAAATGTGTCAGACCAAGTCAACAAGAAATTCTTGACCTTCAAAAAATACCTCAGCAATATTCTATGGATAGAAAGAACTAGAATCTATAAGTCGTAAAAGATAAAATTGTATTATTATATTACCTAAAGTAATTATGGTAACACTCATTCATAATCGTGGGATTAAAATTGATATCAGTCCAACAAGGACTAAAGTATAGATTTGGGACACATATGTAAGTTTTAGACACTTCGCCCTAATCGGACATATCGTGTTATACAGGCGGGAAAAATAAACAAATTTATTAATCACTTAGGTAATATTGTATGATTTCCTATTCCTTTTACTAACGGTGAATGTTTAAAAATGACATACACGAGTTTCTGTTTTCTAAATTAAATTATAATTTAGATGTTACTGGCCTCGAAATGTCAATTTGGATATCTAATTTAGTCTTGCGCAATAGCATGTAATCTTTTCGTCTGTATAATAATCTCGCGAGATCATAAAAAATCCGGTTACATTCGCAAAAAGTGATCACCGTAAAGAATATTTCCGCGAGTTTTATATTAACAAACAGCATGTGTCGTCCAAATACCTACAGATCGGAATATGCATGCCCCAAGGAGTAATAAATATGCATGCTAGTTCACTTCAAGTGTTTTGCATTTTGTTAGATATTGATATATCTAACAAAATGCAAAACACTTGAAGTAACGTGAAGTAACGTGAACTAACGAGTGTTTACTATAATACGGTGATCCGTATTATAGTAAACACTCGTTAGTTTATAATCCAACTAGTAACATTATAACTGTCGAAAGATTGTGAACTGTACCGTTTACAATTTAACGCATAATTTTTCGTAAGCTCATAATCCGTTCATAACAAAGCTGGCACCGATAAGAAATAGCATATAAACTTCTTTAGAATGTCGCTATTTATTACAAAAATAATTATGCAAATCAGAATATCTTTGATTAGAGCATTAAAAAACGAAAAAAATCTTTATACTATGTTTCATCAATATTCAATCAAATAAATAAACCAGTAAAGCTTGCTCCACAAAAATGTTGGTGCATAATAAAATGCAAGGTCGCATTGCATTCGAACAAGTTATTTGAAGTATCAAAAATACGTACTGACGAACAAAATTGGTCCCTAGGTCCAGGACCATGGTTATAACCGATAATGATTATTCTATATCCATTTGTGAAATCTTAATAGATAATCTATCATACCCCAATTGTAAACATGCACAATAGATTGAAAATAGTGAAAAATTTATTCTGAAACTATAATATACTGAAATTTAAATCTAGAGCAGTAAAGCTTTCATAGAAATATGAGTATCATCGGAGAGTATCTACATATCTTACCCCTTACAAATATACTTAGAAAATCCATTTAGCAAGGTAACTGATTTGCTAGGCAACTAGATAAACTTAAGTAGAGTAGTAGGAGAAAATATTGTCTAGCTGTATAATAAAACAAGCAGCGCCCTCGGTTTTACCCGCTTTGTGTCCGTTCACGTGGGAATCGGGGAATGAAAAATAGCCTATAATCTTTCCGTTTAATACTTCTTATTCCGTTACAAAAAGAATTATCATAATATCGGATAGGTAGGTAATTTCTCTAAGCTCGTCCAAACAAACTAAAAAAATTAGATATATTGCTTAACTAGCAGCGCCCCGCGGTTTTACCCGCGTTGTGCCCGTTCCCGTGGGAATTTCGGGATTTTTTTTACATAAAAACCTTCCTCTTGAATCACTCTACCTATTACAAAAAACCACATCAAAATCTGTTGCGTAATTTTAAAGATTTAAGCATACAGACGTTTGTCTGTATGCTTAGACAAACGTCTCGTCGTTCGTGTCTGTTTAGACACGAAACAGAGACGACTTTATTTTATACTATGTAGTGATGATAAATAGGACAGAATATACATGTAAATCTGAAGAATTTGTTTCTTGTTTGAACGCGCTAATCTCTGGAACTACCAGTTCGATTAGAATAATTATTTTTGTATTATATAACTACATTCATGAGGAAGGTTAATAGCTATTTTATATATATTTATTTTGTTCCATCCCGAAATTCCTACGAAAAAAGCAACAATGCTGGTAAAACCGCAGAACGCAGCTAGGTATACAAAAGAACAAATACATTACTGGCAAGTTCTCTTAAAATATGCCCATAATATCTTCCTACATAGCAATTAAAAACCAATCAATATTATAGTTAAGGATACTTGTTTCTCTATACACGCGGCCAGTCCAGAAGTATTTACATATTGTAGTAAGATATAGTCACCGATTAACTCTCGAGGTACCGGTTTGGTCCCCTCTGCCTATTAGCCGATAGCCGACCGTCTCGGCGTAATCGGTTCCGTTCTTTAGGGTTCCTCAATCCAATGTTAAGGTCAGTGTGATTCACTTGACAAGATAAGCGTTTTAGATTGGATGTTGGACTGAAGTTAAAAGCAAAACTGGTAGGCCTAGTTTATTATCTAGACTTATCAATTACCAGTTTTGCTTTTAACTTCATTTAAAAGTATCTGTAGCGAGTTTTTATTTGGACCTTAATTGTTATGATACAAGTTTATTTGCGCTACTTAAAATGTAATGGTGTTGGACTTTATTTTTTATCGGTTCGCTTCTTGTATAAAATAGACTAGAAAATTGTCTGTTTAAATATAGAAAAATAATTACTATACAAGTATATTTATAGAAACACTTATACATACTATCTAATTCTAAGTGTCCTTGATCTTATAGATCTATTAATATGTCAAACAAGTTTCTATACTTGGAGGGTGTGACAACATATCGGTTAATCGCTTTTAATCAATATATCTATCCATTGAATACCGCTTCGCCACAATAAATATCCGTATTAATAAAATAATTTAATAATTTACCTGTTTCTTTGATGTTGTACGTAATTATAACAGACATTAGCTCCGATTTAAGTTAATTGAAGCATTAAAAATGTATTAAAATTAACTAGAACTTAACTAATTGTTCATTAGTAAGATATTAGTTAGAAACAGTTTAGCCAGTTATATCCAGACATTTGAAACTAACTAACGTCTTTATGAAATCGTACTAGAGTTGTAAAAAACAATATTATACAGAACCATCAATGTATTATTAAAGTAATAAAATCACCGCATACGGCTTACATTCTTGAACACGGATCTTTTCGGGTGTCGCGTCGGTCTCTAAAAACTATTTTTTTTAAACTTTGGAGTTGTTATTGTTAGTTCAGTGTTGTAAGAGTGAAATAAGAATTGTATTGAACCGTAGTTAAAGTGCAATAAGTTGATGAATGGGACTTTTCCGGTGAAAGTGAATTGATGTTATCAATTGTCAATGTGCTTAGAGTCACGTAGCGCTCGAAAGTTTAAGTGGTTTTGTTAAAGAAACCATTTGTATCTAATATTTTGAACAGAAGCCGGTAGAAAGTGAAACCTCTTTTGTTATAATAATACTCTGGGATGTTCGTACGGGGTTAATATTCTAGGAATGTTCGATATTTAAAAACCCTCTTAAAAAGTACTGATTCTTTTATAATAGTGAGATCTCCTACTTATTCCATCTTACTTTGTAATAGATGTATATCGTAGTTTTGCCTGCCTTCGTCCTTTGGATTAAATGTAGAAAAAACCAATCGAATAAAGTAAGTAAATGTTTTATTCTCCATGTATTCTTATTTTACCACGTGTTTATTTTATTATGATTAAATATAATGTGAATGAATCCTTACGTTATTATTATTTTATCACGGAATATTTTGATACGCAAGATCAATTTTTACTCATATTGATAAATTCGTAGTAAAAAAATATTTAAAACAGTTCCGTGTATATTTTTTTAAAAATAAAATTATATACCTACGACATGTACTTAACATAAATTTTAAAATATTCAAAAATATAGGCAAGTTTTATAACGCAAAGTTACAAGGTTACAAGGTCTAGCCAAAAGGCCAAATAACCTGTAGTGTTAGACGAATCATTTTTTGTGCAAATTTCGGTCAGTCTACCTGCCTATCGGACTCCATACAAAAAGTAGCTCCAAATAAATTACTTCCACTCGAATTGCTATAGAATATATCACTTCATTCTTTCTTTCTTGTGTATGTCTTTAGTAAAAGATCTTTATTATTTCGTATTGTGTGATAATGATTCATGTAAGTACCTTCATGTTTTACTATGATAAATAACTTCAATAAGTAAGGTAGGGTCATCCCTGCATTAGGATTGTACAGTCATGTGTTTACTAGAACAATAAATATATCAATAGGTTTAATAGTAAGGTCTATGTATGTACATAACTATTATGTACAAAATGAACTAGTAGTTAAACGTAAATAAGAATTACCCGGTAAATTTCCACTACTGGGAAAAGGCCTCTCATCTCATCAGTACAGTGGGAACTAAGCGAAATCACGCAAACATTTCAACCAACATAGTTTTAAAATACATTCTGTAACTATTAACACAACTACTAGTATAATGTTCGTAATAATACGGCATTAGATGGCGCATTTTGTAAGGTTTCGACCGTCACGTTGACTCAAGATTAATGGTCTATTTGGAAACCTACGCACTATAGAAAAACAACTTGTAGTTACACCTACTCATAGACGATGTTAGGTTAAGTGTTATTTGAGTGGCAATAGTAACCGAAACTAGTTGAATTCGTTAACATCAGTGACTATTTTGACATTTTTGACTATCAACAATACGGTCTTTTTGTTTTTAACCCCGACCCAATTTTGTTTGGGATGAACATACCTCATTTGTCCGAAAAATGGGTTGGTACCGGTTGTGCACGTGAGCTGTCTGACATCGAAGCTCCCAGCATGGTTTTGATTTATTAGTGAGCAAGGTGATTGAACTCAAAATCCGTTCACATAATTTACGTAAGTTTTGATAAATTGACAATTGAAATTTATTGGCCGTATCTTTTTGGTTTTATATTGCGTAATATGCTTTTATTCATTCCTGGCCGTGCGGTGAAACGACCGGGTTATGCGTACTGGTAAACTCACAAAAAAAAACTACTAAGTAAATTTGTGTGGTTAGTGGCCAACTCTACTTACAATACAATATTCCTCAATAGTCGTAGGAACAACAATATATCAATATAGGTTATACAGGGTGCAATAACTAACTCATAGACTCCGTTCAACTTCAACGTGGGTAATACAAAGATTAGCAGCTCATAGAAATCTATCCATCATTCCAGGTGCCACCCTTGGTGTGTCCTTCGGGCAGCAGTTCTGCGGAGTGCTCCTCGAGCGAGGAGAGCGCTCCCACCCTGTATGCCAGCGAGCACAGCGACACAGGCACCACTAGGCAGGACGACGGATATGAGGTGTGTACCATAGTCATACTATGCAGGGAGTGAAACTATTCCATCTGTTTCATTCCAGACAGCTATTTCGCTAAAGATTATATCAAAGTGTTATGTATGATAAATAAACTAGCTTTTTCTCGAAATCTATGTCAAACGCAGTAGTAACAATTTATAAAGTTGTTTTGTAACTTAGATAAGCATCTCACTCATATAAATAAAACTAAATTATTATTAGTGTGTCAGATCGTATCTGTTTGAAAGTATTTATTAATTTGACATTTTGTTGTTTACAGGCAGATGTGGAGATTACGAAATTCGATTTACTTCTATCACAGAAATCTAGAAAGAATTCAAACATGACAACTATTCCTAATTCGGGTAAGTCAACAATTGTAGCTCAGTCAGAGTCATATTATGTATTATTTAAGGTATTGTCTAATCTATATATACAAAAATCAATGCCACTTTTCGTTGTAATTTTATAACTCAAGAACGGGCTCACCTATCCAAACCAAATGTTTAGGCTTTGTTCGGACGAACAAAATACGAATATTTAATTGATGGTTTATGTGAAGTTTGCACAAAATCGGTCGAGCGGATTTGATGTTTTTAGGGTTCCGTAGCCAAATGGCAAAAACGGAACCCTTATAGATTCGTCATGTCTGTCTGTCTGTCTGTCCGTCCGTCTGTCTGTCTGTCTGTCCGTATGTCACAGCCTTTTTTCTCCGAAACTATAAGAGCTATGTTGTTGAAACTTAGTGTGTAGATGTATTCTGTGAACCGCATTAATATTTTCACACTAAAATAGAAAAAAAATACATTTCAGGGGGGTCTCCCATACTTAGAAATGAAAAAAATATTTTTTTTTTCATCAAACCCATACGTGTGGGGTATCTATGGATAGGTCTTCAAAAATGGTATTGAGGTTTCTAATATCATTTTTTTCTAAACTGAATAGTTTGCGCGAGAGACTCTTCCAAAGTGGTAAAATGTGTGTCCCCCCCCCTGTAACTTCTAAAATAAGAGAATGATAAAACTAAAAAAAATATATGATGTACATAACAATGTAATCTAACACCGAAAATTGGTTTGAACGAGGTCTAGTTAGTAGTTTTTTTTTTACGACATAAATCGTAAACAACTTCTTTATTATGTTACTCGCTGCTACGGAACCCTTCATGGGCGAGTCCGACTCGCACTTGGCCGCTTTTTTTATTATTTCACTTTATACGTAGCGAAGCACGTACCAGTATTATATAATCTTTTGAATATATTATGAATACTGTACACTAACTACACAACTGTACTGAGTATATTGGAAAAAGTTCTATAGTTCCTAGACTTTCTACGATTATTATTTTTCTCTTAAAATGTGACACATATTGAGAAACTTGTTTTTCGCGTTGCCCCAGTCGCCACATCTTTATAATAACCTTTACTTGCTGTAAAAATATGAATAGTAAGTTAAAAAGTGATTGAGAGCTAAGATAATTGATTAATTTTGTTTTAAAACTGCTATGAAAAATACCAATTTATAATTAGAGTTGTTATTTCTTATTCTAGGTATCCAATCAGCACTTCCAGACACTATGAACCTAGAATGCAACGAGTATACAAAGAATGGGGAATTAGTTCATCCGGAGCTGTGCATCATTGTGGTGGATATACTCACGCAGCTTATAGACAAGTAAGTACTTCATTGTTAAAGAATCGAAGGGAAAATACTTATCTACTTAATTACTATCACTACCAACTACCTGAACGAATGAATAACTTAACCTTATATATTTGGCTCTACTACGGTGACTCTAGTGGCTCTACAATAAGTAAAACTATTACTGACAAAAACTTCTATTGGTAATTAGCATAGCTTTACTGTTTTTGTTTGATGAGGTGACCCCAATCGAAAGCTTGTGGCCACCTAATGTATAAACCTTGACAAAGTTTGATCATTTAAACAATCCTGATCGTTAGTACATTATATCATCCGTCACGTTTACAGAGTAATGCGTACCCGTGCAAATGGCGGAAACGCATCTGCGGGCGCCGCGGCCGCATCTCGTCTTGCGAGAGCGTGCGTCGCGCGGTTGACCGCGCCACGACCGCCGCCACCAGCTCTACTAGAAACATTACTCTCATCGCCCACACAAGAACTCTTGTCCTGTGATGATGATGATTTGCAAGGTAAATTAACCAATTAGAGATTTTGACGCAAAAACTTGCGATTTCAACCACCGACATTAGCCAATTTTCGCTTACGTTTCGTCCCGCTGACTCAGAAAGCCAGGTGTAAATGTAATATGATGGTCCCCAGAGCTCCGCGGGCGCGTGCTGGAGCTGTGCGTGGGGGTGGGGCGCGGCGCGCTGTGCGCGGGCTCGCTGTGCGCGCTGCTGCGCTGCGCCGCGCGCGCCGCGCCGCCGCTGGGCCCGCTGCTGGCGGCGCTGCACCGCCTGCTGCCCGAGCGCCCGCACACGCCCGACCATCTGCTCACCTTCCCCGTGCGACCCGATCACACAGGTAATACCACTCATATTATAGCTGCGAGAGTTGGTGACGATGTATGTATGTTTGTTCCTCATTCCCGAAAAAACTGCTTGACGTATTTGGATAAAAAATTCAGTAATATAGCTTATAGTCAGAGTCAGAGTAACACATGAGATATATTTTATCCCGAAATTTACATTATTAGGAACCTATATTATATTATCATTCACAGATGAGCTACAATATCTAGCGGACGACTTCGTTCATTTAACCACTAACGGCGGCGTGTCGTCACAAAGCCACGTGGCGGAAGCGGCTGCTCAGAAATTACAAGAGGCTCATATCAAGGCTGGTAAGTGATCTTTTGTAAAGGTCCCGATACACGGAAGGATAGATTTTTTCTTTAGGATCCGAGGAGGCACGTACCCTTACAGTACTAACAAATCGAAATCGTTCCCAAGATTCCATTGAGCATTTTTACCTATTCGTATTCCGTAAGATCCCCCCGGCCACTTGATGCACGGTGTGTTGTATGTGGGCAGGCATCGTGTCGTGCTGGAGCTGCGGCGCGGGGCACGCGGGCGTGGGCGGCTGGGCGGGCGCGTGGCTGCAGGGCTTCGCGCTGCTCGCCTGGCTCGGCCCGCACCGCCAGCCCGCCTACGGTAACTATATCTTCAAAATGGCTTCACTTATTTAAAACAAAATATATTTTGACCATACGTCATTTTTACCTTTAAAATTCTTAAAATACATCTTCAATCTTGCCTCTAGTAAATTACCAGCTATTTTCATAATGCATTCAAATAAAAAAAAACGCATCTAAAACGGTTCACACGTTTACGAATGTGCCACTTACGGACATGCAAAGCAAAACGCGTTTGCGTCAAGGGTTAAAACTAGCTACATGACGGTTATACTATACAGTATACACTAATATTTCTTCCAGATAAATCCGAAGACTCGTCCGACAGTGAGCAACTGAAGACCGACAAGTCGGTCAACAAATCGACCGACAAATCTAACAACAAGCCAGAGCGATCGGAACTGTCTCACGTGTTCTCTATAGGACACGAGTCGCTCATGTTTGAGTTGTGGATGGATACGCAGACTGGTGAGTTCTGGTTTTCAGGGACAATGATAATTTTTTTCCATGATACTTTTTCCAGTTTGTATTTCACACAAAATAGGGCACAGTTTGACACCCATCCAAACCCTGGCATCTACATAAAATTATGTCATCATATATCAGGCTGCCTGACGGTGCGGCTGACGCGGCCCGAGGCGGCGGGCTGCCGCGTCGTGTCGGCGGGCCGCACGCAGCGCTCGCTCGCCGACGACTGCTCGTGTCTGGCTATCAACGTGCAAGAACGATTGCATCGCCGGACTTTGCATATGCAGGTAAAGTATACTACTTCTTATTGCTGGAGGTTGGAGATCAAGTTGCTCATTACGACTTTTTTTATACTATTGCACTGAGGTATATGAGTTGGATTTTCTAGTAGTTTTCTTCTAAGGTAACTTTCATAAGGGAGACAAACGTTGAGTTGTATTTAGTCGTGTAATAATTTAATATCTATTTTCAGGTTACAATGTTCGTCAATGGATTTGAATTTGAAACGTTATCACTTCCTGTACAAGGTAAATATTGATAGTATATCTGAATCCATTCTCGTTCTCTAATATCAATTACATGGCAATAAAAAATACTTATTTCGTTAAGTGGTATTGTGAACTCGAGGAATTCGACTATCCTTGTAAGAGGCCTAGAGCTTTAAAAGGCTCGTTTGACGCGGTCAAAATACCGACAGCGACCGTGACAACATCAGTTCTATGCTCCGCGAAACGCGAGCGCAATCATATGTCTCCTCATTATAGTTATTTCTGTCCAGGCGTGATTCTCCGCAAGTGCGTGTGGTCGCACGTAGTGCTGGGGCACGCGGCGCGCGTGTCGCGCGGCGGCGTGTTCCACGTGGCGGCGCTGCGCGTGTACCGCGCGCCCGTGTTCACGGCGCCGCTCGCGCTGCACGCCGCCGCGCACGGGCCCGACTCCGACTGCATGGTGAGTGTGGTCGCACGTAGTGCTGGGGCACGCGGCGGCGTGTTCCACGTGGCGGCGCTGCGCGTGTACCGCGCGCCCGTGTTCACGGCGCCGCTCGCGCTGCACGCCGCCGCGCACGGGCCCGACTCCGACTGCATGGTGAGTGTGGTCGCACGTAGTGCTGGGGCACGCGGCGGCGTGTTCCACGTGGCGGCGCTGCGCGTGTACCGCGCGCCCGTGTTCACGGCGCCGCTCGCGCTGCACGCCGCCGCGCACGGGCCCGACTCCGACTGCATGGTGAGTGTGGTCGCACGTAGTGCTGGGGCACGCGGCGGCGTGTTCCACGTGGCGGCGCTGCGCGTGTACCGCGCGCCCGTGTTCACGGCGCCGCTCGCGCTGCACGCCGCCGCGCACGGGCCCGACTCCGACTGCATGGTGAGTGTGGTCGCACGTAGTGCTGGGGCACGCGGCGGCGTGTTCCACGTGGCGGCGCTGCGCGTGTACCGCGCGCCCGTGTTCACGGCGCCGCTCGCGCTGCACGCCGCCGCGCACGGGCCCGACTCCGACTGCATGGTGAGTGTGGTCGCACGTAGTGCTGGGGCACGCGGCGGCGTGTTCCACGTGGCGGCGCTGCGCGTGTACCGCGCGCCCGTGTTCACGGCGCCGCTCGCGCTGCACGCCGCCGCGCACGGGCCCGACTCCGACTGCATGGTGAGTGTGGTCGCACGCGGTTCAAATCTAGACTGCTGCGCGACTCCACTGCCACTAATTAAGGTCCAGTACGAATCTAATAACATTTTGGTTGATGTGGGTAGATTGCGCCCCTTCAACCAAATAGTGTAAACAACACTCGCAATCCAGTACCCTCGTGAACACGGCCGTTGCGACACGACCGAAACGTTGAGGTATGCATTCAATGTTTTATTCGCGATTAAGTCCCGTCTAGATTAGTGTTTACAATAATGAACTTATCTAGCTATGATTCGTACTTACATCTTGAAATCTTAGCCAAATCACTATTCTGCAACTCATTCACCCACTATTATTGTTCAACATTGACCGTCGTTTTGACAGGTAAAATGCAACATGCCAAACTTCACGTCACTGCTGACGCCCGAGGTCCTGGACTCTGACATCGATTGGGACCAAGTGTTCGATATGTCGGAGTCGACTCTACGCGCGTTCCACGACAACTTGCTGCTTCAGTTCGGTGCGCACGCGCCGACACTGATCAACTTGTACCATACTACAGCACAACCAGGTATCCTTGGAATTCTATTACGACTAAAATAGTGCTCATGCAAATGAAATCATTGGCATTTCTTACAGTTTAGTTGTCAGATCGGTATATAAATAGTGCTGTACGTGTAATATGGCAGACGTCATTAGCATTTGTAATGTAGTATGTTGACGTTGTGCGACGTGCGGCAGCGTTCCCGGGCACGGGCGGGGCTATGGGCGGCGCGGGCGCGTCCATCCCCGAGGCGCTGCGCGTGCGCTGGGCGGCGCGCGCGCTGGCCTCGCGCCACCGCGGCCTCGCGCCCGCGCTCTACGCCAAGGGAGGCGTGCATCTGCTGCTTTATTTGTACGCTAGGGTGAGTCTTGTTCCTGTTAACTATGGGAACATTCAATCTTACGTATACCGTGTACATTACGTTTATGAAAGTAAAGTCCATGGACAAAGCTATATTATTATACTGAATGCTATCGTAATAAAATTTAAGATTATGATATTACGCGACGTCAAATCACTGGACGAAATTTTAAGTTGATATACCACCGGCTAGACTATGTCGACGACCCTAAGGCGTTCTAAAAACTACCTCCATTCATAAATCATTCCTCAATTTTCATGACAATAAGTAATTCCTTCGTTCACATTAATTAATTGTTATCATTCCTTGACATTAGAACTTAACATTCACCTATTCACTCCAGGTAGTAGAACTGGACGCGAGCCCGTCGGAACAAGCGCTGGCGCTGAAGATGTTGCTGCGCGCGCGCACGCTGGACGCGCGCATGCACGCCGGCTTCAACGACACGTCCTACGATATGCTCATGACCGTGTTCGGCGCGCCCACTGCCGCTATTACACCGCATTTACTGAAGGTAACTAAGTCTAAATCACTTCGACAGAGATACGCCAAAATTGATCCGCTGTTGTTGATGACATGTTGATTAGATGATGTAAAGATCTTTATCTACACTAATGTTGTAACATTCTACTTATGTTTCCAATACTTGACTTATAATTACTACTGTTATAGCGCAGGCAACTAAAACACTCAATTTAAGCTATTGCACATGATGTTATAATATCATTATAATTTAACATTATAACATCATTATAACGCGACCAATTAACCTGGCGAGCCTTATGTCAAAATCCTCATACTAGTTGTATAAAATTTTGATATTAGGCTGGCTTTTGAAAATAGTTGGGTTATACGTGAAAACTTCGTCGAAACTACATACACAAAACTCTTTGGTAAGATCTCGCTCGCTCCTGATTGGCCCTACGCGCAGCTGCGCTCTCATTGGTTAGATTTTAATGGCGGCAAGTTCACTGTGACAATACACGTACCTACGCGTGAATTTAATGTTTCGCAATGTGTTTTGTTTTTAAAATTTTGTTTGATTAATTGCATTAAATAGTGAAGATAAAGTAATGTATGCAACTGCATATAACACGGGTATTAAAACACTCGTTACTATTATGAAACTCGCTGCGCTCGTTTCATAAACTCACACTCGTGTTTTAATACCCTTCTTTATATGACGTTGCATAAACTACTATTATCTACACTAATGTTGTAACATTCTACTTATGTTTCCAATACTTGACTTATAATTACTACTGTTATAGCGCAGGCAACTAAAATACTCAATTTAAGCAATTGCACATGATGTTATAATATCCACATCGATATCGTAAAATCTCATTATAACATCATTATAACGCGACCAATTAACCTGGCGAGCCTTATGTCAAAATCCTCATACTAGTTGTATAGAATTTTGATATTAGGCTGGCTTTTGAAAACAGTCGGGTTATACGTGAAAACTTCGTCGAAACTACATACACAAAACTCTTTGGTAAGATCTCGCTCGCTCCTGATTGGCCCTACGCGCAGCTGCGCTCTCATTGGTTAGATTTTAATGGCGGCAAGTTCACTGTGACACTGACAATACACGTACGCGTGAAAAACTATTGTCAGCTTTTACTCTTGTTGTTTGATTAATTGCATTAGTGAAGATAAAGTAGTGTATGCAACTGCATATAACACGGGTATTAAAACACTCGTTACTATTATGAAACTCGCTGCGCTCGTTTCATAAACTCACACTCGTGTTTTAATACCCTTCCTTATATGACAGTTGCATAAACTACTATTGCCGAGAAGTGAGATAGTATAGTTAACTATTGGTATAACCAGTATCTGAAATAAATTATGTAATATCGTTTCATGAAGGAAGGTGTTTGTTTACACTAGTGATACCTTTTCCGAAAATTAATTATTAAAAATGTGTTGTGCCAACGAACCTGACAACCTGAAATTCCCACGGTAACCGTGGGAATTTCAGGAAGAAAAACTCGCCTATACCCTTCCCGTTGAATGTGGGTATCCCTTACAAAAATGATTATTCAAATCGAATAATAGATATGTACCAATCATTATTCAAGCGTTGTATTATTAAAATTTATTCCATAACTCATTTATTTCCATATTACAGGTAGTTCTAGAAGAATCGTGTAGCGCCCCTCTGATCCGTATATCGGGCACCAGCGGCGCGGGCGTCAGCGTATTCTGCCGCAGCGACGCCGCGTTGTTAGATCCTTCATTATTACAGCTGCTAGTTAGAGCGGCTTCAATATTAGATGAGACACAGGTAAGCTTACTACACTGAACGGTAAATACGTAAACTGTGATGTTAGTTATAAAAAAATTATAAAGAATCATATGTATAAAGAATAAAAATAATTGGTCCCAATGTAGGCCCTTGAGGTACTCCTATGTGAATGTTTAATTACAGTTGGTTAACTATGTAAAAGACTTTTGCCTCGTTTAAAAGCAGAATCATTTCTCTAGTCGGTTGACTTATTGATGATTTATTTGAGATTTTGGCTAACTATTATACTAAAATTTTTCGTCATCGTAATATATTTTATCTACACTAATGTTGTAACATTCTACTTATGATTCCAATACTTGACTTATAATTACTACTGTTATAGCACAGACAACTAAAACACTCAATTTAAGCAATTGCACATGATGTTATAATATCATTATAATTTAACATTATAACATCATTATAACGCGACCAATTAACCTGGCGAGCCTTATGTCAAAATCCTCATACTAGTTGTATAAAATTTTGATATTAGGCTGGCTTTTGAAAATAGTTGGGTTATACGTGAAAACTTCGTCGAAACTACATACACAAAACTCTTTGGTAAGATCTCGCTCGCTCCTGATTGGCCCTACGCGCAGCTGCGCTCTCATTGGTTAGATTTTAATGGCGGCAAGTTCACTGTGACAATACACGTACCTACGCGTGAATTTAATGTTTCGCAATGTGTTTTGTTTTTAAAATTTTGTTTGATTAATTGCATTAAATAGTGAAGATAAAGTAGTGTATGCAACTGCATATAACACGGGTATTAAAACACTCGTTACTATTATGAAACTCGCTGCGCTCGTTTCATAAACTCACACTCGTGTTTTAATACCCTTCTTTATATGACGTTGCATAAACTACTATTAGTATATTGTGATTTTTCAAGATGATATTTTCCTATTCCAAAAAACAAATTCTAATAATTTATCAGGAATACGAATGGGAATTAGAAGGCGAAGAAGGTCGAACTATAGAAAAAGGTTCCGTTTGGACTCTCGCCTTGGCGTGCATGTGTGTGCTAGTGCGGCCGGACCACCCGCGGCGCGAGTTCAACCTGTACCAGATGGGCAGGAAGGATATGATGAACTTAGTACTTTTGGCTTGCAAGGTAAAATACGTTAGAATAAGTTTACGTACAATAAGTTTATTTCTACTAATACCCGTTATACCCGTATAATAAGGTTGCGATATACCCGCATGGTCTATAATTAAATACCTACTAGCCGTGCCCCGCGGTTACACCCGCGTTGTACCCGTTCCTGCGGGAATTTCGGGATAAAATGTATCCCATGTGTTATTCCGATGTATAACCTATATTTAAATTACTTACGTAATTTAAATTCTTCTTTCAAAAATATGGAGAAAAGGAGTATAGTGGTATGACTCGCCAGATGTAACCTATTTGTACAAGGATCACAATGTTAGCGTGTTCTAACTTGGAAGGTGGCGCCATCTAGTTACGAAATAGTGTACTAAACAACATGAAACACCTTTACTTCACTTGTTTGTAAACATCTTTACTAATAAAGCTGATTTTCAACCTAAGACGATTCCTTATGTGGAGGAAAAATATTTTGTGATTTCATTTAATTCTTATTTACCACTTATACTTATTTCTCTTCAGAATAAATTGTTTTTGGTGGAAAAATCGGCTTTCTTTAACAATTAATAATGCAGGTGCCGACCTCTTTGTAATATCCCATCTCCAGTCCATCCAACCTTCATTTCCATAGCCCAGTCTTTTTCTTTCATTTCTACTGACAATAGTCCCTACTTCTGCAGGTACACATTCCCGGACATGTTGTACTGATGTGGTCGGGAGTGTGTCCCTGCAGTTGTTCCATTACATTAAACATCTCCAAAGGGCCTCTACGAGTTGGATCTGTATCCCTCGCATGCCTCTCAAAAAGACCGGGCTTGTCCCGTGACTCCGAGGAGAAACACTATAATAACAAAGTATACAATCCTCCTCACTGTACTGATACTTTCAGTGAGATGAAAGGCCTTTGTCCTGCAGGACTGGGACATTACAGGCGCATTCATTAGATTATAGTTTTTACTTACTGTTTTTATTAAAATACTTGTTTGTTACACAGGAGCGCTTACTGAACGGATCGCAAGGCGCGCTGTCCGCGGGCGCCAGCAGTCGTATCGTGCGTGTGGTGCGGGCCTTATTAGCTCGCCCGCCCGCTTTGCACGCGACCGCGGCGCTCGGAGACTTCCTACTGCTGATGCATCAGGTATGGTCAACTATAAACAGTAGCGTAGCGCTTGTAGCGTAGTTTGACTGCCATAGCACTTTGCCATGTTAAATCATCGCTTGTTAAGCAAAGTTCATCTCGACCACTACTTGGTGACCATAGTGGCATTTCTATCTAAGCGCTTTTTGGTAGTTTCAACCGTTAATTTTCTTAATAAAACTAAAAGTTAATAATTTCACGCACCATTTTCTGTTACAGGCCAGCGATACATTCGTGACACATTCCCGCGCTAACTTCTATTTCCTTCTCACTTCCGAAACGAGAGAGATGAGTGGCTTCGATTCTATATCACGACGCAAATCCACACGCAACAACAACAAGAACGGGACGGAAGATGCGACGGACCACACGCCAGAAGAGGACAGCGATAGAATAGATAGTAGCTTAGATTCTACTAAACAGATGAAGGGGATAATTAATATGCAAATTAAGGAAGGAAGGTAAGAAATGATCCAGCATTTCTTACTAGTTTATTCTTAATAGTTGGCTTTCACTATACATGATAGTAACATCTGTAAAGTTAGTTTAAACTATTATGTTTTCTCTCTTACAGAAAACATAATTTATCATCGACGTCTGAAGCATCGGATGGGACTACTGGTGAGTACCCACAAATAATTATTACATTAATGGCCGAATATATTAAAACCGATAAAAAACGTCACTTTAATTACAGTAAACAGTCACACTTAATTAAACAATCCTTAATTTCATAGAAAATGTTGTCAAAAATATCGGTTGAACTGAGTGGCGGTTTAGCAGTATTCGGCAGTACTCAGTCAGGCACATCTTATTCCTCACATTGCGTTCAACTTGACAGATCGTGGTATTTGCACGTTCCATGTAACCTTCTACAATATTCGACTCGAAATATTTTCTCCCTTATCATAATGAAATGACTGTAGTTCTTTTTGAGTCGAGAAATTTATAATGTATCTTTATCATAATACTAGCCGCCCCGCAGTTTCACCCGCTTTATACCCGTTCCGTTCAATGTATAACCTATATTAATGTAAAGTTTTATCCAAATCCGTTCAGTAGTTTTTTCTTGAAAGAATAACAAACATACATACATACATCCATATATCCATCCTCACAAACGTTCGCATTTATAATATGTATTAATAGGATTTTGCTGCACTAACGTCATTGAGTGTCCTATAGAGTCCGATACGGTTAAGGCCTCTTGATAACTAGTGAAGTCTCCTGGTTGATGACTAATTAAGGCCTCTCAACCGTATCGGACTTTATACGCCGACTGTAATATTGACAGACGTAGCGACTGTGATATTACAGATGTAGCGGAAAACAGCGAGAGTTCGGCGGGTGGAGTGAACTCCGATAACGGCGGGGAGCGAGCTCCTCTGGCCGAATATGTGGTGGTGGAAGAAGACGAGCTGCAGCACACTACGGTCGAGATGTACTCCTCCGGGATATACCATCAGGTACCTAACCTACGTCTGTATGGGACTCTCACGCACTCAGACACGTCAGATGCATAAAAAAACGCTCTAAAACTTGACAGATTTTTTGCCATATCAAGTTCCGATACGCTCGCTGAAGTACGGTATTAGGTTTTGCTAATAGACATTGGATGACTTTAGTATACGAAACTTCTTAAAATATCTGTTCAACGACTGAATAATTGACAGCAATTTATAGACTTATATAATCATATACAAAGCTGAATTATAATTTTGAAATTTTGTATCGTTTCTAGAGTCGAGTCCGCGCGGGCGCGGGCGCCGGCTGGGCAGCTTGCGAAGGACTACTTCTATTGTTACGAGACGCGCTACTGCAGCTACCAGATCATGCGGTACAGCACCTGCCTCAGGTAACGAATTGATTTCCGTTTAAACTGAGTTCTTCTTTTTCTCCTTGACATTCGCCTTTGTGACATGATACATAAGGCCTCTGTTCATCTGTAGAACATTATAGGCTGATAATTTTTACGCGTCTTTGAACTCCGTATGAATTTGGAACGGATTGAACTACTTATTTGGAACCGAACCCGTCGTCTCATATTTTCCACCGTACGGGATGTTCACACCTCTCCTCACATATTCCTCTGGCCCTAGGGCGTATGCAGCGTAGTGGGCGCGGAGAGCGTGTGCGCGCTCGGCAACCACCCGTGCGCGCGCGTGCGCGGCGCCGTGCTGCGCGCGGCCGGCGCGCTGCTGCGCCGCGCCGCGCCCGACCGCGCGCGCCGCCTGCGCGCGCAACACTACGCCACGCACCTCGCCAACCAGGTACTACATACTATATACTAGACAACCAGGTACTACATACTATATACTAGACAACCACCCGTGCGCGCGCGTGCGCGGCGCCGTGCTGCGCGCGGCCGGCGCGCTGCTGCGCCGCGCCGCGCCCGACCGCGCGCGCCGCCTGCGCGCGCAACACTACGCCACGCACCTCGCCAACCAGGTACTACATACTATATACTAGACAACCACCCGTGCGCGCGCGTGCGCGGCGCCGTGCTGCGCGCGGCCGGCGCGCTGCTGCGCCGCGCCGCGCCCGACCGCGCGCGCCGCCTGCGCGCGCAACACTACGCCACGCACCTCGCCAACCAGGTACTACATACTATATACTAGACAACCACCCGTGCGCGCGTATAAATACTAGACAACTCTTCGAGTAGGCAATGGTGGCTATATACACAATTATCCTACATGATATCCTTGAATTCGTAGAAGTTAATAGCTAATAATCGTCGTTAATCGTCATCTAAAAGATAATACTCTTTGCCAGATAGATAATACTTAAGCTCCAGCTGTGAGATTAACGCCAAATTATGGCACTCGTCCAATCATTTTAGATCCTGTAAATCATGTTTCATGTTATAGTCTGAGCCCACCATGTGACATAGAAGACAAACTGTGACAAACCACTTGTTGGGGTTATTACCGTAAGCAATACCCGCGGTTATGTTGTTATGTTCACACAAGCAAACTACCGTTAAGTTTAGTAGTAAGTATTTATTGAGTCGCACTTATTGATAGATACAATTTGTTATTACACTCGTGACGTACGGTGTGTAGTGTTGTCAAGTAACGACTAATTAAAGTTAGGTACAATTATATCAAAGTGCTGTATGGGCAATAAAGTATTGGCCCGTACATGCTCCCGAGGGAGAGAAAAGTAAATTATAGAACTACAATACAACATGAAAAGCTTAACATATACAAAATAAATGTCTTCTTTATTCACCGTCGGTCGATCACAGCCTGAACCCCGTGTGAGCTCGTGTCGGATCTGGAACTTCGTTGGAACCCCGGGCGATGTCCTGCAGTTCTATATCTTCTATATCTAATCTGGAATCTATTTTGCAGTAGCTCCATATCGTTATTGGTTTCGTTCATGTATCGCTGAATGATGTCCATTTGCTTACAAACAAAAGCTTCGTTCTTCTTAATAATATTATTCTCCGCCTCTACAATCAGTGTTTGATTTTTTACCAGCTGTAGTAGGTGTTGCTCGTTTATTTGAATTTTACCGATGTCTCGAGCATATTTTTCGGCGAATTCACTGTCGAGTACTCCGAACAGGGTGCGAGCCAGGTTTCCAACGCCATTGACGTAGCCACGGCGCTTTCGGCTTCGCTGTTGATGTTGTGACAATAACAGTGTGTTGTATTCGTTCAGTTGATTCATATCGAACTTCAATTGCTGTAGCGTAGAGTGACATTGTTCATTTGGCATAGTAGCGCATATCTGGTTCAAATGATTGACAAAATCTTCAACCTTTCCAGTACTTTCCCAAAACGTTGTTATGTTATAGTATACCAGAAGTTTCCATTCATCGTGAATAACTTGTATATTGCCAATTGTGTCGAAATAGATAGGAAGATTCGTCGATAGGTTTGTTTGTTTGAAGTGTGCAGTTGCAATTCCGTAGGAAAAGTTCATACAAAAAACTAATAAAACCATGAATACGCTGTTAACGGCTTTTGTAGATTTTGGTTTCTTTCGTGTTACAGTTTCAGTACTCGGTGACTCCGTGCTCTCACATTCTGCGGTTACAGGTAGTGGAGCTAGTTTGGTAATTGGACGTTTTATTTCTCCATTTTGGGTCTTGAGCGTGACTACTCGAACTAAATTGTCCGTGCCCGGGTGCAGATCCAGTACCCGGCCCATCGCCCACTTGCCTGGAGGTAAGTTGTTCTCTTTCACTAGAACTAATTGCCCTTTTTGTATGTTGTCTTGAACGTGTTGCCATTTATCTCGATTTTGTAGAGTATGTAGGTATTCCTTCGACCAGCGATTCCAGTAGTGTCGGCGCATGAGTTCAATCAGTTTCCAGTTGTTTCTAGGGTCTATCAATTTCAAATCTTCGGGTTCGTTGAGTGGTAAGGACAGAGTCGGTCCTCCCGTCAAGAAATGGCCTGGTGTAAGGTAGTTTAAGTCCGCTACGTCTTCCGACAGTGGACTCAGTGGCCTACTATTCATACACGCTTCAATCTGAGTGAGGAGGGTTGAAAATTGTTCGTAGGTAAGCTTTTGATGTCCGATTACCCGTTTCAAATGGAATTTCATTCCTCGTATGGCTGCTTCCCATATTCCACCTGCCGCAGGGTTCAGAGGGCAATTAAATCTCCACTCGATTTGTAGGTCATTTATCTCTTTGAAGAACTCCGATGAAAGTATCGTCTTGTACTGGATGAACTCTTCTTTTAGGATCTTTGCGGCTCCGACAAAGTTAGTACCATTATCGGAGTACATATATTTTGGAGTACCTCTTCTAGCACACATGCGTTTTAAAGCTGCAATGAATGTTTGTGTCGACATATCTGACACCAGCTCGATATGCACCGCTTTCGTAGACATACATATAAAGACGGCTATATATCCTTTGCAGGTTTTTATCCCGCGGCCTTTGTTAATTTTTACCTCAACGTGACCCGTAAAGTCGACGCCCGTGTGTAAAAATGGCCGTGATGGTGTTATTCTTATTTTCGGAAGATTTCCCATTAGTTGTTCAGTTCTAGCAGTAGAATATCGACGACAGCGAACACATTGGCGTAGTATTTTCTTGACTGTTCGATTCCCACTGACTATCCAGTATTTGTTTCGCGTGTGAGCTAGCGTTAATCTCGCTCCACCGTGTAAAGTTAGTTGATGGGACTTTTCAACTATTAGTTTCGTCACTCTTCCGTCAGATGGTATAAGGATCGGATGTTTAGTTTCCTCCGATAAACTTGAATGTTCTAACCGTCCTCCAACACGTAGAATTCCTTTTGGATCCAAAAATGGGTTCAGTTTTAGTATAGAACTACTCTTAGAAAGTTTTCCACAGTTAGTTAAGTACTTTATTTCATTTGCAAAATAAATGGATTGCAATGATTTAATAATGAACATAAATGCGTTGTTTATTTCATTAAAGTGCAGTTCATTCAACTTGTCTGACCTCTTGTTATGTTTTAGCGCATCAGCAAAACGCATCACCCAAGCGAGTATTCGTAGAATACGATCGAGGTTGCTTTGTCGCTCTAATAATGAATTAATTAAATCATTATGTATTAGAATGGGTTCCGTCAATTTAATTGCGTAGCAATTTGTTATCAACCCCTCTTCAATGTCTTCAATTTCAACAGATTCTTGTTGTATGAATGTTTCATCTTTAGGCCATTGTGGGTCCCACCATAAAGAAAATTTTACTAGTTTAGATGGCGAGAGTCCTCTTGTAGCACAATCGGCAGGGTTTTCGTTACTCTTCACGTAACCCCAATGAATAGCAGGTATGATATTTAATATGTAGGCAGTACGGTTTGTTACGTATTTTTCATACTTTGACTGATTGCCTTGTATCCAGGCTAATACAACCTTTGAATCAGTCCAACAGGATATATTTGGTTCGTAGTCAGTCAGGACTGATTTGACCTTTTGTAGAAGTCTCGTTAACAAAACAGCGGCACACAGTTCCAATCTGGGAATTGAAATTTTTTTGTTTATCGGGGCTACCTTTGTTTTAGCGGCTAGTAGTGTAGTATCGTATGCACCGTTCGGTGACATCACGCGGCTGTATATGACGCAGGCGTACGCGTGCTCGCTGGCGTCACAGAAGGCTTGCAATTCGATCCTCTTGTTATTTTCATATTTATTCCATCTTGGCAAACTGATTGTATTTAGTAAAGGCAATTCGGCTTTTATTTTATTCCACTCTTCAACTATATTTTCGGGTACGTTTTCGTCCCAGCCGATTTTTTGGTAATTTCCACTCCATAGTTTTTGAAATATAAGCTTCACTCGGATCGTCATTGGAGATAGCCATCCGAGTGGATCGTAGATTTTGCTGATCTCCGACAACAATCTACGTTTTGTGTATGTTTTAGTTATGTTGTCAGTTGAAACAGCATATACAAAATGGAATGAATCGCTGGCGTTATTCCATATTAACCCGAGAGTTTTACTAAATTCCTCTTGGGTGAATTGAAAACTAGTTGTATGGCTCTTTTGTGTTTCTTGGATGTTTTCGAGAATAGATGGTTCATTTGTAGACCATTTCCGTAGATGAAAACCACCTCTATTCAGCAACTCGTACAGCTCATTTTGTAGTGCCATCGTTGTCTCAATAGTGTGATGGCCGGAGGCAAGATCATCCATAAAAAAATCTTCTCTTAACGCCTTTTGAGCCAGTGGAAAATATTGACCATCGTCATTAGCGAGTTGTAATAAAACGCGTATAGCGAGATAAGGGGCGACTTTCGTTCCGTAAGTCAATGTACAAAGCTGCATCTCTTTTAATGGTTCTGCTACATTATTCCTCCAAATAATTTTTTGTAAATTATGTTGATCCTGATGAATAAGGATCTGACGATACATCTTCTCTATGTCCGCTTTTATGACATACTTATAAATTCTCCATCGGATGATAAGAGTAAGTATGTCCTTTTGTAAGTTTGGGCCCTTTTCCATCAAGTCGTTTAGGCTGTATCCGGAGTCTGTTTTCATGGACGCGTTAAAAACTGTT
This sequence comes from Cyclophora albipunctata, assembly GCA_963082685.1. Lineage (NCBI taxonomy): Eukaryota > Metazoa > Arthropoda > Insecta > Lepidoptera > Geometridae > Cyclophora > Cyclophora albipunctata. Next base: position 2,283,204 of record OY720119.1, read on the forward strand.
CGCAGTTTACTCGTCGTGGAGCTTGGTTTTAATACGCCATGGTGAGGTAGGTATACTTGTACCATTTGTGGACTCTCGGACTTAACCGCTAGTTTCATGTGACCTAATTCCATATAGTCACATATAAACTGCTTATATAATGTAGCGAAATGTTCTTGTTTCGCCATTTTCCTCTCTAATTGGCGAAATTGAGCGATTGCTTGAGCTTTTGAATTGCCGATATGTTTTTCAAAATTTGGATTCATAGGCATTTTCACTACATATCTTCCGTTACGTAATCGCTCGGTTGTTTGGGTGAAATATTCTTCACAATATTGGTCTGATGTAGTTTTTTCGGGTTCCGAAGGAATTTCTTCAATATCCCAAAACTTTGTCAGGTTGTCTAGCTCCGTAAGAGTGACAAAACAGTTGTACTGCTTGGTAGTGGCCCCGCTTAGTATCCAACCCAACTTTGTTTGTTGAGCTACTAGCGAGTTGTTGTTTTGTTTTCGTACTCCTTCTACGATGACTTCGGAGTAGATATCGGCGCCGAAGAGTAGATCAATCGGCCCCGACACGTTGAAGTTCGGATCAGCTAACTCAATCTTGTCTAGTAGTGTCCAATTCTTGGTTTCAATTGTGGAATTGGGTAAGTTGTTGACCAATTTCCGCATTATTAGTGCTTCAGTCTTGAAAGTATAATCAGAGTGGATAGATTTACATTCAAGTCTAATCATTCCCTTACTGGTGCCCATGCTAGTGCCTACACCAGTCACAGCAGCGTTGATTTTGTTGCGAGGTAGGTTCAGCCGTTGGGCGGCGTTTTCAGTGATCAGTGATACTTGGGATCCCTGATCCAGTAACGCTCGAAGTGTAACGTAATTACCTTCTTTGTTTTTGATTTGTAGTTGAAGAGTAGTTAAAAGTATCTCTTGTTCACTGTTTACGTGATTAGATGATCTCTCACTATCAGTTGATATAAATTGCTTCGACTGACCTTTTCTCCAATTATCATCGTGAAGTAGGGAGTGATGTTTATAGTTGCATTTCCGACATCTTTGCTTGGAATTACATTTAATTTCACCATGGCTGAATAGGCAATTCTTACAAATGTTTAGTTCATTTGCAGTTTTATTTCGTATCGCAATATCCATGTTTTGAAATAATGTACAATTCCGCAACGCGTGATCTTTTTTGCAAAGTGGACAACTTTGCAGTGATGTATGGTAGGTTTTTGTAAACTTTTCTGCGTTTGTTTTATTCATCGGCTTGTAATAATTATAACCTTTAGATAACGTACTGTTATAATTGTTTGGTTTCGGAGGATGCTTCTTAGTGCGGGCAGTTTCTAATGCCATGAACTTCTCTTCAATGAACTGGATAAATTCGTACAGATCCGGTAATTCTCTTGAATTTTTCCCAGACCGTAGATAATCATTATATGTACTATCATCCAGCTTTGACCAGAGCAGATAAACTATGAGTGGCCCCCACACCGGGACGTCTATGTCAAGGCTTTCCAAGCCGTTCAAACACTCTTTTGTCGTATCATGTAGCCTTTTCAAGTTGTTAAGGTTCGGGATTTCAATTGTTGGTTGATTGAGAAGCGTATCTAAATACGACTTAAAAAGTAGCCTCCTGTTATTGTAGCGATGTTGAATAATATTCAAGCATGATTCATAGTTATCAGCGCTTACGGGAAGGTGCTTGATTAATTTCTCAGCCTCCCCTCTCAATTTTGACTTCAGAAACTTCATTTTCTGTGCATTATTAAGAGTCGGGTTTTCATGGATAGTTTCGTAGAATAAATCCCTGAATGTTACCCAGTTGTTATATTCTCCATTGAATTCCGGTATGTCGATACGGGGGGTTGTTTTTTCGTAATGAGCTGTGTCGAACATCTTCTTGTTTATGTTTTCTCTTAATCCATCGTAGACTTTCTCCCAATGGTCGAATGTTTGTTCGTACCTCTCATCACTCCCTTGTAATAGGTAAGCTAACTCCCAGTGTATCTTGTCAATAGAGTCCCATTTGGAGCGCAGAATGTTTAGTTGATCACGAAGTTGCCACTCGCTCTTCATCTCATCGAGCTTAATTTTGGAAACGGCTCGTTCTAGTGCACTGAAGTTACACATTTGAGTACGAAGTAGCGACGCGATATGCTCGTCCGCAGCATCCGGTGATAAATCAATTCCAGTGGTGTCGAACTGCATAGTTTTGGTGGGCACCGTGGTCCGTTGAGGACCCGCGGCCCCGGCGGCGGCGCGAGGCGAGGATGTACCGGCCTCAGACTCGCGCAGTAGTTGCTCTCGAAGCTTACTCATTGATTGAATGGTTTCTTCATACATTTTGCTCGTAATGTTAAAAACTTTCTCCTGGAAGTATTCATGGCCTCCGTTGGACAGCTCGAATTTCTTCAGGATATCGTTATTTGTTCGAAACTCATCCCAGTGAGATTGCAAGGCATCGATGCGTTTATTCAGATAGTCAATGGATTTTCTACTCACAGAATCCTTATTGTAGTTAGTTTTCACTGATTTGATTTGCTCGTAGCTGCTCTGTTGTTTGTTAATCAGTTGTAGAAATTCTTCCGACATCGTGGGTCGCGGTGTTGGTTGCAAATGACTTCACAATGTTTCGCAGCAGTAGACGTAATCTCCGCTACAGTTAGTGATATTATTTGTTTGTAGTGATTCCGGGCTGTTAGTATAGCAATTTCTCCTTACGCTATGTGCACCTTCTCAACTCAATGGGGGATGCCGCTGGTGGCAAGCCACTAAGCCGAATTGCTAACGCAATCGAGATAACTACACTACACACTCTCCAGGAACGCTCACCAAAGGTTTCGCAGCAGTAGACGTAATCTACGCTGGTTCGTGCTGGCGCCTCGCGCAGCTTCCCTTGTCACGCTATGTGCAACTTCTCAACTCCAATGGGGGATGCCGCTGGTGGCAAGCCACTAAAGCCGATTTGCTAACGCAACAGAGAAAACTACTCAAAACGCCGCCAAATATCTCGAAGGACCAAAAAGATGTTGGGGTTATTACCGTAAGCAATACCCGCGGTTATGTTGTTATGTTCACACAAGCAAACTACCGTTAAGTTTAGTAGTAAGTATTTATTGAGTCGCACTTATTGATAGATACAATTTGTTATTACACTCGTGACGTACGGTGTGTAGTGTTGTCAAGTAACGACTAATTAAAGTTAGGTACAATTATATCAAAGTGCTGTATGGGCAATAAAGTATTGGCCCGTACACCACTTGAATATCATAATCCAATGTGGAATGTCATTAGAACAAAATTTAACAAGATGTATCATTCCTAGATATCGCTGTATGAAGGGTCATGGGAGCTAGCCGAAGCTTGCGCAGAATTGGTCACCGACTGCGATTTACCTCTACAGGATCAATTGGACGTAAGTATATTATAGTTTTTTTTTTTTTTGGAACGAAGTTCCTTATCGCGCGTTGCGAAAGGGGGCTAGACGGAAAAAATGGTAACGACATTTTTTAGGCCAGAGAGGGACAGACAGAGAAACTTGCGCACGCCAGAGAGAGACAGGCAGAGAAACATGCGCGAGAGAGACAGACAGAGAAACTTGCGCACGCCAGAGAGAGACAGACAGAGAAACTCCCTCTTATAGAAAGCAAGCTAGATATTTTCGTTTCGTCTTTCTTTCTATTTCGCATTGAACAGTGTGGTGTCGCGACGATTATTTTTGTTGATAATAAATAAACTTCGTTCCATCCGGGTCTCCCTTGACACCTCTCAAGTTTTTTCTTTATTCATCGTTTATTTCATTAAAATTATACGTATAATTCTAAACATGAGATACAATAAAGAGAATCGTAACGTAAGCAAGCTCACGTTAAAATTATTCCATAATTAAATACACGAATCTTTAACCCCATATTTTAAATTATGAAGTTGAATCTGAATTGCTCTTCTCATAAACAGTTATGTTTTCTGTTCTAGGAGGAAGTATGGTCCAGTGTGACGTCAACGGGCATATTATCGAGTCCGCCGCTGCTGGCTCTCCTGCCCGTCAGTTTGCACGACGTGCCGCTAGCGCATAACGTAGCACGACTTATTAGCAGGCTCGTGGATAAGGTGCTTATTCATTTATTCATAAAAAACCACTCATTTAATTGAACATACTAGACTTATAGGTTTTGAATTATAAGGTTACCTAATCATTGATTTTCGACATTGACAAATGCCAAAATTTGAAGACCGATTATGATAGAGGGGAACGGAAGCTATGGAGGAAGGCCTTAGCCTAAAAGTAACGATAAAAGCTACGGTCCCCATCTAACTGGAATTAGTAAGAAATATTAGGATCCTCAAATCATATATGATAGCTTGTCATTAATAAATCTGCCTAATTAGTTAGCATAATTAATCTATAATAGCCAAAACTTTCTCACAGGCATCCCTAAAACTGATAGGCGAGATTTGCCTAGTCGAAGTGGTAGTGCGAGCTATACGAGGGGTGGGCAACATGGCGGAGGGAGAGGAAGGGAAGGAGTTGTTGCTCGATGACCTGTGTGAACTGCTGAACAAGGTCGCGGTGAAGGCGTTGGAAGTACAGCATAGTACACAGGTATGTGACTACGAGTATTATAGACGACATTTTGTTGAAATGTTGTCTGTGACTCTATTTTACTGACTGTTTGAGTACTTAACCAGGCTTCTTTAATATAGTTTCTTATGATGTATGGATATGACGGAACAGATATAAGATATTTGACTAAAATTAATATCAAAAATTTATTCAAGATCGAAATTCATAAAGTGATTGTGATGGCGACACTAATTTCTTCTTTTAATGTTACTATTATAAACTCTGTCATAAAACGTCCCGTACATAATAGTAGTTTATGCAACTGTCATATAACACGGGTATTAAAACACTCGTTACTATTATGAAACTCGCTGCGCTCGTTTCATAAACTCACACTCGTGTTTTAATACCCGTGTTATATGCAGTTGCATACACTACTTTATCTTCACTAATGCAATTAATCAAACAAAATTTTAAAAACAAAACACATTGCGAAACATTAAATTCACGCGTACGTGTATTGTCACAGTGAACTTGCCGCCATTAAAATCTAACCAATGAGAGCGCAGCTGCGCGCGCAGGGCCGCAGGGCGCGCGCCGCGCAGGGCGCGATATTATAATGAGATTTTACGATATCGATGTGGATATTATAACATCATGTGCAATTGCTTAAATTGAGAGTTTTAGTTGTCTGCGCTATAACAGTAGTAATTATAAGTCAAGTATTGGAAACATAAGTAGAATGTTACAACATTAGTGTAGATAAATGTGTTTTATTCGCCAGACGATAGTAGAAATCCACCACATGCTGACGTACGCGGAGTGGGAGGGCGGCGGCGGCGCGGCGGCGGCGCGCGGCGCACAGTCGCGCCTGTTCTGCGCGCAGCACGACTGGCTGGCGGCGCGCGAGGGCCACGCGCGCTCGCACAGCTACTTTAGTAGCGGTGCGTACCAATATCATGTAGCATGTAGCATTATTACTATGAAAAGATATTCAGGACATTTTTAGTCAGCAGTTATCTAAGGTTCAACAAAAAAAAATGGCACGCATTATTGTATTTTTTTTAGTAAAATTTCGACATTGTTGTGTGTGACAAAACGATCGAGATTTGTTATTGAACTTAACTTTAATAATATGTTTGTTTTTGTGTAGTGTTATCATCAGCGGTAGCGGGCGAGGGAGCGGCTCGCCTAAGCGGCGTAGCTGCGCGTGGCGTCGCACATCTTACGCGCAGCACAGCGCGGGCACATCTGCCGCCCGCCGATGAACAGCTTCTACTACGACTACTATCCGGATTAGCCGAGCGGCGGATATGGACTGGTGACGGCACGGCGGCGACATTAGGTGGCTGGGCATTGTCGCTGCGACTTCCCGCTGCAGCTACCGTACTACGAGCACTGTACAGACTACCGCCGGCTGCATTACGAATATTAACACCCGACCCGCCGTCTGCGAGACGTTTAGCCGTATCTATTCTGCTAACGTTGCAAGAGGTACATGCGGCTGCAGAGACCGGCCCGGCTGCACTTGAGTTGCCGATAACCGACTGGGCCCGCGGCTGGGCGCTCGCGCTGCAGTCGGGCATGCCCGATCGACTGCATAGTGATACGCTGCCGCTTGAGGCGGAGGCGTATTTGAAGACTGATCAGGAGAGGTGGTCCAGAGCTGCCAATAGACTGAGGCCGGCTGTTGCCAAGTAAGTGATAAATAAATACTGATTGTAGTTTTTGACATACAAAACGGCGAGCTGCATTTCCTTTGCCAATATGTATCTACCGAATTGTAGAACTTATTCTTAATGCCCCCATCTGTTCGCTTCAGATAGTCAAGATTTTCTGTTATATATCAAATCCGTGCAAAGTTACTTCATTACAATACTTAAATCAACCACTCTTCGTCCATCCATACCTAAAATAACACTTTTATTACAGGGTAGTATTCAGCAAAGAGTCCCTAGCTCTTCGCGTTGCCGAGACTGCTATGTCCGCGACTCGCGTCGCCGTGGAAGCGCAAAACGCCGAGCGTAAACGCTTCATGGAACATCTCCGCGCGGCCGACGCGCGCGCCGCCGCCGCCGGGCTCGCGTGGCAGCGGCTCGTCAACACGCACACGCACGAACAAGGTGGGCCAACACACTCAACATGTATACATACGTACACATGAACAGGGCTCATACTGTACCTATGAACAAAACTCACTCATAGAATTCAAGCACAATGTAGACTGATACACTTCACACACATGTTATACAGACTCATACACATTATACTGACTTTTAGACATAAGTAGGTGACTGTCGTACACATCAACAAAATAACATAACACACGCATATGTATGAACAAGGTAGACTTAATACATAAACTGAAATATAAAATCAGTTTCTCGTAATGTATTTGTAATTAAGCATAACTCATACTATCTTCACGCCTCGGTCCGCGTCCGTATCGCTATATATTATTCGCGTTGTCAGTAAGTCAGCAAGCATTAATTTTCCACCAAATGCCATTGCATTAAGGTTGCAAATTGCTTACGTACCCATAATATGCCGCTGACTTATTGTATTAATGATCCCCATATGTGATGCGCGCGCAGGCGTGTGGCACTCGCCGCGCGGCTACCCGCAGTCGTGGGAGCTGGACCCGACGGAGGGCCCGGGCCGCGTGCGCGTGCGCCTGCGTCGGGCGCACCTCAACGTGCCGCCGCGCTTCCTCAAGCCCGACCACCGGCACAAGGCGGGTGAGTTATACATGGAGTCATCGTCCACCCCTTACGGGAATCATTCTAATTGTGCTGAAGTTTAGTGTTGAGTGTGAGTGAGACGTACGAGTATAGAAACGTTACGGTGTCTGATGTGGCGCGCAGAGAGCGGCGCGTGGGCGGCGCCGCTGGGCGGCGTGGTGGCGGGCGGCGGCGCGCGCGGCGGGCTGGTGGCGCGCCTGCAGCTGCACGAGACCGTGGCGCACATGGCGCGCGTCACGTGCGTCAGCGTGGCCGCCGACACGCCCGGCGAGCTGCTGCTCAGCGACCGCGCCGTGCACTTCGTGCCCGACGACCTCCAGCGGTACGCCCGCACATCCCTACTATATTATACTTATTTTTATTTATTTATATAAGCTGAAGAGTCTCATTTTATGTTTTTCATTTTTGAACGGGTCACGGGTTGTATTTACTGGCATTTACCGGCGAGTATCTGTGAGATTAGAACGTAGATTAATCATTTTATACCGTACTTGTTACTCTTATAAAATTAATTCCACCTTGAGGTAAAGTGTACATATTATGTTTATGTCGTGACACCGTTCTCTTACAAATTTTCCCCTAAAGGTATAGCCTGCTGTCATTAAAGTAAGTTCAAGTAGATTAGTGGCCAACTCTAGTGTCGGAGTTTTTAGACCGCCGAAAGGCCTTCGACATGGTCTAACGATTGCAACAACCGGGACCGACAATTGAACGTGCCTTTCGAAGCACGGTAGCGCCCAGATAGAAATGCCACTATCGGCCACCCATCCAGGGGTCGAGCTCCACGATGCTTAACAATCGCAATGAGCTAACATCGCTTAGTCAAACTACGTGACGAGCGCTACATGTCATCCCCCCAGAGCCCCCGTGCCCCCCGCGCGGCGCGCGGTGCCGCCCCCGCGCGCGCCGGCGCAGAGCTGGCCGCTCACCTCGCTGCTGGCGGTGCACACGCGGCGCTGGTGTCTCCAGGAGGTCGCCGTGGAGCTGTTCCTCTCCTCGGGACATGCTCATCTGTTGGCCTTCGATGATGTACAGGAACGGACTGCCTTTTTGAAGGCGCTTGCTGCTTGCCATTTGCCGGCTAAGTAAGTGTTTTGTTTTTATGTGTTTGTGTTAAAAATTTATTGGATGTTTGTATGTGTTTGTATTTATATGGCATTTGTAGTATCATACATTATTGTCAATTGTTGATCATGTCTTAGCATATTTTTAAAAAAAAAAACAATATTAAGACCATTTTTCGTTAGAAAGCTGATCTGATTACGAGCATACTTATTACGATCAAACATAATCAGTCACGACTCAATTTAAAAATCCTCTAATTTCCCTGTATCAGAATCGAGCCCGACTCCCTGCCCGAGGCGATGGCGGCGTGGCGCGCGGGCACCATCACCAACTGGGAGTACCTCATGAGACTCAACGGGCTCGCGGGCCGCACCTACAACGACCTCATGCAGTACCCCATCCTCCCCTTCGTACTAGCTGACTATACATCCAGGATATTGGATCTGGAAGACCCGGCCGTATTCAGAGATCTGTCCCGGCCTATGGCGGTCCAGAATAAGGCCAGAGAACAGCACTATATCAATGTTTACAATGTGAGTACTTTTGTTTGTTGGCCTATTAATCCTATTATAGATGGAAATATAGGCAGAGCAGTACCTACACAGTGTTATAAAATGATATAATGCGAATTGGATATGAATAGTGCTATGTACGCGTGAATCGGCGATCGACTAGAGACAGTCCTCCTTCCCTGTTCATTTCGCCGGGCTTTACAGTTCTAGTTGTGAGTCTAGCGTCTGGACTGGTCTGTCCGTAGTGATGTGCGTCGGTCGTGCGACTGGGTACACGCCCATACGATGACTTCATTCATGCAACACTCCATTGTTTCCATTCATAATAGCCGATAATTTATAGGTGATATTCTTTCGATTCAGTAATCAAACATTAGACTTTATTAATGTAAGGTTATGATGTTTCCCTCAGGACCTGAAAGCGGCCCGCCGAGAAGGCTGCAGCCCGCTGCTGGCGCGGCAGCCGCACCACTTCGCGTCGCTGTACTCCAACTCGGGCGGCGTGCTGCACTACCTCGTGCGTCTGCCGCCCTTCACGCAACTCTTCCTCAACTATCAAGGTAACTATAACTGAACACTGCAGCTGCTGCCACCGCTGCAGCCGCACTACTTCACTACTATGCCAACCGTAACGTTGATTAAGTTTCAAAATAATGAAATGAAAAAGCATCAACTCTTTTCAAATACTGACGCATAGATACATGACGCGATTGAATTATCTATCATTATTTTCCTTGCACAAACTCTCATTAGTCAAACGTATACAAGTGTTTAATTATCCAAGTCCAGTCGCTGTTGGTACTGAATAACAAACCTATACATAATCCTGAACCTAAACTTATAATTCCAGACAACAACTTCGACATGCCGGACCGCACGTTCCACTCGCTCGCCACGACGTGGCGTCTCATCACGAACGACTCGCCGACAGACGTCAAGGAACTCATACCGGAGATGTTTTATCTGCCGGAACTGTTCCATAACAATGAAGGTTGGTGATTGATTGCAATTGAATGAAAAACACTCGCATGATAATGAACCAATTTGAATTAAATTTATACGATTTTCTGAACCCGGTTCACATTCTTGATATTCTAACTCTGCAACGAACAGACTTGGCAAAAAGTAAATGGGTGTTATTAGTAGAGATATGAACGCTCTACATTTGTTATATTCAATGTAAAATGATCAGGTAACGAGGAATCTATATATAGCAAAAAAAAACTATTTTTAAACATTTGAGCTTATAACTTTTTTAGCATATTGGGATCGATGGGGGACTTCAGAGTCTCCATCGTGGTGACCTTCAAAATGTTTTAGCTTTTTGGGGTATTGTGCAAGGGTCTGTAATGTCCCCCAGGCCTGAACCTGGGCGTGCGGCAGTGCGGGCTGGGCGTGGACTCGGTGGAGCTGCCGCCGTGGGCGGCGGACGCGCGCCTGTTCACGCTCGTGCACCGCCAGGCGCTGGAGGCGCCCGCCGTCTCCGAGCGCCTGCCCGCCTGGGTCGACCTCGTCTTCGGCTACAAGCAGACGGGGCAGGCCGCCATTGACGCCATCAACGTGTTCCCGGCCTGCGTGAGTATACTCCCTGGTAGGATAGACTAATAGCGTGCAACGGTATACCGGGTGCCTGCTCCAATACCGTGGCAATTTTGCGATAAAAGTAGATTTTGTGTTCGATATATAAAACTTTCGCATTTATAATGTTAGTAAGATGCTTGATGACACTTGACATTAGCGACTGTCATACTACTTATAATGTTTAGCCTACAATTTTACAATAAAGTTTTGCAAAAAAGTCTCACACCGACTGTACACAACAATATATCCCTACAGACATACTACGGCTTTGACCCTCTCTCCCTCGAAGAAGAAGTGGATCGCGTGGCCGCAGCCGCCATGGTGCGGACGTACGGTCAGACACCGCGGCAGTTACTCCGCGTGCCGCACGCGTTAGGCCCGCAGTCCACCACCAGGCGAGATAAGCCAGTATGGGCGGGCGTGCGGCACGCGTGCTGGGGCGAGTACTGCGGCTCGCCCGCGCGGCCCGCGCCCGCGCTGGCGGCGCGCCGCCACCTCGCGCCCGCCGCCACACTCGCAGCGTTACCTAATGTACGGGCGGTAGCGGCCGCCGCCAGGAATACGGTGCTCATACCCATATATGGTGAGTTACGTTGTGATATTACATACATGTTCATGACATAATAGTAGTTTATGCAACTGTCATATAAGGAAGGGTATTATAGCGTAGGGCCAATCAGGAGCGAGCGAGATCTTACCAAAGAGTTTTGTGTATGTAAGTTTAGTAGTTTCGACGAAGTTTTCACGTATAACCCAACTGTTTTCAAAAGCCAGCCTAATATCAAAATTTTATACAACTAGTATGAGGATTTTGACATAAGGCTCGCCAGGTTAATTGGTCGCGTTATAATGATGTTATAATGAGATTTTACGATATCGATGTGGATATTATAACATCATGTGCAATTGCTTAAATTGAGTGTTTTAGTTGTCTGCGCTATAACAGTAGTAATTATAAGTCAAGTATTGGAAACATAAGTAGAATGTTACAACATTAGTGTATATAATAGTAGTTTATGCAACGTCATATAAAGAAGGGTATTAAAACACGAGTGTGAGTTTATGAAACGAGCGCAGCGAGTTTCATAATAGTAACGAGTGTTTTAATACCCGTGTTATATGCAGTTGCATACACTACTTTATCTTCACTATTTAATGCAATTAATCAAACAAAATTTTAAAAACAAAACACATTGCGAAACATTAAATTCACGCGTAGGTACGTGTATTGTCACAGTCACATAGCATAGAAGCACCGCGCTCTCCTACTAGAGACGCCTTTCTTAAAACTTTTCATACAAACTTAGCGTGTCGGAAAGCGTTACCGCTCACTCACATCATGACACTTTTTACTTCAAAGTTGACGTATCTGTATTGTATGTAGAGATGGGTATGTCGATATGAGTCGATGTTTTTATCGATATTTTTTTTATCAGCAGAAATCGGACTAATGACTATTAAAATTTTAGGATTAGGGAATTTTAGTTTTTTATTATATGATAATGATAATACATGTATACATAGGTATGCTAGGCGTGAAAATAATAAGAATCAATTATAGTGGTCAAACGTTTATTCAATCAATAGTAAGGATCATTAGGAAACCTTAAATAATAGTTTGTATTATTTTAATATTAGTTACTAGTTAGCTACAAAACATAAATCTCTAGTCTGGGTTCAATATATGTAAAAAATATCAATTCCACAATATCGATTCAGTACAAGGATACGATTGACACGCATTATCGACATTACGCCAACCAATGCGTTGCCTCACTAGCGCATTTTAATTTACTGGTTACCATGGTTACGTTTGAGGTTTTGTGTTTCAAAATAACCTCGATTGCATTTTTTTAAACAGCTAAAAGTTACATTTTATTACTAACTTATGATACGATACGCCAGAATTTTGTTTATTTACGTTTTTACTTTGATTATGACACCAAATCACTGCACAATGAGGCATTTCTACCGCTTTTTTGATAATATTCACTCCACAACGTGCTAGCAGAGACTGACGGCGGCTTGAGCCTGAAGTTGTGTTCAGCGCATCTTCGCCGCACGGGTATTGTTGTTAATGGCGTCTCTAGTAGGAGAGCGCGGTGCTTCTATGCTCTGTGGTCACAGTGAACTTGCCGCCATTAAAATCTAACCAATGAGAGCGCAGCTGCGCGTAGGGCCAATCAGGAGCGAGCGAGATCTTACCAAAGAGTTTTGTGTATGTAGTTTCGACGAAGTTTTCACGTATAACCCAACTATTTTAAAAAGCCAGCCTAATATCAAAATTTTATACAACTAGTATGAGGATTTTGACATAAGGCTCGCCAGGTTAATTGGTCGCGTTATAATGATGTTATAATGTTAAATTATAATGATATTATAACATCATGTGCAATTGCTTAAATTGAGTGTTTTAGTTATCTGCGCTATAACAGTAGTAATTATAAGTCAAGTATTGGAAACATAAGTAGAATGTTACAACATTAGTGTAGATAAAAGTATTTTTCATTCTTTCTCAAACATTTAATAATGATTATTATATTTGCGGTTCCAGAAGACGCCGAGAGTCCAACCAATGGCGCGACGACGTTCGCTCTGATGTCGTGGGGCCACTCCGACAACATCGTGCGCCTGAAGCGGCGCAGAGACGCGGCGCCCGAGTTGCTACTGCACATACCTAATATAGACAGGGTAACCATGAGATATTGAGCTACATGTTTCAGGACTTTTGTCCCGTCAAAATGATTATATTTTTCCTTAAATCTCTATGGATACAATCATGATGAATAAAATCTTGGTCGTATTATTTTCAAAGTGTTTTCTAAAAACATACTAAAATTACTTTTGAACAGCTTTCTAACTTGAATTGATTTAAAACATTAATTGTTTCATTAACATAAAATGCTTACATTGTATGCATTTCTATAAGAGTTGTGTAGTTGTTTTTCGATGGAACATAGAGTAAGTTTACTTGCAGTAAGAAGTTGGTTGGTGCGTGCACTTTCATATACCGACGATTCGGATGTGGTTTCCTGTAATATCTTAAACAACATTAAGTTATTTTTGTAATACCCTTCTTAATCTAATGTTGACTGATATCTTCAGTAGGATGAGAGTGTTTGCCCGGCAGTGGGAAATTACAGGGCAATAGTAATGAACTAGCTACTGTTGTGGCCCAGATAACGTGCGTGTGGGGCAGCGCGGAGTGGTCGGTGGTGCTAGCGGGGCTGCACTCGGGCGGCGTGCTGGCGCTGCGCGTGGCGCGGGGCGGCGCGCGCGCGCGCGTGCTGCTGGCGCACGACGCGCCGCTGGCCGCGCTCGCCGCCAGCCCGCGCGCCGCGCTGCTGCTCACCGCCAGCACTGACGGACTCATACTGCTCTGGGATCTCAACGAGTGAGTCAACGACGCTTGCGTATTTTAGTAGGACCAGTGGCGGATCAACAGAGGGATTAAAAACTCGATAGCTCTTATCATCTTACTTCTTGAATGATATGTTCTTCTTGATGAAACTACCCTCACCAAAGTCTATGTGTGTGTATATCTATGAGATCGTAAACGAATGCACCGATTTTGGTAAGTTTTCATGGGGAGTACCTTTAGTTATGGTTAAATAAAAAAATCACTGGAGCATCAAAATATAGGTCTCAAGGTAAAAGTGTCCCATGTGCCAGATAATTGTTGCTTATAACAGAATACCATACAATGCCTACATTGAGATACTTGATATCAGATCTTCATAACGCATTGCCTACATTCCCGTCAATCCCCAGACTGACGTACATCCGCGCGCTGCCCAACCGCGACCAGTCGCGCGTGACGCAGGCCGCCATCTCGCCCACGCTGTGCGACGTGGCGAGCGCGCACGACGCCGCCTCGGGCGCGCCGCGCGCCGCGCTCGCCGACGCGGACCAGTGCGCCGTCGACTACGAGAAGGACGCCGCGCACAAGCACAAGTCGCTCATCAGGGTGCATACGGTCAATGGAAGCTTTGTTGGTGAGTTTACTACCTTTAATTAATATAATTTTCATTATCTAGGTAAAAAATAATCACTAAAGTAAAAAAAACGTCGTCAATAAAACGTCAGTAAAACAGAGTAGAGTCCTTCAAAGTAGAGTTGAGTTGAGTTGAGAGAGAAGAGTTGTTGTTGTCTCTTTCATTGTCACGACAACATGTAAGCAAAATTGTACCAAGCTCATAAGCAATTTAGTAATCCACCCTAACACTTGTCTCTGTTGTTCTCCGCAGGCAGTGTGAAGGTATCTGAAGAGGTGACGTGCCTGTGCTACTCGGGCGCGGCGGAGGGCGTGAGTGTGAACAGCCTGGCGGCCGGGCTGGCGAGCGGCGCCGTGCGCCTCTACTCCTCCTGGGACCTCGCGCCCACCCTCCTCATACCCGCCGCGGCGCACGCGCCTTTAGTTAGGTATGTGTTCCCTTCAGAGCTTTGTGCCTCTAGTGTGAAGGCATCTTGTGCGAGGATAGGTTTAGTTTTCTCTACCTCGGAGAGTGAGGTGAGAAGTAAATTGAGGTAGAAGCATAGCGGTGCAAGAGTTAAATACAATAAACATACATCAATGTAATAGAGAAGCATCGTGGTTGATCAATTAAGAAAGGTACTTGTACACTACTTTGATTCTCCTTATTTAAGGGGAATCAAAGTAAAAAATATTTATTTAAAAAAGGACTTTATGATTTCTTCTTTTAAATTAAATTACACTTATTAATCTTATTATGCCTCAACTGACTTGTTTTACTACAAACTTATTTATTTGTTATGTTCCCCCCAGTCTAACATACAGCAGCGATTCTATGCTGCTATTCGGATGCTACGAAGGAGGCACGGTGGTGGCGTGGGAGTCCAACGACAGCGGAAGATCGGCCCCAGTGCGGTTACATCCCGCGCACGCACTCATTTGACAGCTCACTCAACTTGACAGTGACAGATGACACTCGTAAACTGTCATGGAGTTGTTTGAATAAATAATGCATTGAAATTAACTCGTCACAATGAAATTGGAAACCAATTCGTAAATTAGCTCTCTTTAAAAAACAAATATTTTTTATACGTAATGTACTCAAATCTCGCAAAACATTTATTCTAATGTCTTCCGAATTAAAAGCAAGAATTTATGTGTGTATAGTTAATTTTTTAAGATTTTTATCAAATAAATTGTGATATAATGTTGTTATGTGTGCTACAAAGTCAACTTAAATTATATTTTTAAACGTTGACTAATGAATGCTGTAAATATTTTTTTTATTTAAATAACATTTTAATGCCAATAATATCAAATTATATTTAGAAAGGCCAAATAAAGACTGTAATGTATAAAAGCAACTGTTAAACATATCTAATAAATAAAATAATTAATATTTTCTGATGTTATACATTCCATGTAAAAATGCATTTTCGTCCCAAATATCTTCACTTGGTACTGAATGTATACTTAAAGTTGCTTGCTTGTTGTTTTTGTTTGTTTGATGAATAAAACATAAATTTTTCAACATTTAACTCCTAAATGTCTCTTTAATTTATATTTTTTGTTAAACTTATAGTCAGTGTGTAAATAAGTATCATGTGTTGAAATAGTTGATATTTTATCGGAATCTGTTTTATATTAAAAGATATAATAATTTTCGTATTTATTGTTTTCATAACCCTATTCTATAAAATTGTTTTGTTTTAAACCAACTGAACTCGACCAATACAGTAATAACTGGCCCACAGTAGTTCAAGATCAGTGGAAGGAGGGTAGGGACTAGGGAGGCCTTTACTCTGCGGTGGGACATTTATGGCTAATTCATATTACTGAAGGTGGCACTACATTATATGTTCTCCCAAGAACTTTAGTTCCCCTTAAATTAAGGTACCCCAATCTTTGCCTAGCTAGTACCAACATACACAAAACTCGTGGACGTTATTCTTTGAATATTTTTTGAACGTTGAAATGAACTAATTTTTCTAGGCAGATGCATGATGCCTGCAGCAAAGCCATCTGCAGTATCTGGAAGTAAATACGATAGGATAGGAAAGGAAAGTAATGAATATTTACATGAATAAAATTATGTTGTTTTTGTTTTATCTACGGACTTGTTGAGAAAAGGGAGGGCCCAATCATAAATGTATCCCAATCGCAAGACTAAAGCGGGATTTACATTACGAAACTAGTGGCATGCAACTAGTTTCATAACACTATTTTCACCAGTAATTTCACGTGTAAACGTTCAGTTTCACTATGCATGCATTACTTTCGTGAAACTAAATTAGTTTCGTGCCCTGCGCGATTTTTAGGTGAAATTAGTGTCATGCAACTAATTTCATAGTGTAGATGCGACGCGAAACTAGTGTCGCGACAGCATTTCAGAGACAGCAGGAGCAATAGCTATGATATTGATAGGGCCATTATCTCCGCGATACTGATAATTTCACGACACTATAATTTAAACAAAAGTAGTTTCACATGTGCTGAAATTAGTTTCACGAAACTAGTTGCATCATGCATGACACTAGTTTCGTAATGTAAATCCCGCTTTAAACCTACCACAGCTCCGTACTATCGACGCAAAATATAGTTGTAATAGTAATACTGAGAACTTATAAATATTTTGTTCTAAATTCCTATTTCCATGTTCGCTTTAAGGAGGGTAGGTTCGCTAGCATACCATTCGCTATTGGTTCGTTGTCTGTGTTCGCTTGTTCGTTTGCCAGTTTGCCAGCATCAATCTTTCACTTACGTCAACGTCAAATATTGTCAAGTCACCAAAAATCAAAATAAAATTGTAGACAAAATGGCGGACTTTTGATTGAAAAAAAGTTGATACCTATTTTAATTTAAGATTGTTTTCATCATATTTTGGATTGATTATTGTATAAATTCTGCTATTCATACATAGCTATTTAAATTATTGTGTTCTTAATTATTAAGAAATCTTAAGCGCAATAATGGGTTCCAAAAAACATAAGAAAGATTCTAAAAAGAAGAAGCATAGGAGTAGATCCCGATCGCCTTTGGATAACGAAGAACGCGAGAGGAAAAGGCATAAGAAACACAAGGACCGCAAGAAGGATCGCTCCCCAGATGGTCAGTAACACTACATTTATTCACTGAATATAAAAGCCTTACGCTGACTATGTTTTTGATGGTTAAAATTCCACATGCAAACTGCGTTTTATTGTTTGTTGTGGTCTGGAAGTTTCAAAACAAAAAACTCATGAATTTGATGATGACTAACATTTTTGTTTAGCCAATATCATGTGAAGACATAGTCAGTGTAGGCTATTCCAATGTTTGTCAATGATAATGGCACGGTTTGCTCATTATTTCAGACTCGGTGGCATACGACACCGCCACCGCGTCCTGTCCGCTGTCGTCATGAGGTGGGTATTAGTGCTTTACATGTGTATTGGTCCTAATTAGAAGGCCGTCAGATATTCAGCGTGAATTTCAGTAATATATGTGTTTGCTCCTATTAAAGTTTCTTGACATAAGTAAATCATATTAAGCTGAAAAGAAGACATTTACACCTAGGTGTAAGCTTAGTAAATGTTTAACGTTAACACAAAATGTCAGCCTCAACAGATGTAAGCTAATGAAAATTTTTGGATTTCTTCTCGTTGTTTGAATAATTTTTAACAGACTCATTTATGAACATTTATGTTTTGTGACAGATGTTTCGCAATGTACATCAACATTTAACAATAATTATGTTACTATGAATGACCAACAGTTGGAAATAACCCAACTTAAGCTGTACTTAATATACTTAGCCATATTGTTTTTTAGCCACTCTATGGTGCTAAAAGGAAACCAGAAGTTTACAATCAAAAATAAGTAAATTTGAAGAGAAGTTTGTTGTGTTTAACTGTTCTATTTGGACAATCATTTATAGTCACACTCTTATTTTATTGAGTTCTTAGCTTTAGGGATAGGTGTATGTATTATATTCCTAAGTTTTTTACCAATAATAGCTAGTGGCGAAAAGTACAACCTGCAATAGAGGATAAAAACTTACTCTGAATCTCAACTTTTACCATGAAGTCAAATATAAAAAAGCAAACAAGTTCCGAGTAGGTTAGTGGCCAACCCTGGTGGTGTAGATTATAAACTGCGTAAAGACCTCCCATACTGTATAACTGACGATTGAAATTTTACGTACCTTTCGAAGCCCGGTAAATGTAATATCAATGTGTAGTGCTTGTAGCGTAGTTTGACTAAGCAATGTTAGTTTATTGCGATTATTAAGGAATGTGCAGCTCGACCCCTACTTGGATGGTGGCCGATATCATATTCTATCTGAGCACTACTGAGCTTTGGAGGGCACGTTAAATTGTCGGTCCCGGTTGTTTCAATTGTTAGACCATGTCGGAAGCCTTAAGTCTGTCTAAAAAACTCCGACACCAGGGTTGGCCATTAACCTACTCCAACTTACATACTTTAATGTGGGAACAGTGACTACATTGACACACACCTTGATATTACTTATCACTCTACATCTGCACTTATTATATACAAGGTCTACTTTTATGGTGTAATCCATGCATGGAGTCAACACTTCAGTATGGAGGCTCAATCTCATCTGCGATGAAATTAATGTGTTCATCTACACGACGTGATGTCATATAGATTAATAAATCTACATTTTACTGCAAATATAAAAGAAATACATCAGGTAGGTGTTAAAAGTGGAATGTATTGATTGTTACAGTTGAAGAGGTGCCAGTTGACTCGCACCTGCGCGAACAAGAAGGGAATGGTGATGCGCGCACGCACAGCCGCAGCGATAGTGAGGACAGGGATAGACGAATGCGCGATCAGCGCTCTCGCTCCCACACTGAGAGGTAAAGATAGCCTAAGTTTGTGAACTTGTGTTGGTTAATTATAGTGTTGAAAAGTTAAGACTGCTCAAAGTAGGAAGAGTGGATTTAATACTAAGTGTAGATTAGTTCAATCACCTTATGGAGTATATTAAGTTTCTTTCTTCTATGTGCTTAACTTTTCAAATTGATTGAATAGGTAACCTTATTGGATATTACATGGTATTTGCGATATTGCGGCTACGTTATTTTTTTAACATTTACTAGTCCCTACCTGAAGCAATTTGTCACATCCATTAGTGGTTCAAGAAAATAGTTTTCTATCCTATGATTGTTTCAGAGAGAAGAGCCCAGAACGCGCTCGTGATAAGTCTCCGGTGGAACTATCTGGCGGCGCTCAGGAGAGCCTCTCCATCGAGGAGACCAACCGGCTGCGAGCCAAGCTTGGGCTCAAGCCGCTGGAGGTCAATGAGAAGCCTGCAGGTCAGTACCATATGACAAATTAGGTATATTTATAAACAACATAAATTACCTATTTTATATTTATAATATATAATATAATATGATTGAGGGCTGACCTGGGTAAAGCTCAAAACTCTGTGAACCTTAATGATAAAAACTCAAAAAATAATAATTAATGTTTCCTAATACTGTTTTTCTTTATCGTTTCTGGTATGAGATTTTCACTGACATGATACCACTTTTGATTGTTAGAGGATGGCAAACTAAAAGATGATCTTGGCGAGTTCTACCACAAGCCAGCCACCAACATCACTCAACAGAAGAAGACGGAGAAAATACGACACAAACTGGAGGAGAGAAAGGAGAAACGGAAGCTCGAGCAAAAGTGAGTTCTTAACAAGTATGAGTAAGTTTTCGATGATGGAGGTTTTTGTTGTTGCTGTTCTGCTCAGTCAGTTCAAAACTAAAACTGTCGAGTACACCAACATACACCAACATACGTTATTGCCCATTATAATAAGTAATGTTATGTGTAATCTTAAGAGCTATATAGGTACTTTTCTCAATAGAGTTCTTTCCATTTTCCCCTGCCCTCCACAACCCTCTTCAACATGGTTTCAAGATTCATTCCACTCATTTTTGACGGGATTTTACAGTAGCGTTATAACAATATTTGTAATTGTTTAAATTCAGATTAAAAACAACAAACACACTGGGCGAGGGCTCCGACGATGATGACCCGACGGCGTGGATCCAGCGCTCGAGAGAAATCGAAAAACAGAAGCGAGATGCCGCTAAAAGGGTGAGTTTCTCAAGTTATTCAAGTTTTTCAAACTTTTATTTATGTTGGCCTGTTCGTTAGTGAGAGATTAATTTTGAAACTTTAACTTGAATTTGAACCGTGAGTAATGTCAACAAAAGATGACGACTTTTCGATGTTTTTCGTCGATTCTGATCAGTCTATAATGTTTAAATCATGCTCTTTATATCTCTACCATACTTGTTATAGAAGTACTTTTCTTGATTATCATTACGTTTCGTCTAATCCTCGATGAGATGAAAGGCTAGAAGTTGGACATTACGTTCTATCATTATTTCAGGCTGCGATGTTAGACGAAATGGACGAAGTGTTCGGCGTGTCGGCGCTGGTGGCGGCCGAGGAGAAGGACGACGCGCAGAAGAGCTACGGCGCGCACCATCTGCGGGGGCTGCGCGTCGCGCATCAGATCGATACGGTGAGGGTGCACATTAAACAGAATACATTTAAAAAATCATGACAGAAATGTATCTAATATATTACCTTCAATGTATCTAATATATTACCTATACTAAAAAAAAACAACCAAATTGATGAAGTTAAAAATTGCCCGTAGATTGGACATGCTCGTAGGATTGCACTACAACTCATTGTTGTACAATCCGCCCTAAAACAAACAAAGATTTTTGTTCCGAATCTCTGGAATTACTGACCAAATAAAAAAAAACTATATAAAACCTCGAAATTCGAGGATGTATCACTGGACAGTGAACTTGTTATTTCTTTGTCCTTATATTTTTTTTATATTTCCAGTTGGACGACGAACGCGAGACCATCCTCACTTTGGCCGATAAAGACGTCCTCGCGGACGACGCGGAGGACGTGCTCGTCAATGTTAATCTCGTGGACAACGAGAAGTATAAAAAGGTTTGTATACTATTTATATCACTGAAGTAACTTCGCGTAGGTTAGTGGCCAACCCTGGTGTCTAAGTTTAGACACCGCCTCCGACTTAGTATAAAGATTGTGACAACCTCCGCCGACCAAGGACCACAGTCTATCAATTGATAAAACCATCTGTCGACCACTCATCTAAGTACGGGCCGAGCTGTACGTTGCAACAATCGCAATGAACTAACATGGCTTACTCACACTACATGTACATCTCATATTCACATCAAACAATTTAACTAACTCACAGTATATCATTATCTTTAACAACGATAATTATCTTTCAGAACATAATCGAGCGCAAGAAAGCCCGCACGGGCTACCAGGCGTACGACGACGAGGCTGACCTCGAGGCCGCCGCGCTCGGCTACGAGAAGCCCGTGCTGGCCAAGTACGACGAGGAGATAGATCCGGAGAGGAGCGAGAAGGAGAGGGGCTTCGTCATCGGAGACGAGGCCGCGGTCGAGGCCAAGCGGTTCAGAGATCTCATGGTGAGATTTTGAACTTTTAAATCGTGTAGATTCTATTTAGTCCGAATTTCCGACCTGGAAACGGTTGCCGCCATATTAGTAAATACGTATTAAGAACATTTGAGCTATCAAGAGGTCTTTCCGACATACGCAATTTTCCGAAGAGCAAAAGAGACAAAACACGTTATAACAGTGATTTAGTTACACAGCGTTTATTAATAAGGTGGTTGGGGTATATACTTAGACTAGCAGCGCCCTGCGGCTTTACCCGTGGTATGCCCATTCACATCGGAATTTCTGGATGAAAAAATAACCTTGCCATTAATAAAAAGTTTGCCATTACGACAAAATTATCTTGGATTGCCATTTCAGAGATTAGCGCCTTCAAACCAAAAAATCTAACTCTTCTGTGAGAATAGGTCTGCATAGCAGGTCTTAATTTACTTTTATATTTATTTGTGTTGTAGCGCCAAGAACGACTACAAGGCGGGCCGGACAAGCGGCTGGAATCACTGCAGCTGCCTGAACTGAAGATAGCCTCGGATTACCTGAACGAACAGGAAATTGAGGCCAAGTTTAAGAAACCTAAGAAGAAGGTAAGATTACCTTTTTTCATTACGTTGTCATTTACGTCTTTCTCACACATCTTTATTTTCTTTTTAATCTGTGCTCTCATCTCTCTGTCCCTATTATAAACGAACATTTTATTTATTTATTGACAGGGCAAGTACCGTAAGAAGGCGAAACATGAGCCTATTGACGTGGACGACTACGACGCGGCCAATGCGCCACTAGACACTGATGACACAGGTAACATTTTATAAAAATATCTATCATATATCTAGGTTTTTTCAAGCTTTTTGGTATTATTGTCAAAAAATTACACTAACACTTCAAGTTAAATAAAAGTTGGTCGTAATAAGTAAAAATTGTGTTCGACACTTTTGTCTAGATCCTGGTCTCTCCAAACGCTTCCAACCCGGGAGAGTTGTTTGTCGCGGTTGCCCACCTCTCGCTGTCGAAGGAAATAAGATTATCTGTAACATATAAACTGTACTCCTCACAGACATAAAGCCCGGCTTAATGACGGGCACGCTCGCGGTCGACGATGAAGAGACGGAGCCCGACTTCGAGCTGCAGGCCGCGCTCGCGCGCGCCAGGAAACTGCGGCTGGAGGAGGCGCGCGGGAAACTGCCCAAGGTACCCACTGATTGTGTGATTTGGGGAGGGGTTTTAGGAATTATACTAACCAGATAATACACTCAGTTCAATACTTCAGCTTATTGAATAAACCCATGAACATTATCTAAACCACATACTATTTAAATACAGGTAGAAGAAATCCTCGAGACAGTGAAGTCGGAGCCGACTCTTGACGAAGACCCGGGCGAGTCCATGGTGCTGGACGCCACGGCGGAGTTCTGCCGCTCGCTCGGAGACATACCTACGTACGGGCTGGCGGGCAACAGGGACCATCATTCCGAGATTATGGTATGTGCACCCTTCGGAAGGAGAAATTAACATAGACATCGGAATAAACTTTAAATAGCCAATAGATCGCGTCTATTTGTCTAGGCGAAGTTTCTACGCACACTATAGAAAGCAATACAATAATCCTATTTATATACATAGTGTTAAAAGCTCAAGTTTCAAGTACACAGCTTAAAACCTAGAATAGCAGATAGTTTTAATTCACAATGCCCACTTCAAATGAAACAGTTGCGAGTGTTACCATTATTTTGCTGGTAAACCTTCTCAAACAACAATCATATCTACGTGTTTGTCATAAGTAGTTTTAACCAGTTAACTTCAACATACACCCGTTATTTCCCACAGGAATTAGAGCGAGAAGAGTTGGAGATGGAAGTGGAGGGAGAGAGCAGCGCCTCCGGCGCTTGGAGCCGCGTCGACGTCGACAGCGACAAGCCCGCGGACATCACTGCAGGTTACATGCACTCCGATATTACTTAGACTGATGTTAATGTCGCGTTGAACGCACGCTGACTGTCAATGTTGATAGGTGTTGTTGTACGTGATTATATATAGCGTTTTAGAGTCTCGCTGACGGGCCGAGCAATTAGCTACACGCCGACCGTTAGCGCCGCCGGTGGCGTGACAGGAAAATTTGACATTTCGGATGTAGTCATGTCTTGTTACTGCTTAACGAATCCAAGTAATTAATAGGAAACGTGCATACACATAGCGCGCGGTCGATGACGCACAAAGGCGTCATCAGAGCATGCACAATCGTTCACTAACTCTGATGATGACTGTGGGCAGGTGGCGCCGTGCTGTCGGAGCCGTGCCTGGGCGCGGGCGTGGGCGGCGCGCTGCTGCTGGCGCGCAGCAAGGGCTACCTGGAGCGCGCCGGCGCCGCGCCCGCGCCGCGCCACGCGCGCCTCGCCGCGCTGGCGGCTGCGCATTACTCCATAGACGATAAGGTGCGAATAGCTTCAGATACGATGACGTCTCGCGACACGATGGTGGACGGTAGGCGTTCACTGAAACAACTGCGAGTATTACCATGCGCCCCGGCAATTGTAGAGCTGTGATTGCTCGACGACATCGTAATTCATCCGCTTAATTTTTATCTCTGTAATTTTTGGATTGACATAAGTTATTAGAACCAGCCGTCAAGTGTCTCCTTCCTAACCGATAACATTTGTACAGGCGGGAGACGAGGAGCGCGGTCGTCGCGAGCGCGTGTACTCGGGCCCGCTGCAGGAGTTCCGCGAGAAGAGCGGCTTCCGGCCCGACGTGAAGCTGGAGTACGTGGACGACGACGGGCGCCCGCTGTGCCCCAAGGAGGCCTTCCGCTACCTGTCGCACAAGTTCCACGGCAAGGGGCCCGGCAAGAACAAGCAGGAGAAGAGGATCAAGAAGGCCGTGCAGGAAGGGGTCCGTTACCTCATGCAGCACAAATATACTTTTTAAACTCACACGATTTGCACTCGCTATACTAAATGAAACGGGTCTATATCGCGTTCCCGCTCATGGCCGCGGGATGACTCTCATTCCCTGACCCGAGCGGTGTAATCCGCTCGAAACGTCGGGTAAGTATTTAATAAATACGTTATATATTCTACCGCGATATAGACCCGTTTCATTTAGTATAATAACAACACTATTGATGTATAGATAGATACTTTATTGTACACCACATAACATATGACACACAAGAAATACTGTAAAATACTACCACTGTACCCCCGCTTAATCCACGTACCTACCACGTTTTTAATGCACTCTTAATAATGTACAATTTACCCTTAACTGACCCATTAAGTACTACCCAAAAAAGATCTCTTAACACGCTCGGCGCCAAGCCCTTTCGGAGGATTCCTAAAAAAATTGTGTTTGTTTTTTATTGTTTTATTTTGCTGGAAACATGTAAAAATAAATATTTTATTTTTACACCCCCTCCCCTTTTTCAGTTTTTTTGTGTATTTCAGCTGTGTGACTTTTAGATACACGTGGCCTGGGAAATATGTACCTAAATAAGCATACTTCCCAGGCCATGTGTATTCAAAAGGATACACGAAACAATGCTTGCTATGTGCTTTATGATTTGCTTATTTGCTTCATTTTTGAACCTTATCGTGTACTGTGGTAAATCGAGAGAACCTGATACAGAAGTCTCTGAAAAAGTCGTTCTCACTTTAGCAGATGGTCTTTTCGATGAAGGCAGGACAATGTATACTGACAACTATTACACAAGTGTTCCACTGGCACTACGGTTGAGGAAGAGAAAGATGCATTTGGTGGGTACTTTGAGAAGCAACAGGAAACATTTGCCGAAGGATGTTACTAGCGCTAAATTGAAAAAAGGAGAGATAGCAGCTCAAGAGTCACGAGAAGGCATCGTAGCCCTAAAATGGCGGGATAAACGCGATGTTCTCATGCTTTCTACTAAGCAATCTGGTCTTAGTTTAGTCACAAAGAGAAACAGATTAGGTGAAAACATAACGAAACCTGCCTGTATTGATGATTATAATAAAGGAAAATCTTCAATCGATATAAGTGATCAGATGGCAACATATTCTTCAGCTTTGCGCAGGTGCACAAAATGGTACAGAAAAGTGATTATTGAAATTGTATGGGGTACAAGCTTGGTAAATGCTCACTTTCTTTACAATCAGTACACTCATAAAAAAAAGCTTACCATCACCGAGTTTCGTGAGCAAGTAGTCTTAGGCTTGCTTGAAAGAGCGAATACTAGAATGTCAATTATGACACCATCAAGAATTAGTGTAAAACACTACCTGGTGACGAACATGAAAGATGGCATGAAAAAGAAAACTCGATGGTCGGAATGTTATAAGAAATATGGCAGGGCAGGTAAAATCATTGAAGGAAAGTTGATCAAAGCTCGCCAAGTTGTTACTAAATGTTCTGTCTGTGAAGTATCCATTTGTAAAGACTGTTTCAATAATTGTCACTAGATTATTGTTGTTTTTTGAAGATAATTATAATTATTTAGTTATTTGCAGTGCCATATGTTGATTAAAGTATAATAAAAACGTTAAAATACATATTGATTTTGTTCATTATTTTTCCAACTACCAAAAAATAGGGCACTAAAATTCATAGGTATATATTTTCTTTGAAAATTTACCGATCTTCAACCCACAACCACCAAAAAATCGTCTCAGGCCAGGGCTTTGATTTTTGCATATAAAATGTATAGAAAGCGTGCGCCTAAAGGAGACACAGTGTTCTGATTAAGTAGAGGGATGTGTATACTTTTGGATACACAGTGCTCTAGACACTGTGTGACTAAAGGATACACATGGCGCCGAGCGTGTTAAACCATAAACATTACAACACTTTTTTAATCACTATCACTACATATTATAAACCAAAGTCCCCGGCCGCGTCTGTCTCGTCTGTTCGCGATAAACTCAAATACTACTGCACGCATTTTGACGCAGTAAGTATAGAAGAACCATAAAACTATGTAATATTTATTTCCAGTTGATGAAGAAGATGAGCTCCACCGACACCCCCCTGAACACCCTTCAAATGCTACAAGACAAGCAGCGCGAGACGCAGTCCCCGTACATCGTGCTTAGCGGCGCCAAGAGAGAACCTACCAATTAGGCCTTACACTAAATACACACAAAATTCATCATTGTACAGTCAAGGCACTTTAATGGTTAGCAGTTAAGCTTCTTAATTTGTTTGCATAATAAAAGGGCCGAAAATAATAACATGGCCAGTTTCAATTTGATATTTACCTGCTAAACAACCAATTGCCTCAACAGTACTACACTTTAGATTTCATTTTAAATTACAATTTAACCATTACCAAAGTGCAGAAGTTTGTGAATGAAGTATAATTATTCTTTCGTTATCTAAAGACCTATTGAATTTTGTATATCACTTTTGGTCTGAATTTAAATTGAACGATGTAAAAAAATATTTAGTCACCATCAAATTGTATTATATTTTTCATATGAAGTCCGGTTAATAAAGAAGTTACAATAAAGGATACATTATTTTATTTGTTATCAAATAATCAATAATAATCACCTTTAACATAATTATCACTAAACTGGGTAAATGTATGATATATTCTACTATACACAACTTACCAACTTCCTTTATAAAGTAGATACCCAAAAGGGGCACAGCTCTTTCCATTGTCTCTCGATATTCCCATGATAATAACTAACTGTTCCAACGAGGTCACGACGGTTTTTTTACCTTAGAAGTGATGTAATGCAGCCGTGAGGCACGAATCATTTTATTCAAGTCACACTATCGTAAGTACATATGTTAGTGTTTACCTTGGCATTGTAACAAAGTGTTCCGCAAAAACGCGGTGAAAATAAGAAATTTGTCTCAATTGTTATAAACTCGAAAGCTTATATTGAGAATAAGCACGCGATAAGGAAATCGATGTTATGGCTCAGTGTGTTGACGTCGTTATCTCGGGTCGGCGGTGGCTCGATATTATAAGCTATTTTTGATCTTAACCTCACTT
The DNA here is from genome assembly GCA_963082685.1 of Cyclophora albipunctata. Lineage (NCBI taxonomy): Eukaryota > Metazoa > Arthropoda > Insecta > Lepidoptera > Geometridae > Cyclophora > Cyclophora albipunctata. The sequence goes on from OY720119.1 coordinate 2,311,091, forward strand.
CTGAATGGTGAATCACGAAAAGTCGCGAGTTTTGAGACTCGTTAGAATTGTGAAGTGAAATAATGGACTGAATTTACGTACAAGTGAAGTAAAATGTTCGTCTATCGTTGAATATTCATAGTACGATGGACAAATGCTTCGCCGCTTGCGGATGCGACGAGTTCGGAATAACCAAATCGGACTTGGACCGATTCACAGATAAAATAGACAACGTTCTCAACGATGAAAAGGGAAGAAAACTCTTCAGAAATTTTCTCTACACTACCAAGTTGAAAGATGGACGGAAAATGCTCAGTTTTTGGGAACATACTGAGAAGATATTGAATTATAATAGTGGGAACAGATCCAGAAATAACTACTGGAGAGATTTGGACGATTTAATAGAAAAAGCTGAGAGTTTGGAAGAAATAGACTTCGCTACTATGGAACGATTGATCAGCTCACGGGAATCAGAAAATATAGATGCTATTAATAAGACATTGAAAATAGTGAAGGTAGAAGCTGCACACGCGCTTAGAAGGGAATTTGTGAAGTTTAGAAATCATTTTATACAATACAAATGAAAATGCAGCATGCATCAGGAATTAGAAATTTGTATACATTTTAAATTTGGAGCTAACTTATGTGTTGCTATGTGAAAATTTAAACGTTATATTTTGGAGCTTTATATTTATGTAGTGTGTGAAGGTGTGAAGTTTAAAACATGAATTTACTAAGGCGTGCACGATATTTTTTGTTGATATTAAATAATAATGTTTACATAAGTTTTTACTTTTATACGAATCCGGATATGAAAAATTTCCTACCTTCATATTTAAGTGTCAAAAAATTAAACATCGTTATTAAATTTTAATCTAGTGTGGCTCATCCATCTTCCGATGTTAGAAAATGACAATTTAATGTAACTAAATACAAAATTTATTCATAAATAGTTATAAATTATATGCAAAGTTGACTATTGACCACTTCAAAGTAGATTCACAAGCACAACTCTTTCAGTGTCTTTATTACAGAGTGCTTTTTTTCACATCTCACTCAAGATATCAGTACAGTAAGGAGGATTAGCATGCACACTAGTCTAATCAAATCGACTCCGTATTGTAAAGTAGTCAACCCTTGCCCTGCTAAGTGAGCCGTTCCGGTTAGTCCGTGTTCTGCGCTGGCGGGTTGGTGTCGAAGTGCGTGGCGCGCGAGCGCTGCGGCAGCTGCTTGCGGAGGCGCGTCGCGCGCACCAGCTCCGGCGTCGGCGGCCGCCGCACCGGCTGCGTCGACGCCATGCGCAGGTGCGCGTACAGCGGGATCTGCGGCCAGTGGGGAGGGGTCGTGCACAAACATCTGGGAGTGAGCATATGGGAAGGACGTTTGGAACTAGGGGGTTTGGGCGCATTAGTCCGTAAAAGTTTTACCGAGGACTTTCAGTGTTAACATTGCTCTAATACTGTCACATTAAAGGATATCAGACCGTGTTTATAGATATTTGACAAATCTTTTTTCCTATTTCTAACGCATTTGTTATGAATATTCCATCCAAAAGTGAAAAGGAGACATTTTCCATTGAACAACTGGTAAATTTCACAGGCGACCTGCCTAGTAGATCGTGGCTAGCCTCGTGTCGTGTCCTATTATCGGAGGCAATAACTGGTAAATTTCACAGGTAGTCGAGTGGTAGATCGTCTGGTGTCGTGCCCTATAATATGTGTGTGTATATAAGAAAGGTGCAGTGGAGACTGACGGTCTGCAGCGAGTCGTCGAGCTGCACGGGGTCCTGGCGGTCGGGGCGGCGCGGCAGCGCGAAGTAGTGGCCCAGCAGCGGCTCGTCGGGCGCCGCGCCGAACGTCTTGGTGCGCAGCTCCAGCTCCGTGATGTCGCGCAGCTTGTCCACCTCCACCTGCCCCGGCACGTAGCGCGACACGTACCCGCCGCGCCACACCTGGACGACACGGGGGCTAACTAACTTAATAATCAGAGGTGCAAGAGGGCCACAATCACGAATTTGATTTGGCAAGAATTGCGTTTCCTTATGGACACGCTAGGCATTAATTGGGTAATGAAAACCACATCGGAAATGTGTGATTAATTCATTTCGAGGCCTCTAACATGGTCTAAAGATTGAAACAATGTGCCCTCCCAACGACTGCTTAACGTTCTTTCCAAAGCACGGTAGCGCTCAGATAGAAATACCACTTTCACTATCCACAATTGGGCTTTTGAAAAAAAAAAATTTTTGTGATAAATGGAAAGATTATATATTAGTTTTATAACAAAACTATTTTTATTTTATTTTTTTCGCGATAATTCAAAAGTTATTTCAAAATAAAAATTAATTTTTGAATCCAGTACCGAAGACACGCCGACAGCTCCCGAACAAACCCGAGCGCGTGTGACGTGATAATGTTAGTTAATGTTAATGAAAAGAGGTTCGGTTACATCGCAAACTTTTTATATGTTTATGAAAAGAGGTTCGGTTACATCGCAAACTTTTGGAGGGAAAGAGAATAAAAGGGCGGGAATCTTGATTGTAAACGCTGTACGTACTTTATGGTTAAATAGCTATAACATTATGACGTCACAACTACGGTGACCAATCTTGGCGCGTTTATAGTCACGTGAATTTTATTTAAATTTCTTCAATTTTTAATTGTTTATTTTTAATTGAAAAACATTTTTTTTAAAGTTTTTTGCATTAAATATCAATATTATTAATAATAAAGTTTTATAATACATAAAAAAAATCTTTTTTTTTTTTCAAAACCCAATTGCAATGACCTAATATCGCATACACCCACACCACGAGCGGTACTCGGAAATGGTTAGTAGGGAATTGGTCAATCCTAACTAAAAATCTTTCAAAGTAAGTTTGTTTTTACGTAGGTTTACAAAATACAGCTGTCTAGGGGCGAGAAGTAGCATCGCTATCATTTATGAATGCCCTTACTAAAATAGGATACGCTCGAGTCAAGTCCGATAGAAATACAACTGTCGGTCGGTCATACACACACCGCACACAAGACTTAAAACCACTGTCTCCCGTACCTTGAAGGTGGTGAAGCTGGCGATCTTCTTGACGTCGGGCGGCTGGCTGGTGGTCTGGATGGTGTAGGGCCGGAAGCCGCCCAGCGTCTGCAGGTACTCACCTGACAGCCGCCACACGCGCACGCTGTAGTCCGAGCTGCCTCTACGTACAGATGGGTTATTTTAAAGTTTTATGTGAGCATAATTTCAGATGATGCATTTCAGAAAGTATAAGTATCTTCTTACGAGCCATAAAGCAGATTAACTTGCATGTAAATTAACTTATAAATTTCAAAAATATTATTCCTTACTTTCTTCTATTAAAGATAATGTTTAATAATGAGGGTAGAAATGTAAACGAAGGAAGATATTAATTGTAATTAAGTCATGCTGAAAAAAAAACACAAGATAAGAAATAAGCTAATTTTAGGGAAAGATTACAAGCACTTCTTCTGAAACAGCAACACACAGATGGTATTAACAGCAACAGTTACTCACGTGAGCAGCAGTTTAAGCTCATCGATGTACGCGAGGCAGGAGATGCAGCGAAGATGCGCGCGGTAGCTGTTGAGCAACAGCGGCAGCGGCTGGTCGCGCACCGAGCGCTTGGCGCGGCCCTCGACACGGTCGCGCCACAAGAACGGGAACTCCAGGCGCAGAGCCGGCATGTTCACGTGCACCTGGGGGACACTCGGGTGTTGCCAGGGGAATGGTTTATTGATAGAAGGTCAAATCTTACTGGATTTGACCTGAGGAGTCTGGAGAATGCAGAATGGTTTATTGATAGAAGGTCAAACCCAGAATCCAGGTCAATAGGAAAACAGAGTGTAGGTTTCAGACTTCCGCAGGGTGCTGTCTTAGGACCAATCCTGTGGAACCTCGGCTTCAACTGGGTGCTGAGGGGATCGACACTACCTGGGGTGTACTAAAGCCTCATCTGCCCTGAGAAGGATCATGCCCAATGTCAACGGGCCCCAGGATGCAAGCCGCCGCCTCTATCTTGGACTCGTGCGGTCCATGGTGTCCACTCTACGGTGCACCTGTTTGGGCTTACGCCCATCCAGCGAGCACCCTACCCCTCCTGCGTGCGCAACGCGCCATCGCGACGGGGGTAGTTAGAGGGTACCGCACCATATCCGCAGAGGCGGCCTGCCTACTTTGAGGTTCCATCCCCTGGGACTTGGAGGCGCAGGTTCTTGCTCAGGTATGCGCGTGAACCTCCGCTCCCAAGGAGATGATCCAGCCCTCCGCGAGGTCCAAGTCTTTCGGGACCTCGTTCGCGACAATGCTATTGACGCATGGAGGGCGCGTTTGGAGCGCCCGAGTTACGGCACCCGCACAGTCGTGGCCATCAGAGATGTCCTCGACGGGTGGCTCAATCGGCAGCATGGCAGACTCAGCTTTCGCTTGACGCAGGTTTTGTTGGGACATGGTTGTTTCGGCAAATACCTGTGTCGCATAGCTTTGAGGGAGCCGACGCCGATCTGCCACCATTGCGGCGCCGAAGAAGACTCGGCGCAAAATACGCTGGAGGTGTGTCCGGCTTGGTCGGACCAACGCATGGCCATGGCCGCCGCAGTCGGCTTTGACTTCTCGCTGCGGGCCGTAGTTCACTCTATGGTCCAAAGTGAGGAGTCCTGGACCGCGATGGCCACCTTCTGCGAGAGCGTGCTCATGCAGAAGGAGGCGGCAGAGCGCGAGCGTGAGGCGGTCTCCGACTGCCGCATGCGCCGCCGCCGAGGAGGCCGGCGTAGAAGGGCGTACGCGGACGGGCGCCGCCACTTGACGAAAGACCCCCCGAAAGGATGTTAACCCCCCGAGGAGGGGGCCCCCACCCCAGGGGGCCCGGCGCTGTCGGGTTCGGTGGTTGAATCTCCGTTTCCCACGTTCCCGACACTACGCGCACTGAAGACACAGCAGTGGTTTTAGTGGGTAGTCACTGCGGTAGGTGCGATGAGCCCCGACAGCGGGGGGAGCTTGCCTACCGGGTTGAGCCCCACATACCCCTGCCGTCTGGCACCTCCCGGACGGCGGGGGAGGCGTAAATGCATTTCCACTGCTAAACAAAAAAAAAATGTGTTCTAACTCATGATTATTTAACAACACAATCAACTGTCGCGCCCCGTCATGTTGGAAAAGTGACAAGGTTAGCGTCGACTATTTAAGTAAGTATTTATGTAAGTATAATTAATACCATTAAGAATTAATCTACCCACGATCCTATTTCTACTTGCGTTTGTTGACAACCTAAAACTAAAAATATATTTATTTGCTCACCTTTTCATTACTCAGGTAATTCGTCATGAGCCACACCTTGACATAGCCCACGGTGGTGCCCGTGAAAAGGAAGGTATTATTAACGTCCGTGGCGAAGGCGGAGACGTAATCCCCGGCCGTGTGCACCCCCTGGAAGGAGCCCTGGAACCCGCCGGCCGGGTGGTCCGACCAGCACTGCACCGTGCCGTTCTCCAGCCCCAGCATGAGGCAGGCTGGGGTGGGGATGTGCCAGTTTCAGTAAGTACTACCTAAGTACTTAGGTTTTGTGAGGTTTTGTGATTAAGTTTATTTCTGAAGTTCCTAACTAACTAACTAGAATTTCCGAATCCTTCGGGCCAAGTTATGAATCTCTGATTATTGAAGTTAAAATCAAATCAGTTTTGTGGTTGAGGGACTTAGGCAAATCGAGATACCACACACTATGGAATAATAACACATTTTATGTACAACTGAAACTACATTGAATCTTCTGCACACCCTACAATATAGATGAACCCTAGAATAATCATTGATTCACCACTGTTAATGTTATGAAAGTGTCAGTAAACAATGTGAACCCACCAACTTGCATGTGGCAGGGCCTGGTCTCGAGGAAGATCATGGCGTGCACGGCGAGCTGGCGCATGCGGCGCGCGCGCGCCGGCATGCCCACGGACGACACGCGGCGCGAGCGCGACGCCGCCGCCGACTCCGCGCTGCCCACGCGCCCGCGCTGGATCACGCTACGCAACGCAACGCGCTACTCGGTATTGGGTGCTAACCAAAAGCCTACAAAGCTAGAGCTGTCCAATCCATCAATCGTCTTTTTCAAACTTGCGTGATTTGTACTCATTATTAACGTATTAACTAGGTACGAGTTTTTCCGTGGCACTAAATATTATTTTTGCAAGTATAAACACTTATTTTAATCGCGACGTGTCGAGTGAATTGTACCACCCTTGGTCGCGGTCAGACTCTCTCGGAAAAAATCTTTTGCGCTGCGAAAAAATCCGTAGTTTCCTTCAACCAATGGATCTTGAGATCTATGTCCAATAAACCTCCTACTGTGCTTTACTTAATGACTAGAGTAACTTGAGAGCTTCTAGACTATATTTTGAGGCCTACCATAAAAAACTGTGCAGCTGGTGCTATGCTTAATGTATGATATTTATGTTTCTTATCCGCTCCTTGGTTAGTAATAGCTTAGTTATTAATATTAATTCACCTGGGTTTATGGACCGATGATTTGCGCCTGGCCGCGTTGGAGCCGGCTGAGGATTGCGCTTGCTTCTCGCGCTTGCTGTAGCTCATCTTAATTCGAAGCATCGGTTCCGTGCACGAAAACGTCCTGTAGGTACGACAATGCAATGCAGAACAGAATACAATACCAATTGTCAGATAAAGAAGATTTACTATAAAAAGAGAGAGTCCCCTGTCTTCATTTCGTTAAAGATTAGAGGGCTGGATTCTAATGCTTAGATCCCTAGATATGATTTGACAATAGAATCGACCGGAATGGATAGTTAAATGCCGCCTTCAAAGCACGATAACACTCATGTAGTAAGACCTATCCATGTAGTGTGAGAGTTGAATTTTGCATTTACCAAGCTACACTAAAGGCTTAACATACTTAGAGAATTTTCGCATGAAAGTACCTACTCTTTCGTATTTATAAGTAAGAATCTTGATACACCTAATATAATATGTGTCCTACAAGACTAAATGGAAGTACATCTATAATATAAAAATTAATCGCAAAATGTGTTGGTAAGCGCATAACTTCAGAACGACTGCACCAAATTCGATAATTATTTTTTTAATGTGTTCCTTATTGTGAGGCCAAGGTTTTTATATAAGAAAAATAAGGAATAAAAATCTCAAAAATACCCACGGGAACGGGGGCGCTGCGGGTGAAACCGCGGAGCACAGCTAGTAGTTAATATATATTTCCCGACCGTTATCGGCCATGGCGACGGCTTCCTAATTATCTACACCTTCGTCTATCGTGTGCGCGCATGTAGCCAATCTTTCTAGCAAAGACCCTCGCACAGGATGGGCATGTCAGCATCCGTCACAATAATTATAGTTGATTGCCGCAGGTGGTCGGTGGTTGCGTAGTTGAATGAACTCGTCGAACATATAGGTAGCACCTGTAAGGCTGCCCCGTCTCCAGTTTCCAGAGCAGCAGCTCGGAGTTGTAGGAGGCGGTGGCGATGGAGAGCGGCGGGCGCACGGCGGCCGCCAGCACGTCGTCCGTGTGGCGCACCTCCCAGCCCTTGCCCGTGGTGGCCATGCCCGTGTCCTCGAACTCCGTCACGTGGCGGTTCCAGCCGACGGCCATTATCCTTGGAACCAACCAAGTTTGGTTTCTTCATTTTAAGCGAACACTACTCATGTACTCATTTTGAATTGAAACTACGTTACCGATACACTTCGCCCTTTACAGGAACCGTGCTCACAAAAGACTGTCTTCTATGACCACGGTTCCTCTAAAGGACGTAGATAAAAATGTAAAATTAATGCGAAGTTGTCCGTAAACGTGGTTTGCATTCAAAACCAACCAAGTTACTGACTAAAAGTATGTACCTAGGTACGTAAAATATAAATTTTCACTAATTTATTGACGGATCCAGGGGGGAGTCTCTCATAAAAACGTGTTTCCAATTATATAACCTTACTTTATTTAGGCTCATGTTCAAATCAATATCCTGTATCAGCTACTGCTGATCATTGGATCAATAGCAACAGGCTAATTAACAAGTTAACAACGGCATAGAATTGATTTCTACGATACCGGATTGACCAGCAGAGTCTAAAATACATCGAAGAAGGTAGTCCCCTAAAAAGGCAACTTCTCACATTAGGAAATGGTCACATTAAGAAAGTTACTTACCTCCCCTCAACCCAGAAGCAGTTGGTGACTTCGCACATGTGTTCAATGTACATTGCTCTCAGGGCTATTCCTGTGTTGAAGTTCCACACCTGATATTAAAAGAAAGCATCAAGGTTAAATAGAAAAGTATAATATCTATACGAGTCTGACTCCCTCAATTATATGGACCTATACCTTAAGTTCTCCATTCCTAGCACCTGTCAATAACAGCTGGTTTCCAGGGTCGAAGCACGCGGCAGTGATCTCCACAGGAATCAACTCGCCGTGGAGTTGACGAGTGTGGGCATCGCGCATCATTACGTTGCGTCTACCTGTGTCACGTAAGGTGAAACCAAGGGTTATAAAGCTAGACTAAAAGTTAAAGATCTAGGGAGAATGGCATTCGATATTAGGCTGTAGATTACAAGATGTACTAAAATTCAACCAATGGAGAGTTAGCTATAACTTTGATAAAGATACGAAGTCAATAATGAAGACTTGAAGTCAAACCTGTTATAGGATCCCAATTAATGATAATGCTGTCCATTCCACAGGTGATGACGACTTTAAACAGTGGATTGTACAGGATTTTGGCGACGGCTCGGGAATGTGTGAAGCCGTCAGTATGCTCTGCATTCAGTTGCTCGTCCAGGACTATGACGGCTATTTTGATGGCAGCTAGGATAAACTCTCTAGTGGCGGGATTGTAGACGGCAGATATGGGAGTACGCTCTCCAATTTGAGGTGGGATGTCGATGTAAGTCTGTTGGAAAGGCAGATTTAGTTAGCACCAAGTAAGGTCATCAGATGGTCGATTGGCTTGAAAACGTAAATCTACCCTCCAAACATAGCAAAACTATAAGGGGTTAGGAGACCTTAAAAAATTGTGGTTAGGACCACTGGAAACGATTCAAAGTCAGTGAGTTTCTAACTTAACAAACTTATCAACTTGTAAGGGTGGATCAACGTCTACTTTATAAGCACATTAACCTGCATACAGTTCTGTCCCTGCACATCCCACACTTTAATAACCCTGTCGCGTGACAACGAGTACACAATTTGCCCCGAGGCCGAGCTCTGAAGTACTAGCGAGGTGATTCCTGCGTGATGTCCGACGAACACGACGCTCGGCGCGGTCGGCACGAAGGAGTTCCACACTCGGACGGTGCAATCAGGGCCGCCAGTTACTAACGTATGGGTGTCCTCGTCGATTGCGAAGCATTGAATACCCTGTTGAAGAGATGGTCTGTGAAAATGATATAGGTACTTAGAAGCATGATATACTTAGTGAAGAGAAAAAGACTGAAAGTATAAAGTCTTTGATGATTTTAGAACAGATCTGGTTATGATTATAAAATGTATTAGTTTGGACCTGTGAAAAAAAAACGCATGTGAGTCTGTTTTTATAACATTTAAGGAGGAAGAGTCACTAACGCCATCTTGAGTTTGCGTCGGCCAGAGACCAAACTTGATGACACATCAAAAGGAATGAAAAAGGCTGAGGAATTTAAATTGAATCTAAATTTCAGGGACCCAACTATTGGACAAGCTCAAGGTCCACAAACCTTATCTACTTGAAACAGGTTGTGCGTCTTCGAGCCCGCCATGTCCGCCATGAGCAGCGCGGCGGGGCACGTGGCGCACGACACGATGCAGTGCAGCGAGGCGTAGAACGCCACCTGCCGCACCCAGTCCGAGTGCACGCGCGGGAACTCCACCAGCCGCAGCTCGGGCAGCAGGCGCGGCTGGGGTAGGGAGGGGGTGGGGTATTGTGACGAAAAACACAAATTACTTGTCACAAGTTTTCAGGAATAAATAAATTGTTTATTGAAAACCATTTGATATAACATGTCTACTAGGCTGAGCTGTATCACACTGGCAACACCAGCTTGTTTTACTGTAACGAAGTAACAGAGTAACGAATATCGAAGGTAAACGAACAATTAAGGTAAGATCCATGTCTGGTTTGTAGCTGTCCCTATTTTGTGGAATAACAGGCATCACAACAAGTGTCAACATCTTCTTTAACAAAATCAATTGAAACACTATACCCTCTTCTGTAAGTCAACATGCCGGATCTGCACGAGGGGTCTGTCAGCCCTGTTCTGGAAGGGCCCGCGCCCGATGGGCGAGAACTGGAGCACTCGCACGTTCCCGCCCACGTCCCCGCAGATCAGCAGACATGGCTCGTTTATGTCCTCGCTGAAGCGATAGTACATTGCGCAGATCTGGAACATATTAAGATTTTAGGCTTCAAAAGACCAGCTGTGATCTATGATAAAATTCTGTGAGTTCTGTTAGTACCATATATTCCCAGCTAGTGATAACGATCTTTAGCGTGAACGTCTTCGCGGTGCAGTCGTAGAAGCGCAGGTCCCGTTCAGTGGACGAGGTGACGATAATGTTCACGTCCGGCATGCACACCATGTCCGTCACCCAGGTGGTGCGGACTTTCAGGTGAGCTGGTGGGAGGGATAAAGGAGTTGGATTATGGGGTGACTCCGGAATATAGTTCTTGGGAGATCACCTACTAAATGTTGTACGACAAGACTAAGTAAGTTTGTATTTTGCAAAACGGTAGATACCCTACTAATAGCAAGTCGGTTGGTGACGTACAAGAATTAACTTGACCGTAAAGAATTACTAAGATTAGTGATTTAAAGTGGCATTCCGAGTATGATCACAGACCGCAACCGCAGGCCATTCAAGAACATTTTGTATGTGGTCTCCGCACGCCGCGGCCATAGACTGTAAATGTGTCGTTTAAACGTACTCACACGGGTTTTTTTCGTGTTAGAAAGAAACGTCGAAACTCGAAACGTCGGGAAATAAAAAGTAAGTTATTACTTGCTTTATTAACTTTCTAACACGAAAAAACCCGTGTGAGTACGTTTAAACTATGTGTTCAAATCGTGTAAGTTTAAAAAAGACTATTGTAAATGTGTCACCAACGTGCCAACCATGTTTCACACGGTGTGGTCTGCGACTGAGCTTGGAATGCTACCTTTATACAAAAGCTTGATTAAATAATAGACTAACGGCTGGAAGAAAAGGCAGTTCTTAGCAGAGTCATGTCCAGGGACCACCAATTGATCATGCCATCGCGACTAGCCGTCATGTAGGTGCCTTGCATCGGATCGGTTTTCCGGTCCTGGAAAGTTATGCTTTGGTAGTGTTGAGAAAAAAGCTGATCTAGTTATTCAGTTTGTCAAATGGCTGTCAAGCTAAATTAGGATCTAACTACTAAGAATCGGATTAAATTAAAATAATATTATACAAAGGGAGTAAAAAAACTATCCAGTCTTCCAGGAACTCTGTAGAAAATAATAATAAAACTTTTTTGACGCTGGAAAGAAAGTTAAAGGGGAAATACCAAAGTTCTAACCTTAGAAACATCAGGACAGAAACATATCTTAGATATGGGATGTCTGTGTTGTGAGCGCATTACTGTAGGCAGCCCCATGATTGGAGATTGCATCATTTCGCGCTGGTTTTCAGCGTCAGCGCCAAAGTACCCGAGCAGCAAGTGCGACACAAACTCATCCCATATTAGCTCGCCGTTGCGATTTGTATTTATCTGAACAAGTGAAATATGCGTTAGAAAATATTGTTGAGTATTGTTAAGTAGGTAGCTTTGTGCTTAATTATTAGGTTCTTGTTAATTTTACTTCGAGAAATAAGTATTTATACCTACTTTCATGAACAGTATTTTGTATTCCTCTTCGTCATAATCAACGTTTAGCAATGTCCTAAGTAATTCTCTGAACTCTTCAGGAAATAATTTATTGAGATACGCCTCATCAAAGGCTTGTTTGATTTTCAACATATCACTCATGGCGCATCTGTCGTGTAAGGGAGCATTGTGAAACCGTTGTCGCACCACTGCTACTGTACTACCCTCAGATTTAGATGAGAGGCTCATCAGAGATTTGATATCACTGTCGTTTGCCATTTTGTTGTAGCACTGAGGTGTTCTGGTTTAAAGAATTATGATATTGTATGGTAGGTACTTATAAAAGAAACTAAAAACGCTCAACAAACAATATTTTAAAATAGTATCGTTAATAACAACACAAATTGTTTGAAAATAACCGACAAACCGATAATGACAGAAGTTGTAATAGCATAGATTATATTATTTTTATTGAAAATGGGTGGTTAATTAAGGCGGCCCCTAGACGATCAATTATATTGCGCAATATTGAATATTGTGCAATATAATTAACCGTCTAGGGCTAATATTGAAGACTGCGCAATGATTGAACGAAAGTTTGAGCGAGTTTAATTTTTATTGTACAATATTTAATATTGAACAATATTGCTTCGTGTAGGGTCAGTATTGCGCAATATTTGACATGTTGCTCGGGATCAAACTATTCTCCGACTGAACAAGAAAACATTGCACAATTTTCTTATTGTGCAATATAATTGACCGTTTGGATCCAAACGCAATTCAATCTTATTGCACAATTAAATATATTGTACAATGTTATTGTAGGTCTAGGGGCCTCCTAATGCATCTTTTGCTGGTGTACCCATGGATTTAATATATACTAACTTAAATCCATGGGTGTACCTGTGGTGTACATCTTCAAACTTCAAAGTCAATTTGACAATTACATCATCTTTCAATCAACTACAAACCAGATTCCAAAATAACCTAAAATAAAACAAACCAATATTGTTGATTGGTGTTTTCCGTATTGTTTTTCTATAGAACAACGAAAATGTTCATAACAGCGCGTCTGCTGGCGAACAGGCACCCTTCATTCATAGCTCGCACTGTATTTGTAAAGAACAACAACGTCGACGACGCCTGTAGGTTGGTCAACAGGATTCTTGGCAAAGAAGGCATTTTGGAGCAATTCCGTCTGACCAGATACTATGAGAAACCTTTCCAGGTACGCACTGAGTCTATAGGCAACGACCAAATACTTACAACAAATGCCAATAGTATGTCTGTAATGTTTTCACGCCTCAACTACCTACTGCACCGATTTTGAAGAGTTTCGACACAAATATAAACCTCGGAGACGTACATAGGCTCTTTTAATGGTGAAATTTCTAAGAGAAGAAGTACAATGTGGGTGAAAACAGGGAATTACTAGTTCTAAAGATCCTTTTACATGGTTGAGCGGAGACAGTGTCGTCAGAATATCAAATGTTTCATTTGTTGCAGACAAGACGTCGAATAAACCACGAAAAATGTAAAGCTATCTATAATGAAGATATGGAGAGGAAAATTAAATTTGTTCTGAGGAAAAACAGACATGAACCTTTTCCGGGATGTCACTGAATGAATTAGTAATGAAGTAAAACATTTATAGATTCTAGTTTAAACTCTTGCTGTTATGCTATAACACATCATTGTACAAAAGTTGTACAGTGAATTAATTAATAATTAGTTAATACAAAATAAAACAGTAACTTAAGAAATTTTACTTTTATTCTTTGCTTATAGTAAAGTTCATAGCAAAATATGTACAAGAATGGTCAGTATTGCTGCGAAAGCTGCATATCAAAAACGAGGTAGTAGAACAACCAATAATTGTTCCAATGTTTCACATAACCTATACTTAACAGAAGCTGGGAAATATCTTTGGTGTCACATACTTAATATGTTTTATACTTGTTACATTATGTTATAGATAACACCACAATCGCTTCTTTCATAAGACCTGTGGCCATTAACACAATAATAGAGTTGTAATTGAATATATCATAACTGTTACTAAAATTCCTAAGTAATTCAAGATAATTAAATATTTAAATATAAAATATGACAAATTAATGTCTGATGAATATGGTTATTGCATATAATCATTTAAATACTTTGGCCATTACATAAAATGAATTATATGGAAGTTCTAAGTTTTGTTTACATTGATGATATCTTAAAAATAGCTTCTAAAAATAATATAAAACTGGATGATTCCATGTTATGGTTAATGGGTACAAATGATAATGTGTATATTTCATCTTCTATAGAGATATATTTCAGGTTTATAAAATACTTTTTATACTTGGCTATACACTAACACAAATCAATATCAGAAATACACAATTGGTCACAATCTAAAAAGCCTTTTGAGCCAGTGAGTTTATCAAAGCCAGTGAGTTTATCAACCCATCAAGGCAAAGAAATCTTTCCAGTAAGTCCTAACTTTAACAAATCCACCAATAAGATCACTCAATTTCCAAATGAGAATTAAAGCAATCCGATTCTGGCTGACACAAATCCTTAGCACAATGGTAAGCCTTTGAAACTTAGCTTTGGTGATTCAGGCTTTTTGTTGAAGACACATAAAACAAAGAAGCTAGCACGATAAACGAGGATGGCCCTACAGGACCTCGATGCCGTCACGTGTATGAAGGGCAGGCATCGCGCCGTCTCACGTAGAAATGGTAGCGGTAGCATCGGCGGCAGGTTTTGATACCGCAGCGATAACTGAGACCCCCTTGAGGCTTGCCTTTACAGTATTTAAGGCCGCATGGGTACCAGTTTACGCATACCTGGGGAAAGACACATAATGTTTTAAAAAAGGTTGAACCAAACTGTAATTTTAAATGCAATTAAAAATTACCCTGCACTAAAGGTCGAAAACACACATATACAATCCTTGTATTGCCCAGTAGTGTGACATTACAGGCAAATATGTACTTTCTTTTTAGTTTATCTATAGGTAAAGAATAAAATAAGTAAAAAAAATATCCCACCTCCAAATGACAAATACACTCCTTGGTGGGCTCGTTGATCGCGACGCACGCGCCGACCGCCGGCTTGCCGTCCGCCGAGTCCGAGGATAACGCGTGCGCGGGGAACGGGGTCACTGCTGATGTGTACGATGACTGGTCTATACCTAGTGTTGTAAAAATACATTAAAACCAATCTTTAATCACCAATATAAAGTAGTCTTTCTCTACAATTCAAAGTGAGTAAAAAATAGGTTTTACTTTTTAAGCTAGTGTGCCACAGACATATTTTATATCTCAAGACATTTTTTTTGCAAAATCGGTAAATAAGCTCTGTAATTTTGCCACCAACTTAAACCTCTATGTAAAAGTTCCCTGAGGACAATCATAATTGTTCACAAGCTTTTTTATTATGTCCTAAGAGACCGACAATCGCGACATGATGCGAACGTAAAGAAACTGAAAGGCGACAACATGGACACAAGTATGTAAATTGTTTGACTATTTCAACTATTGAGTATTTGTTTCACTAGTACTGTGCTCAGTTACCCGGTCTAGGAGCCCACCGCGCTAGGTCGGCCGCCCTGAGGTACACCTTGTCGCCCGCGGGCGCGCAGTGCCGTGCCGCCGCCGCCGACAGCAGGCGCACCGCGCGCCCCGCCCACGCGCTCGCTGTCGTCTGGCGCCAGCCCTTGTCTTCTTCCGCTACACGAACTGTGCCCGGGTTTTTCTGGAGAGAAAGTAAATAACAGTTTTGAAGTTAAGTTGGGGTTTTCTGAAGAAATTTTTTTATGGGGCAGTTTTGAAAAGGTTAGATATTTAATTTTATACCTATTGTGGTAATTTATTTAATTTTTTTGTTTAAAATTTTATCATGCTGTACAAAGTGTGAATTCACCTGTCTCAACTTGGCCATGGCATCAGGTGCAATGAAATCAGCCTGGGCAGCGTGCGTCAGAAAGCAGAGGGTCTGGTACCCCGTCTGGCCGAGCTCTTCCTCCCCGGGAAGGATCACTTTGACTGCTTCGATTTCCTGTAAATAGGACAGAAGATTTCCAAAAATATTGAATGTTATTTATATCCAAATCTGATGTTAGATTGTATGCACTATTTAATAATTGTATCCTGTGTCTTATTCTGATGAAAACCTATATTATTGTAACACTTCATCCAAACATACATGCATGCTATAAAACTTTTTAATTTATAATAGTAGTAGGATGTACTTGTATAAACTGAAAGCCCATTCAATTTACACCCAAGTATAGAAAGAGGATTAGTGTGTAAGATTAGTGTGTTTGATAAAAAATCAGGTTATCATATATAATAAAAAAATATACCCTGAACCTAATACAGATAATAAATTGTTGCGATTAATTTACTGTTGCATAAAGAAGATGAATGACTTAGTGATTACTAACATTACTGATGATTAGTGACTTGTTGATTAAGACACCAAAATAATATTCATTAGATCTATTAAACTCACAGAAAGGAAAATGTCCTTAGGATACTTTTACTTACATTGGCAAAATCTACAAGTTGCGATATAAAGACACCATCTAGCCTCGTGAACTCTAGGGTAACAGTGTCCTCGGACACGTTAGCCGTTATGTTCTCCTGCATAACATCTCCACCCTGAAAGATACAGTAAATAAGTATGAAAGAAATACTATTATAACATAGGAAGTTTCAATAACAATTTGGCCCGTGAGCCGGTATGTAATAGGTACTTAAAATAGTTACCTGGTTCTTAACGTTTATCATCAATTGAAGGTTTATTGGCTTCAACACACTAAATATGAATAAAATTTTAAAAATTCTATAGTTATCCATTTTCGTGGATCATTTTCATTACACTAAATAAGTATTAAAATTCAATTCCTTGTTAATTGAGTTTTGGAGGGTTTCTTAAATCCATATAATGTGCTCTTCAAACCCAAAATAGATATATGTAATGTACCCAATCTAAAAACTAGGAAGTAAAAATTTCTTATCTTTTCACAACACAACTCGATCAACTTTCTTTCATTTTCATCATTTTCTGTCTGTCATCTGTGATTTTGATTACCTTGTTTGATTCATTTGATTGATAGATTTCATTATTTTGATTTAAAACAGAATGACAGTTAACCTGTGCAGCTAACGTTGACTTTTGTGCGTGTCATCTTGTCAAGATGACGTCTTGTTGACAGTCAATAAAAAATGTCACACAACACAATGACAAAGAAAGAGGATAACATCAACAGATCTAAGATAGGCAAAGGATAGGATATCATGGATTTAGATATTTAGATACATATTAAAGTCAATAACTTTAGAGAAACTCCTTGAACCTCCATAACCTCGATTCTTTACGTTTTTCCTTTTCATAAATAATATCTTCACTGAATTTATGATTATTTAATGATAAATATTTTTTAATCAATATCATAATTTTACAAGAGTTTGCGATGCTTCGTTTTGTATTATTTAACATTAACAAAACTATCTTCGTAAAATTTCAATTAATGTTATTGTTTTGTTTCGATAAGGTTTCGATAGTCTGTGAATTTCACGTTTCATTTTACGAAATATATTTTTTATTTGTTGTTTTCGAGTTCTCAATGAGAATTGAGAGAGAAAGATTAACCATTTGTAAAGTTGGCTAATTTTGGCATCATTTTACAAACTTAAATTACATTTAATTAATGAAAAATTCTACAAAATATAATTATTTATTTTTACTATCAAATCGAGTTCTGTTAAACGTAATTATTTTTATTTGGTTTGGTTGAGCAGTTTAATTCTATATTTTTTGAGGTCATCAATCACATCACATCAACAACGATTTCTCCCGATGAACTACGAACAACACACGAACGAACGTCATCTGTGAAGCGTAAAGGGCGAAGCGAAGTTTCTTGCACAAACGAAGAAAGACAGCTGTCGTTTCATTTTCAGCTGATTTTTGTGTACGCATCGCGATCTATACGATTTGTCTATATCAAACACAGCGTCTTGGGACGATCTCAGTCATCGTATTTGTCTTTATAGTGAACAAAGCAACAGTCCGAAAGTGTCATCATTAAGTGGTACGGAGAAGAGTTTCAATCGAGGACGAACAAAGGGAGATGGTCCATTGAAGGCGCGCAGGTGGTGGTTAGCGGGCGGCCGTGACGTCACTCGGGTGCAGCGTCGAGGCCGATGCGGCGGGCGCGCTCGTGATCTCGGCGCTGAGGGCAGCGCGGCGCAGGGGTCGCGGCGAGCGGGCCAGCCTGGCCTCCAGTGACGAGGGGGACGAGGGCGCAGGCCACCGGCCGCCGCGCAAGCGGTCCCGCAGGCTGTCGCCGCCCGCCCAGCCCGCAGCCATGCACCAGCCGTGCTCCAACGGCGCGCCGCCGCCGCACCACCACGTCAACGGGGACGGGCCCGCGCCCGCGCCCGCGCGCAATGGCGTGCCGGCGCTGCAGCCCGCGCCCGGCCTGCGCATGACCAGCACCGACCAGGAGATCGTGCGCCTCATCGGACAGCACCTCATCTCCATCGGGCTCGAGTAAGTATACCAGACCACACCGTCACCAACCAACACATCTTATCCCGTCACTCTTGTCTGATCTCTCATTACCATCTTATCCAATCTACCAAGAGACCTAGGAAAGGAAATAGCAACTATTTATTTAGTAACACAGGAGTTACTCAACAAATTTGTTTGTCGAGAAGTCATTGTTTACATGTGAGGACATGTGTGAACTATTGTAATACTGACACTATGTTTATTTTAGATTTTAGTCACTTATTATATAAATTATAGGTAAATTTAACATTTATTATTCATCTAACAACAAAAATCTTTAGTCATATGTCTTGGTACATAAGACAAAGGAATCCTTCTAAATCCAACATCATTTGAATGTAATAATAGCATGAAGGCAACACAAAGGACATTTGTCTCATTACTCCAGTAATACCTTTTATGAAACCAATAATTCCACAAGGTTTCTTTGTTTGCTTTTTTTATTTAGAAAACTAATTTTAGTTATTTTAACAAAGAAAATGGTTGAAAACCATTAAATGAACAATGTATTGATGAAAGTAAATGTAAATTTATGTGAAACAGTATAAATTGCAACAGATGTATCTATATGTTATGGCTTTTGACCTCAATCTTAACATTTTTCAAGATTAGATAATATTTGCCAGCAATTTTCACGCAGCACATCTTTACAGCATTGCTTTAAACATATTTTTTTGGTATTTGTAGATACCACAAACCACAATTATTTTACCTTTTTCTGCCTAATCATTCTCAGTTTATTGATAACCTTAATCAAGAGAGATCTTTACTAATTGATCTTAGAAACTATAACTTCATGATATTTAATGACACATTGCTGTGTTTTATCGTAATAGTTTTTAGTGAATTCCACTGATACCGTATTAGTTAATGCTATTATTGTTTTCCTCCTCACTGTACTCATATCTTTAGTGAGATGAGAGGCGTTTGCCCAGCTTAGGCACATTACAGGCTTTATTTTCCTTGTATTATTGTTTTCAATTATTTTAGCATATCTTATTCATTAACTATCTTTCTAAGGCCAAAAACCATGGAACTTCTAGTAATAAAACAGCAGTTCAAGCCATGTGGTACCTGTTCCTATGGGAATTTTCTTTTCTTTATTAAAACTTGACTAATTTCAGAGATTAGCTCGTTCAAACCAAAAAATAAACACTTTAGCTTTATAGCTTCAGCTATTTAATATAGATGATATCTACAAGTATAATGTACAATTAAAAACATACTTATAGTGTTATTCCAAATGACATTGACCTGTTGCTCACAAGGTCAATGTACTCAACAGATTTTAGTGAAAGTAATTGGATTATATTTGGGATTATTGAACCGTTACTGTTCACATGTTGTCTAAATTGGACATTTATAATACCTAGGTTTTGAAGTTGGAGTAGATTCAGTTTCTTGTAGATAAAGATGGAAGTAGGTATCTATTTAATGTAGTGATATGATATTTTCTATTTGAACTCTCCTATAAATTGTATTAAAATCCAATGCTTTCACTGTCCAGGTAGATCAAGTAGCTAGTTAGTCTTTCAATTAATTCTTTCCATATCACTACATAGTATAAAATAAAGTCGTCTCTGTTTCGTGTCTGTTTGTCTGTATGCTTAAATCTTTAAAATTACGCAACGGATTTTGATGCGGTTTTTTGTAATAGGTAGAGTGATTCAAGAGGAAGGTTTTTATGTAAAAAAATCCCGAAATTCCCACGGGAACGGGCACAACGCGGGTAAAACCGCGGGGCGCTGCTAGTCTATAATAATCTTATGATCCTATAAAACAGATTCTAGACTTGAACTACCTTTACACCAGCTAGAATCTTCTATTTCTTGGTCTAAATTGTGAAGAAAATTGAAGCAGTTATTGTAGCGATTATGTTAAATTGAACTCATTATCAAGTACCTTTCAGTTTCATACCTATTTGTGTCACTCAAGATAACGCTTGTCAGAATAGTTAAAAGTTTCTGTATGTAGGTAGTGTGATCATCATTTATCTTCTTATATTATTATTGTTTTACTAGCAGCACCCCATGGTTTTGTCTATTCCTGTGAACATTACAAGATCAAAAAATCTATAATCTTCCTTTAGGTTGAGGTTATCCTATACTAAGAGCATTATTCCGGTAGATAGTGTAGATATTAGCACAACAAACTCTTCAGTTTCAAAGATAAAGTGGCTAGGTTGTAACTATGGTTGGTTATGTTAACCACATGTGTGTATGCTTTTTTCTACCTACATTGAGAATGTTATAATCTGATTAATTTGGTAACATTGTCTGACAAACATTTATAGTTTTTTTGTAATTTAGACTTGATTAAAAATACTTTGAAATACATAGAACACCTATTAACTATTTCCAGCTATGTTTAACATTACTTAAGTAGTTACATGAGTATAATGGTAGAGATAATGATTAATTTGTGTATCAGTATTTTATGTTCAAGGTACAAGCTAGTAGATAACTTGGAAAATAGTTGTTATGTTTTGATTATATTGTATATGTTATGTTAGCATATATTTTATGCATCACTACATAGTCACTACATAGTATAAAATAAAGTCGTCTCTTTTTCGTGTCTGTCACACTGTTTGTCTGTCTGTATGCTTAAATCTTTAAAATTACGCAACGGATTTTGATGCGGTTTTTTGTAATAGGTAGAGTGATTCAAGAGGAAGGTTTTTATGTAAAAAAATTCCCGAAATTCCCTCGGGAACGGGCACAACGCGGGTAAAACCGCGGGGCGCTTCTAGTAACTTATAAACTGGTCTGATCAATAATGATATGATAATTATTAATGTTTTATCTTACTTTGATGTGGGACAGTATATTTAGGTTACGAAAAAAAAAAGTTTCACTGTAAAGAAATAGGTATCTGTACCTTATTTACTTAAAACTATACCAATTCATTTGTATTAACATTTTACAATGTATAAATTTAAAGCTGTCTTCAACTAAAGAAATTTTTCATAAGCAATGAAAAGGCCCATCTAAAGGTCAATAACAGAGAATTGATTACCAATTAAATATACCCCAATTAAAACAACATTAATAATGACTGGTCTTTGTCTGATAATATATGTGTCTAATTAGTCGAGACAATGTAGACTGAATCAGAATACTTTTCGTCGTAAGCATGATTAGTGTGTTTTCGCGTAACATATTTGAATGTGATATAAATAGAGGAGTTAGGTGCAGCGTAGATGCGCGGGCGGCGATGGCGTAGCGACCTAGCGACTGCGTAGCCGCTACGACCGGTTAGCACACAGTTGCGACACCGCCTGCAACGATCGTGGCTTCCGTAATTGCATTGTCTACTCGTGATGTAAATATTAATGATAATTGTACTCGTTTATCTACAATTTAGCCATCGAGGTCGCTTTTACTTTTTTTCTTCCAATATGCGGTTTTTTGTTTTATTTTTGATGAATACTAGGTTATGAATATAGTTAAATTTTTATTGGCTTTGAATTTAGCTGAACAAAAGCATGTTTGAATAACCTAGAATAAACTGATATAAACAATTAGAGATGATGAGAGTTCAATATCATAATTTTTGTTTATTTACCCAACTAAGATAATTATCCTTTACAAACATGCTTGTCCAAGCATGCTAATTATGATTAACTTAATTGATTTTTTATTAACTGAGCAATACCACTTCACCCTGTGCAGCCGAGGGATCTGATAGGCCATTACTGTTTATTTTCATAACACAAGAGAGACATAGTATTGATGTAGTGTATGCGTGGTTGCAGGCGTAGCGCGGCGATAGTGATGGAGGAGTCGGGTCTGCACCTGGAGCACCCGGCGGCGGGCACGTTCCGGCAGCACGTGCTGGCCGGCGACTGGAGCAAGGCGGACCACGACCTGCGCGCGCTGCACGAGCTGCTGCGCGACTCGGCGCACGTGGAGCCGCGCACGCTCGCCGAGATGAAGTTCGTGGTGCTCGAGCAGAAGTACCTGGAGCACCTGGAGGCGGGCCGCGTGCTGGACGCGCTGCACGTGCTGCGCAACGAGCTCACGCCGCTCGGGCACGACACGCCGCGCGTGCACCGCCTGTCCGCGCTCATGATGTGCGGCTCGGGCGGCGAGCTGCGCGCGCGCGCCGGCTGGGCGGGCGCGGGCGTCGCGTCGCGCAGCGCCGTGCTGGCGCGCGTGCAGGCCGTGCTGCCGCCCGCGCTCATGATGGCGCCGGGCCGGCTGCGCGCGCTGCTGGCGCAGGCGGCGCTGCTGCAGGCGCAGCGCTGCCGCTTCCACGCCGCGCCGCGCGACCCCGCCGCCATCCCCTTCTCGCTGCTGGCCGACCACCACTGCTCGCCCGACACCTTCCCCATCCACTCGCTGCAGGTGCTGAGCGAGCATTGCGACGAGGTGTGGTACTGCAAGTGGGCGCCGGACGGGCTGCGGCTCGCCACCGGCTCCAAGGACAACACCGTCATGATCTGGGACTACGACCCGCTCGCCAGGAGACTCGCCTTCAGGTACGCACGACACCACTTTACTCATATTCAGGTTCCAATTGCGTGTGCTGCCTTTACTTGTTTTACTGAGTAATATTTGATATCCTATATTTACTTAATGTTGCAGAAAGTCCCTGGAAGGGCACACGTACGGCGTGTCGTACCTGGCGTGGAGCCCGGACGGTCGCTACCTCATTGCCGCGGGGCCCGAGGACTGTCCCGACCTCTGGATATGGAATATGGAGGTATGGACATATTTAATAAACTTCAGCTACCAGTAGATATCTGAAAATTCTGCCAAATTATTATAATCCACAATACAAAACGATATTAAGGTATACTAAATAACAGTTATTGTTCAAGTTACTAACACCTGAAACATTTTTTCCAGACCGAACAACTCCACACGAAAATGAACCATTCGCAAGAGGACTCCCTGACGGCGGTCGCGTGGCACGTGTCGTCGGACAAGTTCGTGTGCGGCGGCGCGCGCGGCCAGTTCTACCACTGCACGGTGGAGGGCGGCGTGCTCAACAGCTGGGACGGCGTGCGGGTGAACGCGCTGGCGTGCCGCCACGACGCGCGCAGCGTGCTGGCCGCCGACACGCACCACCGCGTGCGCACCTACGACTTCAACGACCTCACTGATCGGAACCTGTGAGTCTACGTCACTCACACTTCAAAACTATACATTATTTTTTGACAAGCCCGTTGGCACAGTAGCAGTGAGAGCGTATACTGTCGGGGGTTGCGGGTTCGATTCCCGCCCGGAGTCAACAATATGTTCAGACATAGTTGTTGGCGACGACGTCTGGGCGTCAATTATATATTCTTATAAAGTATTTGTGTATGTATATGTAGTAGTATCAGTTAATTAGATTCCATAACATAAGCTTAGAGCTTACTTTGGGTCTAATTAACCGTGTGTGAATTTGTCCAGGTATATTTATTTATTTATTTCGGTACACAAACATGGAAAGTGGATATTGTTCTACAATAAATAAACATTAGTAGTACTAACGACCGTACTCAGAGACGTTAAATGCTTCCTTAGTAGAGATTTAATGAATGATTTTAACATGTAATGTATGAAAAATTACGTCAATAGGCTAGTTGACAAAATTTGGAAATTAGTTTAAAACTATACCTTAGCATCTATTTAACCCCAAAAATATATTATTTTAAGAAAAATAGTTTTTTTACGTTAGTATTTTGAGTTTTAAGAAATGAAATTGAAATTGACCGCGAAAAAGGCCAAGACTGTCATGCCATCTTGAATGACGTCACACCTTGCCGAACAGCCGTGTTTGTGTATGAAAGTCAATTGTGTTTTTTAATAAATAATGAATTCCTCGTATTATAGATACTGTATAGTGCCCCAATGTAAAAGTACAACGAAAAAAACGCAAGACAAATTATTCATATACGTTCCAAACAATAAAAAAATACGAAGAAAGTGGTTAAAAATGGCAAGGAGGCAAGATGCTCTTAGGGCGTTTGTCCACCGCCGCCGTCACCGGACCGTCACCGAGAACGAGATTATTTCGGGCCGAGTTTAATATGACGTGACGGCGATCGTTTGTCCACCGCGACCGATTTCGCTGGTTTAGTTTGTTCCAGCTGGCATGCGTGGCATCGCGTTTTCTTCCTTGGTTTTGCCCCACAAACATTCTTAACTTTCTATAACTTTTATTAATGAATAAATATCGTATTTAAATTTTTTGTCCATTTTTATTACAATGCTATATTATGACAATTGATGACAGACAAAATAATAACTGAGCTCGTGAACGGTGCGACGGCGACGGCAGTGTGTGGACAAGTTCATACGTGTTTTGTATTGCCGGCACATCGGCCCGTCAAAATCTCGGGCCACGTTCTTGCGGTCACACCGATCTACTCGCAATTGACGCGGTGACGCGGTGACGCGGTGACGGATGTGCGGTGGACACGCGGCTTAAGTAAATGTATCTACCGCTACTTCGGCGCCGTCATCTAGTTCTCGGACGTGACGGTGACGGCGGCCGGCGGTGGACAAACGCCCTTACTTTATCAACGAATTCCACAATGTATGTATAGTCGATTTCTTTCGCATTGGTGAGACGTACAAATAAATATGGCCGATTTTCTGACCAAGGATAATATAGAGGTGAAGAGAAAAAAAATTGTGATGGGGTAAGATGGAATGAAATGATTGATTGATTGATACATTAGCCACGGAGGTAGGAGTTCATAATATTTTTATAGCATTGCTAGTTAATATTCTATATTAAAATATGACTGATATAAATTCAGAAGTTGCTTAATGGCTGACATAGTATCTGTTCATTGGTTTATACATTAATTAAGTTAATCTGATAAAAAACCGCGAATTGCTGTCAGTCGTATAATATCCTACTATCCTATCCTATTAATAACACACCAAATAACTAAACAAATCGAAGTCCAGAGAGAAAGCCAAGTTGTTAAGGAAATCGAACACAGAGGAGCACCCGTAACGTACGACATCAAGCAAACGAGACGAATGACGAACGAAGCATGGCGGCTGACTAGGTTTCGGCCTGTCTTGCCAGCACAATGACAGTTCTTAGTTAACCGACAGTGGCAATACCGCTTAATTATCTATCTCAAAACTGAACATACAATAAAAAATTAATCGCTTTATCGCTAGTATATTAACGTACGTTGCTAGTATATTTAATTAAAAATAATGTCGTGAGTTTTCAAAGTAATACGATGATTTATTTTAATTTGCCTGTTAGAAACAAATCACTGCAATGAACGGTGCGAGTGAGTTGAAAAAGTTCAATCAATCGATCACTTCACTATACTATCTGTATTTTCACAACCTCACTTTTTTTCTTTTTGTTAAAAATATGATGTTGAAAATTAATAAAATTCATGAATTCCGTGTTTAGAACTTAGGAAAAAGTGTATAGTGTGTGGCAAACTATTGATATTGATCGAAACGTGTGTAGTTTAAGATAAATACGTGAATTTCGTAAAATCAAAGGTTTGATCACATCACATGAATTGCCAAAAAATTAGAAATCTACTATACAACGTAGTTTTGTCAGAGGAGTGACGTCACGCTTCTCTGATTGGTGTTTAATGTCACGTGATTAAACGCCTCATTTTGTCGATTTTATTTTCCAAAAATATTATTAATCTTTTATTATTTTTGTAGCAAAGTTGATTATTTATTTACTAATTCTCATGGTTAATCATTAGAAACTAAAAGCCATCCGATTCATTCTTAGTGGAAACAAGCCTATTGCGTGCGGTAGTTAGACTCATATAACCAGTTAATAACTATCTTTAATATTATAGTATTCAAGAAGAGCACGCGGTAATGGCGATGACGCTGAACGCGGCCGACACCATGGTGTTACTCAACGTGGCCAACCAGGGCGTGCATCTGTGGGATATACGTGAGTTCATCAAATCACTAGCAGTGCCTCGGGGTTTTATCCAAATTCTACCCGTTTCTGAGGCAATTTCTAAGACCATTAGCCAACTCTTGTTTGACAATTTTTTTCTTTCTGCCAAGATCTAAGAACATTCTGATAAGTCCAGCTTGTCAATTGATTTTTTTGCGGCTTAGATCTAAAATCATTATGCCAAGTATAGTTTGAAATTATTTTTTCGTCTAATGTCGAAGATCATTCTGCCAAGTCTAGCTTGACATTTATTGGAACAAAGTTCCTTATCGCGCGTTGCGAAAGGGGGCTAGACGGAAAAAATGGTAACGACATATTTTAGGCCAGAGAGGGACAGACATAGAAACTTGCGCACGCCAGAGAGAGACAGACAGAGAAACTTGCGCACTCCTGTCTCTCTCTCTCTCTCTCACTCTCTCTCTTATAGAAAGCAAGCTTTCTGGAGTGCGCAAGTTTCTCTGTCTGTCTCTCTCGCGCATGTTTCTCTGTCTGTGTCTCTCTTGCGTGCGCAAGTTTCTCTGTCTGTCCCTTTCTGGCCTAAAAAATGTCGTTACCATTTTCTGTCTAGCCCCCTTTCGCAACCCGCGGCATGTTTCTCTGTCTGTCTCTCTCTGGCGTGCACATGTTTCTCTGTCTGTCTCTCTCTCTCTTATAGAAAGCAAGCTAGATATTTTCGTTTCGTCTTTCTATTTCGCATTGAACAGTGTGGTGTCGCGACGATTATTTTTGTAGATAATAAATAAACTTCGTTCCATCCGGGTGTCCCTTGACACCTCTCAAGTTTTCTTTTTTTCGGCGAAAAAATGTAAGATCATTCTGCCAAGTCTTGCTTGACATTTGGTTTTTTTTTCGGCTAAGATGTAAGATTATTCTGCCATGTCGAACTTGACAATTTGTTTTTTCTTGGCTAAGATGTGTGTCTATTATACCAACGTTTGCCTAATTTAATAATGTACGTTACAGGTGCAAGAGCGCTAGTGCGTCGTTTCCGCGGCCTCAGTCAAGGACACTTTACAATACACGCGTGCTTCGGGGGCGCGCACCAGGACTTCGTGGCTTCGGGAAGCGAGGACAATAAGGTGAGGCTGTAGAAGAGTGGAAAATGGTGCTAATGCGGTCAACCGCACATCAATATGTTGTAACGAAAACTAGGCAACCAGACATAACCAGATAAAATTCATTATTCACTGAAAAAAACATCATCAAATGACAAAGCTGAGCAAAGCCTAATCAATTGATTGACAACTTGTCGCCAATAGTTATGAGTAGGTTTTACTTGATATGTCATGTGAGAGTCCACTTGACACGTGCCGTGGCCTGCAGGTGTACATCTGGCACATCGAGGGCGAGGAGCCGGTGGCGGTGATGTCGGGGCACACGCGCTGCGTCAACGCCGTGTCGTGGAACCCCGTGCACCACGACGTGCTGGCCTCCGTCTCCGACGACTACTCGCTGCGCCTGTGGGGGCCGCGCGCGCGCGCAGGTGAGCCCCGACACCCTCACTTACACGATACTTACTTACAAGAAGAGGCGTCACCCGAAAAAGTGGGATAATGGAAGGGATTTTTACTCCTTTTACAAGTTTGCACTCAAATATGTTCGCGTGTTTGTCATTGCTGACTATTGACATAACATTTCTTAATTGCAGATGTTTCCAGCGACGGCCAAGGTACACGACCAACACGAACATAATAACATAACGAATGGTAACGTAACTGTAACACATAACTAACATCGAGTAATCGGTATTGTCACTGTTGTTGGAACGCATACTTATCGTTATTTTACTCAATAATCTTAACAAGAAACCGTTACATGTATTATAAACTGTGGATAACATTATGAATGCGCTTGAAACTTACATAATCTAAATCTTGGACATTTTTCTTCAGTTTTGACAGATGATTCATGCCATTTTACTCTAATCAAGCAGCCCCCAATTCAAAAATGTTTTTTATGACAATAGTTTTCAAAAATATCAAAGTAAGTAAATATGTACAATGTGATGATTTAAGATTAGTTATGTTGGCGACGAGTGCATTTTAAGCCATTTTTAACTGTAAGGGTTTTGATTTAATGTCCAAACTTCTTGATGTTCCAAACTTTACTATCCCTTAACAATTTATTTGGGGATTTCGGTACTACAGTGAAGTAAGAAATAGTCAAGAATATTGGATCAATCTTAGAGTTTAGATAAGATAATATCAATGCAATATACAAATTGTGCTCATACAAATAACAGACACTGTTTTACTTAACCAGGATTTACATTAGTTAGCGCAGATAAAGACTGTTCGCTCAATAAGTCGTAACGTAACGATGTGAAACAAAATTGACCAAATTAGAATAAAACAACAGTGACTAGTAATTTTAAACATTAATTTGTTTTAGTCGCAATAGTCCAATAGAATTTAGTTTGTCTTACAATTGAATGAAACGAAAG
The DNA here is from genome assembly GCA_963082685.1 of Cyclophora albipunctata. Lineage (NCBI taxonomy): Eukaryota > Metazoa > Arthropoda > Insecta > Lepidoptera > Geometridae > Cyclophora > Cyclophora albipunctata. The sequence continues at coordinate 2,339,825 of OY720119.1, forward strand.
TAACATGTTATGACCCAAATTGAAAGAGTGAATGAACGTTCGGTATCGTTCGTTCAATGAAATATATACTCATGTGTGTTGTGGACGCAAATTGAGAGTATGGAGTTGTTACAAAATTACCGATTAGTCTGTAGACAATATTTTTATAGATAGAGCCATAAACTAAACCACGCTCCAGTCTTTCTTTCGGTTTACCAGCCAATCACGAGCGTTGCTCTATAGTGTGTCCTGTTTATGGTACTATCTCAACAACCCAAATCTAAATCTACAGCGAAATTGGTAAATTAACGAGTGAACTAGAATTTAAGTATAAGAACTGAAAAAAATTGTATGATTAGATTTATATAAACGTAAGAAAATTATATTATTGGACTTAAAATTTTACTGAAATTAGATATATCTATCGGTGGGCGTGAAATTATTATAAGTTGTATCGGTTTTTTTTTTAATTTCGAAAATGTATTTGTTTCGCGTTTCGAGTTCTTCAATTGTGGTTGGGGGAGCAGAGAAATTATAATGTAAAGGGAAGCAAGTGCAATTGTGTGTTGAAGTAATAACAGTGTTGGTAGCTAGATAAGACTGCGCGTGACCAAAATTGGTATGAATCTTACGTGGTTTCAATTGTTTTTATATTGACACAGTGGCGCCCGTAGGTCACACGCGGTCTTATCTAGCACCAATGTAGTGGTGAGGACGCATCGCCATGCGGCTCTTATTAACTAATAATCTAACATTATCATTATATTAAGGACGTAAGATTGAATTTAGAATGGGAACAATCTTCCCTCCATGGCGGTGGTATTGATTATTGATAGTCTGTGGTGGCACAAGTCATGGAGGGGGTTGTCAACACTGTACTCTCACTGCGCGCGTCATTCGGACCTTCTCTAGAGTAATATATATAAGTCTCTCGATTTAACTTAATTAAGACTAATTTAATGATTCGAAGTAGAGACTAGTTGAGAGCTTACTCGGTACAGTTTGAGCTACACGTCTGTTCACTACGGCTTCCACGGATCGATGTACTTATGTATATAAAGCCTTACACATATTGTAGTACTTATTCGTAACGCCAGTTGGTATGAGCTCTCAAATAACGCTCTACTGTACAGAGCTAATTGTATTAGCTCACAGCTCTATTTTTCTACCGTTATCTGATGAGGTTATTTTGACGAATCGTACTTTCTAATGCTCCAGTTCAAATCGGTGAAAACAATGTTTTTGCGGCTATGAGGAACCGATTTGAGCTCGAGGGAGTGCCGTGCTTATATTTGATACACGCATATCTGGTGTGAATTAAGACTGTATGGTCCATGGTGTCCGTGTCTATATTACTTATTGATAGTTAGGTATAGCGCATACCGCATCGAACTAACCGAGCATTACGTCGAGTGTACATGTTGAATCACATTACCTCTCTCAATATTAGTATGTTTTGCAATCCGGCAATCTAGTTAATAGCTAAACGCTTTCAAGAACTCGCGGGCAGATCGACCATCGTGCTTTTTGCTTTCAAGCGAATTAAAATTATGTGTCCGACCCCATTTTGTAAGCTTATTCTTTTTGAGGTTTCATTTATTTGTATAGGTTTATTTAGTTTAATGATTCGCACAAAGCCTTGAATTTACTGCGTGTGGCTTAACCTAAGTGTAAGTTCGGAGGCCTCGGTTATGGGGAGTGGTTGGTGGAGACTTTATCATTATGGTGTGTGGTGTGCCGAGGTGTGACCGGTACAGTCGCACGCAGCGCCCTGCCCGGGGTTCCGACATGTAATACCAGGCAATAATGTGTGCGTGAGTGTACCTAGCAAGTACAAACGAGTGTAGCGTGGAGCACTGGCTGCGAGGGACACCTCCGTCCCGGTTTCAATTGTTATAAATATTATATCAATAAATTTTTTATTGTAAACTAATGAGTTTTTTATTTCACTGTTTAGTTTTTAGCATTCCTTCTTATCAAAGGTACCATAGAAGTGGAAGACTGCCTCGGCGTTAGTCTTTGTATTATTTCTTTCCTCTTGACTTATAAAATTATCAGAACTTGTGCTCTAGTTTTCAGACCTGTACTTTGCATCTTATTACATTTCACAGACATTTATTTTCGCACTGAAGGCGATTTGTGGCAGATATATAGATAAGCCAGTAACAAGCCTAACATGAAATAAATATTTTATTAACATAACGTAATTCACTTATTCCTATAATCTTACAAGCTATAAGTTGGCTGTTCCATTCTTCTCAACCAGCTCCAATAAGGTATGTAACGATGTGTCAAAGAGCTCGCATCTGATCGGCATCTCCAGGGAATAGAACGGGTTCTTGAGAGCATAGTCCGAGTATAATTCATATATTCTTTTGAGTACCACTTCTGGGCCTTGCATGTTTGGATCTGTCACTATTATGAATTTTACTCCTGAAAATAGAATACATGGGAATTAGTAAGATATAAGTGTTTTCAGTTTGAGACACAATGATCAACAAATTATTTTCTTCCTGAATTTAGCTTGGCAATCCAATTAAATGTTAACAATGTCTATGAATTGCAAAAAGGCTGCCACTTTACATATAGCAGCCAAATTCTTTTGACTCTTAATAATCTGTGTACTGCTAGCTAATCTGAGTTGGATCATGTCATCATAAATAATATCTAATGCTAATCACATACTACTGGATTTGACTTTGATAGGAATTTGCAGTGCCATTGAACTTTTACCTGTCAATGTTTGGAAGCATGAAAGTTTGAATGTATCTGCAGTAAGACACTCTATCCCCGAAGACTTGGGCACTGGACTGAGCTGGCTGGCGAGTGCGAACAGCGGGTAGAACATACTGGCCAGGACTATCTTCTCATTGGTGGTGGCTCGCGCTCGGCCAAACTTCAGACTTAGTGGGTAATTTTCCTGAAAATTTCATTATTAGAATAATTAAAGAAAACTTACCTAGTAACAGCTAGGTACTAGGTAGATTTATAATTTAAGAATTGCTAAGATCTTCTTGGTAAGTATGTTATATACATATACATAAATTGCATTCTTGATGCCTTTCACAGTCAACATAAATGTATGTAACTGGTCAAAAACAATATTTATAATAGGTTCATAGGTTGACTATGTTGTGATTTGCATTTACCTTCTTTTCTATGACTTCAAATACATCTCTACCGTCTTCTGTCGTACATCCAGTCACTGGAGACCCGTTTACAGACAGCAATACATGTCCAACTAGAAGCAAATGAGAACTAATTAAAGACCTCGAAAAAATTGCGACGCTATCACAAAAGGATGATCAAAACTACTACTGTCGATTATAAATACATTATTTATTATTCACCATTTATGCCATCTCTTTGTCCAAATGCAACTACAACCTTCTTATTTTCGTACTGCAGTTTGATATCTAACGGGAACCCAAATGTTTTCTCCGTTTCTACTCGTGGAATGTTGTGGTCGTAATTGTATATTAGACCGCCGGATTTACTGACTATATACACACCGTAAATCACCATTGTACTAAATTTATTGTACTTAAAAGCTAAGGTTTGAAAGTTTTTGGTTTTTATTTATTTACTGAAAAAACAACAAACACCTCCCCTTTGCTAGAATTTTGGAATTTATTTGGAATACTGACGGACGGACGGAATGTCAATAGTGACACTGACAACTAATGACAGTTAGTGTAATGACATTACTAGATTCATTCGCAAAGAAAGTTTTATGTTTTATCCATTTATCCGACTTAAAAAAGGTGTTTAGGCTTAGGTGTTAAAGCCTTGGAAAGCACAGACCACGAACCAATAGAGGGTTTAAGCTAGTTGATAGTTTAATATGCTTTTGTGGTCTTAATTTTTATCAATGGAAAAAATAGATAGGGTAGTTACTAAAAATTAAATTAATCTCGATCATAACGTACTGTGATTATATGTTGGTTAAAACTAGGCTGCTGGTTCTTGATAATCAGCGGTGGGCCTTTAATCTCAGTGACTAAAACCAGTTTTGAAATTCTTATGACATTGGAAAAGTTGAATTTAGAATGCAGTATCATACCGCACTATTATGCGCTATAACTATACCTAGCTATTATAAAATATATCTTGCTACCTAAGTCTATATTTAACCACTCGCTTATAATAAGTAAAAATAAGTCTCATTTACAATATAATCTATTAAGTACGTACCTATACACTGAACCTAACTTGGGTTTTCCAGATCGTTTGTTTGCGACCTATGGTTAGTTACCTAGTTAGTCGAAGGCCGTCGTGTGAGCTTCATTTGTAATTCTGAGGTTGAAGCTTGTGGTTTGCATCACAGGTGGTTTTTAACCTACGGTCTACAATAGCTCAGGATAAAGATCGGTGGCAGGCCTGTAGTCTCTGCCTTACAGTGGGAAGTTACAATAAGCTTGTATAATCCCATACATTCCATTTATTGAATATCAATGGTATATTTTTATTTACATACCTGATATAGAAAAGTAATACTTAGGTTGATTTAGTCCGAGAAAATTATGCACATGAAAAAATACACAAATTTACACACTACACCACATTAACGATAAGTACCTAAGCTAAGCTAGCTATCTATAGAACAAAACCTAACCCAGCAAACTAAATCTGACAAAACCATCAAAGTAGGTACATCACATCACAATAAAATCACAACCAACTCAAACAGATGCAAAATGCAAAACAAACACAAGTAAAGCTTGCATCTACACACCAGACGTTCCAAGAAAACGTTTTCCTCCTGCGACGATGACGCCGCGTGACGAGTTGGTACTACGTCACGCATATGACGCGTATTCGCGAATAAAAAGCTATGTATCACAGCCGCGGACGCCCTAGTGTTCCACTGAGGGGCATCAAGAGAGCACCCTGGCTCCCAGACATGCTTGCATGGAGACTGCGCCGGCATCCGCGGCGCTCCAAGATTACCCCGATTCGGATTCCGATGATACAGTGCCCGCTGGTAATTTGTGTTCAAGTGTTTATTATGGGAATATGGTTTTGTGTTCAAGTGAAGTGTAAAATGTGCTAAAGGAATCAGGAAGTATTTTAGTTGGTAAATAGTGTGTGTAAACAAACGGTACTTTTTAATGCCTAGGAGTTGAGAAGTCCTATCTATTATAATAAGGAGTAGGGAATCAATAGGTTACAGTTTTGTGTGGTTGTTATGGTTACTTGTTGAATTTTAAATTTTTTGATTTGTGAAACGAAACGGCTTTTTGGTTAATTTTTGTTTTCTTTAGGTCGTACGTTATTTTAGTAATTCTTTGCCATAAATATGGAACCTTGTAGTATCTACCTTCATAATATTGGGTGCACTGCAGCAAAATGAAAGAAATATTCTCAAAATTCAAGATTTGTCTACATATGAAAACTTCCAAAAGACCTTTACCTAATTTACCAGAACTGTTGGCAAATGTACAAATCATCCAAGGGCCATTTTTCTTATACGAGACAAAACATTTATGAAAACCGTAAACGTAGTTTCAATTCAAAATGAGCAGTGTTCGCTTAAACTTAAGAAACCAGCATTAACGAAAACTTGAAAAAAAATGTATCCGTTAATTTTCATCGTCGGTCCATTTACATGTTATCTTCCAATAGAATATTGTTTATGAAAAGGTTTTCACTGTAATCTTCTCTATCATATACCGCCCGCCCCCGTCGGCACGCGTTTTATTTTGGCCTAACGTTGCTCGGTGCAGGTTCTACCTACTTTAGCAATCTATTAAATAAAATTAGCATCCCGTTCCCGCGGGAACTTCTGGATAAAATGTATCCCATGTGTTATTGTGATGTATAACCTATATTACTGTACATTTTCATTCAAATCCGTTCTGTAGTTTTTCGTGAAAGAGAACAAACATACATACACATCCATCCTCACAAACTTTCGTATAATTTATAATATTAGTGGGACTATACATATTAATCCTTGGGTAGGTCCCTGCAGTATATTTTAATACATTCGATTAGATCGAAAGTTTTAATTCCAAACTTATAAATACGTTACCGACATCCTGAAATTATTATACCCATATTTTTTTTCCAACTATGGGTAACGTCCCACTGCTGGGCAACGGTATCCTCAAACGCCTTCCACCCTCACTTCCTTCACGTGATTCGGTTCAATTGTGAGACCGCGAAGTCGGTAAAGGATCTATTATCAATAGATATTTATGGTAGTAAACTTTGAGTTAGAACTTCGTTTACGGATACACTTCGCTTTTATTTTTCATGTGCCCGTTCCCGTGGAAATTTCGGGATGAAAAATAGCCTATAGCCTTCCTCGATAAGTGGACTGAAATAATTTTTCAAATCGGACCAGTAGTTCATGAGATTAGCGCGTTCAAACTAACAAACAAACTCTTCAGCTTTATAATATTTTTATCTGACGTTTCGGCTCCTTTACAGGAACCGTGGTCACAGAAGGCGAAGTGTCCTTAAACGTAGTTTAAATTCAAAATGAGTAGTGTTCGTTTAAATATAAGAAACCAGCTAGTAAACTTGTTTTAAGGAAATCTTTAAGCCCCTATTACTTGCAGACCCGGAAAAGTGGTGCGCCCGTGACGTGGTCCGCTGCGTGCGGTGGGTGTCGCGTCAGTTCAGCGTGCAGGCGCCGAGACGACACCTGCTGCCGGACTCCGGGGCGGCGCTGTTGGCTCTCAGTGTCGACCAGTGGGTGCAGGTGAACATCTGATACTTACTTCTTCGTAAACATAAGAGATGGGCTCTTGTTAGAGTTCTTTCCACTTTTCTCTATCTCTTTCCATATCATAAACATACTGTTTTTTATTTTTTTTATCCTATATTGTCCCACTGCTGGGCAAAGGTCTCCCCCAAGCATCGCCAACATACTTATTAACTATAAAAAGATCCGAGTTTTTTACGAGGTAACTATTTAATAATCTGTGGTATGGGGCAGTAAATAAGTACATAGGGAACTTTTCAGCATGATCCGACTTCATACGACGGAATACGGAATTATATTTATTACTTTTTGAAAGTTGTCAAAGATGGGCGCATTCTGTCCATACGTTTTCATGCACTTTATAGGTAGGTACACTTTTATCGAAAACGGTTCATACATTGATCATTTTCATTTCAGCCAATATGTACTAAGTATTTACTCTGTAGATCCTTCCATGCTTTAGTGCGATCCAAATGTTTACGAAGCCGTCGTCGCATGTAGGTTAACTATGTATTCAATTCTAACCCAAACCTCTTTTTTCAGGTGTGTTCAGGATGTGAGCAGTCAGCGCGCATATACCACGCGTACGTGGGCCACGCGCACGCAGCGGCCACGGGTAGGCCTCCGCCGCCACCCTTACCTGAACACCAGGCCTCCACATCCACACCTTCTACACCGGAACCTTGTGAGTTTACTAATTACTTAATGAGCCCTGCACTTCCTTACTCACGAATAGGGCTTTCGGTGTAATTGTTGTAAAATCTGTCCAGTCTTTTCAGATCTTTTTATTAGATTGAATTGTCTCGACCGATCTATTTCGATCTACTTATATTTGGTTCTAGGTCCTGGGCATCCACGTGCCTACATACAATTATGAAAAACTAGTCTCAAAAATTATCAAGCCTGCTTGATTACAAACTAATCTAATCTAATCTAATCTAATCAAACGTTTAGAGAGATTCCCTAATTAATGTATTGTGCTCTTGTGCTAAATCATTCATATGATAACATTAAAATAGTTATACAACAATACATTAAAAATATCCTCAATTTACTACTAAAAGGACCATAATAATACTACTAGTGCTGCCACCTAGCGGCAAGCTTTATTAACTGCTCGACGTAAATGGAAAGCGCGCCAAAACTCATGAATGGAGCGGCCATGACTCACGCGCACCATTCATCTCACGGCTACTGAGTCAGCCATTTTCTCGGAAATAAACTATTATCTGCCATAATTTGGTTAGTAATTTAACTTTTAAAGTATTGAGCAATCTAATGGCGCCGCGAGCGATTAACTCTCTTTATCGTAGATACGATTCTTATTCATCTAGTTACCTACTTCGTCCAGTAAGGCAGGAATTATTCTGTTATTCTGACAAAATATTTAATTATTAGGTACTGTTTGTTATACAAAACGAAATTACTTATAAAGAATATTTTTTTGTTATTTGGTCATTATCTCTATTAAATAAGCAAGAGGGGTACCTACCCTCAAAATATAAGCGATTTTCGCAGTAAGCATTGCATCCTTTAATCAAGACCAACTAAGGAACTATTTAGATTCGCTTTAACACAGGCTTTAATGCTGTAAAGCCTCTGGGCACTTGGGTCATTGATCGACGAACTATGCGATCTCTGAATGCACTTTTATTGGCACCCGACTTTTTGTTACATATCGATTCAAGGAATAATAAAAGACAACTTGTACAGGAAAAATTATGTTTATTATTGTATTTAAATGCTTTTGCAATAAGCTGAACTTACATACTGGTTTAATTTTTTAATTAATGCGTAACTATTCTTATCATAGGACATATTTTTTTCTATAACTTTTACACATAGCTTTTACACATTACATCCTATAATCTATTTATTTTGGATTGGCACAAAATGTGGACTAATGTCGTCCATTTTCCAGCCGAAGACGATTGCTTCTGAAGAGGAAAAAGGTTTAGAGAAAGGGTAAGAATGAAATAAAATCACTAAACCTTTTTCCTCTTCAGGAGCAATCGTCTTCGGCTGGAAAATTGACGATATTGGTCCACATTTTGTGCCAATCCAAAAGAAATAGAGTATACCTATATTAATTTCATAGTCACTTTTCAGTTTTTTTGTATATTTTTTAAGCATTTCGGAAAAAAGTTCTAACTATAAGTAATCTCTCCCCAAGACAAATGCTACCATAAAGCTAATCTCATACTATCCTTCCTTATCAGTCCCAAAGGACTTCGGGAATCGATGAAAATGACCCAAAACCCGTTTGGGAGACTTATCACAAAATAGATCGAAGGGTAATGATTTCTCATTGCATAATTCATGTTCCTATTAAGATTCTCTGGGGAACTGGATTTGGGGCTGACCAGAAATATTTACGTTAGTTATCTTAAATTGGTTGTTTAGTTATCTACATAGGTATATCTATGCCTAGGTGAACCTATCGAGGGAACTACTAAGACTGCTTAAGATGACACCTAAAAGAGAGATTCTGCTATATTGTTACTCATAATCTAATCAGGAAAATATAATTGATTTGCTAATAAATCTATTAGCTCGCATGTAATGTCCCATTGCAGGGTAAGGGTTAATCGTAATAAATATAAGTACTAAGTATACAGTAAATACGAATACGATGGTCAATTCACCTCGCTTGCCAACTACGAGTGACCAAGACTCAGATTCGTAGTAAGAAAGCCATGTGTGGAATCCAAGATGACCTATAATGATGTGAATCATTAGGAAATGTCCGCTGGGAAATGCGGGAGATGGCCAAAAATGTGTGAAACATGCGCGGGCGCCGCGGCGCGCGGACGAGCCGAGGTGACGAACTGGGATTACAACATTCCTATCAAGTTTGAGTTGTGTTAAAATGTATATTATTTGATGGTCATTAATTTGTTAAGAAATAAAGTATTACCCTGTAATGTCTGTAAAGGCCTCTCATCTCACCGAAGATATCAGTACGGTGAGATTAGAAGCTGTGCTGATATCTCCTCAGTGTATTGGTAAAGAAGTACCTAAGTACAAAAAAAAATTAATCGGTTTTTTGAAGTCGATTAAAAATGCACAGGCTAAGTCGTATGCATTTCACGGAGACTTTATAACTACTATTGAACTAACACACAAATTGTGACAGTAGAACTTAGAGTTTAGTAGAGTTAAAATGGGTGTATCTAATTTAGTTAGTTTAGCTAGGTACTTTTCTAGGTTTCTTAGATTCAATAAGTATTACTCATACAAAATGTTAAAAACTCAATTATATTTTACGATTATTACAATTCGTCATTCAAACTTAGGCAATAAATTTCGTGAGCCGGATCTTACTGAAAGACTCGTTATAAAAAGTAGTTCAGTTAATCTGATCTGTGACTAAGGTAACTCAAGATGTGCCAACAACAATATCTAGGTGCAAAGAGTATTGTATATCATCGTATACTATACGACAGGAAATGAGTCAGTTATTTACTCGGAAATCGTATTTACTATGACTCAAGAAGTTCCGGATTGACTCAAAATCTTATAAATGATACATTAAGACTGTATTTGCACAGCAATAGTGTTTATGTTACTTTGATAAATAATGATAGTGGTGTCACAGATTCGTAACAGTTACTATGCACAGTGGCGCTAAGAGGCACGTGTCGTCGTGGGAGATGCGATGTGTCACAAATTCTTTGAATTGCGCTAATTTCTTTCAGATTTAGTAAATTGCTGGTGAATCATATTGTTTTTGAAGATAATTTACGGTTTGTTTGTTGCATGTTGCGGCATAATGTAAAAATATAAATATGCTTATATTTTTACATTACCATTGAACAGTCATCATAATAACTATCATTATATATGTAACAAGTTTACATTTGTGTTAGAGATATACCTTAAGACTAGCTACTAAGTAGAGTACTTATGTTGGAGGTACTCTACTGTCAATCTAAAATTGTTGATCCAAAAGGTAAAGTCCTGTAATTCCTGGTTATTTAGCAAAGCTTTTATTAAAAACAGATGCACCCTCTTCGGTTGTCACACACATATATATCGCTAATGTTTGAAGTTAATGCGACCGTGTCACTAATAACAGTAATAACCTTTAAACAAGTTTGTTTATTTAGTTTCTTATTGGTCGGAACTCCTTCTGACACTCCCACCAAGGAATTAAAACATGAAACAAGCAAATAAAGTTGTTCAAATAAATTATAATTATTGTGTCCGCGCTTCGGGTCACCTTGTGCGGTTTGCATTTGACATTATTTATTGATATTTTTAATGTATCGAGTAATCAAATTAATCTTTAGATCCGGCTCTAAGGCGCCTTGCGAATTAAGGGAGGGCTCTTGGAATTTATTTATAAATAATTTATTAAAATTATCTTATTGAATCGATGTTTTACAGTTTCTAAAATGAATGATGAATTTATGATTTAATGCCTATCCAAATACTTACTGACATCTTACTTATTGAAATATTTAGCAATGATCCAGTTGTAGGTCCTAAGCTAAGAAACTAGGCCCAAAATAGGCTTGTAATAGATACATCCATAGATACATACATAGGTAAGATAGAGTCCTCTGATAGGCCATCGAATTAAACGTAATTTGCTCCTTATCTATTAGGCCAGGCATTGTAATTGTAATCTGCAAACTCAGTGCCTATTAACGTTAAGCAGTCGGTCCCGGTTGTTTCAATCATCAGACTATGTCGGAGACATTATGAGGATTAAAAACTCCGACACCAGGGTTGGCCACTAACCTTCTCGAAATTAATGAATGAGAACCTATTTATAAGCCAGACAGACCACCAGAAAGTAGGCATATAACCTCTTAAAATAGCCTACTTAATCATCTAGTTAAAAGCAGGAAACAGGCGTTATGTCATGTAATTCGAGGCTCAATTCTTGGAAGACATCTGTGGTCTGCCTTCGTAGACGCCATTTTAAGATAATCATTGCAATATGGAGACCGCAAATTGGGCGGGCTTATTTGATTTTGGTTGATAGCAACTCCGCCTTGGGGTTTTTATTTTAGGATTATGGTATTGGGTAGTCGAGTCTTAGATTAGGTTCCTAACAGATAATTATAGTTTTGTTATGACTTATGTACCACATTAAAACGGTACTAATCTAAGTCCATATAATTTCACCATGGCAATAGGTATACTAAAATTATCTATATTCTACATAGTAAATGGAAAAGTAACTTGGCCATAGAGCACTCGAACTTCATTACGTATCCTGTTCCTACAAGCCATAAATATAAGTGATCTCTAGACCAAATACACATTGGTTTATTAAATGACACCTCTTAACCACACAACAGTACCGTGCAGTGATTACGCCCTCAAAAGACAATTCATCAACTTGCACCCCGCGGTCACCAGGTCATTTGGTGTCACGTTGATCCCGCCCCACCCCGGGCGGGCCCCGACATTAGCAAGTCAATCCCAGGGGCCCAGCGGGGCGTCCCCGTAGCCTTTGTCCTCGGGGATTTGCAGCGAACTCTCTTCACCCCGGGGTTACGTTACGGGCTTCATAAACGCGACAGTTCGAGTTTTATTATGTTCTTGAAGGGGGTTTGTTTTGATAAGGTAATGCGGATGATTGACGTTATTCATAGGAGAAGATTTAATTTTACTACTGCGGCATACTTGAAACATTCTTGCTAACTGTGCTTGTATGAGATTGTAATCCCTTGTCATAAACACATGAATTATTATTCTTTGCAAGCAAGCTAAAAACAAGATCTGACTTTTGAGATCATTAGATCATTTCAGAGGTCATTAGGCGGTCTAAAATCCAGGTCTCCGACACCAGGGTCGGCCACTAACATAATCGAACTTACTTACTCATTGAGATGATCGAAAATTTATACTCGTGGATTCATAGCCCATTAATTAGCACATTATTCGGACTAGATAGGGATCCGATAGCTTACTTGTGGGAGCAAGCTATTGGGTCCCTATCTTTTCCGAATAAGTCCGAATATATGTAAAATATTTTGCTTCTGGGACGTCTGATTGCCAATCAAAATCTCGTCCTGACAGCCGATAAGTTTCAACATAAACTACATCCGCGAACGTCGACCTACCAATCCACAGACTATTTTTTACACTCTAAATTACATAAAGTATGAATCACCCATTTCTCCGGCATTCCACCTGTTTCGATCAAGATGCTTTCACATTCCCGCAGCCAGCGGCTCCTGACTCATCCGCTAGGAATGTGGCTCCCATGAGAATATCCACTTCATTACCTACCTATATTGTCCTATGCGTGTGATTTAGTATGGTTTGTGTTAGATTCAAAGTGCTGTATGTGAGGTCGTCAAGGCCATTGCGGTTTCTTTTGCAACGTGGGCTGTAATTGTTTTTGTTTGTTGTGTAGACACCGACTGGTGTTTGCTTTTGTGGCGCCGACATTTTAGTAAAATTTAAAAAATTGCTCTTGGTTTAATATAAATAAAGTGTTTACAAAAGGTATGTTGGATATTTAAGTATGTTGGATGAATGAAGGGCAGTGATAATGCACATTACCTTTACTTATACAAGACTTATATCGACTTTTGTCTAATCTATTCTCAACCTAAACGTAATTAATGAAAGGCTTCAGTTAAGCTTTCGGGATGCCCAATCTTAAGTGTCGTTAAGTATTTAAGAACGTTACTTTATTATTTTTAAACCAATTACTTAGATACTCTAATTATTAAAAAAATACATGAAAATATCTGTATTATGTTTTAAAAAATCGAGTTCAACGCCAAGTGCCAACATACCAATGAACATTGTATTAAAACACTTTCAAACACAACCTCTTTAGAATTCAGTATTCCTATCAGCCAGCTGCTAACAGTACTGTTCATGGTATACTAACGTTGACTCCTGACTGCTCCCGGTGCAGTGGGCGGCGCTTCAGAGGCCACTCCCAATGGACGCTCCGCCTCTACCTCTTAAGAGGGAGTGTGGGTTAAGTAACGGGCGGCAGCGGAGTTAAAAGCTGTATTGAGATCGGGATCAGATATATTTAACAGGGTAGCGACGTGAAAAACGTAAAAAAAATAATTAATAGCTTGTAATTGTTCTATCTGCGTCGGCTATTGTTTGGGAAGGAATACATATTTGATCTTCGTTGTGGTATTCATTAACTAGATAGAAGTACACATAATTATGTAACATATTGAGCCTCTTGGTTACTGAAGCTATAAGTAATTATGTTTTAATAAAATTAAAATCATCATGACTGATTTTTCAACCAAAGACAGCTACTTCCATTGAGGAAAAGGGTTCAGTGATGGGGTAACCCTTAATCGGGTCGAACCCAAAAATCAGTTTTTCATGGTTTAATTATAAGGTCTATGGTCATAATAAATAAATAACTATATCTTTGAATGGCATGAAGCCTTCGTCTGGAAAATCGACATTAGTCCACAATTTATATCTCTTAAGAAAAGTAGAGTAGAGTGTAAAGTGAGGAGGAACGAGGGAATGCTTCGAGTACTTTCTGCGAAATCGAATCAGACCCAATAAAACGAAGTATTTACGCACCATTAAATACGTAAAATAACTACATTTAATCGTTACTCCTCTCGCCAACTTCTTTCATATTGCACCAACCTAACGTTTCGTAGAATCGCTCTGCGGTCGCTATAATTTATACTCTCTTACGTAGGATTACGTCTGCCGCCAGTGGATCGCAAAACATCATCCTCTTTATTAATATAATAATAATACCTAGTGCAAAATGGCTGAACTAATCATTAATTAGTCGCAGTTTTACCGTGAAATATATAGAGGTCGTTATAGACACCTTTTGGAAATACCCAATAGGTTTTATAGGTCTTAATTGTTTTGTTGGAATGGTTAAATGGAGAATAAAATATATTTAAACTCTCTATCTATGCAATGCAAAGAAGCGCTGATGAAAGATTATTTTGGATTGTGGATAGTTCGATTAATAAATAATTATTGCTACTCATGTATTGGGCGGATTTTATAACTTTATTAAATAAAGGCCCGACTACTCAACTTAGTTTAAATATTGACAAAATATAAGTTTAAGACGCCCGGTGACATAATGATCATTGTATTAATCATTTTGTCTCTTAAAAACTTAAAGGTGTACCAATTGTTTTTCTTCATTCTCATTGCACATGATTACCGTTATATTGCCCTGTGATTCCGAACGCTATCAATAATATACTTACCATGATAAGCCCATTTAATAGCATATTGCCCTACGATCGCAAGGGCGCGGTGTCAGGGCGGGCGGGCCGCGGCAGGGCGCCATGCATTATGCATGCGACGCCGCTCGGATTCAAAGATACATTACTTTTTTTTTCATTAAATGATAATGTTTGGTTAAATTATGTGTACTTTATTGATTAACGGGATTGTGTGAGAAGTTAATGTACGTGTGAAGTTCCTAGACAGTGATAGAGTAAATTTACTTTAGTATTTATTTATTAAAACCAATTTGTTTTCGTTGGGCTACGATACAATAGATGTTTAAAAATTTATCAAATAAAATAACGCTTGCAAAACCAAATCGGTAGTTAGGTTTAACACCCTGATCAACGATCCAAAGAGATAACCAATACATTTTTTTTTTCAAGAAAATCTTAAATGTTAATTATTGAAGAACTATAATTTTTTTGTATCATGTACTTACTATATGGTCTGTATTTTTATCAGAATGTATTTTTTTACACACAATTTGACTCTTAATAATCGTTCACAAAAGAAGATCAAATGAAACAATGAAATGAAAGCTCACACAATCAGATAAAGGGGTTAAACAAGATATTAGGGTAGTCCCGCCCTGCAGGGCGCGGCGAGGGCGGCGCATCGCCACTTCCGCCGCCACTCGCACGTTTCCGGTCCCGAATCCGCCCGTATATCCGGATTACAAGAGTACCATTGTGTTTAAAAATTAAAGTGTTTTTTAAAATGTTATTGTGATTGAATTGCTCTATTTTTTGAGAGAATAATTAAGGAAAATTGAGACTTTACTGTAATTTGGTTTCAAGATTATTGAAAAGTGTGACAATATCTGTGAAACAGTCTCCGTCTAAAAATCGAATACCATTAATAAAAACTCTACTATTATTTGTATAAATACTGGAATTCAGGAAAATTAATTTGAAAATAGACTTAAATAATAAATCCTTAATTAACAACGAAAAGATCAGTGAAGTGACAGTACGAAGGTCTTTGCCCTGCAGTGGGACATTCATGGCTCAATAAAGTAAAAAAGAAGTGTTTTAATGTAACAATGTTCGATACAAATAGATGTGTGTGAGTGCGATGCTGTGGCTCAGTCCGGCGGACCACCGACGGATACAACACTTCTACCACGGTTCGTACACAGTGGGCTCGACAATCCATACTATATAATATTTAAAGAAATAAAAATTGTAATTTTGTTTGTTTGTTTATGCGGGTTAATCTCCGGAAAAACCAGTCCGATTAGAATAATTATTTTTGTAATGAATAGCGACATTCAACGGGAAGGTTATAGGCTATTTTTTATCCAGAAATTCTTACGAGAACGGGCATAATGTGGGTAAAACCGCGGGGCGCTGCTAGTGGGCAATAAATACCGTGTGTCGTGTATCATCGAATCGTTGAACCCGTTTCTGTAGGAAGTTAGGAATTAGAAGTAACCCAGTATCTTTAATGGAAATAATAAACTAACGGCACCCTGCGGGTTTACCCCCCGATGTTTAATTTACAATGGGAATTTTGTAATGAAAATTAGCTTATAATTTTCTTATTGAATATGGCTGTCCATTACAAAAAGGATTTTTCAAATTCGAGTGATATTTCCGGAGATTACAGCGTTAAAACAAAGCAACCCGTCCTCCGCGCAAATGAATTACGAATTAAAAAGCAAGCCTCACCGAAGACATTGTCACGTATTTAATCAGGTACATAACTCGTATATGATTAACATAATGAAACTGCAGTGAAAAATCTCTGCCATTGAATACCGAGGTGTTTACTGTACTCTTATCTTTTTTGTGCCCTCTACTAACCTCTTGCTTACAAGCAATAAAGATACTTACATAGATGGAGAAATCTGTCAAAATGTTAGGTCCTACCTTTAATAACCTTTTAAAACTTTAATCAGGGCGAACCGAACCCTAACACTATCTCACAACCTGAGCACTTTTTTGGTACACTACTGAAAAACTATAACGCCTATTGATTTGTGCTTTAAAATGGTAATTTAAATTCATATTTACATGTGTTATCAGTCAATTATGTTTCTTGGATAGAATATTATAACTACGCGAGTCCGCCCAAAGCTCGGCATTTAGCTAGTTTAATATTGTAATGGCGTTATAACTTTTTACACGCCAAATGCTTCCTTAGTAGAGATGTGTTGTGTCGATTCAATGGTCGTCTCCGAGTGTGACATTAAATCTTTCATCTTCTTCATCGAGTGGATGGTCAACCTGACCAATCCTGGTGTCAGAGTTATTGAGCCAAAGGCCTCTGACATGGCTCATGTAACGACTACTATCCGTAGAAAGTAAGCGGGACCGATGGCTTAACGTGCCCTCCAGTTAAGTTCAAATAGGATAGTGGCCATCTTTCATTGACCATGTATTTAGCTTCAACAAGGTTTGCCTACTAACCTCACTCACTTTGTGCTTATTGTTTTGTCTCGTTAGATCCGTACGCGGCGTTGAGCGCGTGCGGGCGCAGCGGCTCCGGCGGACAGGTGCAGCTGTGGCAGTTCCTGCTGGAGGAGCTGGCCGCCGGCGCGCCCGGCATCTGCTGGGAGGTAACCGCGATATTATCTATACTAGTATTATAAACACCTACCACCTTTTTACTAGTCCATAGTTATCGGTTAACATTACGGTTAGAGCAAAAAAAATAATTTTTTAGCAACTAATTAGCAACAAAAAAGCAACAAATTTCGGTGTTTTTTTTTCAATTTCGCTAATTTTACGTCGCCATTTTTTAGACCCTTTTTTGTTTGTATGTTCGAGCTAAACTCGGTAATTACCAGTCCGATTTGAATAATTATTCTGGTTCGCTTTTATATCTTCTGAACTTGGTTGATCTTTGAGAGGGCAATCATAATTGTGCATCGTAAACTGTCGTAGTGTGTACGTTGTCCTACCCAGTCTAGGAAGGTGTTCGTTCGTGTGTGCAGGGTCCCCCAGGCGACGGCGAGTTCCGCCTGTCCGACCCGGACGAGGTGGCGCGCCGCTGGGGCCGCCGCAAGCAGAAGCCCAACATGAACTACGACAAGCTCTCCAGGGCGCTCCGGTACTATTACGACAAGAATATCATGACTAAGGTATGGGGACTTTCCTTGGGTCCCTTTGTTTGATAATGTTAAAGTGCAAAAGCTGTACATGTATTGCTTGTGATCTTATGAGAGTAAAACGAATATTGGTTGGAACTTTAACTGTATATCGCGAGCGTCTAGCCTCGCATAACTACTTATAGTATATTTATTCTTGTTGAATTTTTGGGTAATTTCGTGAGTGTTATCGGTATTAGGACCCAGACTTCATCCACAAAATTACATTAGAGAGGATACTTCATGATGAGACGTGTCTTTTGCTCAAGAACTAAGTTATTACAGGGATTGAATAGACTTAACTTGCATTCTTGTACCAATTGCACATATTCATCCTAACGTCACCAGCAACCAAAGTTTTTGTCCTTGAGTGTTATCGAATAAGCCAATACTATACAAGCAAACGATCTAGACCGTTTTCTTACTATCTTGTGATCTATCAGCTGTAACATCCTCATTCCCAGGTGCACGGCAAACGCTATGCGTATCGGTTCAGCTGGGCGGGGCTGAGCGCCGCGTGCGCTGCGCAGGCGCCAGACGCGCCGCCATATTGGCATTACCTCACCACGCAGCCAGCTGCACAACCGCAAGGACAGATGCCTTCCACTTCACAGTAAACGTGATTCGAAACGAAGTAGCGGACCAGGATTTTAATTTGAGCGGGGTTGACTTTGTTGGTTTTTCCAAGGGATATTTATTTTATGGGAGAACTCAGATGAATTTAAGGGGGGTTTTTGAATAAGGGGAATATTGAATTGGAGCAGTAATGGAAATCTGTTTTCTCTTTTAGTTTACATATTTGTTAATTATGTCAAAAAAAATATTTAGAAAGCAACCATGAGAGGATTTCGTAATAACTAACTTTTAGTGGTCGATCATTTAAACTAAATTAACCTTAAAATCACTTAAGAAAGAATATTGATGGCTCATGAATGATTACGTACTCCAAATTTTGGTCACTTTTCAAGATATATTTGAGCTCTAGTTGAGCTCCTATAAAGCTCTACCCTTGGTTTTTCCATGGAGTTTTCCCTGGAGTGTGTCGATGGTGGTAGGTCGTCTGAAACTTGCTATAATACTCGTACAACCCCATACTTGTATAGTATTTTTTGCCATACGATATAGTTTGTTATCTATGAAATTGAACTTAAAATAAGTAAGGAATGAAATGAATGAAAGGTGTCATGTCCTAAAAATCTTTATTCCTAATACGAGGGCGGGTCAATAAGTCCGTGACTTTTGCAATAAAAGACAGATTTTTTTATTAAAAATATATTTTATTTTTCAACTTAGTCTCCCTTGAGCTCTATACACTTTGTCCAAAGCTTCTCCAATTTTTTTATCCCTTCCAAAAAATATGATTTGTCGAGGTCGTCAAAATAGGCCTTTGTTTGCGAGATGACTTCATTATTGGAGTCAAATCTTTTTCCACCAAGCCATTTCTTCAGGTTTGGGAACAAGAAGTAGTCGCTCGGAGCCAAATCTGGAGAATAGGGCGGATGAGGGAGCAATTCATAGCCCAATTCATGGATTTTGGCCATGGCAACTGCACATGTGTGCACCCTTGCATTGTCTTGGTGGAAAAGAACTTTTTTCTTGGCCAAATGAGGTCGGTTTCTTTTTAAATCGTCATTGAATCGGTCCAATAAGTTGGCATAATATTCCCCATTGATTGTTCTTCCCTTTTGAAGGTAGTCAATGTGGATTATCCCGCGTGCATCCCAAAAAACAGTCGCCATAACTTTATTGGCCGACAATCCCACCTTGGCCTTCTTTGGCGCCGATATACCCTTGGAAACCCACTGTTTTGACTGTTGTTTGGTCTCTGGTGTGTTGTGATGGATCCACGTTTCGTCCACGGTTACAAAACGGCGCAAAAACTCCTCCATATTACGATTAAACAATGCTAAACCTTCCTGTGAAGTTGTTACACGATTGCGTTTGTGGTCGACTGTGAGCAAACGCGGCACCCATCTTGCGGACAGCTTTCTCATGCCTAAGTGATCATTCAAAATTGAAACCACTGAGCCATGCGAGATCCCTACTTCTTCCACAATCTCTCGCACTTTCAGTCTTCGGTCGGCCAACACCATATCGTGAATTTTTTCGAATGTTTTGGGTGTAGAGACCTCAACTGGGCGTCCAGGACGTTCGGCATTTAGTGCTTGTACGGCCACAACGAAATTCAGTAAACCACTTTTTTACCATGGAAATCGATGGTGCAGAGTCCCCATAGTATTTATCAAGCTTTGCCTTGGTCTCGGTAATGGTTTTTTTTCGCAAGAAATAATGCTTAATAAGCACACGAAATTCACTTTTGTCCATTTTCTCGTCAAATTAGTGAGTAGTCTGATAAAGATAGCTGTAAAACACAAACTAACTGACGCAGCAAGTTCAAATTTTCAGAGGAGTCAACTTACAGATGCCTGTTGACGGGACCAGTATTATTGTTTCAGTAAAGAGGTCGGAAATTCAAAAAGTCACGGACTTATTGACCCGCCCTCGTAATTCAAAATTAATTTTCTTGTTTTAATGTAAGTATTAGGTATTAACAAAAACAGTTTATGAGGACAGATTACTAAGGTAGGTGCTAGCACCATTAAACATCACTTTAGTGAATATTTATGGAAGTTGTGAATGAGTTCTGCAGGGCTAACATGAACATCAAGACTAAGATTTTATCTTCGTTTTTCTCTTCCCTATAGACATCCTTCTCGTTCTGTTTCCATATGAAGAAAATAGACAAAATATAGAAGTAATATTGTCTTGGTGTGCATCTTAAGTCTGAGGTGAATCCAAAGCATCGCTGATATTGAGCGAGTTCACATACTGCCAGTATCGATCGAGTAATCATCAGCTGTAGGTACACGTACAGACACGTACACGTACAGCTGTGTGACAAGCAAGGTGTGTGACAAACATACTATACAAAACCCGGCTTCGCTGGTAAACTCGTTGAATATCAATGACGCTTTGTAAAGGTCATAGCATAGCAGATATCTCTTTGTTCTAAGCAGAACGGTTTATTTTCATGTTTTACTAACATTTTTATTACAACTGTTATTATTATCTATTGTTATTTTTTACATCTTTGTGCATTTATTGTTAAGGTTTCATCGTAATAAATAAAGTTCCTTTACAAACATTTCCCTATGTATTATTTTACTAGCAGTGCTGCGCTTTCACCCACGTTGTACCCGTTCCAGTGGGAATTTTAGTATGAAAAATAGTCACAAACTTTCCTCTTGAATTACTGTATGTTGTTAAAAATCGTATGAAAATCTGATAAGCAGTTTTTGAGACAATCGATTACAAACATAGACATGACTGACGCTTTTGGAGACTGTTTTATAATATGTGAAGATTACTCGTAAGTAGGTGTAACATGAGCTCTCTCATCGTGGCCCCGACCTGATTTATCTTAGATGGTATTACAAAAGTTCAATTTTGATTGAAATCCAAAAAAATCGGTCATATACTGGTAAAACTAACGAATCACTTATTGGAATTAGAAGCGGAAAGTAAAAATAATTAGCTCAGTTACATAAATAATGTTATCAAATGGATATTTTATTGCATAAATGTAAAAATACGAAAGCTATAGCAAAATACGCCCTTCGCGCGGCGGATATTTGATAGCGGCCCACGCCGGCTACCACAGGGGTGAGCAACATTGGGTCTCGTAGATATTTAATAAGCTCCAGATATGGACAGTACTTATTAACAGTTAATTTTAAGTTTACAGAGTAATAATATCTTCTTTTAAAGTGTAATAACATCATCATCAACAATCTTTATTTTGATAGAGTTGCGAAATAAATAAAAAGTAAAATAAGGTATTTAAGTAAGTACTCAATAAATCTTAAACCAAAATTTGATATACTTATTAAGATGTTTGGAACCTAATCTTGACAGCTATAACTCCACTTGGTACTACTGGGATGACCTTTCATACTAAGGTAAGTAAATATAAAGTAATAACTTATGTACCTACTCTTCTCTTAGCTCATGTGGTGGCTCGTGTTTATATAATTTCGGTTTACACCAGCTTTAACTAAAGTCTAGTATATTCCTACATTCCTAGTTATAGAAAACAGAGTTTTGCGCTGCTAGTCATTACTAATAATTCTGGAGTAGGTACCTAACTGGAATGCGGAAATTATCAGGACTACCGAACGTTGCGCACGCCTGCCGGTTGCGAGTGTTACATGAAGATACAAACCATCAGTCAACTGCATCATGGCGTCTGCAACACTCCTTATTGTAATCCTGAGCCTTGCTTTCAGTGAGTACTTATTTATTGTTCCTTACGACTTAGAGACCTTAGAAAAGATAATTTTTAGACTGTCTTTTGTCTATGAACCAATGAAGGAGCACACAATGCAGACAATACGACTATTAGATCTATCTGTCTAGAAATGTACCGATAATTGTTGTTAGAGTGATTAGATATACTTGACTGTATCGAACAAGTCTAAAGACTATCTAGCGAGACTGTAGTCTACGATGGTGGATAGAGAATTCTAGAGTCTAGACTATAAAAATAAATACACGAACGGTTAACTGAAATTTCTTTATCATTTGAAGTCGGTTAGAAATGGAACTGGCAGAGGAAAATTAAAATCGATTTTCTATGGAAAATTGGAAACCCTTTATCACATATTTGGACATCGAACACCTGCAGCGTGTTGTGGTTTCCGCCGTTCAGCGTTACGTGGAAATAAGTGAAGTTTTTCCGTAGGTTAAGTCCCTTATCCCAGTGGGGGGTAAACAAGAGGTTTTTTCCATCCGCAGTAGGATGGAGGATACTGAGGATATTCCTAGTAATTAAAAAGAGAACTATACATTTTCTTCATTATTTTATGAGCAGTAATTGTTTTATACTCATTTTTATCTATAAAACAAACAATTAAACGTTTTCGAGAAATAATGAGGCCTACGTTGGGGAAGACCTACGTTCAACTACCCGCCTATTGAGACTTTTGTGGTAATGCCTTTCCACCAGAGCTATGCTGTACTAGCAACGATGTACAGCATTGCATAGACGAAAAATTCCTTTAGAGCACACACCGGTAGTTGAGCTAAGAAATGGTTGAAGATGACAATATATAATTCTTTTTCTTAAAGCTTAAGAGCTGAGCTCTTGTCGATGGAGTTCTTTCCATTTTTCTCTATCGGCTGTCATCCTCTTCAGCTGGTCGTATGACACGACCTTTGCTCTTTCTTTCAATTGGTCTGCATATTCTTGGCCTTTAATGTATAATTTTACATACCTATTTTATTTATTGTTTTTTACCACAGAGACATGTCTTGGAGACGACACATACTCTCCCCAGGGCCTCTCCATCCACATCGACACTCTGTTGGCTGAATATGATAGAGAGGTGCCACCGGAATCCAAGGTCATCATCACACTGTCCATGGACCTTCGGTTCGCTTCCATCATGGAGCATGAGGGCATCATGAGGATCCTCGCTGATATGAGTATGGTAAATAAATGTATTGTATATAGACCAAAGCTAAATAAACCAATCAAAAGTTTACAATTGGTAGGATATACCTACTAATATAATATCACTAGCAGCGCCCCGCGGTTTTACCCGCGTTGTGCCCGTTCCCGTGGGAATTTCGGGATAAAATGTAGCCTATAGCCTTCCTCGATAAATAGACTATCTAACAGTGAAAGAATTATTCAAATCGGTTCAGTAGTTTCTGAGATTAGCGCGTTTAAACAAACAAACAAACAAACAAACAAACAAAACAAACTCTTCAGCTTTATAATATTAGTATAGTATAGATAAATGCGCAAGTTTGTGAGGATGTACGTATGTATGTATGTTGTTATTCTTTCACGAATTGCTGAACTACTGAACGGATTTGGATGAAACTTGACAGTAATAACATCAGAATAATACATGGTATCATATGTATATGATACATTTTATCCCCAAATTCCCGCGGAAAGGGCACGTGTGTAACACCGCGGGGCGCGGCTAGTCGGACTTAATATTTTACTGTTGGTTGGGCCTGAATGGTCAAAATGTAAGCCCAATTTCACCATTACAACTGAACTCAATCAATCAATTTAATACTAGTTCACAAGCTGAACTTAGATCAAAACCTCAAAATGTATTCACTAAAACTGAGTTCAGTTTATCGTGGTTTGAGATAGAAACGGTGGAATTGGAGCTAAAAAAGTTTAACAACCTCTTGAAGCTTTTACGATTATCGGTCTACTGAAACATCCCGACACGATAAATAGAATCGCAGTACACGCTTTGATAACTAGATCAGATCTCTAAGAAAATCAGAACTGCCTCTATCGACCATCAAAATAGTAACAGACTTTAAGATTGCTCTATGGATAGGTAACCTGTAGTATTTTTCACTTACGAACTATTACGATTGTTAGGTTATCTAAACTCCATCACGCTAACGCACTACGATAATACTACTCTTAAATGCCTAATCTATTTTGCCTCTATCGACTTACCTTCCAGTGTTGGAAAGACCCTCGTCTTTCCTGGAACTCTACGGCCTACGGCGGAGAAAGCGTGATGGTATCACTTGAGAGGATCTGGAACCCTGACATTACATTGCTGAATGCTGCTGGAACTGCTTCGATGGACGAGAGCGGGGCTTCACGAGTGAGGCTCACCAACGAAGGTGACATCGTCAGCATGGTGCGAATGGATTTGACAGCTCCCGTCACGTTACAACTGGCCAATTGGCCTTATGACACTCATGAAGCGATCTTCAAATTCGCCTCCAGAGAACATACTGATGAGGAAATTGAATTGGAAATTGAGAATTTCAAGGTATGTAACTATTCCACAAGATTAAGAGTAAGAGTTCCACAGTAGCCACTCGACTGGGAACCTAGTTTAATGATAATGATTTAGGAATGAGTTGAGGCCTTTATACCTAAGTTCAAACACGCTTGGTGCACTCAAAGTATATAGCGAGACAGCTTTTGGAATGCTTAAAATTAGTCAGATAAGGTACTTCACATTTAATAATGTATCTAGACTATGGGATAGAAAATCATTGAATGGGAGTCGTGTAGTCCCCACTACATGTCCATACTACATGCCTATCTGTCCATACTCATTCATTTTTCCAGAGCCCGCGACTCGTAGAAAGCGGTATATGGGACGGCAAGGAGATATCAAGCGAAGTTACCACATGGGAGCGTTCGGACGGGTCGTCTGTCTCCGTGGCGAACGCGGGGGTGTCAGTAGGAAGAAGGGGTATGGGGCTGGCTGCAGTGGCGTCTTCAGTGTTCCTTGGAGCTCAGCTGCTGTTAGCTGCAGCTGCCGTAAGGCCGTGTGCAGTCAGACCGCCGCTGGCTGCCGCTGCTGCAATAGTTACTATTATTTGGTAAGTTAATGCCAGTTTGTCCAGTGAGTTGACTAAGCACTAATACTAATACTGCACAGTACTTGGCTGTCAGTTCAAGATTCTTCCTATTGCCTTAAAACTATGTTCTCTGCGGCCCACGGGCACAACTAAAAAAACATGTATATTTCCCATAAAGTTGTATATATAGTGGTATAAGTACAGCCTGATGCCAAATCATTCTCTCCGTATCTTCAATGAACAAAGGGATCAAATATTTTTTACACCATGATGATTCTTCTGAATTTGGCACTTTTTCAGCCCAATGTCTAATCATGCCGTACTGTTCATTAGTGAAACATTGCATCTAACAATTGTTTCCTTTTTCCATCCAAGTTAATATCATTCCAGGTTAATATCAGCCATCTTCCACATCCCGGCTGCGGGCACGGTTCCTCGCGTGGTCCACGTGGTGTGTGGTGTGTGCGTACTCAGCGGCCTCTCAGGGGTGGCTGCTGCCGTCACCGCGCGCATCGCCCGGAGGACCTCCCCTCCTCCTGCTTTGTTGAGGAATATACTGACCAGAGTATCTGCAGTTTACTCGCTCACACCTGACCCGGTGAGTTCGAAATATAGATTTTAATATAGATTTTAATGTGCCCGGAAATAGTCGAGATTTAAACATCTTCATTAGAATCGGTTAAGAACAAAACGGTAAGACAGCTTAACCTAATACATACCTATTAAGGGATATAAGTATATAGTTGGGGTATAACATCTAGCAACTATAACCATTTTTATAACCATTTAATAGATTTCAATAACCAATAAATTCGATTTTTAGTAATCCGTTCACGAGCTTATTTCGAAAATTCTAAAGACTTATTTAAATCACCTGTTATTCCACTTTTTCAGGATTCAGCAGGTGAAAACGGCGCGTGGGCGGCCGCATCTCGGTTGATAGACGCCGTCTTCATCACACTTCAGTTGATCACGCAGCTGGTGCTACTCATAGTGTACTTCTAGAGTTGAGGGTTTGGAACCAGTGGTCCCTTGATAAGTATTAAATAAAATATATATATTAATATTATATATGTGAATATGTTCTCCCTGTATAGAAAAAATCGACGTGTACCCAGTTAAACTGTGGAAGTAGTCAGCGTTATCCTAGCCTTATCCTAGTGCCATCTATTGGTTGCGACATGAACCGCTATGAAAAGGTACTGATAAGTAACTAATTATTAGATTATACTAGCTGCGCACCGCGGTTTCACCCGCTTTGTACCCGTTCCCGCGGGAATTTCGGGATGAAAAATAGATGTTGTCCGATTCTCAGGCCTACCCAATATGTACACAAAATTTCATGAGAATCGGTCGAGCCGTTTCAGAGGAGTTCAATTACGCACCACGTGACACGAGAATTTTATATATTAGATAGATTAGATTGTATATGTCATAAGGTCATACATAACACTTGATTATGATGAAAGGAAAACTAAAAGGGTATGTAAATTAAAAAGCTATTCTTTACATTTACTAAGTTACGTTTACTTTAACAGTTATATTTATAATTTTATTAACATAACCTACGCTATTATTTCGCCATGACTTTTGACAAAACTAAAGTATTGAAAGTAGGTATGTTTACAGATACACTTTGCTTTTTTCCGTAAACGTAGTTTTACTTCATAATGAGTAGTGCTCGCTTAAACTTAAGAAACCAGTAAAATTAAAGTAAGTAGGTATTTAACTATTGTTGCGGTAACTTGGTTGCTAAAGTTGTGACTCTTTGCTTCTTCTTCTTACACCAATGAAGTCCAATTTCTCCGCACAGAAGTAGGCAAGCAATAAGTATACCAGCTCCCAGAATCTGAAAACATAATTAAAGTCATTTAGTTACTTGTAAAAGGACATAACATAATATGTAAATATAGAATTGATTTTCGAGTAAAGTTTAAGGATCTATTCCTTTACTTTTAGAAAGATCACCTTTAGGGTGCGTTTCCAGTGAGGGAGAGCTCAGCGCAGCGGAGCTTAATTGTAATAAACCAATGATTTGCATTGCACTAGAATCGTAATTTGATATAACGCCTAAATAATTTTAAAGAGCAAGAACGATCGTTTTAAAGTAGTGTTTTATTGGTACAAAGTAAAGTAATAGCTGTAATGTCCCACTGCTGGGTATCAGTACAGTGAGGAGGATTAGGCGTAATCACCACGCTTGCCTTATACGGGTTGGTGATCTCAAACTTAAGCTATGTTTGAAAAATAGGAAACATGTTTTTGCTCGACCCGGGAATTGAATCCGGGACCTCAGTGTTATCAGGCGAGTGCGCATACCACTATACCACCGAGGCGTTACCATTGGCACAAAATGAAATATCATTTTGAACGAGCTGTTTTTGTTTCTTTAAACGTATTTAGGTACTCAATAGATATCAGATTCTTATGCAATCCGCTGTTTTCATTAAATCGACACAATATTATTTGACGCAATTTTTCATAAGTCTCAATCACAATCACATCACAAGTCAAAATCAGTCATTGAATCTCTACTAAGTAAGCATTCTCTTCTTTTCATTAACTAAGGAAGCGTCTCTGAGTGCGGGCGTTAGTGTAATTAATAAGAAAATAGAGTATCTTCGTTACCTGTAAAGCCGGCAACACAGTAGCGCTCGTGGCGTAGTTGGTAGTGGCTAAGCAATGTTAGGTCATTTCGATTGTTAAGCAACGTGCAGCTCGGCCCTTAATTGGATGGGTAGCCGATGGTCTATCTGAGCGCTACCGTGCTTCGGAGGGCATCGTTAGACCATGTTGGAGGGCTTTAGGCGGTCTAAAAACTCTTACACCAGGGTTGGCCACTAACCTACTCGACATTAATGAATGAACACATCGTTACCTGTAAAGCCGGCAACACATCGTTGACCCTGACGCTGCGGAAACCCGACGCGCCCGCCTCGCACCGCGGCTTGGCTGCCAACCACCGGCGACTGGTCGCACTCACCAGTCCAATCTCTCGTTGCCAACGAAGTCTGTTCACATTACAATACTGGTAATACATTTTTGAATTGAAACTACGTTCACATAAACTTCGCTTTTATTTCACACTAGCAGCGCCCCGCGGTTTTACCCGCGTTGTGCCCGTTCCCGTAGGAAATCCGGGATAAAATGTAGCCTATAGCCTTCCTCGATAAATAGACTATCTAACAGTGAAAGAATTATTCAAATCGGTTCAGTAGTTTCTGAGATTAGCGCGTTTAAACAAACAAACAAACAAATTGGACACAAATAGACAAAGGAACGAAAAAGCAAGGGACAGTGAGAAGACCTTGTAGGTACCTACTTTAAATAGTGAGAATGAGTGAGTTAGTAGTAAAAGTGTCGATACTGGGCATAGGAAGTACTCAGCTCTAGAGGATCAGGGATACAAATGATGCAAAGCGAGCGAGCATTAGGGTGCCCTTTTATCAAAGTTATTTTTAATGCTATAATACTTACTACATGACAAACATAAGTAGCACAACAACTTAACATAGTAACGTGGTGATAGCATAACAACATAGTTGGTGGTACGTAGATCTGGTTCCTTATGGCACATTATTTCCATATGTGCAAAACTGTCTTATTAATTACTAGCAGCGCCTCGCGGTTTTACCCGCGTTGTACCCGTTCCCTTCGGAATTTCAAGAATTTTTATATATATAAACCTTCCTCTTGAATCACTCTATCTATTTAAAAAAACCGCGTTGAAATTCGTTGCGTAGTTTTAAAGATCTATGCATACATAAAGACAGACAGACAGCGGAAGCGACTTTGTTTTATACTATGTATGTAGTGATTTCAATGTTTGTTAATTACATACCTGACTCCAATCAGCTCCCGGTACCCCGAATGTCTCCTTATGGGCACCGCCACCATGGGCAGCTTGAAAGCCTGGATCTCTTTGAGACCACACTTCTCCTGCTCAGTAAACGTTTTACTGATTATATCGTAACCGCTGCTTTGTTCCACCTAAAGTATAATCGAGTATAATGAAGTCATTGTCACGGAAATTCAGGCAGATGTCATTCAGATGTAGAAATCTAAACACAGAAATATATCAAGAAATCTAAATTTCATTCTGTCACCTAAATTGCATTCTGTCAATCTATTTAAAGTTAACATATTTTGTCAAGCTCTGCCTTTGGCACTTGGCACTGCTACTAACTCTCTACGGATGTCTTCAGAGGTATACCATGTGCCAATGATACGTTTGGTATCACCAATAATATCATGACATCGTACCATAGCGGCAGTGGTAACCAAACGTAGTTTACGTAGAAAGGCAATCCCAAAACACTAAGTTGAAAGACAATGTCTTATTTATGTAGTTTACCTTTTCGAACGTACCTCCGATTCCAAGAACATCGGCATACCATACGTGCCTACAAAAAAACCAACTACTGTAATGATAATATCCTTACCTGGAACGCAAACAGTCCAGTCCGCATCCTGGCGATTCCATCGACTACGCTCAGATAAGCGCCGTCCCCGAGCGGCAGCAGCTTGCGTTTGTAAAGACGTTGCGTCGCGGGCTCTGTACTCTCCTATGATAATAATACACACGGTATAAGTACGTAACTACTTATTACAGATTATTCAAAGTTTAATAGACTGAGTTAGACGAAGTAAGTTCGCGGAGGTTAGAGGCCAACCCTGGTATCGGAGTTTTTAGATCGCCTCAAGGCCTCTGAGATGGTCTGTCGATAATTTAACGAGCACTCCGAAGCACGGTAGCGATGAAATATAAATGCCATTAAAGAATACTTACTCATCCAAGTAGGGACCGCTTCATGGTGCTTGCTTAGCAATCAGGATGAGACTTAAATTATTAGTTAAACCTTATATTATACTTATAATTTGAAAATGATCAGGTTAATATAATATGATTTACATGGGGACTTAATTTACAAGTCCCTATCACTGTACATCATTAAGTGTACCTACACACCTTCTCTATGATATAACTACATAAAGGCAGATTATTTATTAATAGGAATTCATAAACATAACGATATGTCTATGTCATTAAACACTTAAATATATTGTTGCCATAAGTTAAGAACCTTTATATAAAGTGTTCAACGAGACCATAAACTATTTCAGTATTAAACATAATATTATTGTATTGTATCTTTATTTCAATGTCTAAAATAAATAGGCATTGAATCCTATTATATCTACGTCAATGTTTGCATAACACCGTCTGCGTATGTACGAAATATTTGCAGTGTTTCTATCTAAGTATATGTCGGCTTCTGATAACCTACAGTTCAGGGCATCCTCAATGACGACGTTCATACTCATATTAATTGATTTTAGACGTCAGAGTTAAAGTATAGTTTATTAAAGGTACAGTTTATGAATATACAATAATAAGGGCCTTATTCATACACGCTTTTTAGCTATGAAATCATTTGTCCCTTTCCGACTTACGCTATTTTGAAAAGAGTAAAGGAGACATTATTTTTCAATTAATTAAGGCCAATTAATTAAACGGAATACAGTGTATGGTCACATAATAAATACACCCCGAAGGCTTACAAGGACGTGCTTTGAATATACAGACACACAGACAGACAAGTGCCTACACATTTTTCGTGCAAAATAGTACCTATATCGCGAATCACTACAATTCACAATGGACCTCTGTTTTTTTATCGTACAGATATCACTAAAATAATATCTCATATCATACGTAAGTATACATACGGTATACCTAAGATATAATTTAACAAGCCCGTTGGCACAGTGGTATGTGGGAGCGCTTACTGTGTCGGTGGTTGCGGGTTCGATTCCCGCCTGGAAGAGTCAACAATATGCGCAGACATACATAGTTGTTGGCGACGACGCCTGGATGTCAATTAAGTATATATTCCTATATTAAGTATTTGTGTATGTATTAGTTAGATTCCTTAATACCAGCTGGCTGAGAGCTTAGTTTGGGTCTAATTTACCGTGTATGAATTTATCCGGGGAAAAAAATATAAGCAATACTAACAGCAAAATAAACTCTCTTATACGTCGTCTCCTGCACCCCAAGAGTCATCCTGGACCTAGTCAAGTCATCAATGGTCTGCACGGCATTGCTCGGCGTCTGGAGTAACGCTACGATCTTCGCGGAGTACGCCGTGAACGCGAACACGGAGCAAACGAGGGTTGAAAACATAACCACCCTGACGGAGACCACGTCTGGGGCTAAGTGGAAACCTGAAGGATAAAAATGGTGTTTAATTAAGGATATTATTTTTCCAGAGTTTTGAATGAGAGCAATTTTTGCTTCCAGTGGAAGTTGTAGCGGAACTTAACGGTTTCCTCAATTTTCCAAAATGATATTTATAGTTGAACTAAGACTTCGTGTTCCTTTTGTTGTTGTTGGTCTAATGAGTTCCTTAGTTGTAGGAGAACTGAGAAGGTTTACTCTATATTGAGGCAGAATTTACAATGGTACATACCAAACCAGGTTGATGCATTTGGGCAGTAGATACAAGCTGATCAAAGTTGCTTGCATGCCTTATAGCCTCTAAGTTACATGTCTAGTTAGTACTAACTACTTCTTATACCTTAGTTAGCTATGTCCATTCGGCACCTGCAAGCTATTTCCTCACCTTGCTGACAAATAGTACCGAGAGCAAAAGTAGCGCTTTCTTGAACCGACAGCTGCTTTAAATCCGGGTGAGCTGACGCCAGCCGCGCCGCCAGCGCTGCCAATATCAGCGTCACACCAGCCAGCACCACTGCGCATGCGCACCACACGCCCCAGCTGAACGGGAGCAGGAACACGTTGGTGACGGACGACTGGGACGGCTGGCGGAACATGAATGCACCTCTAGAATAAGATATAAAGAAGATAAGAGAATAACTGTTAGAGAAGAGGTCTTTATTTTTCAGATTGAAAAAAAAATACTAATATGACTAGGGACTTAATTTACAGTGGCGGATCCAGGCCGGGCTATGAACTATTATGGGCTTTCATTACAGTCATGTACCAGCGAGGCGCTTTAAACTATTCTTAGTATTGTGATAATTATGAGTCTGGCGTATGGTACTCTAAAGTTTAGGCAGGGAAGAACCTATTATTTTCTGTACCACCACTTAAAGATAGAACGTTTTTAATCAAACATACGCAAGCGTGACAGTCTCCGAGGAGAAGTGCAGCACCCGCATGCGGTCGATCCTCATGAACATGGAGGTAATGCCGATCTCGATGCGCTCCTTCTGCAGCAGCCCCGCCAGCCCGTCGAATGAACCGTTGTAGTCCTCGCCGTATATGTCCACTTGGCGTAAGTTGTGTCTGTAGGATCGGAAAGACTAGTGTTGTGTCTCTTTTGCTCTATGAAAAATTTCGTATGATGGAAAGGGACAAACCATTTCATAGCCAAAGTGCTGTTAAGTGTTTATGAATAAGGCCCATAGTTAATAGAAGCAATACACATATTATATATAACCAAGGAGCTACATATACTCGTATACTTAAGAAAAGGAATACGTCATCGTCATGTAAGTTAAGCTAATTAAATGTCTAATATTAATAGGGAAAGATAATGATGAAATAGTTTAAGGTATAGATAGGACTAGGGGTGCTGCAACTGCATTATTGGTCAGCAGGGCCAGCATAATAAGTATATTAGCTGAAGACAAAACCTTTGTCTTCAGTTATATGCTTGCCGTCCAGGTCATACATAATATGTCTGACCACTCCCTAAAAAGTGCGGTGACCCTTCAAAGTCAACTTATGAAACGTGCAAAGGTATTACTTACCTGAAATTCAAGTCTTCAGCGAGCAGCATGAGTAAAGGATACGTCAGCTTGGGGTAAGTGTCGATCTGACGGTTGGTGAAGTCATGCCACCCGCGGAAGTATTGTGGCTGAGATATCTGGGAAGTAATAGTAGAAGATAATAGGGATATCAGACTAATTTGTTTATGCTTACCTAACTATATGGCGGATAAAAAATGTGGCATAGCAACGTAAGTTTGAAGTGTTTATAGCATCCCCATGCTCCCATACAGGCCCGAACAACATAAAAAATAAAATTTCGATTATTCCAACATTAAATATAAATCAGTTAGAATAAAATTTGGAATAATCGGAGTAGGTGATGCCATTACTTTAACTTCGTTCATCATTTTCATAACTTATAATAGAATACTTACAATTTTTTTTATAGGTACATATTGGTCATCCAATAAATAAGATAGGTAGGTACAGCATTTACTTACTATCGTAGCAGAACTCATTAACAAATCACGAAGATCCTTCCTTCTATTCACAGTAGACATTTGTCTGTTCCACGCCATCTCCATTTCAATAACACTGTAGTTTCTAGTAACTTCCAAAGGATTTATTATAAGAGGTAACTTTGTTCTTATTCTGTAAATATCCACTGAGGCGTCTTCAGAAGACCAGGTGACGTCTGAATCTGGGAGAATGTCCAGGGTTGAAGTGGTGGCTTCTATGGTGGAATGGTTTAGGACAGAGTTGTGGAGTAGAAGCCAGGTGTAGCGGTGGATAAACGCACGGGATTTTGATGCCTAGAAAGGAAATTATTTTCGATCAGACAGTTTTCATACTACTACTTAGTTACTTATGAATAACTTTTTTGAAGAAGACATCTGAGCATCTGTTCTGGTTATGTTACCAAATGGTTGAAGTGAACTAATAGGGTCTAATAGGGTCTTTGAAATAGGAATGCATTATCCCAAAATTATTAATTGTCATATCGCAGTGTCAAGATTTCTAAATGTATATCTTCAAATACTAGTTTTGCCTTAAAGTTTACATTGAGTTACTCTGAATCTTATTTACCCGTTCCAATATTGTTTTCGCTTGAGGACATTCCACATCCAAAAGCACTCCTTCCCGATAAATATCGTATGGCGGCTGTTCAGGGACAAAAGATGACTCGTATATCCGCAGCCTTATGTTGGCAGTGGCTGTACTCTTCCAAAGTTCCAGGGTCATATCTACAAGTAATGAGAAGTATCTGTATAAAGGTAGGTACCTAAAAGAAGCTATGAACCGATCAGTTTTTGTTTGCGTGACTTTTGGAATAAGTATCGTGATAATCAGTATAAAAGCTGAAGTTCTTGAGTTAGTTAATAATAATACTTTTCATTTAACAGCGGCGAAACGGTGGAAGAAGAAAAGTAAGATACTTTCAGCCCAAAAGAGTCATACGTTAGGTGCGTTTCAGATTCGATTTGACCAATAAGAATTAGCCAAAAATTATTCATTTAAGTACCTGGAGGCCAACAGATGAATGCTGTCATCATAGTAACTTTCTTAGATATAAAAAACGCTGTGATAAACTGAATAAGGTCCATGTCTAAATGCTCTTTTGGAAAGATAGTTGCCAACTAAACAGTTATGTAAGCATTAGCAGCGATTTCCTTTGATATAACTAGATAAGCCTTTTGGTATTAAGGGTAGGTAGGATATAGGGCGGATTGCACAAGTATTCCGTATTTTAGTTTTACTTTATATTATGTTTATTAAATATATGACGATCGTGTTAAGTAGTGATGTACATATATCCCGCAATATAAAACACCATTCTGAACAAACAGCTTTGTTCTTGTGCAACCCGCCCTTTTAAACTTGGAATTTTAAGAATTTTTTTTTATTTAATTTACTATCTATGGTGGTGTAGCCTGCCAATTGGGAGCTGGATAGAGGTGGCAGGAGGAGGTAGAGACTGCTGTAATTAATTTTATCTACACTAATGTTGTAACATTCTACTTATGTTTCCAATACTTGACTTATAATTACTACTGTTATAGCGCAGGCAACTAAAACACTCAATTTAAGCAATTGCACATGATGTTATAATATCCAAATCGATATCGTAAAATCTCATTATAACATCATTATAACGCGACCAATTAACCTGGCGAGCCTTATGTCAAAATCCTCATACAAGTTGTATAAAATTTTGATATTAGGCTGGCTTTTGAAAACAGTTGGGTTATACGTGAAAACTTCGTCGAAACTACTAAAAACTTACATACACAAAACTCTTTGGTAAGATCTCGCTCGCTCCTGATTGGCCCTACGCGCAGCTGCGCTCTCATTGGTTAGATTTTAATGGCGGCAGTTCACTGTGACAATACACGTACGCGTGAATTTAATGTTTCGCAATGTGTTTTGTTTGATTAATTGCATTAGTGAAGATAAAGTAGTGTATGCAACTGCATATAACACGGGTATTAAAACACTCGTTACTATTATGAAACTCGCTGCGCTCGTTTCATAAACTCACACTCGTGTTTTAATACCCTTCTTTATATGACAGTTGCATAAACTACTATTTCCATATTTCCTTAAAAATTCCAACTAGTCTCGCAAATGGTAATTGAAACAGGACATAAGTACCTATAATCGAATTAATTCCAAGAGAAAAGGTGGTATTTAATGATACTGTAAATACTTCGTTCGTCCGTGAAGTAGTGTTAATAGAAAATACTCCTACGCATTTTTTAATAGCAAATCTCTTTTCCCTCTCTTAATAAAAAAGTAAAGTTTCCCGGTTCCCCTTAACATAACTACGAGGAACAAAAGTCAATTATTGCATTAGAAAGTACTAAATCATGTTTGCAATGTAATCAATGTGACATTATCGTATACGTGACATTATCGTATACGTGAATCATACTTATCGGCTTGCATTTTTATTGAACCTGATTACGTTAATGCCTCGTAAGTAGGTAATAGGTATATATTTCATATTATAATCTATTTCTTATGGATTTTAGAGATAGGGTAAGAATGAAATAAAATCACTAAACCTTTTTCCTCTTCAGAAGCAATCGTCTTCGGCTGGAAAATTGACGACATTGGTCCACATTTTGTGCCAATCCAAAAGAAATAGAGTATAAATTACCTGGTTTATTTACGTGTCTAATGGGATGAATAAAGCAGACTATACAGTTTTGGTTCACCTTAATAAGTAAGTTAAGTTTCAGTCTTCTGTCACCTCGGTTCCAGTAAAGGGGCCGAAACCTCACATAAAAATGTAAAATAAAAGAGAAGTGTATGCGTAAACATAATTTCAATTCAAAATTAGTAGTGTTTGCTTGAACTTTTTAAGTTTACTTCATACTCTTTGTATGGTACCTACTAATACTTACATTACACTAGGGTACTTACTACGTCACTAGGGCTCGGTTTTACCTTTTCGCGTGGGATGTCTGGGGAAAAAGTAGCCCAAAATCTTCCCCGTGACTCAGTCTGTATATCGGTGAATGCCTCGTGCAAATCCACAGACTAGTTTTTGAGTTCACGCAAAAAAACAAATCCGCGTATCTAATAAAACAATACACGCGTACTTTGAACGCGCTTATCTCTGTTACTGCCAGTCCGATTTTAATATTTGTCTTTGTATTGGATAGCCACATTCAATGGGAACGTTCTTTAACCAGTATTCATACCCACGGGAACTGGCACAATGCGGGGCGCTGCTAGGAGTTAATAAGTAGAATGACTTCACTTTATGGAAAGACTATTTAAGGTCTTGGTAACAAACAAATCTACTTTGTATTGTAGGAAATAGCTGTCCACTTGACCGATTAATAACAATTGTAGTTATCAATGGGTTTCAAGTGCGGCACTTCTGCTAATTGGGCTTTGTGTCTAACGTTAAATAAAGCCGAATTTAATGACATGTGTTTAGCAAACTAAGTCCCATTTTCATGGTAAACATTTGTTGCGCAACAATTGCTAGCAATAATTTCCTGCTGGGTTATAAACATTGATCAGAGATAAATTCTGCACATATTTTGCCACCGAGCATTACTTATACAAGCAAGCAAGACACACATGTTATCCATGAATTCAGGGTTTTGTGACACCATATAAGTACATATGTACTTTCATTTCGAGATTACTAAAGAACATAGGAGTACAGGCAGAACCGCAAAGGTTCGACAAATGAAACACATGAAAAACATAATAAAATATGTTTATTCCATAACCTGTCATTGCACAACTATGATAATACTATGATAATAATTACAATTTCTATAAATCAGTCAACACTACGCCGCCTGCGGTAAGTACATTATATACTTCACTAAGTATTAACTGACTTCATAAACTACGTCACAGCGATAACTATTATTAGAGCAATTTGTCTTCAACCGTGCAACCTTCAACCATAAACAAATAAAACATTAAGTAGATACGTCACAATGAATATCACAGGATCGAGACCGCGCGGGAACGAACAGTGCAATTACGTCAAGTGGTATTACATATCCAGTACCAGTAAGTACTTTATACTTAACCTAGGTATGTAAAGCAGGCACTATTCATTATTGTGGGTCACTCATTCATTCGCAAACACTAGATATCGTTACGTTTCAGAGATTACTTTTTGAATTTCGGCCTCACTTTTTTCGTTTGAATGTTTTTTAAGTACACATTGATTTATTTAACCGTGTGAGGGCAGTATCGTGTTAGGAACGTGTATGTCTATTGCTATACATGTACGTGAGTGTTATAGCGTGGGCGCGAGGCAGACGTCGGGCTGCGTGAAGAGCGCGGTGTGGTTGACGAGCACGTAGAGCAGCGCCGAGCCGAGCGCCGAGCCCAGCTGCGTGGCGGCGCCGGCGGCCCGCATGCCGCGCGCGCCGCCCGCCCGCGCCCAGCCGTACACCCACATGCGCGCGTACGACACGGCGCCCGACACCGCCACCCACGCGACCACCACCAGCGCCTCGCCCGCCGCCGCGCCCGCCAGCGGCGGCGCGGGGCTCAGCAGCGCCGTCGCCAGGATGTAGCCCAGCGGCGCCAGCGCCGCGCCCAGCAGCGCGCCCAGCGCCGGCGCAGCCAGCGGCCGCAGCCACACGCCCGCCAGGCACGCGGCCGGGTTGGCCATGGCGCCCAGCGTCACCGCCAGGTGGTAGGCGCGCGTGCCGTACGGCATGCACGAGTACGACTGCACCGAGGGCAGCACGCCGTTCATGAGCGCATTCAGCACCAGCGTGAGCACCAGCACGCCGGCCCAGCGCGCCGACACGAGCGACGCGCGCACCGTCGCCTCCTCGTCCTTGGCGACGGCGGCGGAGGCGACGCGCTCCGAGCGGAAGCCGCGGTGCCAGTTGATCGCCACGAAGCTGGCGAGGCTCGCGGCCGACAACCCCGCCAGCATCAGCAGGAAGGCGGAGGAGTCGAAGCGCGCGGGCGGGTACACCGCCACCAGCGTGGAGTTGTCGGCGGAGGGCACGCAGGCCGGCTCGCCGCCCACGCCCTGCGCCAGCGCCAGCAGGCTGGGCAGGAACCCGCTCAGCCCCTCGCCCACCAGGTACGTGGCCAGGTACACCTCGCGGAAGTGCCGCAGGTACGGGTAGAACAGCACCGAGCTCGTGCAGCCCACCAGCGCCGCGAAGAACGTCAGCGAGAGGAACGCCACCGAGCGCTCGGCGCCGCCGATCACCGCGGTGGACTCGTACAGGAACGCGTTGAGCGCCAGCGCCAGCGTGCCCACGGAGAGCAGCACGCACACCCACACGGCGTCAGAGACGCGCGGCGCCAGGCGGCGCAGCCCCGCGTACGCCAGCAGGCCCAGGTTGGCCAGCTGGATGGCGAGCGCCATGGAGGCGGGCAGCGCCCAGCCCTCGGGCAGGCGCTCCACCAGCAGCGGCAGCTGCATGTACAGCCCGTTGACGCCGAGCCACGTGCCCAGCCCCCAGCACGCCATCAGCACGTCCAGCCCGGCCACCCGCCGCGCGCCCCACATCGCGCCCTCTTTACTCCGCTTGTCCCCGAGACACGGCGCCGCCTCCTTGTCCTCGTTCACCCTGCCGATAACGAATGTCTTGTTAATAATTAATTTACTTTCACAATGTTATCTGTCCGCGACGCGCCGCCCGACCGGAATGGAAGTTATATCTCGAATGCGTGTCGCCGCTGCGACGCCGACTTATACACTAAATTAGCTATCATTAAAAATTTAATAAATGATAAGATTTGCGAAACAACTAAATGACTATGTTGTATTAATACACAGCAATTAATAATACATAATCAGTGTACTATCGGATAATGAATGCGATATTGTTTTTGAACTCACGTGTGAACTGACATGTGATTTTCAATGTCAATGTTATTACACTACTTTTCGTCGATTTGTGTTATTCTACGGGAAGGAAGTGTAGAAGAAAGTTGGTTGTTTTGTTTTGATGCAAAATGGTTCCCGCACTCAGTTCATGACGTCACGCCTTGAATATTAATGGGAAACACGACAGATCTAACTTTACACAAATTAACTACATCACAATTTAAAGCATGCATCTCAAAAAGAACAACTTTATAGAAAGCACCTTACATAAAGTTTAGTAACATATCAAAGAAAAAAATATAAAATAAAGAAAGAAATACATATTTCGAACAGCGTAAGAACTTACGTAAGAACAATTAAAATGTTAGAAACCAATCAATACAATAACTGTAAAACACAAGCAATAAACTGCATTAGTTAATGTTAAAAGCCATAGTAATTACGCGCGGCATTTAATTAGTTTACTTAAATGACAATTCCTTTTTTAAATCGATTGTTTGTATATTCTAATTTTACGAGAGTAAAAATTTCAATCACCACGACTGATTTTTCAACTAAATACATCTTCTTGGATTGAGAAAAGGATTCCGTAATGGATAAGAATGGAATGAAATTACTCAACCTTTTTCCTCCTTCTTACTCTTCAGAAGGAATAATTTTCGGCCAAAAAATCGACCACAAACTCTTGTAAGAAAATTGAGTGTAAAGTGTAAGACGTAATGCTATAAGTCTTCACAAGTTAATACGAACGCATACATAATATTATCTGTCTGTCTGTTCTTCTATTTCGGTTCCCATATTTCCGGGATCGCTGGACACATTTTTACGTAGCTAACAAAATAACTTTTACTGGACGCCAAAAGAAAGTAGTCCACTTTTAAAATCGCAATTGGTTTTAATTCGTAAAAGTAAACCAGTTTGTAGATATTTTATATAAAAAAGACGTGTGGCACTCGGGGACTGCCGCGGTGAAGCTATTGCATAGCATTTTGTATCAACTTATGCAATTATATTTGATATATTTGATATCTCTTCTCTCTCACCCCACCCGCCTCCTCTCTCTCACCCCTCCCGCCTCCTCTCTCTCACCCCCTCTCTCACCCCCTCTCTCACCCCCTCTCTCACACCTCTCTCTCACCCCTCTCTCTCACCCCTCTCTCTCACCCCCCTCTCTCACCCCCTCTCTCACCCCCTCTCTCACCCCTTCTCTCACCCCCTCTCTCACCCCCCTCTCTCACACCTCTCTCTCACCCCTCTCTCTCACCCCTCTCTCTCACCCCCCTCTCTCACCCCCCTCTCTCACCCCTCTCTCTCACCCCCCTCTCTCACCACCCTCTCTCACCCCCCTCTCTCACCCCCCTCTCTCACCCCTCTCTCACCCCCCTCTCTCACCCCCCTCTCTCACCCCCCTCTCTCACCCCCCTCTCTCACCCCCCTCTCTCACCCCTCTCTCACCCCCCTCTCTTACCCCCTCTCTCACCCCCTCTCTCACCCCCTCTCTCACCCCCTTTCTCACCCCCCTCTCTCACCCCCCTCTCTCACCCCCCTCTCTCACCCCCCTCTCTCACCCCCCTCTCTCACCCCTCTCTCACCCCCCTCTCTCACCACCCGCTCTCACCACCCTCTCTCACCCCCTCTCTCACCCCCTCTCTCACCACCCTCTCTCACCCCCCTCTCTCACCCTCTCTCACCCCCCTCTCTCACCCCCCTCTCTCACCACCCTCTCTCACCCCCCTCTCTCACCCCTCTCTCACCCCTCTCTCACCCCCCTCTCTCACCACCCTCTCTCACCCCCCTCTCTCACCCCCCTCTCTCACCCCTCTCTCACCACCCTCTCTCACCCCCCTCTCTCACCCCCCTCTCTCACCCCCTCTCTCACCCCTCTCTCACCCCCCTCTCTCACCACCCTCTCTCACCCCCTCTCTCACCCCCCTCTCTCACCCCTCTCTCACCCCCCTCTCTCACCACCCTCTCTCACCACCCTCTCTCACCCCCCTCTCTCACCCCCCTCTCTCACCCCTCTCTCACCACCCTCTCTCACCCCCCTCTCTCACCCCCTCTCTCACCCCCCTCTCTCACCACCCTCTCTCACCCCCTCTCTCACCCCCAACGCACAATCGCACACAACCCGTGTCGAAGACTGCCGAACTGAAACGACGTTAGACGATGCACGGCCTTCAAGCCACACCTCCTTCCCGTCGGATCGGGTAAGCGTGAGGTTTTTTCGTTACGGAATTTTTGGATTTGGTCCCCGCGCTCAAGGCCCGCGATAGAAGCTATGCAATAGCTTAAAAATATAACATTTTATCATAAAAAAAAGATTGAGGAGAATTATAAGAAAACTTTGTTATCGATCACAATAAACTCAATCCCAGGAAATATGATAGGATATCAAACAACCATGTCGCCAAGCAATTAAAAAAAAAAATCTTTGGTCCACCTTTGGGCTAATATTTCCAAACAGCACAACACTTTAAACACTTTAAAAAATTAAAATTAAAAATACACAAAAACTCCCAAATAAAATGTGCTCATATTGATAAAAATCAACGTCAAATTTCTCACAGAAACGCAACAAGACAATGCAAAAGTTTCTCAGAATAATAAATCTGAGACAAGACAACACCTTAAAAATATGAGTAGAAAAAAACACTTTTGGATATATTTACATTTCGGTATGAAGCGAGGATGTTGCTTTGTCTATGGTCGAATGTGGAATGATGCCTGAAGCCAAGGCCCGAGGTCTTTAGCTAATAGTTTAATTCGTATTCGTGTTTAAGAGATTCGGTTTAAGTAAAATTGACTTCATAATGATTTCAATTGATTTGTATTCATTTCTGTTTCGTCTCAATTTGTCGTTTCTACCTATATCGTAATTAGAATTGTTCTTTCCAGTATCTTTCCTGAACAATTATTT
Organism: Cyclophora albipunctata; assembly: GCA_963082685.1. Classification (NCBI taxonomy): domain Eukaryota; kingdom Metazoa; phylum Arthropoda; class Insecta; order Lepidoptera; family Geometridae; genus Cyclophora; species Cyclophora albipunctata. The sequence continues at coordinate 2,382,177 of OY720119.1, forward strand.
ATACTCGTTCGTTAATTCCATACTGATATCATGAATGCCTAACTGTCTGTTAGGTTGTTTTAACCGGTTGGCTATCGTAACAAAGTTAACGTACGCAGTTAAATGTCTGTTAAACAAACCGTTGTTTCATAACATAAACGACAGTCTGTTAAAGTTATTCGGGCGGTCTGTAGAAAGCCAGGATTTTTCATTTTCTTATGTCTGTTGATGCTGACATTTAGTGTTAACGTTTACCGGTTCGTAAGCGTAAGCTATCAAAGTTACACTCGTGGCTATAGATAGGTACTTAATATGCGCTGAAGTCCACAGTACCCGACCTAACCGTTAGCAAAAGCTAGTCAACAGATTAAACAACATAATCTAGCTAGACCCAACCTAGTTAATTATCTTTTAACAATTATGAACACGAGAAATGCCAACAAGAGCATTTCTCGTGTTTGCTTATTTACTCTGTTATACTGTTCCTGTGTAAATTACAGTCAAATATTGCCTTTAGTGTTCCTTTAAGCATTCACTACATAGTACATATAAAACAAAGTCGCTTTCCGCTGCCTGTCTGTCTGTCCTATGTCCTATGTATGCTTGATCTTTAAAACTACGCAACGGATTTTGACGCGGTTTTGTTTAATAGATAGTGATTTGATTCAAGAGGTAGGTTTATTAAAATTTGTATAAAAATTCGCGAAATTCCCACGGGCCCACTATAGCCTTCTTCGATAAGTGGACTATTCAACACTGTAACAATTTTTAAAGTATGATCTGTATATCCTGAAATTAGCGCGTTCAAACAAACTCTGTAGCTTTATAATATTAGTACAGATGACGGTTACATATTTTTCCCTAGGAATAAATAACTAATTCTGAGAAATAAATCTGAGGCACATAAAAACTAAGATATACCTATGGACCCGGAGTCAAAAGTTTTACTAGTCAAAATTGTGTGCAATATATATTTTTATTTATTTTTCTAGTAAAGATTTAAATGCCAATTTAGAAACTAAGCATTTATTTTAATTTTATTGATTTCTAAAATAAATGTATTTTAATTTGACTATTAAAAACACAACCATTTTGGCATTCCGACTCAAAAACAATAAAGTCTTCTTAAAACTGTTTTTTTATATAAATTCCATAAACAGGTTATATTGTCATTAATTTGACATTATCCAAAATGAAACCCAAAATTACGTAAGAGTGGAGGCCTTTTAAAGTTGTTTAGATAAAAATAATTTAAATTGCTTCAAGTTGAGGCCTTTTATAAATTAGAATATATTAAACGGTTAATTTTATTAATAAATTACTATAACCGACTTAAAAAAGTGGTATTTCTTATCAAAATCCAGTAAGAAGGCGAGTTACAAACAGTAAATTACACACGAATGTACCTATGTAGTGAACAAGCATGTAGCGCGATTAGAAATTTAACAAAATTTATTTTAAGTAAAATTTTAATGTATTTTTTTGTAACATTTAAACAAAGGCCTAGAAATCAAGTCGAATAAAGTATTGCTATTAGTAAAAAATTGTGTTATTCAATCTGCAACTAGACTTTTTCACAAACAAAGTTGAGATAAAACAGTAGAAACGAAGTCATTTCTCTCGCCTTAAAGCTCTAAATAAGTGTTTAGTCTTATCATCTTCAAATGTTATATTAATAACAGTCAATTGAAACAATCAGTAGTAATCAAAGAACATCATTGAAGTATACCCACCCAATGACAAGATACAGGGTGGAGTTAATACGAAACAAATACACAAAGAATACATAAAAGAAAAATAACAAGGATCTTAATGTAACTAATATTATTTGTGAAGACTATACTATAAAGGCCTCATTTGTGAAGACTATACTATAGGGCAATGTTCTTCTCTCCCGACTTTTGGCCCGTAGGAGTGGTATATCGCCGCTTCAGGGAAGCATTAACGAAAAAAATCCCTTACTAATATATTAAGCATAATTATAAGTATAAATGTATATATGTTAGTTTAAGGTATGTATGTAAAGTAGAATGTAAGCTATATTTTATTGTTGCTCGGTTTGAGAGGTATCACCTTTCCGTGACACAGTTTATACTAGTATGGGAGGTGATGTCTCGATAACTGAACGAAATATAATGTAATTACATTTGAAATTAATAAATGAATTGAATTTAATTCATAAACGCTTACTAGCAGCATTTTACTTATCAAATGGTTTGTCCCTTTCTGCCATACGCTATTTTCCAAAGAGCAAAAGAGACAAAACACTCACTAACAGTGTATTAGTTAGAGAGTGTTTATGAATTAGGAAGTAAGTATTTTGTAAATTGAAAGACTTAAGTAAAAGGTAGGTATTTTGGTAGATGTTTCATAGTGACAGCAAAACTGGTATGACTGTTTAAAGTAACTTATAATGTACTAGCAGTGCCCCGCGGTTTCACCCGCGTTGTCCCAGTTGCCGTGGTAATTTTGGGATGAAAAATAACCTTCCCGTTGAATGTGGCTATCCATTACAGTAAGAATGATTCAAATCGGTGTGGTAGTTTCTGAGATTAGAGCGTTCAAACAAACAAACAAAACAAACTCTTCAGCTTTATTATTGTAGATATCAAAATACTTAAACAAGCATGCACAAAAAGACAATGTAACCACATGATCTTAACAATTTAGAGTATGATAACATGATAAACGGGCAAACAAAGTTATAATACATGCAACATTAGAGTTTCAACCTTTTATACAGGGTGGGGAAAACAAGCAAAATAAAAATTTGTTTTAAAATTTCAGCAACACTTTTAAGAAAGTCTAGACTTTATCTTAGATATTGACTATGATTTTGCTATTATAAATTTAAATTATATTAACAAACAATAACAGTTTGTACAATATAATTAATCAATATGAAAATATGGGAGGATGATATGAATTTCACCACTTTTTCGAAATGTGTCCAATACAAATGTGTTTTGCCTACAAAAGTAACCTGATTACTTCCTGTGGATATTTCCCCCACCCTGTATAAAGTGTAAATGAGAGGTACCTACCGCTTGTGCAACTATCCTATCTTCTTATCTTTACGAATAAGAAGGAATGATGATAACCTGAAACCACAAAACTATAGCAAATAAACTAATAGATCTTATTTCTTCACAAACATTAGTCGTAAATAATTTTTTTATTAAAAAAGGACACAACCATTCAATGATAAGTATTTCAAATAGCTTTTATTCATTGATAAGTACACCCGAATATTAATTTATATGTTAATTAATACAATGATAGGCCAAATGCTCTGTAAGTAATGTAATCATGTTTTATTAAGGCAAATATTAATGGCTATACATGACATTATGTTTAAATAATAGAACTTAAGCTTATAATTAATCATCGCAATCCATTAAATAATGTATATTTTAATCACATTAAATAATTGTCAGTTTAGATATTTATGTCTGTGGCTAGTCAAAAAAATATTTGTAATCATTGTGTCTATGGTTAATACAGACTCACAATTAATGATTAATTTTAAGTTGTGAATTAGTCCTGTACATATTATTAATAACATGGATCACGGAGGTCATATCTCTTTTGTGAAGTTATATTACAACTCTATCATATCATTTTTGTGTGCTCATGATTAGATGATTAAGCATATACCTAGGTTTTAGATGATAATCAAATATCAATGGATGGTGATTACTGGTTAGGGAGGAATAGATAATAATAATATTTTTTATGATTCAAATACCCCACTGTAACCAAATGTGTAACCATAATTATTACTAGAGTTGAAAATAGAGAATAGTATTGTTTTTTTCTTTCTATATGTTTGATTGGCGCAACATACAACATATGGCTAGCCAGGAAGATAGTTTTCGCATTTATATGAATATAGCTATTAAATAAAGCATGTAAGATCTCATACAAATGAACAAAGCCCCTGTCCAACACTGAATGTGTACTGATACTTGAACATGATAGTAATATATTAAGGAATAAATTAAGAAGTTAATTTTAAGTTCAATCCCAATCTAAATAAACAGATTTGGGAACTTAAATAGACTCTGACAATGAACAAAAAATAAACCAATAAGAATCAAGCAAGTGTACAATGAATGTGTTTTGTAAATAGTGTTCAACAAACCAGTTGATATGCACAATAACTATTAATGATGTTCTCTATGGACAATGAGTACTAAGAGATGTAATTTTGCATGGCAAAAAGGAAATGTACAGTAGGATATTAATTTGAAGCCCCCAAATATGTGATAGTTGTTTTAGAAAGCTAATGAAATAAACCAATACTTATAATATGACATAATGACACATAACATCAACATTTAATGACCCAGCACTATTCCGATTTCATCACATAAAAACAATATTTACCTTCCCAATTCAGTCATCACAATGAACGCTGAAGAAAGCAGGATCCTTTACAAGTTCCCCGAATTTACTTCACTGGAGGATAACTAAAATATTCTGGAACTTACATCATCTTTGACCGAGTTACTGTGAAAACACATTGCACTGGTTCAATGTTACTAAAATTCTGTACGATTTATAATTATTTGGTTCGTCTATTTTACTTTTATGCTAGGACGATTTGGTCAGCTGACAGTTATAATCTCTGCGTGTAGAATTAATTATTAATTAAAATATTTTAATATTGTACGTGTAAGTGGAGTTTCAACTTCCGAGGTCAACTGTCAAGATTGTCAGAGCAATCAGCTGGGCACAATGTGTCATCAATGACATTGACGATAAAATAAAATATAACAGTGACAGTTATTTAACATTTTGTCGTTTATATTCTCGATATTCTCAAATATGTTTTACTGTCAATGTCACAAATACTTTTATTATGCCAAGGAAGATGGATTGTGTCGTGGGACAGAGACGCGAAGGTGGAACCGATTGAGGAATAACCATGCATTCTTATGCTATGCACTCCTTGGTGTAAGTAGGTAACACGTAGGTAAGTACATCGTTCCGTACCCGTGGCTCCCCAGTAGTAGATATTATATCTTCGAACATACCAGAAATGGGCTGGACTAGGACACGCAGCCTCCTAAATTACTGCAGAGTTCTTGAATGACCTTCTACGGCCCAGGGTGTAGAGATATCAGAAAAGGGGTGGAAAAAAGTAGCTATTAACTACATTTCACAAGGGTAGATCTGGGGTGCATCTGGGAATATCTCGATTAAACAGACCCAAAGTAATCAGTGGGACTGAGTGAGTGAGTGTGTTGTCAGCTCATATATTACTTACCTACTACTCTGTTTTGTTGCGAGAGTTAAAATGTGTACCTATGTGGTCGATTTTCCTTTTAAAGGAAAAAGTGATTTAATTCCATTTTCCCCATTTTGAACCTTTTTCCTCAATAGACGAAGCTGGTTTGGTTTGGTTGGAAAACCAGCCACGTTAATCTGAATTCTAACTTTCGTAAGAACAAATGGCATATAACCAACTTATAACGGTACGTGATGAACGTAACATGATATCATGTTTCATAATAGATATTTAATAGCGTACTTAGTGTAGGGCCACATCTGCGGAACGTACGACGCCGAACCTTCCGCTAAATACGCTCGTAGTGTATTTCAAGTTATCTATGACACATCAGTACGCGGCGTAATTTCGACTGATGTGTCATAGAGCGGAAGGTTCGGCGCCGTACGTTCCGCAGATGTGGCCCTACACTTAGGCCTAATTACTTAATTCTAAGGTAAATAAAACTTATGTGGTCGATTGTTTGTTTTAATTTAAAATTTCAAAAAGCAAATACAATAATCTCCGCATGACTCGTCTCATAAAGCTTTACACGTAAAGTAGTTATCTTTAATAGTAGAATAATAATAAATATAACAAACAGTGAAGTACTCGGCGCTAATCAAAGTGTGTGTTCGCAGTCGCCGCCGCGGCCGCCTCTCTCGCTCTCTCTACTTGTCTTTCTCGCTCTCAGACTTCCTGCCTAGTGGCACTGCCGCTCGCACTCTGGAAATTAACACATACGATGTTTTAATTACTGGAATGACAAAGAGAGGAGACCCTAAAATGAATACATACAGTTTAATGGAGGGTAATTAGGGGTAGGACGGTGAGTCAGTTTGGTTTAGGGAGGGACACTCTTATTTCTGTGTCCAAAAAGTAGTACCATAGTTTTGGCTGAAAGGTCCAGTCTCGAGATAATTTATTTCTCTCCTTAAACTGTATTAAACCACACCTGAGTCTTCGGTACTGCAGTACATAGACAAAAAAATCTATAGAAGTATAGACTAAGTACCACAAGCAAAGTGACTTACTTAGCAGAGATCTCATTGATCTTGGCGCGCGCAAACTCGAGGTTAGCGTCAACCTGCGCCTTGTTCATCTCGTACGCCTTGGGCAATGTGAACAACGCTATCCAACCTGCAACAACAACAATACATATTAGAAAGATGCACAATTACATTAAGCAATAGTCACAAACACGATTGCAATGTTAATTGAAAACATCAGGTTAGGAATGTATGAAGAACATAAGGATTTCGGAATGAAAAGTAGATCAACCTTCTTCCAAAATCGGTGATTATTGGTGGAATCCGCATACAAATAAGTTGAATACTTAGATTTCAGTTTATCGCAAACATACAGACCAATCTATTATTCAGTTAATCGCGAACATACGCTGTCGGAGACTTTGTTTTTTACTATGTAAGTATAGTAAAATTTATAAGCCTGTAATTTCCCACCGCCTGGTAAAAGGCCTTTCATCTCACTGAAGATATCGGTACAATGAGAAGGATCAGGCGTAATCACTACGCTTGCCTAATGGGCGTTGGTGTAAATATCGTTGGTTAATAAAGTGATGTGATTTTTCCTATACTAACCGAGGATAATAAGCGTCATGCCGTTGAAGCAGGCGCCGACGAAGGTGAGGCACCACAGCAGCACGCCGAACTTGAGCGAGTCCACCAGGTCCTCCACGAGGAATAACCTGAAATACACACACATATGGGTCAACACTTAGTTATGTGCTATTCATCGTATATTTTTGTTAGAAGACTCAACACTCAACATTATTGTACTGAGACTCAAACATTAATAAGTATAATATGGAGATTCAACTTTTTTGTACTTATTTTGGTAGAGCGGAATCTTCTGGCACAAGCTAGAGACGACTAGATTAAATGAAATGTACAATTTTTATGATTTTTATAGTGAGTAACATTTTTGTATATGTTTGTGTGACTAACATTTTTGTATGGTTACTTAATTGTTTCTAATGGTGCATTGTTACTAATAGGATGGGTTTAATTTACCTGTATAAATATATTCGAAATTTGAAATTTGAAAAATTAATATTGTTGTATGGCGACTCAACATGATTGTACGTGGACTCAACATTACCTGCGCAGTTCATTGGTGGCTGCGTTGAGATGCGCGGTGGCGGCCGCGGCCAGCGACTGAGCGCGCTCCGCCGGCACGCTAATGTCCTGTTCTAACAACCATCTGGGGACAAAATAATGTTACATGTGTAAGTAAGAATATTATTAAAATCTTTTATTTAACTTCACCAGTCTGTAAGTAACTAAGTAATTAAATCTACTTCCCAGTTTATGATAATGATAATGAACTATTTAAAAACTTTTTAAGGAAACATGACATGACGGTTAATTCGCCTAATCTTTGGATCTCATTATATAATAATTATAGACCTTAAAGTAAAAAACAATTATATATTTCATATACCTATTAATGTAGTGAATACTTTTAAAACTATCTGGTAGTTTAGAAATAAGAGTAATGAAATATCAGAGTAAAAAAAATTGCTCAACAATGTAAATGTAATCATCGAAGTAATATTGACAAACACAGGTGTTCTTAATATTTGATAACAATAAAGCAGTAATTTCTTTGTTTCACAGATACAAATGTCGCATTACTCTCGTTAGATATCATGAATTATTTTCTTTTAGATTAAGTTTTAGCTTTCTAACAACTGGGTTAGTATGTGATAGAAAAGATAAACATTACTAGATTCTTAGTGGAATTCTCATCCTATTGTATTGGCTTATGGCCGTTTCCAATCACCCAAGCCTTACTCAAACAGATTAAGTTTTCTATGTTATTAAATATCATACTTTTCCGGCTCAAAAACCGTATTAAATATGTGACAAGTCTAATTTAACGAGTATTTAACCGCCGCGCCACCGCGCAGTAATGACAGACGTCAATTGACGATCGGTTAATGAGTGATTTTTGACATGTTATGTATGAAACACTACGTCAATTTAATTATCGATTAGCGTAATGATATCCCAGAAGGTGGCTTCCCCCTTCCTAGTTTTTGACGACCTTTTTATGTGTTGCTCTGCGGAAAGTCAGTAGTGAAGTACCAACGCTGCGTAATTTGGACCTTTAGTGCTTTAACCCCTTCAGGCTAGGGTTTAACCCCTCAGCATTTCGCTTCCTCTGCCACCCTGTTACACCACTATATTTTAGGCACGATAGTACCTAAGTGGAGGCAACTAATAAAACTGTAATCTACGTAAGAAAGTGTAATAATGCTGTAGTAAGCAAAGTATCCTGTAGGTACTCACTTGAAAGGATGTCCATCATTAGTCTTCTGTACGGCTTGCAGTACGTTCTTGTATATGCGGAAGGCGAGGGCCCCGGAGAGCGCCAGCAGCGACGCGTACGCCAGCACCGACACCACTGAGCAGCATGCCAACGCCACCAGCAGTGCGAGACCAGCGCCCAGCGCCGCGCCCGACCGCGCCGCCGACCGCCAGTAGATTAGGGATTCCACTGTAATAACAATGACGACATTTATGAAGATACCACTAGACTCCTATATTATGTAAAACTATTCACTAGACTCCTCGGTGGTGTCTGCTAGTGGTATGTGTACTCGCTTCCCAAGACAGGTCCCGGATTCGATAGGATCAGTAATCTTCAATTGCCTATATTTTTATAATGACGCAAAGTATTAAAGTGCTTAACATTTTAAAGTGCTTACGTTGGGGCAATTAAATACTTACCAACACAACGATAAAGAATTCTTACCTTCTATACCTACCGAAACCATTAGATAAATTGCTAAATAAATATCAACAGAAAGCTTACATTCTCCGAGATACCTATCTAATAAGTTAGACCAACATCTGACCCAACCATCAGGCGAATCCAATATAAATAAATTCGTCTCCGTAACTCCACTTAATAGGAATCATGTTTACGTGCCTTTACGAAACTCGTTTTTCGGGATACCTTTGGGAAATATGGCAACATTAAAGATGTTACGGCAATCTTTAGTTTTAGCATTCTCGTAAAATATAAGCTGGTAGATTGGTACCTACGTAGTTAAAAAAAGGTACGTAGGTAGGTAGTATCAATCATGAAGAAATGTTGCCCAAAATTATAAAGATGATATGAAAAACGACTAAAGAAATTGCTTTCTAATAAGGTAGAGATAGTACAGAAATTGTGGTCACAGAAGACTGAGCTATACAAGTAAAAGTGAATAAGAATAATAAGAATAAGAATAAGAATGAAAAAACTTAATTTAAAATATCAAAATGAGTAGGTATTTAATAGAGTACAAGTACCTGTACCATACTTATAAGAACGTAGTTAGATATTAGATACTTTGCAAAACTATAGACGGAACAATAACTCACACTTCAGTATCACATTACACAAAAACTGTTACTTTCGTTAAAATAATAGACGTATCCCGTAACAGACAGTCTGCAGCTTCTATTTTTTTTTTTAAATTGTAATATCAATGTCTGTAATAAATATGCATTCATTTACCAAGCTGGCGATTTCACAACACTTCTCGCCTCAATAGCTTTGTAAATGTAATATCGGTTGAATAATAGTAGTTTATGCAACTGTCATTTAAGGAAGGGTATTAAAACAAGAGTGTGAGTTTATGAAACGAGCGCAGCGAGTTTCATAATAGTAACGAGTGTTTTAATACCCGTGTTATATGCAGTTGCATACACTACTTTATCTTCACTAATGCAATTAATCAAACAAAATTTTAAAAACAAAACACATTGCGAAACATTAAATTCACGCGTACGTGTATTGTCACAGTGAACTTGCCGCCATTAAAATCTAACCAATGAGAGCGCAGCTGCGCGCGCAGGGCCGCAGGGCGCGATGTTATAATGAGATTTTACGATATCGATGTGGATATTATAACATCATGTGCAATTGCTTAAATTGAGTGTTTTAGTTGTCTGCGCTATAACAGTAGTAATTATAAGTCAAGTATTGGAAACATAAGTAGAATGTTACAACATTAGTGTAGATAAAAACTTGAATAAGTCTAAGTAAGGTATTGTATGAAAAGACAGACCAACGTGGCATAAAGGAAGGTAGTCCTTTGCCGTACAGTGGGACAGTAACGGCTGATAATAATGATAAGGTGTGTTTCAGGCCAGTTTAATACATTTAGTCAGTTGAAGAATTCTCTGTTGTTAAAAGACTACCAAATTCAAGGATGCTTTTCTACTCTAGTATCCACCAATGATAACACGCGTAGTATCGAAAAGTGTGGTATCCGCCAAACCTATCAAACTTAGCAAAGCATCTCTAGGATAGACACTCTTATCATTGCAAGTAAATTATTGAATATGATTCTAAAGAGATTTTATAAGATTGTAAATGAATCGGCTAGAAGCTTGTACAATTGAATTACAATTGAGACTTACACAAAAAATGTGACTGAAAAAGATTATCTTTAGAAAAAATGTGTTCGATATTTGCAAGACCGCATTTAACTGCAGTCAACCGAATAATGTTGAAGAGCAATAAAACACTACATAACTGGTCTCAATACAAAACATATTGTCTAGTCTCGATAAGTAAATTGGTTCATAAATAGTTGACTACATATACGCAAAAATATACCTAAGTAGTTTCGAATAAACGAACAAAACGTGATCACGTCGAAATAATAATAAGGTTTTATGAGCAAATACATTCAAATGGATATAAAATTCTAAAACTAGTTGAGAGAATCCGTTGACGCTAAATATGGTGCGCTTATTAAACAGGTTCTTTTTACAATTAATCACGGGGAAAGTTCATTGTCACTGTATTTTTTATCTTTCTTTGACTTTTGAATTATGTAAATGTATCTCATTTCGTACAGTCGGCTGTTCAAATAATTTCGCTATGCTAAACAATAGACATCCGAATTATAAAATAAAAATCGATGATATCACCATGCGAATGTTATATATTCTGTGACTTTGTGAAAAATGACTTCACTTATCCAAAATGTTACTTAGACAAGACCTGCTTTCGCCCACGACTTCGATCACTATCCAATCCACGAATAAAAACCACACTTATACCGTTAACCAAGTTCAACAAACGAGTATCACAGTAAACACTACGTGGAAGGTAACAGCTGCTACCAAAAAACTACAATTTAAACTATTATCAGATAAAAACGAACAATACTCTGAATTAGATAAGATTAAACACTACATTTGAAACAGAGTTTTAGTTAAGAAAACTTGGTACAATCCTGTGATGTGGACAAAAAGGATATTAAAACGTAATACAGATATTCGTCCGCGATTTTGACATAAAGACGTCGAAATTTCGTGTTCAAAAGGTTTAAAAGTCAAGAGGGTTGTTTGGGGTGGAGGTTTATGTTATGTTTAAGGTACCTGGTCCTCTGGGCGGGAGGTTTTCGTACTGTCCGGCGTGTCTGGGCGACTGTCTGAGGCGGGCCATCGTGTCGGAGTGAGCGAGAGACCGCACGTAGCGCCTCCACGCGGCAAGAGAACGCACACGTCACCCCGCCCGCTGGTGACACCATGATGTCACGCTTACGCGGACAACCGTCCATAGACGAGAACGAATGACAGTCGCTTTAGTAAAGACACTTAGGCAATGTGCTACTGAACAATAGACAGTCTAATGATGTGATAGTCGGTTTAGGATAGCCACATAAGCAATGGAGTATAGAAATATCAACGTTGTCTAACCTCAATAACAAAGCCATAAAACTCTAGGACAGTGAACAAATGAGACTCCGTTTTGAAGCCATACGATCCTAAAGCAAGAGATTACTAGAGCGAGGCATATAATCATTTGTCAAAATGCACGTACAACAAAACAATATTTTTCGACTTTTTTTCCTAGTGTTTTTTTTTCGTTCCTTGTACCAAAAATAAAGAAAGTCCGAGCTTGCCCTGGTGTCTCTGTTTTAAACCCCCTAACATGATAAATTCAACATTTACTAAAAGAACTGGACCTAGCAAATCAAATTTGAAACCATCCAAAAGCAGAGCCAACATATAAATACAAATTATTCATGTCTACTTAATCGCAGTGTTATCTACCGCATGCTTTACCATACGTTATCACTATCAGACGCAACTAAGTAAAAACGCCCGCCACGCATTTCTCTTATCACTCATTACAAGTTCACCCTGATATCAGAAAGTGGGCAAAATATCCAACAGCAAACACAATGTCAACCTTTTAACCTAACGTCTGATATGCAGGCAATATTTTCAATAAACTAATTACAGAAAAAAAGGTCAAGTGGAGTAAAAATATAAATAAAACTTGTAAAAGAGTCAAAACGGTCGTTGCCTTTGACATTGGGCGATTGATAAAGCTATAGCTCTCCTCAATTATCTCGTACTAGCAGCGCCCCGCGGTTTTACCCGCGTTGTGCCCGTTCCCGTGGGAATTTCGGGATAAAATGTAGCCTATAGCCTTCCTCGATAAATAGACTATCTAACAGTGAAAGAATTATTCAAATCGGTTCAGTAGTTTCTGAGATTAGCGCGTTTAAACAAACAAACAAACAAACAAAACAAACTCTTCAGCTTTATAATATTAGTATAGATTACAAATCTATAATTATACTCAAAATTCGAACTTCAAAAGGAATGAATCTTGCTGTTTTATCTTACTACCAGCGTCTGGTAAACTGTTCCTATCTCCCGTACTTAGTTCTTCATTTATCAACAATTGCTTCTCGTATACTTGAAATATTTATCGGTAAATACGTGCACTACTTACGAGTCCAATGCCCCCGTGAATTATCCATTAATGTGGGATATTTCTCGATAATACTCCCACGATTGTAATTGTTTATAATGCATGAGAATAACTGTACCAATTCTTAAGTATTTTTAGCCCCATATTTAAATGCCTAATAGAAATACTAGAAAGAAGCAATATTTATACTGCTAAGTAAACCTTTTTCTAATCGATGGAACATGTTAAAAGTTTGGGATAGAAGATAAATTCATATAAATAAAATACTCTAAACAGTATTTGAGAAAAGTAACAAATATTCAGATTAAATAATAAAAAATGAAGGAAAAATAATTTAAAATTTCATTCAAGCTTTTATAAAATGAAATTAAGATAATTTTGCTGGAACCATGGACACCCCATACGGTATGACAGTGACAGAGAAATGGATAAATATTCATACCACGTACTCAGCATCGATGCATCACGTCACTATACATACATACATAAACTATATAGCTTGCTTTTACTGTGTGTGAGTTTGTATGAGACGGAATATAAATTCTGTAGGTACATTATATACAATACAAATTATTTTTAATAGATGAAGCAAAGCTTAAGCGACTTTCTGACAAATTTTCCAAATGACATTGCGGAAAATATGTGGTAGGTAATTAAACAATGCTTTGCGTCGGAACACCTAAAAATTGTCAGCTTTTTCTTTTCATTGTCAATTAGTACTAAACCAGAACTAGGTATATATAATATTCTATTGTGTATATGACTAATTTGAAAACTAAAACTCATTCGAAAATCAAATAAGCCTATCACACCTGTGTTCCATACTTATTTTAAAATGAAAGTACACCATTCTACAGTTTATACAGTGCTTTGATTTACCGTAGGGTTGAAATCGAAAGTTAAAAGGTGTTGTTGACTACATGAAAGTACATACGGAATACAGTACTAACTGTTACTTGATCAAGGTAAAACCGGTACAGGCGTAAGCGCAAGAAGGTTGCTATTGAGAACATACAGGCGTTTAAGACAGAGACAAGAAAATGCACGCATAAAATATGTCAGAAAGTAACATAAGTTAACATACTCAGACTCAGAGACGTCAAATGATTCTCTAGCAGAGATTAAATGAGTGATTTTGACATGTAAAAAAGTATTAGCCAGTAATGTCCCACAGCCAGGCAAAGGCCTCTCATCTCACTGAAGATTAGTACAGTCAGTGACAATATGATCGAAATATTACGTCAATTAGCAAAGTGTCGATTTAAAGGAGGTTTTTGAGGTGGCAGTTAGAGGTCAGTTTTAGCCTAAAATGGAAGTGAATGAGAGATTTTGTGCAACAAAAACGATATCAAAGGACTTATATAGACGTACTTATTAGGTTTAACCCAGTGAACCCTGAAACCACAAATAGTGACAAAGCCTGATTGTTCTAAAACCAGAAAGATTAGAAAATGTTATTAGCTATACATAGATGTAAAGTCGTAACACTAACATCATCAACTATAATTACATTGGGATAGGGCCAGGTTTTAATAGCTCCATTATCTGTCGTTTAACAGATAACGCTTCATCGAGTAATTTTTAATTAGTTTTTGAAATCTGCTGAAATAGGAATTCATTACTCATTGTTTTGAAATAAAACGGCGTGATACTTGGATTTCATCAAGATTTGAAAGATTTTTGCTTTGCGTTTCTTAAAGTGAAGGGAAGAGATTGGATATAATAGAGGACAGGTTTAAAAAAACCTCTGTCGATACATTTTCGCCTACTTCACTGGTCTTTTGAGAACTTTAGGAGCATAAATGGTATTGTAAGTCAACTTTGGATGATGACAACTGATAATAGGAGTTCTCGTTTTTGTGATGTCAGTTCATAGTTCCCATGAAGTTTAGATATCTTATTAGCATGTCTGTCATATCTAGCTTGTCATGCATTAAAACACGAGACTACCTACTTATAAAAAGATTTTATTTATTTTATTATTTTGTTAGTGAGGGGCAATTCTTGAACCAGTTAGCTCAACCGAGCTGATATTTAGAAAAGCCTTTACTTCCATAGACAATACAGAATAAGACCGAAAAGCTTCAGTACATTTGTATAAAGTCTTCACTCAAATACATACATCAAAGGTACAAAGATCGTACAATTGACATGACATTCGTTGTCGACCATCACAGGTGCAGTCACTGTTCAGTAATTTGGCAAGCCTCGTTGGAGGGGGGAGAGGGGAGGTACTACGGTCAATGCTAGTCGAATTGTTATCACCAAGATGCCAAAATAGCTGACCATCGCCTAGTCAGATAATTGCTATCAAGTACAAACAATAGACTGACTTGATGATAGATACTAAAGTTTTAACTGGGCACAGCAGGAATTAGAACTTTATCGTTTTGGAAATCTGCGGATGTCATATCTTCTAACTAGTTATAAGTTAATTTACGTACGAAATCTTAAACTGTTTTTTCACCTTCTTATATGAAGATATTATTTTTAAATTGGTTATTACCGGACCCTTATGAGACTGCCTCGGTACTGCAGTGCTTCTACTATGTTTGCGGAGGCGGGAGTAGCGGATTTCTATGGTATAATGCGAGCCCGGATAGCCTCTTTCTGGTATAGAATAAGATGCTCCAACAACACTATCTTGAAAGCAGTTGCGGATAATTATTCTTGTTCTATTCTCAAACACTGGATTTCTGTTCACCAGAACGAGAACAAGTACATATAATTATTATTAATTAATGACGATGAGCAATAAGCTTTAATGTATATTAACTACATGTACTCCAGTATTTGTATAACTAATACATAATGAATAGCTATGGGTTTCTTGCCTGAAATAAAGACATTTTATTTTATTTATTACAGAAGTAAGAAGTACATAGGCACGGCCGTTCGGTCGATGCATTTTTTGTCAAAACCAGCCTTGCTTCGGGCATGTTAAATTGTAAGTTTAGGTAGTAAACGACCACCTAATAATATGTGAATCGCCTTTAGAAGTTTTAATTTCTTCAGCACCAATATTGTCTGAAGGTCCTATAATTCAATAGAGGTCCAATATAGGTCCAATATTGTTTAAAAGGAGTACTTTAAATTAAGGATCTAATACCCTCATCCAATTCAAAGAGTTCAGATTAAATTTTTAGTCTCAAAAGTACTATTAGTATATTATTTCGCCGATCAACAGTGATAGATGTATCAGCAATCGATTCAGTCTATTTAATTGGCAGATTTGTTCGCCTTCGTAATTAAAATAGTCCCTTGATGTATAACTGCACCTGTGCTGCATTCGAATGCAACTGATTCATTGAGAAGTAACATTTGCTATGTGCATAAAGTACCATAATTAAATTGATTCAAGGACGTTGGTGCGTAACATTGAATGATTGTTATGACATCCAGTTAAAACTATCAAGTACAGTTTTAATACTTAAAAAAAACAACTGAGCATTTTTTAAATTTATCATCATTTCAAAAACAGTCAAGATATACAACAACATAAATCAACAAAGAATACTAGTTCTCTAAATAACAGCACGCTACTATAACCAACAGTATCAAGAGAAACAAATTCTTTATCAGTAAGATAATAATACAGCTTCGAGTGACACAGATAAGTACCCAGGGGAATATATCACAGACAATTTATGGTCGCATCCTGCTCAGCTAAATGTCCCTACATCACCCAGCCACTTAGTTGACTATCTGTAGAGTATCCATAGAGAACGACACAATGTATGTAATTGAAAAAAGAACACACCCTATGGGACACTGTAATTGAAAAATAAATAGCCTTAACCAGATGAATGAAAATCAATAATATCACTGAACATCATGGGAAAAGCTCAGAAATTAGTGGCTCGCTCAGACGAAGCGAAGCGACCATAAAGCACGTTGAGGCAACAAATTCTCGAGACATCTCTCCCAAAATTTATGAATGGAATTTGACGAATCCAATCGAATTTTTGAAACAAATATATCGGAAATCCCGTGCGCGTGAGTGGGATAGCTATAAGTGACGTCACATCGGTAAAAATAACGCGAGATCCGTCTTCCTACTGGACAATGGTGCTTCCCGGGCGGTGGCGCTATGCCTATGGCCAACTTGGCACCAAACGCTACACATCATTTACCTATAATCAATTCAATTCATTTACTAGAACATCAACGGGACTACGTAATTCACCACGTCACTGTCTACTATTCCATCCATTCTAACCATAAATAATACCAACTTTAAATTTTTCAAACAGAAAAAGTTTTCAAAGAATACTTTAGACAAACTTTTCGTGGAAAAGACCGTGTTTTCTTTTAATGAGCAAGACTTGCCTTTATTTATCAAGCCCATCAACGAATTCATTAGGAAAATTATGGAAATATTCCATTACAGACGCTAAGACTAAAAATAGACACTAATTGACCATAGTTCATGTTGATTGTAATATGATGAGGAGCATTTATGAATATTTTATTTGTAGGCAAGTTATTTACGTGTGAACTATTACATTATACATTTTATCAAAGTTCGTTATCAAAACCACTGATAGTAGAAAACTCCACCTTTAATGCGGTTAGTCAGAGCACCCATGTGCCTATTTCCGATTTCTAATTAAAATGACCTTCGGATGCGAAACCATAAATTATTGGTCAAGTGTATGTTTATGTTTAAATTTATTAACCTGCCATTGGTCTGCTATCATTAGACTATCGATACAATCCAATACTGAAGATCCATTTCACGGAGAAAATAAGATCTAAGTAAGCACATTAAGACGTTTTTTCATTTGGTCAATAGACAGGACCAGAACAAGGACATTTGATTAATCAAAGCATATTATAAGTAGTTTGTATGGATGCTGCTCATTTAAGGCGAAACGATCAAAAGGTTAGCTCATCTTCAGCCTTTGCTTTGAAAAATCTTAAAGGAAATAGGAACCTAAGTACAGAGCGCTGATATTGTCTTTAATAACCCATCTTTGAACACTCTTAATGACACTGGCATTATTGGTTAATCATTTATGTACTAATAAGTCTAAAAAATAACATACAATTAGCGTTTAAGATGTTAAAATATCCATGTTTTCTTAAAAAAGCATTCACACCTACCGTCCAGAGCATATATATTATAATCTGTTCAACATATAGTTTATTTCATTTTGCTCTCTTTCATCATAACCTCACACAAAACCATCGACAGACATATTCATGTAGATAATGTCTATAAAAAGTTGCCCATCACGTCTTTCGCGTGTTATCTTTTACGATTACAAAACATTTCAACATCTTGTCTCTTGGTGAGAAAAATATTGTATCGAGTTTATTGTGTCTAAGATAGTACTCGAGTTGACAAATGGAATGTTAAGTAGACAGCTTAGAAAAGTGATGTTTTACTTATATTTTAGGAGGAAAGATTTGTTTGTAACGATTTGCTACCATACTCCTTTTCTGACGAAATCGTGTAAAAACATATATTTTAATTAATCTGAAAATTATGTTTATCTAAAACACATCTATCCTAATATTATGAAGCTGCAGAGTTTTTTTGTTTGTTTGTTTGAACGCGCTAATCTCGGGAACTACTGGTCCGATTTGAAAAAATCTTTCAGTGTTGGATTGTCCACTTATCGAGGAAGGCTATAGGATATTTTTCATCGCTCAATTCCCAACGGAACGGGCACAATTATTCCTAAAGGTGAATTAAGCAGTTGTTATTAATATTTTCAGCTTGAATTATTCCACTACAGGGCAAAGGCCTCCCTACCCTCTTTCTACCTTTCTCTATCGAGCGGTAAGATAGGGCATTACTCTATGAAGATATCGAGCTCGTCTCGTACCTATTTACTCGTAAGTAGCGGATGCGGTATATTTCATTAAGTAGCTCAATGTTCCTCTTCCTTAGGACTTCTGTCTGTCTTTTACCCACAGTTTTTGGTGCAAAAGGGGAATGATCTGATATAAATCCATTAAATATGTATGGCTAGTGCTTAGTGCTGTGTGCGTGTGTTGGCGTGAAACCGTATGCAAAAGTAAATAAATGCAATTACATTTTCACTTTCTCAGACGTTCTGCTCAGTTAGGCGATTCAATTGAATGCCGTCAATTTATGCTCGGCTTAAACGCACTCTTATCATGATAGAGACAGCAATTAAGTTATGCGTTTTATTAATAGACTGGTTTTTTTATCATCTAAGAATCGATAAGAATGGAAATTAGTCGATTAACAGGAAATTGAGATCGATGATTTGCAATAATACAGGGTATATTTTGACAGGACCTGACAGTCAACATTTTGGAAAAGTCGGTGTCAACATTAGATAAGATTGCGTCATTTTTTTATAAGACTTTGTCCTTAGCCATTAATATCAAATTCGTAGTCACTAAGTCTGATAACTAATGAGAAATGCCGTAATCAACATTTTCGTTAACGAACTGTGTCATTAAGTAATAATTAGTTCTCAATTAAACGAAGGATACATTAGTTATATGAGTAAGTAACCGCTAACAATGGCTACCGATAGAATGACTGTGAGGTCATACAAAAGTAGTTGTTTCAAGTTTGTACCCAACAATTGCGTCTGTGGAAAAAAACGGAACTAATGAAACGCAAAACAAACGTTGATTTTTTCAAAGTAACGTGCTTAAGTGGCGCCATTTGGTAGCCGCTGTATGATCTGTCACTAACTATGTTATACACATACTAAGAGTACCTAAGAGAAACAATGAAAACGTAATAATGGAATACAATGAATTGTACGTGGGCACAAGTTATTACTTATTAGAGTATTGTCAACATAGACGCACGTAGTAACTATACCACTACATGTGTAGCCAGGTACAGGTTGAATCGTATAAAGGATTCATGCTAGAACGACCTCCGGACACCCGATCATGTTACTGTCGCATTTAACAAGGAAACAAAGACGATGCGTACAGTTACAACCGCAACACACCATGTTAAATCACCAAAGATATTCCTAACAGGCTTCTAGAAACTAAACATGACCATCTAATTGAATTAGGACCGACACGAGGTGTTACAAGTACTGAGTCATGTGCCAGTGCCGATCAATGCTTCATATCATAGGTCAGACTAGGAAATAATGAGAGCATTGCAATCGAATCTACGATACAACTATCTTGAAAACTGATAAATTGTTTGGCGGCACTATCTGGATCCGAGCATGTGTTGAGCACGTGGTACGATTGCTAGTATGGGAAAATGTCGCGAAGAGCCAAGAGTTAATAGTACTTAGTCTTACATCATGTAAAAAATACATGCCCTAATTTTAACTCAAACAGGTAAGTCGGTGCAGACATAGTAAGCCCAAATGGTCGCGCATGCGTGCCACTGGCGAACATTAACCGCCGATGTTAATGTACAAAATGCTACCAATGCAGACACCGACCGCCACACGACTCCACAATAGACCGTCAGACAAATCTAAATTAAACTTGTCCGTCTTGTTGTCGTGACGACATACGATTAACTAGTTACGCATTGCGGAGGTATTCATACCTTTTTGTCTCTTACGGCCAAGATATAAATATACGAGATGCTGTAGAGGAATTTTTTATGTCCCCTAAGGACGTGGTTAGGTTAATGATCCCGGCTAAAGTGAAAATTTTCGTCTACTGTAACAATTACAACTAATCGTTTACTCATCTTTGTAATGGCAAAAAACGCGACAGTGAGTTCGCCTTGACACAAGAAGTTATTATTATTCCGACGACCTAGCGACCGCGAACGATAAATTCAGCGATTTTATCGCGATTTGGCGAGACTTCGCGTCGGGCAAAGGGCCCTGGGCTAGTTGTGGTGTGCCCTTCCACCTCAGCCCTGGGCGCGAGGGTAGCGCGGTGCTCGCAGGTCGCGGTGCAGCGGCGCGCGCCGCCCGGGCCGTTGGCGGCGCGCCACCACACGTATTTGTGCTCAGCTCACGGCGACAACTCACCTTCAGGGTGTAGCCTCTGCGGGTCGAACCAGGCATCTGGAATAGAAGGCTGCGCGTTAGCGGGTTAGTTGCGACAGGGGAAGAAGGAAGCAGGCTAAGCGGAGCCGGCGCTGGGCCCGGCGAGGGCACTCACGTGGGTCGAGGACGCTGCACAGGGAAGGGCCGGAGCTTGCCATGATCACACTTTACGTAACACAGGGAGCCACTCGAACTAATATAGCGGCGGACGGAGCGCGCGCCGCGCCCGACTCTCGCGTCGATACTGGCAGCGCAGCCCCGCGCCTCCCCCGCCGCGCCCCTCGACCCGCGACCCGCACCCCGCGGCACTCATCACGCATGCGCACCCGACACCGCGGACCCGACATCACCCCTCACATGCTGCATCTCGCCCAAGAACTACCACTGGACACAATACATTCATCCATTGTCACCATTGACAGCTTTCATTGACACACCAGGGGATATACTAAACGTTTCTTTTCCGGCCAATTCCGGTTATAGGTTAATGGAAATGTTAGTAGATATGTTAGGAAGAGAGTTCATGCATTATTTACAAGTCCCTTGGTGCCGCGGAGGTGTCTCGCCTCTCGCACAACTTCACTCAGGGCAGAGGGAGATAGCACCGTCGGGTCGCAGGTCACCGGCGCGCCCTACTTGTGAAACTGTCATCATCTGATGCACTGACCTATTACATTGTCCTAGTACCTACTTCGCTTCCTAAACATAACCAACATTTTGCCATTCAATATTTTGACGATCCACATTTTATGCCGAGTAATTTATCAGCTCAAATGAGATTTAGAAAAGTCATGTTAACAAGTTGCACAATGATAAGTATCCTAGTTACATTTTATCACACAAAACTCATTTAGTTAAATGACGAAACAAATTAACAAGTTCCGATTATAATGATGATGTTCACTTATTAACTAATTATATCGATAAGAGATGGATACTTCATTTGATATCCATTACTTCCATTAGGTAATCGTAAACCATTTCGCATTAAACGCCTTCACGCTCCAAGAGCGCGTCTGAATAAAACCTTGGAATCGATCGTACAAGTTCTAGGGTACTATAAAAACTTGTCTAGGTACAAATTGACTCTTGTGGATGGTGTTTTTAGAGTTCTTTATAGATAACTACACAACTTTTATTTAGGATGTCAAAATGTCGCTCTTGAAGCAATTAAATCAATAGGGTTATTCTTCCAAAAAGGAAGAACGTACAAAATATAGCTCTATATATTTCTACCACCCGTCTAGCCAGAACCTTTTTGTAGATTTTCCCAAACTTATTATAACTATTCATTCTTAGAATAAATCGGCACCGTCAAATCGGGAAACAAAATCCTTACTTAAAATTGTAACAGCTACTAAACGTAACAATTATTTTCCGTAGACACGAAACTTTGGGTGGGTATGCGGTATAATAACGTGTTCAGCTAACACGGACATGACTCACCTGTTGATGACAACAGAACTACGATTTAACGTGATTGATAATGTGGTCCTTGGTTTTTAAAGGATAAAAAGAAAAATATATTGGGCCTTGATACGTCTTCTGTCCAAAAATATTACTCCAAGACAATCTTTATAGAAAAATACAGGTTAATTTTTTGTGCAAAAAGTTAAATGAAATGGATACTTTATGGACCCAAAAGATAGCGGCAGCAACTAAAATGAACAAACCAAAATTCGTAATTTGATTAAATACTAAATCGACTTTTATTATGATATCCATTTTGCTAATGAAAAACCGGTGAAAGTGATCGATTATTCCATCGCCTACATTATATTCGGTAAACGCTTTCAGACTCTAAATTATATTTTTTGCCGCAGTCATTCACACTGTAAAAAGGTCTGTTCACCTGACCTCGGTATATAGGCCAGGTTTGGTAAAAATACAATTTAGGATACAGGAAGGGACGCGAGTGCGACGAGCGGCAGAGAACGCGTATAAATTGTCAAATAGGACGTGAAGCACGTAAATAACGTGAGGGTAAAGTTGTAAGGGAATTTGAATAATTATATGGCTGAAAAACTGATTAGACTGACATTTCTTCACTCATGGTGTCACCAATATGTAAAGTTCGGTATCGCAATTTAATTTACGATTATTTTATACTCCTAATTATACCGATATCTTTATTAATTGACAATGTATATACAATGGTATTATTACGCAACATTTTGTCATACAGCCGTCTCGCACCCATTGCCCATTTGGTGAGACATTAAAAGGCTTATCCTACTTTGACTTTATTTAAGACTAGCAGCGCCCCGCGGTTTTACCCGCGTTGTGCCCGTTCCCGTGGGAATTTCGGGATTTTTTTTACATAAAAACCTTCCTCTTGAATCACTCTACCTATTACAAAAAACCGCATCAAAATCCGTTGCGTAATTTTAAAGATTTAAGCATACAGACAAACAGACAAACAGACGCGACTTTGTTTTATACATACTATGTAATGTGTGAAGTGAATACATTTTCGGTATGGACATGTGCCTGTACTGTACTTTGCTGTAATACAATTTTTCATCATTTTGGCCACAGAACACATAACTCTGTTTATGTGTTCTGTGATTTTGGCTTTTAGGAGCAAGGTCGTAGTGTGTGTGGTAGATGCATTAAAGGAAAGTGTTTCAAGTTTCGGCTTCGCTCAAGAAACCATTGACATTATTATTTCTTTTACCTTTAAACCCAAGCATTGTCTAATTAATGAAGTCAGAACCTTTGGTGTCAGACTCCATTTTGTCCCTCGGCCCTTTCAATAATGATGCGGGCGTGAGCTAAAAAATACTGCGTAAAAACCCTGCGTATTAAGTTGTTAGGAAGGTACCATTCATGTTTTTATAAAGGACGAATAAACGTTAATGTCATCATCTATAAAATGGCTATCGATTGCAAAATTGAAATGATAATTACAGTTGTCGATAGGGGTAATCTAAGGTAATGTAATAACCTAATCAATCGTGTCGCCATATTGAAAGACCACCCTCGCTCACCCCTTGATGTTGCGTGAACACTTAATGGCATAGCAGTGGCATATGTTTACACGAAACCGGTTTTCCAAATGAGTCATATTGAACCCTTTCAAATAGTTCCATTGTTTTAGGGTAGTTTTCCAATTAGATTGAAATCGCTAGCTTATTTGCATGGACAAACTACCTACCTATCTCCAGTATAGGCATGACTGTTGCCGGACTTGTTGGATTTTAGGAAGAAGGAATGTTTACAAAACTATACTTTGTCTATTCCTATTCATAAAGATGAATACTTCAGTAAGCTAACATAATTCTACATAAATCTTGGATGAAATACGAAGAATCTGATGCCATATTCCATATCCCAATACCTATATACTTATTGGAAAAACAATTTTGGGTCTTCAGGCGCAGAATAGGTAATAGTTCGTGTTGGTTAGCAACTTGATCCGTTTATACATAAAGAGAGCAGACTGTATGTCTGTGCGTGTCAAGGGGTGGGGGGTGGGGGGCGAAGTATCGATCCAGGTCCGACTACGCCCGTGGCGCCCGGCTAGCTTTCATATTAAAACCAACTGGATTTTAAATACAGGAACAAAGACATTTCCTAGAAAAATATTTCTTTATGGAATAGACTTCTGAACAATATTACGTGTAATGATTTAAACAAGTTATCATTGTTTACGGTTTCAGAAAAATTGTCGTAGTGCCATTAATATAAATAACTAACAAATGTTTTCTGTCTACGTTAGAAAACTTGATTCATTATCCCATAGGAGCCTAGTGAATTAAGATCTCAGAAACTTCTTAACTTAAAGATAATTAAACACAAACTTAGGGAAACAATAATTTTATTATGTAGGTACAAGATTCACAAATTATAATATGTTTTCCCTGTAACAGAGGACAAAATAAATCCTTACCTAAAATAGATTCTAGGTACCTATTTCGAAACGCAAACCCCGAGTTATTGAAAATCTGATTGATTAATAAACTAACTAGTCCGACTTTAATATTCATTTATTAATGAAGCTTAATTGTGATTAATTAATTTAGTTTAACTTTACTAACTTGCAGTATTATAACTATTTAATTAACTGCTCGTACTGTTTACGTATCAGGAGTTATTTCTGATGAAACAAACTAAAGATTGAAAATTCTAATATTCTAAAACGTCAAGTATCCTCTGATGTTTAAAATTTACCACCAAATCGATTCCACAAATACCTTCCAAATAAAGCCTTTGTTTACCCATCATCATAATGACATTTCATTTTCCAAAAAAGGATGGCGATCTTCAAAATTAAATGACGTGATTAACTCCGCAGTTACATTGATGACAAGTATCCACAAACAAAGGGCAAAATGACGTCACCCACAGTAGCACAAATACAAAGGGCTTTCTTTGAGGGCACGGAATTGGGTCAATGAGAGGCGAAGCTCTCGAACTTGCAAATCTTCTGATATCGAATCGCTGAGTCAGTTCATTGGAGTGGACTTCTTTAATAAACTATGGTATTGGAACTTTTTTAACAAACTATACCATAGGTAATCTCTTATTTGTTTTGACCTTGTACCAAGAATTTTGGGATAACATAACCTATGCATTTCAAGACTACTTTCAGTCTCTATGTATCCTGTGGAAATTTCGAGATACGACGTTTTATATGTCCTATTCTAGACTAATTCCTATTTCTGTAGCAAACGCTATAACACCAAAGTTTTTGAAAGAAACAAAGATACCTAAGTTGTCAATGTATAATTGCTTTGATAGTTCCTTAGACAAGTGCACCATGCCTTTAATTTTGTCATATATTCGTATCATGAATTAGCACTAACATAATCCATATTTGCGTAAAGTATGAAATATGATTATTTTTCATGAACTTGCAAAATAATTATTTCTTGTAATACAATCATCCGTTTTACCCAGAAAGATAGTTGTATCAAGTATTAACTATATTCAGGCAAGTATATACTACTAATAGTCTTTAATGTACCTAGATGTTTACATAGGAACAAAGCGTTTTTCTGTCTGCTTTGGAACCATCCATTTGAATAACGTCTAGTCTAGACTAACATCCATTTATGATCTTTATGTTTGTAAAATAAACATATTTATCTTTTGCTACTTAGACTTGGGTAATCTAAATCTGATAAGGAAAGTCTGAAGCCATCAGGCACTGAACAAGGTCATAATATCTCAATTTAAGACCAATATATGAGACTAAAATATATATAATAATATCCTTCGCATTTTCTGATTAGATATCACGATAGCCAGACAGGCAAACGGCATGTACAAGTATGTATGTATGTGACATTAATTTATAATTGTAAATCATTATCTGGCGACGGAATATGTGCGTCGATAATGCACTTGAGATGATTCGAGGTCGCACCATGTTGTCAACCAAACTACTAGCAAATCCGAAACAGTCACCCAATTTTTCAGGAAATCCAAGAAAACCTAAACATATTACAAATCGAAACGGCAATAATAGTCGTGTTTAAGAATAGCGTAATGCACCCACCACCGAAGCCGTAGAAAAACAAAAAATAGCAAACTTACATGAGATGGCGTCACCGTTTTCTGATCCCATTTTTGATGAGGTTTAGCACAACACGGTAGAAGGAGGTTCGAAGATTTCGGAGTGAGGAGTTAATGATCACTACACGACATGAGCGAGCGATGCGCGTGCGAGCAGTCTCTGCCGAGGGTACTGCGCTTCTGATCGCCTCGCGATACAACACGATGCTAATTTTAGCGATATGGTGGACGGCGCGCATCACCATTTCACAAAAAAATTATATTATAGATCTAGGACATTTTTCTACCGGTTTGCGAATATGAAATTTCGTCTATTTATATTTTTAACACTTATGTATGTTTGTATGCGTTGCTGTGCCATTCATATTAAATGGTTGTTTTGGAAAGATAATTTTGAAGGTCAAGAGAAATAAAGTACCCTTAAGGTTACACAGGTTATGCTTGACATGAGGCCATTACTATTTGGACTACATAATCAGCATTGTCAAAAAGATTTAGAAGGAATGGAACATTTTATTTAAACACAAATCTAATCAGCCTTGGATCCGTGTTATAAATCTGTTATAAAACCGCCTATCCGTGTTATAAAACCGCCTATCATGTATTACAAACAACTTCGCCGGAAAAATGTGTAATTGCTAAAATTATATTTTTGTATCTAATTAGGTACTTGAATAAGATACGTTGGTTATTGCAGATGTTTGCACAAGATAAGGCTGCGGTGATGATATCACCAATTATCTTAGAATATTTAACAACGTTTTGATTCCACATTCGCATGATTTCAATATAACCTATGTCGGAAGGGTATTTTAATAATATCGATGTAAAGCACGATGACTCATACATTGCCTTCGGGTTCATGGAAGTGCAATCGATATTGCTGCGCCCGTAAATGCTTATTCCTCAAATCCAAAACAGTTTTAAGTTGTTTTATCAATAAAATGTAATGATTGAATTGTTGGCATGTGTTGGCATACTTCCATTTAAAATTTGATGTCATGAAATTGTTGGGTTACATTAGAAATTTATGCAAATATTTTATATTATTGCGATGCTCATCTTCATGGTCGGTTGTGTTTGGCGGTTGAAAGAACTGTAGGATGATAAGATGCATTATTTGAGTCGAGTTTAGTCATGTCGAGTGAATGGTTTCAGTCGGTGCCGTTAGCTGTTTGCGGTCATCGCTCTTGCCGCTCTACCACCTTTGTTCCATTCCGTCCATCCCACCTAACAACGCTATTGTACCTACGGTAGTTTTTTCCAAACTATATCTAATCCTTATAAAGTTGCTGCCATGACTCATGCTCGGTGACTAAGTTAGACGTCGCAATTGAATAAGTATTCGCTAATGGTAACTTGAATTAATCTCGAATGTTGAGGAACAGTTTATTAATGAAGGTTTTTGCTTTATTAAATGTATGCCTTCTCTTCTCGTTTATTGGAAAAAGTGGACGAGAAAATTTCACAAAATGGTTTTATCAGACACGTTCTATGGTATCTTGTCGTATCTGAGGTGACGTCAGACACAGTTCGAGCGCATTGTTCACCTGTAGACGTGATTCTCCACGCTTCAGAGCGCACAAACGCCGTCCAATAAAATTTTACTTTGTATATCTCTCAACTGAACACTATTTTAATTTTGTATGCCGAGTTGTTGAGAGAGTCGGCGAAGTTCCGCAGGATAGGTACCAAGGTACGGGTAGAATATAATTACAAAGTTGCTCATAAGTAGACCCCGATTAAGGGAGTATGGTTGCATAATGAATACAAATGCAGCACTGCGCATATATTCATGCAAATTAGGTATTGACTATGAGTCAAAAACAAGACTCTAGAAATATTTAAAGATCGTATCAGTGACGTAAGCTTTCGGGTGACCTCGGCTCGTACGTATGATACACGCACTGAAATAAACTCTCTCCATAATGAATCCTGATATAAATTCGTTATAGATACAAATAATGATAAATTAACTCACCGAGTCCCATCTGGCAGAAGATGACCTCGGCCTCGATGACGTGAGCGACCGGAGCGGGAGCGCGCGCCGGCTCGGGCTCCGGGGCCGGCTTCGGCGCCGGAGGCTGCGCCTTGGGAGCCGCGGGCTGCGGGGCCGGCGCCGGCTTCACGGGCTCCGGGAACGAAGCCAGCGCGGGCTTCTCTGGGACAGGCTCGAAGGCGGGCTTAACTTCAAAGATCGGGGCGGGGGCCGGTGCTGGTGCCGCGGGTGCAGGAACGTGGGGCTCGGGGACGATTGCGGCTGGGGCGGGCTTCTCAAGAGCGGGCGGAGCCGCGGCTGGAGCGAGCACGGGCGTCTGGTCTGGCACGGCCGGCGCCGGTCGGTGCAGTGGCGATTCGCCCGCCGTGTCCGCGTCCGACTCGCTGTCGGTGAACTTGTCGGCGATGTGGTCCATGAGGTCGGGTACGCCGCGCGGTGCACTCGGTGGTACCTCGCGCTCCATGTCCAAGAAGTTCTGTGAGGCGGCGCGGTGCTGGTGCATGGGTGACTCGCCCTCTTGTTTGCCTTCGCGGTCGAGGTGCTCGAAGTCGTCAGTCGAGTCTGGATCGCGTTTCAAGGCTGGCTGCAGGGGAGTTATCGGCTGGGCAACTGCCGCGTCTCCGCTTGCCAGCCCTCCCAAAAGATCATCGGCGCTGTCCATGGTTCTTCAGGGAAAACAAAAATGTAATTGAAGTGATCAATAAGTAAGTGTGCGACTGCGAGGGTGCGGGCGTGAAGGGCGGGTCCTGTCGCGGCTCCTCGCCGGGTCAGACTGCGGAGTGCGCGCCGGCTGCGGCTGCACGACGTCACTCAACACGGAGAAACGGTATTACTCATTGCGAGTGCCGACCCCGCCGATGCAACGGGGGCGGCGCGCCGACCATTCGACGCTCCAAAATATTTAATTCAACTATATTATTTAATTTACCACAATTAAAAATTTAAAACTTAATGCAAAACCTACCTTGTATATCTTTTAGTATATTAAATACAAATAATATAGATAAGCAAAACGAAATTTGTACTATCATCAATTTTTGCACATAATATTTTTAGTTGTCATTTTGCGAAAATTATCGACTTTTTGTACTCACCTCCTTGCGCTTGAAGTACGTACTGTTTTGCCGACACTCAGCGGATGTACGAAATAAAATTGACAAAGAGGAGGAAGCTTTACTTGACAGATGTAACTAGTGTTGCTAGTATACCATAATAAACTTTTCATTACATAAAAATACAGTACTTGAAGTAAACTTCACTATACAGAATATTGCAACATTATCGCCACATTTACTAAAATGCTTAATTTCATTAAATAATGATATTATTATGTAGTATTTGTTTTATTTTGGTACGATTATATTTATTGAAAATAAGATGAAAGACTTAATGTCAAAGTATTCAATGTCAATGTCACTTTTGGCACATGTGGCCGTCATACTGTCAAACGAATGTCAAATCAAACAATTTATTTTTCTTTCACAAGGATGGCGGCGGCTGCAGAGAATGGTTGTGTTGATAGTGGTGAAATAAATAATATAAACCAAAAAGTATGTAACGGAAACGAGGAGAAAACTAAAAATGGAAAAATAAGTAATGTTAAAAACGGCTGCTCGAAAATTGGTCCTTTGTCTAACGGTGTGCATGTGAGTGGTTATTCATTTATTTTTAACCTCTGAAACATTGTCATATTTTTGATTTAGTTTCACCGGTCCTTCGTTTATCGTAGTCACGCCCTGCGTACAATAGAGCTATACTGTTGGTGAAGTACCGGAATGCGTGATGTATGAGTATAAACATATTTAAAGCATGTTCTAGTTGTAAGACCTAGAAATCTGTAACTGTTTCCTAAAGGAATCAATCTCTACACGTATCTTGCTTTCTACGCTCTTAATAATGTTTAAAAAGCTCTCCCTCAAGCCACATAAATCATTACTGGTACAAACAGATACATAACGTTTGATACACATTTTTTAGTATTAGTTTATTTGATGATCATGTTGTATTCAATGCTCTGCAGTAGATAATAGCTTACCACACCATTTTTATATTGATAACATAACAATAAATATACATTTCTTATCACAGCATCATTATTAACAAAAACCTCAAGTTTAATATAAAAAAATGTAGACAGATAGACCTAATTCTTTTTGTAATATTTATTGATAATAATGCATAATATGGTAGTTGCTTTACTAAATTAACTTAACTTTATCCCATAAATAACATGATTTTTAAAAATTAAGATAGGGACTAGCACCACGGGGTGCTTGCTGCCAATTGAAGGGTTAAGGGGGAGTCATACCGAAACTAACCTTAGATTGATGTGACTTGGTTGATAGATATATCGAAAAACTGTTACTGTTAGCCTACAGGCTATACATCATCCCATTATTAGGATGATACATCATCCCATTATTGGGTAAAGGCCTGCTCCCAATCTCCAAAACATTATTTAAAAAATAACATTGCTTCCTTATTGCATTGTTCTGCTATGCATATTTTGTGAGAATTTGCACTATTGTATGTTTCAATTCTGTGTTGTAATGCATCTAAAATATTAGCCTTTTCTTATACTAACTAGCTTAATTATTGTCTCTTCCAACTACTACAATTATTTTCTATTGCTGACTAATATAAATGCAGTATAATTATTGTGTATCTCATTCAAATGTTTCACTTTCCAGAAACATCTAGAAAATGGCACCCTGGAAGGCCAGGTGCAGCTTACTCCATCCGTATGGGACCCAGCCGACATATACGGAGGGTCCTTCGAGAAATGCTCTCTCTTGACTTCCATACTCACCAACCTCGGGCTCTACCTACTGATGTTCCTCGGCTTTGTCAACCAGTTACTGTTCAAACCTAAAGTGGCTACAGAGAAGAATAGAGAGGTAAGATATTTGACTTATTTAAACTTTAACTAATCACAATGATCTATTGCAATATAAACACTACTTCAAGTGGAGATGGACCAATCCAATTCAACTATATTTGAAGCTAAGATATTTTTTAAGGGGGCTCTAAATTTGCTACATGCAAAATGTAACATAAATGCCCGACTAATATTATAAATGCGAAAGTTTGTGAGAATGGTTGTATGATTCTATGAATATATTATGTTTGTTACTATTTCACAAAAAAACTACTGGACGTATTTTGATGAAACTTAACAGCAATATCTATATTAATATTATAAAGCTGCAGAGTTTGTTTGTTTATTTGAATGAGCTAATCTCAGGAACTACTGGTTCGTTTTGACAAATTCTTTTATGGATAGTCCACTTATCGAGGAAGGCTATAGGCTATTTTTCATCCCGAAATTTTCAACGGAACGGGCACAACGCGGGTAGCACCGCGGGGTGCGGCGAGTGTAACATAAATTCATTGACAGAGACTATTGATTTATTATTTAATTTAACCAATTTTCAGTAACAGTTCTTTTAAATTTCCGCCATATGCCATATCTACTTACTTTCTGTGTGCATGCATATTTTAAAAAACCTATAAATATGTATATTACTTCCTGTACTAGTTCAAACTACGTACATCGGCCTTCATATGGTTAAACAAATAAGATTCTATTGCTGGTTGCGACATCCAACGACTCCCACATTCAGTTTAATTCACGTTAAAATAATAAGTATTATTGCTTTGGAATTAAAAAATATAACTAATGAGAACATGAAAGATGGGCACGTTTTGATGGCCATTTTAGTATATCCAGTCTCATTAGTGGGATAGACTAGATTATGAATGATAAGTCATTTCGTTGATATCACTGATGAAAACCTTAAATTATCTTTACATAGCATTGGGTTTGTAAATAAAGACTAATTCAATGTTTAATCTTTTTTATTTGATTAGAATTAATTTGAAAAAGTACTTTTAAATAACCAATTCATTGAGAGGTAAATTGCGATGTTGTTACGTAACAAATCTTTAAAGGGATAGAAACACAAATAATACATTCGAAATTAAAAGCATTCAAATTAGTTTAGCAATGGACTCACCAATATCGCATCGCTCTCTGATAAATGTTTGCATATTAATTTCAATTATACATTACAGTCATGTATTAGTCGACATCCAAACAATTGAATAGTGTTAAGTGTGCAATAGAATTTTATTTGGACAGCTGTGGCTGATTTTTACGCTTTTATTGTATACAGGGTACCTATATCTATAATATAAAAATGAATCGCTGAATCTGTTGCTAAGCGCATAACTTCAAAACTACTGCACCATGATTGATGATTCTTTTTTTAATGTGTTCCTTATTGTCAGGACAAGGTTTTTATATAAGAAAAATAAGGAATAAAAATCTTAAAATTCCCACGGGAACGAGGGCGCTGCGGGTGAAACCGCGGGGCACAGCTAGTTGGTAATATAATGTTAAATTAGATCTATAGTGGCTATGATTTGTTACTATGCATGCTTACATTCTTTTATTTTTATCGATAAAATAGTATAAAACAAAGTCGCCCGCCGCGTTGCGGTCTGTCTATCTGTTAGAGCTAAAATATCAAATAACAATTGTAAGGATTTTATGCAGATTTGCATAGATTAAAAAGTTACTCAAGGGGATGATTATTTATATTAATTTTCAGATTTTTCAGTTCGTTAGTAATTTTTTTTCAAAGGTGGTGAATTTTCTATTCAACCGGTGGAATACATTTCTGCCACTTTTCGTTGTAATTTTATAACTCAAGATCAGGTTCACCTATCCAAACCATATGCTTAGGCTTTGTTCGGACTATTAAGTATGTAGATGGTTTATGTTGAAGTTTGCACAAAATCGGTCGAGCGGTTCTTAAATTCCTACGGGAACGGGCACAACGCGGGTTAAACCGCAGGGTGCAGCTAGTAACCTCATATTTTGAAGTTGTCTGAAGACTAGCTACAGTGGAAGTTGTGAAAAACCTTGATAATTGAAACTAAACTTCAATAATATAGTTTCGTTCGTGATGCTACAGTTAGCGGTAACCTCGTTAAAGTTTCTAATCAATTTTCACGTAAAGAGAAGAAAGACGCTTTGTTTCGTACATATGACTAGCTGTTTCCTGCCATTTTACTCGCTATGTATGCAGTTTCCGCGGGGATTTGAGAGGAAAATTAACCTATAATGCTGTGTTCGACTGTAATATACCTGTGTCTGACACAAAAAGACGTTCTGTAGTTAATTGTGTATATCACCCTACATCCAGGCGGTAAAAATTTGATAATGTTATTTGTTACTTGGGTACAATCTATATCCTTATGTTATTTGGGTACAGTCTATATTTTAGCTACCATTAAGTTTATGGGAAAAAAGTATTAAAATCAGTTCAGGTTTCGCCTTAATTAAGTCTCGTTTAAACGGTCAAACCGAATCCGAATCCGAATGATCAAATTGAAAATCATAAAACAGCTGTTTCGCCAGTACAGTTATATACTTGTATTATTAGGATGAATAGATAGAGGTAACCTTGAAACTTAAATCGATAATTATTCTTCGTTGTGTCAAGTCTACATATGGAACGAGTTTTATTTACATTTCAAATATGAAAATGGCATAATAATTTCACTTAGCGATGCTGTTGATCGTCTTATTTAAGCATTTACTAGCCGCTCCCGCGGTTTTACCCGTGTTGTGCCCGTTTCCGTGGGAATTTCTGGAATATTTATACATATAAACCTTCCTCGTGAATCACTTTAACTATTAAAAAAATCGCGTGGAAATCCGTGCAGTAGTATTTGAGTTTATCGCGAACATACAGACAGAGAGACAGACGCGGCCGGGGACTTTTTAAATATGTAGTGATTATTTTATCAATGACATGTTCCTAAGAATTAACTTTTTACTCTTGTTGCTACGGACTTTCCCATACTGACCGATTAAAAAAAAGCCATCTTGTATACAGAATAAAGATTTTCCAATCCGACCGGTAGTTCATACCGGTCCAAAAGTTAGATGAAGAACACATGTAGTATGGACATATAACCTGAAATTCCCACAGGAACGGGTTTATCGCAGGTGAAGTCGGGAAGCGTTCCTACTTTCACAGAAATTCATGAGTCAATAGTCATTGTTAATGCGTATCTTTGACATGTGCATATCTTTCGACACACTTTCATTATACATAGTGTTATCAGTAGATATCTCTGCCAAAGTGATGTTATCAAATTATAGAAATGTATTATAGCCTGTGTTTTTAACCACATCTACGCGATAGAGGGGTGTAAGTTTGAAGTCGACATCTTTGTTTGTTTGTTTGTGTATGCGTGCTTTCGTGCTTACGTGCGTGCGTGCGCGCGTGCGTTCGTGCTTACGTGTTTTCGTGTGTGCGTGCGTGCATGTGTGTGGCTGTGACATCGTAGCTCACATTTAGATAGACCAATTTCTATGTTTGGTAATAATCGGTCCAGCCGTCTTTACGCAAGGGGTTTCTAAATACTTTAATGCTTTGTCTGCAAGTCTGTATCATCGTAGCTCTGAATCGAATTGACCGTTTTAATTTAATGTTTTGTTTGAACGGTGCTTGGAGACTGTTTACGTTTAGTTTAACTTCTCTTTAATTAAAACAGCAGTCTATTTAAAACATTTTTTCTGCACTAAACTACCTACGCAGTGACTTTTTACTTACTACCTATTTGAATGAAAATTAACTATTGTTTTTAGTGATGCATAAAGTACTTAATACTTGTATTATGCGAATTTAATGACGATTTACCAACATCCACTGAGGTATTTGTATGAAATGATTGATTGTGATAAGAGTTTTCCTTATAAATAAATGCCGTAAAACTATGTAAAAACCCAGTATTTATGTATATGAACGTATATTTTCCTTTTCTATTATTAAGTAGTAGTTTAATATCCCATGCGGCGATATAATTAGAATTATGACCTGTTAGTAAATTGTACAAACTCGACTCTAACCTAACCTAACAATGTAAAATGCAAATTCCTCATGTATGACGTCTTTCCACCAACGCCATGATATGCTAAGCTATGTTTGATATGATTGGCAGATACACAACAGACTTACAGACAAATCATACTTACAAGTAAAATTTAGGAAGCGTCTTGACCGAAGGTATCAGGCCTACAAATGATAAAAACGGCTTCACAGAGACCAATGAATATAATATTTTGCCACTAATATCTACTCCATAGTATTCTGTGCCGGTTGTTCTGCACTGTTCTCATTTAGGTCGATATTCGGCGGACATTATAACAGTACTAGCAGCGCCCCGCGGTTTTACCCGCGTTGTGCCCGTTCCCGTGGGAATTTCGGGAATTTTTTTACATAAAAACCTTCCTCTTGAATCACTCTACCTATTACAAAAAACCGCATCAAAATCCGTTGCGTAATTTTAAAGATTTAAGCATACAGACAGACAAACAGTGTGACAGACACGAAAAAGAGACGACTTTATTTTATACTATGTAGTGACTATGTAGTGATTAACAGTCTGTAAGTGTCTATGCTTTTGAATGGCTTGAGTCGTTAGTCAATATCAATGAGTTGGCTCGCGCTAAGCTAGGGCTGTCGACGTTTTAATGTGAAATAATACTTAGAAGAGGGTAAAATTAATGTTTTAACGTTTGCTTATGGTACTAGTGATGGTAGATCAATAAGTTTCGCTATATCAGTGGCCCAAATTAAGTATGTCCCAGTTTTATTATATATTAGTAAGTATATAGACAACTTAACGTACCCTCCGAAGCACGAAGAAACAAATAAATATTATTAAAAAGGTAAAATTATTACAGAAAACATCTTAACAGATTTTTACTTGAAAGGTGTCGTCAGCTAGATTTATAAGATGGCAACCCTAACAGTACTTATAGATAATTGGTTCCGCTCTCTACTCTACAGATGTAAAGAAATCGATGGTCACGTGCCGAGATCTAAGTAGAATAGTTCGCGATAAACTCAAATACTACTGCACGGATTTTGACGCGGTTTTATTAAATAGATTTAAGTAATTCAAGAGGAAGATTTATATGTATTAAAATTCCCGAAATTCCCACGGGAACGGGTACAACGCGGGTAAAACCGCGGGGCGCTGCTAGCTAAACTGTATGTATGTTGAAACTAGAAATATATTTCTTACAATGACACATAAACGTAAACTACAATGCAAAATCAGATTAGATAAGAGAATAGCCGGAATTTGTATTTTGAACTTTATGAGATAAGATATATTAACATTATACGTAATAACATGATTGCACTTGGCTCTATTTTTTAAACAGAAATTACTAGCGATGCCTCTCCATTCATTCTCAGTTTCTCTACACTCTACATCTGTATTAGTCCATCGAAAAGTTACATTTGGGGTTGCGTTTTTTAGAGGACGCAATTTTATTTTTTTGATGTGTAGGGGGGGTCAGTGTAAAGCTAAAAACAAGTTTGTGGGGTCGCCACCCTTGTCCCACGGCCGCCATCTTGAAAATAGGGGTTGAAATGGTTTTTACGATATATCTCTTAAACTATTAATTTTTTTTAAAAACATTGTTAACAGTTTTGTTGCAAATTAAATTCTCTACAACTTTGGTCCAGTAACTTTTTATCGTAGAACTATAAATAAAAAAGTTATAAGTGAAAATGTTCAGAAATTCGAAAAGTAAAAATAAAAGACATAAGGGACATTACAGCTGCTGCTGATCCTAATACCGATCTATCGAAGGTCGTAGTTCGATTAGGTGGGCTCCATTTGCTCATAATATGTCGTTCATAGGTGCGATTGGATACATCATGTCTGGTAGTGGACTCGAGGATATCTTCAAATTAATTTATGCTGAGAACTGTGTACAGCACATAATGTCTGGACATGCTTATGGTAGGGCTGTACGTGCTCATTTATAGTACTATTATCATCCAGAAAATCTCGTTCTTCTTCTGTAAATTCTATTGAATCCATAACTATTTTTGTAACTGATAAATGCACTAGCAAATAAGCACATACAGCCCTACCATAAGCATGTAGAGCCCTACCATAAGCATGACATTATGTGCTGTACACAGTTCTCAGCATAACTTAATTTGAAGATATCCTCGAGTCCACTACCAGACATGATATATCCAATCGCACCTATGAACGACATATTATGAGCAAATGGAACCCACCTAATCGAACTACGACCTTCGATAGATCGGTATTAGGATCAGCAGCAGCTGTAATGTCCCTTATGTCTTTTATTTTTACTTTTCGAATTTCTGAAAATTTTCGCTTATAACTTTTTTATTTATAGTTCTACGACAAAAAGTTACTGAACCAAAGTTGTAGAGAATTTAATTTGCAACAAAACTGTTAACAATGTTTTTTTAAAAAAATAATAGTTTAAGAGATATATCGTAAAAACCATTTCAAACCCTATTTTCAAGATGGCGGCCGTGGGACAAGGGTGGCGACCCCACAAACTTGTTTTTAGCTTTACACTGACCCCCCCTACACATCAAAAACATAAAATTGCGTCCTCTAAAAAACGCAAGGTTAGGCCTAAAAAATGTAACATTTCGATGGACTATATTGTATTGTAGTGTAAGGTGAGTAATTCCTTCAATTACAATACTTTCTTTTGTATACCCACTAGCAGCGGCGCGCGGTTTTACCTGCGTTGTGTCTGTTCCCGTGGGAAATTCGGAAATTTGTATGCATATAAACCTTCCTCTTGAATCACTCTATCTATTTTTTAAAACCTCGTAAAAATCCGTGCAGTAGTTTTTGAGTTTATCACGAACAGACAGACAGACGCGGCCGGGGACTTTGTTTTATAATATGTAGTGAAAGTGATTAGGATTACATAAGACATCATAATTGTTACAATATTTTGTCAGTATCCTACAATAAAAAAAAACTAAAAAAACACGCTTTTATTGCAAATTGAACTAAAAACTAGAAAATAATTTTTCTCCTCAAATCAAAATTATAATAAAATTTAAGTTGTAACACAATGATTTAATTCAGAGTAAAAAGCGTGGGGTGCATTTTAATGTAGTTCATAACTATCCTCTCATAGATAGTTACCAATGATGATTGTAATATTTAAAAATATTAAGCACCCCACGCTTTTTTACTCTGAATTAAATCATTGTGTTACAACTTAAATTTTATTATAATTTTGATTTGAGGAGAAAAATTATTTTCTAGTTTTTAGTTCAATTTGCAATAAAAGCGTGTTTTTTTAGTTTTTTTAAACTATAATTTTATTTTTTATTTTTTAGTAAGCATAACATTATATGCAACTTTTCATCCCGTAATTCCCACGGGAACGGGCCCATCACGGGAAAACCACGGGACGCTGTTAGTGTCTAGTACCATTTAGTAAAATAAAACAGAACTCCCGTTCCGTCCCGCAGCGAGCGCCCGTTGATGTCTTTTATATGAAGTAATATTTTTTAGTAAATCTGGCAAATCCATTAAGGATAACGGGAAACTGTTATTAAATTATTGCATTGTCATCGGTCCTTGATACATATGCAAAGTTTCAAATTAATCAGACTTCTGGAAGTTGGTGAAAATGATGTTCAAAGATTTCATTACATACGTACATACATACATACAGGCCAAGCTAATAAAAGCGTGTTAATAACCTTGAATGTTGATGATGCTTAGATATTATATAGTCGATACATATTGCGCAATATTACCGTCATATTAGTGTGATGGACCTTAAAACTACTTAATTCAATAAATCTGGGGGCACGGTAGTGCCCCCGCCAAGACGAGCCAAGCGAAGCGCAAGCGCAAGGGCACTACCTACCTTTTCTCGAAGCGCTTCGTCGTATTTTTGAACCTTCATAACTTGAGTTTGGGTTATACCAGATAAACAAAATTTTCAGGATATAATGTCAGTGGTAGACTTAATAAACCTCTAAAGTTTCAATTGCATAGCTCTTATACTTTAGATTTTATTGATATCTAAAATACCCCGATTTCGTCACTCACTCACTGATGATCAACAAAATTCTTAAGGTACTTCCTGAAGTCCTAGAAAACTGAAATTTGGTATGTAAGCTAGTATTAGTACCCAAACAACAAAAAAATCCTAAAACTTGGAACTTTTACCCCCCAACCCCTTAAACTAGGGGGTGAAAGTTTGTTCGAGACTTCCGCAACTTTTGACGCTAGAGGTCTGAATGCGGCCGCGGAGGGGTAAAAATCTGAAATAGGGAAACTTAATTCCCTATTTCCTGCTTGAGATCTGAAAATTATACACAAGTACATAGAACACAAACTTTTCATCAAATCAAAACATTATCCTACCCATAAGTACTTAGATATGAATAATATTACTACACTTCACTTCGGTAAGTGTTTATTAATCAACCTATACTTTTGAACATAAGCATCGTAAGTATAGTATGCGCCAACGCCCGCCGCCTGCCCCCTCGTCCCCGCGCAGTAGCTAAAAATAATCGGCCCGTCAGCGAGCGCGGCACCCGAACGCGGGCAGACGCGCGAGGGCAGACGTCGTTGACGGTTGTCTCGTTGAATGAAAAATTTTCGGAATATTTCGGTGATTTAAAAGTTTGCTATCGCGGAGAAAAAAACCATTTGCCTAATATTTAATTGTTAGTAGTTTAGTAGGTAAAGGTTTAGATACTAGTGTTTTAATTTTTTTCATTGATAAAAAGTATTAGCATTACGTTTGCAATTTTCTCACAAATTTAATGAAGAAATTCAAAGATTGAATAAGTAGGTATTTGCAATTAAGTAGTATAGGTTAGTAGGTATAATATGTTTATAGTTGTTTATGTAGGTACGACTTAGTGAGAATAATTTGATACGTAGGTCATTGTTTAATTTTCATTGTTAATAGGTTTAACTTAAGTAGTTTAGGATTACGTACGGTTTGAATATTGTATAGTAGGTAGAAAATTACGATATTGATAGTTGTTAATCTAGTGTTAAAAATAATTTTGTGTAGGTATTTTAGAACTAGGTTTAATAGGCTTATCTACAGGTACCTATACCGCTCATTTCATTGACACTTGTCCAGTAGGTAGGTATAATTTACTTTAAGATTTAATTGAGAGGTTTAGTTTACAGTTTGGCATTACATAGCCTTGTTACTAGGTTAAGCTAGGGTATAGGTATTTCGTTACTTAGATACTGAACATGGATAGTGTAAAAGTTTTACATGAAGTGGAGCTGGGACCCCGCCGCCATCGTGTGGTTAATATGCCGGGAGACGGTTCCTGCCTCTTCCATTCCTTGACATATTTAATGCATGAACGAATAGACGTTGAGATGGCGTTGCAAGTCAGGACTGCTATTGTGCGATATGTTGTAGACCACTGGGACGAACTACAAGTGTATACTTGTACCGGCAATGGGGACACCTATCATGATTCCGATTCGTATTCACGGGATATGTTGAATAGCGCTACTTATGGTGGTACCTCCGAACTCATGGCAGCGGCAGCTATTTATCCATTCACCTTTGAAGTCTATCAAGATAATATTTTAAGAGGAAGTTTTTCTCGTATCGGTGGACCTGTGAAACGGTTGCAATTCAGTGGAAGTTCTATAAGTGGTCACTATGACGTCCTGGTTCCGATGCTTGTTTCTCAAACATCAAATAATAATACTGTTAGTTCTTTTAACGACACACATGTGAATACTGAAAACGACGTAGTTTCCGCTTCGAAAAAAGCAGGGAGACCTAAAAAAAATAAACGTGGAAGACCAAAAACTTCTGAATTAACACGAAATGCGCAATTTCGACAAGCCGCAGCCAAATACCGTAAAAATCATCCTGAAGAACGGAAAAATACAATTTTAAATTATACTCTATCGCATGCTGAACAACATCGCGAATCCGTTGCGCGATACTCGGCTTCACATCCGGAGGTCAACCGAGAGGCGGTTGCACGCTACTCGGCTTCACATCCAGAGGTCAACCGTAAGGCGGTTGCCAAATACTCAGCCTCTCATCTAGATGTTAATCGCGAAGCAGCTAGTCGAAAAAGATTAAACGAAAAATTACAGTTTAAGGTAAAAAATGTTGAGCAAATAATAAAAAGTTTAAGTTCTAAAATAAACGATAGACTGGAAGCAGAAAGACTTGTTAAATGGTCTCTTTACAATAGACAACAAACATTAGGTAGTCTTTTAAAAACGGCTGAAAAAATTAAGAATATATGTGTGTCAGCTTTAGAAAAGTTAAGAGAATGTCCGGATGTAACTGTTTATGAAAAACTTGCAATGTTTCTGGGAAAACTTGAGCATCGGAATAATCAAGAGCCATTTTATGGAGAGTACGCATATAAAGTTTACACTGATGATCAGAAGGCAATCGCTATTGATGAGACAGGCAAAGCTGTCTTTGAAAAAACAGAAAAGGATGGCAAAAGTTTAGTCTGGAGTTGTAATGACGCCATATGTGTATTGGATGAACAGTTACTTTTGAAACTAAAAAATATATTTGAAGAATTTAACTGTAAGTCACCAGCAGAGATGTATCCGCTATATTTGAATAATCGTCTCAAGGCTAATATTTCATACATTAACAATGTAAAGTCTCATTCTCCACGACTAAGAACCTTGATCAGAGAAATGTATCAGTTACAAAGTGATTGCGATACGTTAAAAGAAATTGATAGTGCATTAAAAACTGTGAACGTGGATAAAATAAAAGAATTAGGCGAAAATCACGTACCTGGGAGTGTAGCTGTTGAAAGTTTGGAACATCAAGAAATTATAGAAGATTCCATTATCAAAGAGTTTAAAGATGGATTTAAATTACTTTCTAAAAAAAGCTTAGATACACCTAAATTAGAATGTATGTCTTGTAATAAACTTTACTGTTCAAAGGATATTTCTAATCTAAATCGTTTACGAAAGCCTATTTCTACACATGTTTGGATACAGCTTATTGAATATTATAGTTCTAAAAACATAGACCATAGCTCACATATATGCCATACATGTCTTACAAAGGTTCGTGCTAATCAAACTCCAGCTACATGTGTTCTTAATGATTTGTTTGTCGGTACAATTTCATCAGAGATAAGCCAGTTAAATGATTACGAAAAGCTGTTAATACAGCGAGCAAAAGCTTTCCAAGTGGTTGTATCGATGAATCCAGTAGCCAACAAATCTTTGCCAAACCGAGAAATGGTGAAAAAATGTAAAGGCAGAACTTTTCATCTACCTTTGCCTTTAGAAGAAACATTGAATAAATTGCCAAAACCAGAAGATCCTTTAAACATAAACCAAGAACTTTACATAATGGTACGAGGACGACCAACAAAGTCTAAAATTATTTGGGAAGATATAGTTGACATCAATAAAGTCTATGCCGCACTCTGTTACCTGAAACAAGTAAACCCACTTTACTCTGAAATAAAATTACCGAATGTCCCTAATCATTTACTTCAAACAATTAATGATAACTTACAACATTTAATCGAAACAAGTAATAACAATCAGGATGAAAATAATATAAATAATTTAGATACACTTTTGACACAGATAACGGAAGATAGAAATTTAATAGATTACGAGCAATATACCATATATCCATTATATGAAAAAAGAAGCAACGCATTAATTTCAGATCTCTATCAAATGAAGACAGTTCATACAGTACCTATATATTCTACAGACAAGGATCTAGATGTAAAATGTTTTCCTTATTTGTACCCAGATGGAAAATACGGCCAGTTTCATACGCGACCACAGAAATTAACGTCAAGTGAATATATTAAAGCCAGATTGATGTCAAA
The DNA here is from genome assembly GCA_963082685.1 of Cyclophora albipunctata. Lineage (NCBI taxonomy): Eukaryota > Metazoa > Arthropoda > Insecta > Lepidoptera > Geometridae > Cyclophora > Cyclophora albipunctata. The sequence goes on from OY720119.1 coordinate 2,425,401, forward strand.
ACATTCACGATTTAGATTAGATCAACAATATTTATTTTATTTACTGCACGACACGAATGTCCGCCAGCTAAATTCGGGAATATTTTATAAAATGAATACAGTTAACCAAAAACAAAAAATAACTGCTGAACAATACTTACAGATGTTAAGTAATGATGAATTGGAAGGAGATCTGACTGCTATATTTGCTAGATTGAGAAACACTGAGCAGTACTGGAAAAAACCGAGGAACGACGTGAATTGCATGACGCAGCACTATGGACCAGCCACTTGGTTCCTCACTATGAGCCCATCGGAGTGGTTGTGGGACGACCTAAGAGAATACTTACTGGAAGTCAACTCGAGTGAGATGGCTAATAAGACAACAAGTGAACTAGTAGCCCTAGATCCGGTATCTACTTCTCGTTTCATTAATAATAAATTTCATGCAACATTGGATTTTCTCACTTCCGCCAGTAAACCACTAGGAGAAATAGAGCATTACTTTTGGAGGCGTGAGTATCAGTCTCGTGGAGCCCAACATTTTCATTTAATGTTATGGGTGAAAGGAGCTCCTGTGCTTCATGATTCGCCAATTGATGAGGTAGCAGCTTTTATTTCTAAGTATGTTACATGTGAAGTACCTAAAAAAAATCTTGCACCAACTCTTCATCAACGAGTCGTGGGATACCAAACTCACAAGCATAATAAATATTGTATGAGACGAAAGAAAACTAAGAAAGGATTTATATCAGTGTGTCGATTTGGTTTCCCACGACCCGTTAGTGATACTCTTACTATTAGAGATACAGCTGAATCAGTCGCGGCCAGAAAAGCTCTTTGTCCAAACAAACGCTTATATAATCTTGTACGCAAGAAGGAATCTGAGATGATAAATGATTATAATCCAGCTGTATTACTCGCATGGAACGGCAATATTGATATCCAATATGTAGGTGAAAAAACTGCTATACTGAACTACTACGTCACTAAATATACGACAAAATCCGAAAAGACACATGCGCTCGTTGATTTCGATGACATAAACTCTACAAAAAGCTTAAGAAGTCGATTATTTAACATCGGGCTAAGAATGTTGTCAAACCGCGAGTGCGGTGCATTAGAGGCCAGTGACACGTTATTGGGTATCCCATTGTATGCCACTGATCCCCAAACGACAATTAGGTGGCTAGATGTGAACATAAACCGTAATCGAAGAGTCAAGTCTAAAACAGAAATGACCATGCTGAACCCCGATTCCACAAACATTTATTACGAATCGTGGATAGACGATAAATATCCAGCTAGACCAGTAGAGTTAGAAAATGTTAACTTGTATAATTTTTCTAAATCCTATGATGTCGTGAAAACACGCCCGGTTTCTAAACAAGCAGAATATTATACGTTAGATGGAGAAAAGACTTATTTAAAGAAAAGAGACAGACCTTATCTTATAAACTTTTACTTGTATGATGTTGAGCAAATGCCCGAAAAATATTATTTTTCGATGCTTTTATTGTTTAAACCATGGCGTAACCTACAAGATTTGAAATTGGAATTTGAAACATATACTGAGGCTTTTAACTTTGCAAAGGATGATATGAAAAATGAACTGAGACATGTCAATTTACGCATTGAATTACAAAATCAGCTACAAAAGGGTTTCGAAAAAGTGGAATCTAAATTAGCCGAACTAAATGAAGAGATTGAAAATGAAGATGACGATATAGGTCCTGATAATCCCTTAGATTTTGAAGCACGTGAAGCGGTTAATGCCATGGATGATTTTAATAATATGAACAATGATAGAGATGAAAATAATTTAGATGAATTGATAAGTAAACTTAATAAAGATCAAAAGAGTGTGTTCGATATGGTGACGGAAACTATGTCTAATGAAAGCGAAATTCTTCGTTGTTTTATAAGTGGCACCGGTGGGACAGGTAAAAGTTTTATTATCAAAATTCTTAAGGTGTGGGTACAAAAACATTTAAATAAAAAAGTAGCTGTAGCTGCACCAACGGGTATCGCAGCCTTTAATGTTAACGGATTGACGATTCATAGGCTATTGCAATTGCCCGTAGAACACAAACAAACACCCAAATACAGGCCACTCTCTGACGAGGTTCTCCAAGTTCTACGGTCGGATTTGAAAGACGTTGTTTTATTTATAATCGATGAAGTATCTATGATATCAAATATAACTTTGGCTTACATACATATGCGTCTGGCAGAAATATTTAATACAATAGATGAAGAAAACGGGTGGTTTGGAAAACGACATATTGTGGTACTTGGAGATCTTTTACAGCTTCCACCTGTGAGGGAAAATTCGCCTTTTGTAAAACTGTCACCTCGAGAAATAACAAAGCTAATAGGTGCTCTTAATTTTCCGAATCTGTGGGAAGAACTTTTTAAATATCAGGAGTTAACACAGAACATGCGGCAGTTAAATGATATGAAGTTCGTTGAAATGCTTCTAAGAATTAGAATAGGAATCACAACAGAAGAAGACCGCCGCATATTATCACAACGTTTAATTACACTAAAATCAGGTTCTAACGAAGGTAGATTACACGAAATAGCTGAATTTCTTAGTCACCTTCCTGCAGATACAGTTTGTTTGTTGCCAACTAGAAATATGGCTCAGCAACTAAATGATGCCATGCTGCAAGCTAATCCTAATCCGGAAATTACACTTAAAGCCACAGATAGTGTCGATTGTCCGAGATATCTTGTGAAAAGGGCTCGCGAGTCCATAGAAAAGTATGAGGAAGATGCTTCTATGACAGCAGGTTTAGAAAAAACTATAGTTATTAAAAAAGGAGTGAAAGTAATGTTGAAACGAAATATAGATGTTTCTTTGGGTCTTGTAAATGGTGCTATAGGAATTGTTGATAAAGTAGAATGGGATTTAAACGACAAAAATAAAGCAAGAAGAGTTATTATAATTTTTAATAACGGTTTAAGACACGAACTAGCACCTGTAAAATCTAAATTTGAAATTATCAATAGAGCATTCGTTCACCGAGAACAGTTCCCAATATGTGTCGCGTATGCTATCACGATTCATAAAAGTCAAGGGCTAAGTTTAAATAATGCTCTCATTGATATCGGGTCATCCACATTCTCTTGTGGGCAGGCTTATGTAGCCCTCTCTAGAGTGACTAGTTTACAAGGTGTTCACCTTATAAATATAGACTTCAGTAGTATTAAGGCACAACAGACTGCGATAGTCGAATATAATCGTCTAAGATCCAAGTATCACCCTGAACTATCGCATATTGTAAATAGTAAGCCAACGAAAAATAAAGGCAAAGATAGAGAATGGGCTATAAAAAAAGGCATCTCAGATGCACAAGAAATATACCCCAAAAAAAGAAAGAAAAAATGAGCGACAAAAAAATACTTGTATTTGTCGCTCATTTTATCTTTCTATCATAAGCAACCTACAAAAAGAAATGAAATCCCACAAAAACATTTCATGTTAAATGTTGCCAAGACGAGACCATATAGCTCGCACTGTCAAAAAGTAATCAGATCCCGTGTAGAGCCAAGTTTCTAACCCTACATGCCCAGACCTAAATCGATAAGCCCTAATTTCACACTCAAGTTACGGGGAAATTCTACAGCCATAGCTCGTACTGCGTTGTTCGTAGCGCGTAGCAGAGTTTTTACGCTATAATCTCGTAGGCGTGCAAACCTTGGACGTAACTGGCGAGTCGGCCGCACGGACTTTTTGCTATTCGTCATATGGGCTTGAGCTTAAAAATCTATTCAATCTTCTAAACTCTTTCCGTGCGGCCATCTCGCCAGTTACGTCCAAGGTTTGCACGCCTACGAGATTATAGCGTAAAAACTCTGCTACGCGCTACGAACAACGCAGTACGAGCTATGGCTGTAGAATTTCCCCGTAACTTGAGTGTGAAATTAGGGCTTATCGATTTAGGTCTGGGCATGTAGGGTTAGAAACTTGGCTCTACACGGGATCTGATTACTTTTTGACAGTGCGAGCTATATGGTCTCGTCTTGGCAACATTTAACATGAAATGTTTTTGTGGGATATATATACACTCGGACTAATTATACTCAAACTAAGCTCTAATCTTGTAATATGGAATCTAACTAACTGATACTAGTTTAAACGTACTCACACGGGTTTTGTCGTGTTAGAAAATTAATAAAGCAAGTAATAACTTACTTTTTATTTCCCAGGTAAGTATACTACTACTTATACATACACAAATACTTTACAAGAATATATAATTGACAACCAGACGTCGCCGCCAACAACTTTGTCTTCACATATTGTTGACTCCATCGCATCCCCCACTGCACTGCCAATCGGCTTGTAAAATTAGTATTTGACGCCCAAAATGATATTAATATTAACGTTTGAAATAATAATTATTAATATTGATCAAGACCGCACACAGCACATTGCATTATTATGATGGTAATTATACCTACTTAATCACGGGGCGATGTCTATTTATAAACGCAAAAATAAACGCAAAACCAGAATGGATGTGTTTTTGTTATTCTTTCACGATAAAGGGCTCCCACACAAAACTGCGATGCGATGCGATGCGAATTCCATTTAATATATTCATCTCTTTTCTTTGTACTGTAGTAATGGCGATAGATACAACTATTTCAGTTCGCATCGCATCGCATCGCAGTTTTGTGTGGGAGCCCAAAACGACGTGTGAGTTGGGATAAAATCTGAAACAGTTATTATATAACCGTTTCTTAAGATTGTATTGTAGCGCAAAGGCTTTACGCTTACTAAAGATCTTTACACACCACAAACCTTCTCGTTCAATAGTAGAAGAATAGTAGATCTTAAAGGTCTCTCCACACCAAACCCGCTGGGCCGCCGCGCCGGCTATGTTTAGGTACTTAGGCTAACAATCCGCAGGCACCGACCCGTGTAAAGCCAGCGCGCGGGCCGGAGGCTTCGGTGTGTGATCTTAAAGACCCAACTATTCTACTACTAATAAAAGTAAAAGTTTGAGAGTATAATAGGACAAACGGATGTATATTTAAAACAGGATATCTTTATCGCAAAAAGTACTATTATAAGCTATATATAGGCTACTGTTTGTCCCGAAATTCCAACAGATACAACACAGATAAAACCATGGGGCGCAGCTGTACTTTTATATATATGAAGTACCGTGGGCCTCTGAAAGTGATAAACAAATGAATTTATCAAGGAAAAGTCGTGAATTTTGACGTTTTGCGCTAAATATAGACAGACGCCATGGTTTTGTAACACATTCCTTTATCGAGGACGTAATGATTCAATTGAGAACTACTTTACTGTACTACTGTTGTTACGTAGGCGATTGTATAGTGTTGTAATTGGAATAAAAAAGTCGAGAGGCGTTATATAGTTGGCCCTTTAGTTGTACTGTGTGAAGGCTTTCCCTTAGAACCAAACTATTATATGTAGGTCGGTCTTGTCGGAGTTTTTAGGTCACCTCACTTCTTTAATACCACCGCACTTCTTTAATACCACCGCACTAACCTATAACTCTCAACAATGTTTGCCGAAGCGCGTACAGACGATTTTTACGCAATAATACGCAAAAGATGCGCATCATTGCTACAACGTGTGCGACGCAGTCCAAACAGCATCCTGCACACGATTGCTGACAGCTGGGATAGTCCATTACTCAATCATTGGGTGCACGTCCATTTAAAATTTAATATATGATTCGTTCAAACATAGTATTTAAGGTGCCACTGTACTAACAAAACTTATGGTAAATTTTATTTGCTGAAATAAACGTTATATTATTATATTATTATTATTATAAAAAATAAGTTGAGTTGAGGCCAATCTGGGGACACTGTAAAATGACTAGCAGCGCCCTGTGGTTTTATTCCTGTTCATGTGGCAATTTCGGGATGAAAAATAGCATATAACCTTCCCGTTGAAGGTGGCAATCCATTCCAAAAATAATTATTCTAATCGGTTTGATAGTTCCTGAGATTAAAACAAACAAAAAACCAAACACATCGACCTGTAAGGAGTAAAAGGAATAAAAATCTCAAAATTCGCACGGGAACGGGGACGCTGCGGGTGAAACCGCGGGGCACAGCTAGTATTAGTATAGATATGTAATGTAACTTTAGTAGTACTAGTGACGTACTTACTAAACGAAGTTGACTCATCGAAAATGTTTAGCAACGTGGTGCTCTACCACTATTTTGACAGATGACCAATAGTGACACTTCCTTCTCACTGCTACCGTGCTTTTGATTAATAGATCGCAATCAAATAGACCTTGTCGCAAGCCTTGATGCTGAAACCAAGCAACCTCGGCAAATCTTACTAATATTATAAATGCGAAAGTTTGTGAGGATGGATGTTATGTATGTTTGTTACTCTTTCACGAAAACACTACTAAACGGATTTGGATACCACTTTACAGTAATATAGGTATACATTATATATGGGATATATTATATCACGAAGTTCCCGCAGGAACGGGATCAACGCGGGTGAAACAGCGGGGCGCAGCTAGTTTATTCATATAATCAGAATGAGTAATCTATGTAAGTATTTATCCATGAAACCCCTTTCGTTCCAGGGTTACGCGCCCCTATACGGCCCCTTCGAGCAGTTCTACTCGCGCTACGTGTACCGGCGTCTCCGTCACTGCTTCAACCGGCCCATCAGCTCGGCGCCTGGAGCCGAGCTGATCCTCAAGGAATGGGAGAGCTTGGACCAGAATTGGAGCTTCAGGTATGCCTTATAGACAAGCATTTAAGAATTAAAAAGAAAACAAAAATATTAGATGAAGGAGACGTGGGTATTGTTTGGATGGAGAACTATAACCTTTTTTATACTCCTTTCGAAAAACATAAGCTGATGTGGTCGTGTGTGCGTGTTCACTTAAACGAATGAACCTTTTTAAATATAATTATTTTGTTTGAAAGCTGCTTTCATAAGAAGTGTTATCAGCTATGATATAATAAAGTAATGTTATAATGGAATATTTTTTGGGTTCATCTTTAAAAGAAATATAAATATTACACAATAATCTTACCATCTGTCTTATCTGACAATACTTCATACATTACTCATAAACCTCATCACAATCTCACCACCAGACTAACAGGCAACGAGCGTCGCTGCATCAACCTCGGATCGTACAACTACCTCGGATTCGCTGAAGGCGCGGGCTCGGAGACGTTCGACGCGGTGGAGCGCGGCGTGCGGCGCTACGGGCTGGCGATGTGCTCGCCGCGGGCGGAGCTGGGGCATACTCCGCTGCATCAGGAGCTGGAGAGGGCTATAGCCGAGTTTTTGGATGTTGAGGTGGGTTATATAGATATACTAGCCGTGTACTATGTTACCCGCGTTGTATCCGTTTCTGCGGGAATTTCGGGATAGACTGTATCCTACGTGTTAATCTGATGCATAAACTTTTTACTTTCAAGTTTCAACCAAATCCTTTCAGTAGTTTTTGCGTGAAAGAGTAACAAACATTCATACATACATACATACATAAATCCTCACAAACTTTCGCAATTATAATATTAGTCATGTTAAGACATACGAAAATACTATTGTAAGGAGGGGATTTTAGGAGAGAACTTAAACAACTGAATGCTGGTATAAGACTCCTCTATTGTAAGGAATACACAGGGTTTTATAGATGTAACATGATAAAGGTGTACATACACTACATCTCCTTCCCAAAAAACAAAAGAAAAATTAAATTGAATTTTTTTTTTATACTGCAATCAAATAAATCAAATATGGTTAATAAAAAACAATTACAATATATGAAAATTAAAATTTGGTAAATATTTAAAAAATATACCTTAGATTTAAACAAAAGAATACACAATAAAAATTTTTAGAAAAAAATAATTAGTAATACTTACTAATCATGTAAAAAGTTAAAAAAATAAAATCAATGGAATAATATAAAAATATTTCTAAAATCATAAAATCATCAATTAGTTAAAACAGTAAACACAATAATAATAATATTGAAAATTAAGGTTATAAAATCTTATTCTATTACAAAATACTAGTGTAGGGAAAGCACTCACAGATTCTTTTTTTTAATTTTTTTTTATTTGGTATACTCGTACTTATAATATTTGAAATTTAATAGTACTATAATTTCCATTTATACGTACCTCTATGTCATTGCCAAGGTGAAATCTGTACACATGCAGATACATTGTAATACAAAAATTCAAAAGAAATCTTACCTGTTTTATACTGCATACATTTCATAGTTTTCTGAAACTAAATACCTACTTTTGTATCTTTAACTTTGATTTCTTTTCATTACCATTCTTTGTCAACGTATTTTTCAATACATTATCTTTTTTTACTATACTTTTAGTCATCGTCATTATATTTTAAATTATCTCCTACACTCACTTGTCACGTTATATTTAAAAATAAATCATGTCCTATACTCTCTTGTCACATTTTATTCACTTCATTATATCATTTTATTTACCTCATTATATCATTTTATTTACCTCATTTATTATATAATATAACTTTCATCATATATCTTCATTATCACTTCATAATTTCATATCTCTTACGAAAACGGCTCGCGTTAATCATAATCGAGAATACGAATAACTCTTTTTCCTTTATTTCATATTATATTTCAAGATATACTCATCATTATCATTAATACTCTTTTTTTATATCATTTTGTAACTTCATCATATATTTTCACTTCCTAATTTCATATCTCTTACGAAAACGTCTCGCGTTAATCATAATCGAGAATACGAATAATTTTATCTTTATCCTTTATTTTATATTATATTTCATTATATATTCATCATTAATACTTTTTGTTATTCATATTATTATTCCCTTCCGTTATTCATTCAATAAAATCGAAATCCCTCACGACTACGTCTCGCATGGATCATGATCGAGAAACGTATCAATATTATCCAACAACTTTTAACTGAACTAATTCATAGCACTTCGTGTCCAAATATTTCAACTATCTCTGGGTGATCAAACCATTGATTTATCGAAACATTGTAAACCAAACAAGTAACAAATCCTAATCCAAATCTTTCTTCTATCCTATCGTTAATTCCTAACATCAACTTGATTTTTACTTATATTTCAAATCATCTTATTTTCTCCTATTATCTCAAATAAAAATTAATGATTTTGATTTAATAAATGAAACATATAAATATACTATTTATCCGCTCTGTCTAACATTGTCATAAAATAAATAATAAATTAATTATGTACGTACCATTTTATTTCTGCTGGCATCTACCGAATTCCTTGTATAAAAAAAATGAAACAACTTACCTCCTTCTCAGTGTGTACATCGTGTACCAAATCTCTAAAAAAGGACAAAAAAAAATTCTTATATGTTTGATGCTACCTATTCAATATTTAAAATGTTGTCTTTAGAATGCTTTCCGTACGTAACATTACATAAAATTTATATTCATACTAACATTTGATTTGATTACATATTATATATATTTTTTTTTTTACTAACATTTTACCAACTTTATATATTTTGGCTAAGCAAAGATTATATTTTGAAATTAACATTAAGATTACATAGTTTTTTATTTTTTTTATTTTTTATTAATTAACTGATTAAGAGATTTTTTTGGATTACATGTTAACTTTTATTTTTGTCTTACTAAAGCTTTATAATGTCTTTAAATAGTCTTTACTTATCTTTCCGCACTTTGTTTTTTCACTTCACAACACTTATTATAACACATCGTTTCCGCACTACATATCTTTCTATCTTCTTTTTTTTTTTCTACGACGTGCTGTTCTCGGTGGCAGCTCGTGGCTCGTTGATGTAGTATGGTGGCCACATCCTCTCCAAGTCTAGCTGGTTGGCTGGTCCCTCTCTCCTGTCTTTTCTTCTTCTATATTTTATTCATTTCCTTTTCATACTACTCAAACACGCGGTGAAGTAGAAGTTGTATAGATTTGGTTTGCTTTATTCTTCATTTTGAACTTCACTGATGGGTCCATTTTCTATTTCCTTTCTCTTCTCCCTCAGCTAAATGTGGTTCTTATTTGCAAAATCTTCTATTGCATATTTATTCATTGAATTTATTTTATTAATAAAAGTCTGTTTTCTGTCAAAGTATAATAACTATTCCATATTTGAGCAATGGAATGCTATATCTCAAATAACGCGCTCGGTACGCGCTGGCAGGGTCGCCATGTAAGGAGGGGATTTTAGGAGAGAACTTAAACAACTGAATGCTGGTATAAGACTCCTCTATTGTAAGGAATACACAGGGTTTTATAGATGTAACATGATAAAGGTGTACATACACTACACTATGAATATGTCATAGGAAGTACATTATACTTTATATTTTATAGTAAAAAAATGACACCTTTAAATCGGTCTGGTTGCAGGATGCCATAGTGTTCGGCATGGGGTTCGGCACCAACGTGCTGGGGCTGCCGAGCCTGCTGGGCCCGGGCGCGCTGGCGCTGAGCGACGAGAACAACCACGCGTCGCTGATCCTCGGCCTGCGCCTGTCGCGCGCCGCCGTGCGCGTGTTCCGCCACAACGACGTGCCGCATCTCGAGCAGCTCGCCATGCACGCTATCGCCGAGAAGAAGTGGAAGAAAATTGTCATTGTGAGTCTTCTAAATGTCTCTACTAAATATGACACAAATGCTTGTAGCCTGCAAGTCCTGGGACGAACAGGTCGATGTGTTATTTATACTAATTATAATAAAACTGAATAGTTTGAATTTTTTTGAACGCGCTTATCTCAGAAACTACCAATACTATATGTTTTTTTTTGTGTAATGGATAGCCACTATAGGCTATTTTTAATCGCGCAGGCGCGATGCTAGTTTTACAATAAAGTTATAGGTAAATGCTACAAAAATAAACTAAGAAAAACTAATTTATATCCGTATCACTGTCCTTAGTCACTTAGGCGTGTCCTTTTATATGTATTTTCCAAATTGTAAAAAACGACCCAAAAGAGCCAAAATATTGCAAACTTTTTATGCTTTTTTATTTTAACTTAAGGTGCATTTAGACAAAACGGACACAGAGCCGGCCGGAGCCACAGCTAAGACAATACAGAGAGACCTCAAACGAATTTGAGCAACAGTAGACGTTTGGTCTATCCAAACGCATCTATACTTGATCTGCTCAAATGCAGTCTGCTTGAATAACGCAGAGATTGAATACTAAAGAGTGGTATCTTACAGGTGGTGGAAGGCGTGTACAGTATGGAAGGTTCCGTAGCGCCGCTACGCGCGCTCATAGCTCTCAAGAAACGTCTCGCCCTATATCTGTACCTAGACGAGGCTCATTCGATAGGCGCGATGGGTAAAGGCGGCCGCGGAATCGCCGACTACGCCGGCGTTAACTCCAAAGATGTCGACGTACTTATGGGAACGTTTACGAAAAGCTTCGGCGGCGCGGGCGGGTACATAGCGGGGACGAAACGGCTGGTGGCGGCGGTCCGCGGCGCGGGGCACGCGCACACGTACGCGCACGCCATGGCCCCGCCCGTGGCGGCGCAAGTGTTGGCCGCCACGCGCGGGCTCGTCACCCCTTCGGGCGCGGCTCGCCGCGAGTCTCTCCGCCGTAACACGCATTATTTCCGCCGCCGGTTACGTGAGATGGGTGTTATTACGTTCGGCAACGAGGACTCGCCCGTGGTGCCGATGCTCGTGTATACGTTTAGCAAGATGGCGGCTACTGTGGAGCGGTTGACGACGCGTGGTATAGCTACCGTGGGTGTTGGGTTCCCGGCTACGCCGCTCAGCATGGCGCGAATCAGGTTATTTATATTCTATTATTTGATTCACTCTATATTATCTCCCTCTGTCAGTTGTAATTTTTTTCTCATCCAATTTTTTTTGCAGGTTTTGCTTGTCCGCTTCTCATTCCATCGAACAACTCGACACGTGCCTTACCGCGATACAAGAAGTAGTCGACGAACTCGGCCTACGCTACTCGCGGCTGCCTCGCCACTGATACCTCTCGAATATTATATTTATGTTACTCGCGCACTTAAGATATTAAGTTACACTGTTTATTTTTTAATAAAAATGTGTTCAATATGAACGTGTTTTATTAATCGTTAATTTGAAGGTGTCTTCTTGAACATAAGATCTGGGCTCTTGTCGATGGAATTCTTTCCACTTTTTCTATCTTCTGCCATCCTCTTTAACTGTTGGTAAACGACATTTGCCATATTGTTTAGTTGATCTCAGTTGAAGGGGTCAATTTTGCTAGATTATTTAAATATAGGTATAATATATTTACACATTTTGTTTGTAGCAGTATTGCCAATGATTAATCACATACACACGCCCATTAGTCATGATTAAAATCAACTCAATTATTGTACAGATAGGCTGCTATGTTAGACATCTTCTAACATCGCACTATCCTTAGTGCATCATAAGGCCTCGAGAAGTCATAATCTCAACTGTATGTGAAAACTTGTTAAGGATATCTCAACCAATCCGTACACGAGTCCCCGATTTCAATTACAATAAGCCACAAGTGTTATCTGTTATCCTATCTGTCGATTGATAAGGGAACCTAGTTATTAGTCAGTTGGTGTGAAGTGCGCGCGCGAGTGAATTGTGTGAAACCAAGTTATGTGGGTCGGAGTGCGCGTGCTTTTGCTCGCGGCGTGCGTGCTCGCCAACGAAAATATTACGGTCGTCAAGAAAACGTGAGTCACTCAACACTCACTTAACATAATACGTAATTACGTAAATGCACATCCGGTCCCAAAGTTTTTCTCTAACGTCTACCGTTCTTCTTCTACTATTAGAGGTAGAAAGTAGAGTATTAGCCTGTAATATCCCACTGCTGGGCAAAGGTCTCTCATCTCACTAAAAATATTATTAGTACGTGGTTCCCTGATGCGGGTTGGTGATCTCAAACCCGAGCCATGTTTGAAAAGTAGAAAACATGTTTTCGCTCTACCCGGTAATTGAACCCGAGACCTCAGTCTTGGCATGCGAGTGCACATGCCTACCGCTAGACCACCGAGGCGTCCTTCGACCATTATTTGAAGTAATTATATACTAGTGGTTATAACATCTTCAGTATAGTACCATCCTGTTACTGTTCATAGTACTATTAGCAATGACCCAGCAGATAGTTCTTCTTTTGTTTTTCTACTTGTAGCCACCCAATGCTGAGTGTAAAAGCATCGATTTGCATGTAAATAAATGTAATAATACGTTTTTTATTTACGTAAAAATGATGTCAATACTTTTTCTGCTATCTGAGTGAGATTGCCGGTAGAGATATGTTATTAGGACAATCCCTTTAAGCACGCTCTTATAATACTAAGTAAAATCGCCCGGTACCTCTGTTTGTCTGTCTGTTAATAAACATAAAATCTGAAACACTTCTGAACGTATTGTCAAACGGCTTAGCACCATCAGGCAAAGTGACTTCTTTTATCCCAGAATTTCTACGGGAATCTCACGAAATATTGATAAACCGAAAATGCATGGTCATGGTGAAGTATGGTCAAGTCTGGTATTACAAAATACCTTACCTTATCAATATTTTCATACAGTCCAAACTCATAAATTCTGGAAATAGAATTTAATGATTAATTATGGAAATTTTTCGAATTATAAATGACTAAACATTTGTTTTGTGTTTCAATATTGTCTCCTAAAAATTGTCATAAGCTATGTAAAATTAAACTATGTACATAGCTTATGACAATTTTTATGTATATTTTATGTATACTCAAAATAATCAAGATGTTTACACTTTTTAAGCATCTAACTAAAGTAACCTAATTTATCTATAGAATGTGTTTTTCTAAAAACCCCAAGCCCACACATTCCCAGAAAGTCGATAGGTTAAGTTAATATTATGAAATACAACAATGTATTACAAATACTAAGAACGCCAAGTACCTATGTAGGTATCTAAGATAAGATGTTTAAAGATAATTTTATGACTAGTATGGTTCAAATTCAGTACCTACACGAACGGGTACGACTTCTACTCCCTACTTAGTTTATTTATAGGCTACCTAACTTTGATAATACTTTTTTCATGTAGTATTTGAGACGTTGATTTGACCTATTCCAAATATTCCTTTATTCTAACTCGTTGAAATAATTGGTTCACGACATGTTCACCTTTTAGTTATTCGAATTATTCCAACTTTAATATTTAATACTTCGAATAGGTGATGTAATATAATATGTAATAGGGACTAACCTATAACCTGTAATATATCGGGGTCGTGAATGTAAATCAACCTACAGCATGAATCACTCCGTCTATTGCTATTAGTGACAAATTTAAAAACTGTTCCGTAAGAGTGGAGTAGTATGGACATTACATAGAGACAGCCCGGCAAGCACAAAAATAATGTCACAATACCTTAGGTGACAAGAAATGACATGATATAATAAATACTGTGTGCTGATTGGTGGAATGTTTAAAATTCGAATTTAATTTAACGTCAATATGTCTCCAGTTAAAACTGTGTTTTAGTTAAAATTGTGTTTTAATTGGTGGACAAAAAACCTATTTATCATATCATGTCTTGTCGCCTTCTGACACGTGCTAGAGGGGGGGGGGGGGGCTGGCTTTGGGCAGGAAACTTTTTGTAAGGTGGTAAATAAAAGTGTAATGGTTAGTATATATTATCCCGTGTAAATGTATGACAGATAATGTTTATGTTAGTGCGTTCCTGGGTGAGGAGTTGCAGCTATTGGTGGACAACACTATTGAATACATCGTGCTTTTCACCGTACCGGTAAGTAAACATATAGTTTCAAATTATATTCCGTAGCATTGTAATTATATTCCTAACTTGCATACCTATTTCTAATGGTGAGTAGTTTCAGACAATTGGTTAACATACGTGCGTTAAAAGTTCACGCTTAATTTCGCTGTTAAATATCTGCTGTTAAATATCTGTTAAAAGACAGTCTGTCAAAGTTATTCGGATTACCAGTAGAAAGCCACGATGTTTCTTTTTCGTGCGTCTGTTAAGACTGATATTTTGTATTAACGTTAACTGGTGCGTAAGCGTAAGCTGAGGCATCTCTCCTTAAATCTTGTCAAATTAAAACAAATTCGTAATAGTTTGTCCTTCACCATAATTCGATCCCTGAACTAAATGTTATCAAAATCAGATCAGTAGGTAACTTATTAAAAAATGATAACAGAACGGACTGTCATGTTATAGTACCGATAAAGGCATTGAGTTATATGTACTAGTACGTTAGGACATATAACTCAATGCGATAAATGCTAACACTGCATGTTCATGACACGGACATTTTCGGGTGTGGTTTTTATTATTGCTTTTATCTACAGGTATGTTTATTATTATTATCCTATATTAATACTAATAATTTTACTTTCTACGGATAGTAGTCGTTACATGAGCCACGTCAGATGCCTTTGACGTCAGGTTGACCATCCACTCGATGAAGAAGAAGAAGATCCTTTATTGGTGTCTTAAATCCCGTTGCGATTGTAAAGCAACCTGCAGCCCAGTCACTAAGTAGTGTGATGGGTGACTGACAGTAGCATTTCATTCAGATAGAAATGCTACCGTGCTTCGAACTTGCTTCGGAGGAGACTTTAAATTGTTAGGACCTTTTTCATAAACGCTTATTAACAACAGCTATCAAATGGTTTGTCCCTTTCTTACATACGTTATTTTCCGAAGAGCAAAAGTGACGAAACATTTTATAACAGCGTTTTAGTACGAAGCGTTTATGAATAAGGCGGTTAGTCCTGGTTGTTGCAATCGGTTGACTATATCGAAGGGTTTCTTTAGCCTATATAGAGGAATTGTATAATTATCTCCAATACGTCATTATCTATACAATATTATAAAGAGGTAAAATTTTTAAGTTTGTTTGTTTGTATGTTCGAGGTAATCTCGGAAATTATCAGTCCGATTTGAATAATTCTTTTTTTAATAGATAGTCACATTCAACGGGAAGATTTTAGGCTATTTTTCATCCCGAAATTCCCACGGGAACAGGCACAACGCGGGTAAAACCGCGGGGCGCTGCTAGTGATTGATAACTTTGATGATACCCTTGTTTATTTGAAAGCCATCGGCGCAAAGCTACGAAGCGACAAGACTTCGTGTGAACAGCGGTGGAGGGGATATCACCAGACCCCTACTCATCACAGCTAGACAGCTTTCAGGCAAGTTACACTTTCAGTTTTAGGTACAAAATAAATGTGGTGCAACAGAGGAAGAACACTTTCAAACAGCGTTTTAATTACAGATTGATTATGAATAAGGTGAAAATAAATTAATCCCATTTATGTGAATTCATTATTTAAAAAAGCAACAAACAAATGCTACTGATTAACAATTTATCAATAACTACTTATGAATTTTTCAGGCGCTACAACATGGCAAGTGCCCTATTTCTCCGGCGATACTTTGCTTTACGAATTCGAACGCACGCTGTGTCCCACCGATGCGGCCAATGACACACAGCCTTCTGATTGTGGTAAATAGTACCCTAATTATAATCAGTATCTTCGCTATTCCATGAACATGAACCTTTGACCCTTAGGAAAGCTTGTCGCTGCAAAGTCGAGGCAGCGTCGATTAGATGTCATGGCAATCTAGACGCGAAAAGTTACGCTTTCTGACATTCTTGAGTGCAGAAAAGAGTGATAGAGTTTAATAATTTGTCGTGTAAATTTTCATTTATCTAATATTATATAGAGGTAAAATTTGTAAGTTTGTTTGTTTGTATAGTCGAGTTAATCTCGGAAATTACCAATCCGATTTGAATAATTATTTTTGTAATAGACAGCCACATTCAACGGGAAGGTTATAGGCAATTTTTCATCCTGAAATTCCCATTGGAACGGGCACAACGCGGGTAAAACCGCGGGGCGCTGCTAGTTTAATTATATAGTACTAGCTGGTTCTACCCGCGACCCAATAGATGTCGGTATTGTGAATCCAAACCATCCAGGGTGCCAGCCAAACGCATACAAAAAAAAACATTCAAAGCGGTCCAGCCGTTTAGGAGGAGTTCAGTGACATACACACGTACAGTAGAATTATATACGAGTCTATAACGATGAATGAGATATAATACATTGTATTGATGTTTCCAGCGGGCAATGAGACGCAGACACTAGGCGAGTTCACCGTGCACGTGGGCACGTCGTGCGTCAACTCGTTCCTGGTGCACGTGACCGCCGAGCCCGTGCACGACTGGAAGCTGCAGCTCGACCAGCCCAGGCCACTTGAAATCACACTGGTATTTACTGTATTTACTACGACCTGCCATTTGTATTAAGGACGCTTCACACTCCCGCGAGTAAGTAGGTATATTACATCAGCAAAATGCAAAATGGCTGCACGTTTATTTAGACTGTACATTGTTTCTAAGTCAATTAAGAATAATTTTCCACAGTATTATTACATGTTCTTTCTATGTAATTAATATGGGTGTAAAATAAAAAGAACTATTTACTCACCAGGGGGCGCCAAGCGTGTACAGGTACCAGTTCGCAGAGGGTGAGGATAGCGTGCGACTCGTGGTCGAGTCGGAGGACTACGTGTGTGCCATGGTCGCTGTGCAGAATTACACGGTACGGTCAGAATATTGCGGACAATTAAGTAAAGAACATACTAATTTCTAGTACAATTAGTATTAGTAGTTTTATCTCACGAGCACCCCTGAACCGTTGTGTAAGTAAATGTAAGTACCTTTATAATGATTTTAAAATAATGGGTCATACTCATACGAGTATTATGTAAGTGAATGTACCTTTATAACGTTTTTCAAAGAATTTTTTTATGTTATTACTTGTGTTACAATTACAAGTATGACTCAGGGAACTGGTAAATAAAACTACTATACATCTATCTATACATACAGACGTGGAAAGTAGGAAGGGAGGCCTTTGCATTGCAGTTGCAGAATAGCTGATAATAATAATAAATTGTATGTGTTTAATGTGCTGTTTTTTATTCAGTGCCCGATAGCTCAAACAATTACTGAGATCGAGATCTCCACTCTGAGAATGTCCGTACTTCAATCTGGAGCGACACAGTTGTCTGTAAGTAACAACTTTCAACTAACCATTTCTATCAGGTTAAGAGCTGTTAGTGTTCCAATGCTGGGGATCGGGGCACTCTGATGCTACCGAGCTCAACATATCGACAGCCATTTTATTCCAATATGACAATATTTAAGGAGTGTCATTTTATTTATTTCAACGGGCTCATCTGAGAAACGACCAATCCATAGCCACATTCAACGAGAAGGTTATAGGCTATTTTTCATCCCGAAATTTCCGCTGGAACGTGCACCACGTGGGCAAGACCGCATAAGATAAAACCATCAAAAGGCTATAAGGCTTAAAACCTCTTAGAAAGTTTGACTACTGAACTGAGCTGCATCCAACAGGAATTTCACGTTCATAGGTTGAGGCATATTAAATTGTAGATCTTGGTTACATTGTATGAACCAGCAACTATATTCTCGACCTGGCACGAAGTTTGGTTACGTACTAAATTAATTGACGTTAAAAAACACACATTAAATTGCCTCCGATCTTTTCCAGAAAACTCGTTACCCCAACGGTTTCTACGTGATCGTGGCGCTCACCGACACCGACACGGTATGTATAGGAGAGGAGGAGGATGAGGACAACTGGCTGAAGCTGTGGCCGGAAGAGGAGGAACCGAGGGTGGTCGGACCCGCCAGGGTCAAGCATATTACTGTTAGGATGCAGGTGAGGAGAGGGTGGTTTTACCTTTATTTTTTCGTCTAAACTATAACGTCGAAGCTCAATGGACCAATCACAAGTAATCACAACGCATTACAGT
Organism: Cyclophora albipunctata; assembly: GCA_963082685.1. Classification (NCBI taxonomy): domain Eukaryota; kingdom Metazoa; phylum Arthropoda; class Insecta; order Lepidoptera; family Geometridae; genus Cyclophora; species Cyclophora albipunctata. The sequence continues at coordinate 2,444,244 of OY720119.1, forward strand.
CCCACCATCTTATCTGTTCAGTTGACAGCGTCGCTAGTGGAGAATTTGTTATTGCCATAATATAAGAAATTCACCAAGAAACAAAGGTACCTAATTAAAACATGTCTTGCAAGTCAGTCTATAGATATCATTAAAATTTAAGAAACTACAATATCAATCATATAAAGCCTTACTAAGAGAGAGATTCAATATGACGCGGCTGTAGTTCCCATTTTGCCCACGTGAACAGTTAAGTTGGTGGCACTGTACGAAAAGATATTGACAATTTCAATGCGTTGTTTGACAATGACAATGCGTTGTTTGACAATGTCAATGCGTTGTTTGACAATGTCAATGCGTTGTTTCACAATGTCAATGCGTTGTTTGACAATGACAATGCGTTGTTTGACTATGTCAATGCGTTGTTTGACAATGTCAATGCGTTGTTTGACAATGTCAATGCGTTGTTTGACAATGTCAATGCGTTGTTTGACAATGTCAATGCGTTGTTTGACAATGACAATGCGTTGTTTGACAATGACAATGCGTTATGATTGGTTGATAGAGCTCCACGCAGCTCTGCTCGGCTTGAGAAAAATATCAATGTTTGAGTGTAGTTTGATGCATTTACAGTTATATTCCCTCAATTTCCAGCCGTCCCTCTCCCGCGCACAGTACGCTATAGGTGCAAGCGTGATAGTGATAATATTCACTCTATTCTACATGGTGTTCGGAGCGTTGATCATAGCAGAGCGATGGAACTGCTGGTGGAGGCTTGTCAAACCGAGGGCGGTGCTGGCTTCACCTTCTGTAGGTAAGGGCAATGAAATAACGAAAGTACCTATAAGATTCCAAGAGTACGTTTCCGTTGGAGCGGAGTGGAGTTCGATTAATATCCGCTATATTAATCGACCAATCACAGCGCATTAAAAATGTCAAACAACGCATTGACATTGTCAAACAACGCATTGACATTGTCAAAATCTTTTCGCTGTGTTAAGATTGGTCGATTGAACTTTGCACAGCTCTGCTAATGCTAGATTAATGGTTCTTCCGCTCATTAAAGATTTTCAAGGTTCAAGTATGAGAAATAGAATAAAAATATACTTTTTAAACTCACACGATTTGCACTCATTATACTAAATGAAACCGGTCTGTATCGCGTTAGATAATTTAACGTATTTTACTAAAATACGTACCCGACGTTTCGAGCGGATTACACCGCTCGTGGTCACGGGTATCCCGTACAGACCCGTTTCATTTAGTATAATAAAATAATAATAGTCCTTATAATGATATCAGATAAATAAAGAATAGACTTTCAAGACGGACATAAGCTCTTTTCCCCAAATTCCCTCGTGAATTGATAAGGTTTGGTTAAACTATGGGGTGCTAGTAGTTAGTTATTTAGCCACTGTCTTACAACTTAACTTGTTCAATTCATGAATTAAACGTTTTTGTTAAACCTTCTTGCGTCGCATTAAAGATTATTTTTGTGCAGGGTCTATCGGTAATCTAGCAGAACTGGAAAGCATGGCGGATATGACATCGCCGACGAGACGGCGACGCCGCGACTCCGGTGAGTCTCAAAATGAATCCCTTAAATACGAATATACACAGATTTACTTATATAGGATACAATGGAATGTTTTCTATACCACCATGAAATCACAAGCATTCTTAATTTTATTTAGGGCCTCAATATGTTTAATTAACAAATGCCGATCGTTTTAAAAAGTGTTCTATTACGTGCCATGTTTGGGTAGGCACTAAATTAATATTAGATCTAGAACAATTCAATCAAAATAAAAACTCCATGGAAAACTGGTTCAACGCGGATGATTCTGATTGAATAACGTAACGTAAAAAACAATACCACCTTTTTGATTTTTTTCTTTCATCATCATAAATCATAAATTTAAGAGCAAGGCGGTCTTGTCGGTGAGTCCGATGTAGACTTCTCCATCTATTCCTATTCAGTAATATTTTTTCTTTACTAAGGGTCTAGACAGACGGACTGCAATTCAACTGCAATCCGACTGCAAAATGGCAGTTCAGATGCAGTTTGAATGCAGTTGGCTCGACTGCAATCAAACTGCACGTCGACGGGCAGTTGGCGTGCAGTTGGATTGCAGTCTGAGAGTCTAGACAGACGGACTGCAATTCAACTGCAATCCGACTGCAAAATGGCAGTTCAGATGCAGTTTGAATGCAGTTGGCTCGACTGCAATCAAACTGCACGTCGACGGGCAGTTGGCGTGCAGTTGGATTGCAGTCTGTCGTTGTAACTGCACTCAGACTGCAATCCAACTGCACGCCAACTGCCCGTCGACGTGCAGTTTGATTGCAGTCGTTGTAACTGCACTCAGACTGCAATCCAACTGCACGCCAACTGCCCGTCGACGTGCAGTTTGATTGCAGTCGGTGTGCAGTGGTTGTAACTGCACTCGGACTGCAATACAACTGCCCGTCGACGTGCAGTTTGATTGCAGTCGTTGTAACTGCACTCAGACTGCAATCCAACTGCACGCCAACTGCCCGTCGACGTGCAGTTTGATTGCAGTCGAGCCAACTGCATTCAAACTGCATCTGAACTGCCATTTTGCAGTCGGATTGCAGTTGAATTGCAGTCCGTCTGTCTAGACCCTTAATCAATATTATGACCACACCCTTGAGGTGCTTATTCAAGACCTAATATGTATATTACATTTAAACCTGACATTTAGAACTTAGATATTCAAGGGAAAGTTCTTGACTATAGGAGACTATAAGGATTGACTCATTCTTAAAGCACCTAAGCATTATCAAACTTTATTTCTTCCTTCCTCCACAGCTGCGACATTCGACAGTAGCGACAACAGTGACTCGGACGAATCAGATGAGACCGAAATGGTTCAACCCTCAGCCTCGCCGACTAGTCCTCAAACAGATCCAACAATTAATGTACCTGATGGCACTAATCCACCGACTAGCCCACCAACAAGTCCTAGAACTAGTCATCCAACAAGTTTACCAACAAGTCCGCCAACTAATCAACCAACTCATGTACAAACTAATCTACCAACCAGTCTACCAACTGATCAACCAACTCATGTACAAACTAATCTACCAACCAGTCTACCAACTGATCAACCAACTCATGTACAAACTAATCTACCAACCAGTCTACCAACTGATCAACCAACTGATGTACAAACTACTCTACCTACTAGTGAAGTGACAGCCACAGCTGTTAATGGACACGGAATGATTTCGGTTATTGAAGTGAATGGTAATCGGAGTAATGTAGAGGGTGCTACTGTACAAACTGAACAGGTTCGCATATTTTGTTTGTTTGGATAATTTTTATGATAACTCACTTTATCATTTAACTATACATATTACATACCTTACTACGTATGTACCGTATTATTCATAAACACTCTATATCTAGATTCCTGACTTATAGTGTTGGACTAAACTCGTTCACATTTTAACGAGGTACCCAATTAGTATTTTAACTGCCCTAAAAATAAAGAGTGTATTATATCTGTGTATCCTCGGCTGCAGCCGGCGCGTCCGTTCGGTCTGCCGGCGCGGCTGCACGTGGCGGCGCTGGCGCGGCGCCGCAGCCGCGTGCTGCGCGCGCGCTCCGACCGCTACCTGTACACGCTGTACACCGTCGCCATCTTCTACTCACTCCCCGTCGTCCAGTTCGTGGCCGCCTTCCAAGTGATCCTCAACGTCTCAGGCTCTTTGGATCTCTGCTACTACAACTTCCTCTGTGCCCATCCGTTGGGCGCGTTGTCAGATTTCAATCACGTGTTCTCGAATGTCGGATATTTGTTGCTGGGGGCGCTGTTTATGTTGCAAATGAGGAGACGGAAGATGAAGAGGAAGAGGGAGCCGAGGAATGAGGTTTGTGGGTTTATGGATGTTTTAATATTCTGCCTTACAACATATTTATAGTCAAGGTCTACAGCCAGAGTGACTGTCCCAGTAAAGAGGGGTTTTACCCGCAGCGTAATCGTTTCCATGGGATAAAACTATATATATACTAGCAGCGCTCCGCGGTTTTACCCGCGTTGTGCCCGTTCCCGTGGGTATTTCGGGAAGTTTTATACATAATACAATAAACCTTCCTCTTGAATCACTCTATCGATTTAAAAAAAACCGCGTCAGAATTCGTGCAGTAGTATTTGAGTTTATTGCGAACAGACAGACAGTCTCGGCCGGGGACTTTGTTTTATAATATGTACATTAAATATGGTGGAATGGGTTTTATCAAAGGGAACATGGGGAGACTTTGACAACTATGGGCAGCTCAAAAACTTTCTGGATTCGCTACTGTAATAAGAATATTTGAAATAATGTATTTTTCATTGTTTAGGAGTACGGTATCCCTCCCCACTACGGGCTGCTGTCTTCTCTCGGCGCCGGCATGATGGTGGTAGCCTTACTCTCAGCCAGCTACCACGTCTGTCCGAACGGATTGAACTTCCAGTTCGGTAAGGGAATACAACTGTACACACAAAAATAACAATAATAAACTATAGACTATATAATAAATTATGTACACTTTAAACATCATGCATTTCGGCCTCTAATTGGCCTCTTTGGATCGCTAGTACCATTTCTGAATGCCGACATACTTTGGTTGGCTTGACAGTGATCAATGATCATGTTAAACCAAGTGTTAAATTTGTGTTAAACTCTGATGGCAACTCAGAATTGTCTACTAAATAAACAAATTTGATTGGTTATTGTATCAATTCAAACTATTGTCTATTATTCTAAATGTCTTTTTTAAAATCCATTAAATAGAGTTAGTTCTTTTGCTAGTTTGAATGGGTTTCCACATTGTAGTGTATTTTGACTAAGCCATGTAAGTACGTAATTGCATTGAAAGAAAGAAAGAAGAAAGAAAGAAAAACATTTATTCAGACGAATCACACAACAAGAAACGAAAAAAAAAAAGCGGCCAAGTGCGAGTCGGACTCGCCCATGAAGGGTTCCGTAGCAGCGAGTAACATAATAAAGAAGTTCTTGAAATAAATGTTTTTTTATTTACATTTGAGTTATTGAATGAATAATCAGTATTTTTTTGCGGTTTACGATTTATGTCGTAAAAAAAAACTACTAACTAGACCTCGTTCAAACCAATTTTCGGTGTTAGATTACATTGTTATGTACATCATATATTTTTTTTAGTTTTATCATTCTCTTATTTTAGAAGTTACAGGGGGGGGGACACACATTTTACCACTTTGGAAGAGTCTCTCGCGCAAACTATTCAGTTTAGAAAAAAATGATATTAGAAACCTCAATACCATTTTTGAAGACCTATCCATAGATACCCCACACGTATGGGTTTGATGAAAAAAAAAATATTTTTTTCATTTCTAAGTATGGGAGACCCCCCTAAAATTTTATTTGTTTTCTATTTTAGTGTGAAAATATTAATGCGGTTCACAGAATACATCTACACACTAAGTTTCAACAACATAGCTCTTATAGTTTCGGAGAAAAAAGGCTGTGACATACGGACAGACGGACGGACAGACAGACAGACAGACATGACGAATCTATAAGGGTTCCGTTTTTGCCATTTGGCTACGGAACCCTAACAAAGCAAAGACAGAAAGAAAACAACAGATATTACATATAAAACAATTACACGGACAGAACTACTGTGTGAGGTCTGAATAGGCCTCGTCTCAGCGTAATGCCGCCACGCATTGCGATTGTTAGCTTGGCTTCTACTTGGATGGGTGGCAGATATGCATTTCTATCTGAGCTACTTTGCTTCAAAGGGCACGTTAAGCAGTCGGTCTTGGTTGTTTCAACCGTTAGACCATGTCGGAGGTCTTTAGGTGGTAAATCTTCGACACTAGGGTTGGCCACTAACAAATTCGACAGTGAATTAATCAAAGGTTTATTTCACAGACACGGCGTTCATGTACGTCCTGGCGGTGTTGAGCATGGTAAAGATCTACCAGTCGCGGCATCCTGACATCAACGCCAGAGCACACGCCACGTTCGGAGTACTCGCCGTGCTTATAGCTCTCGGTATGACCTTCATTATTTAGAGGAAATAATGTCAGTTACCGTAAATCCTACTAATGCGAAATTTTATGAGGATGTATGTTTGTATGTATGTTTGTTACTCTTTCACGAGAAGACTTTTCGAAGGATTTTGATGAAATTTTACAGTAATATAGGTTTTACATCAGAATAACACATGGGATACATTTTATCCTGAAATTCCCACGGGAACGGGTACAACGCGGGTAACACTGCGGGGTCCAGCTAGTATGTCATAATATAATTAAATAACACCCGCGTTGTAAAGTTGAAGTCTAATTTTTTATTCAGTTTTAGCCCCAAAAAAACTAAGCTAAGGTGACGGAATTAATGCGGGTGAAACCGCACGGCACAGCTAGTCCATAATTGTATTGTTCTGATTACAGTGGTATGGGGCGTGTTGGGCGGCGGGCCTCTGTTCTGGAGTCTTTTCACAGTAGTCCACGTGTTCACCTTCCTACTACTCTCACTGCAGATATATTACGTCGGACAGTTTCGATTACGTAAGTATTTACTTAATTAAAGTAGGTATAAGCCTGTAACATCCTACTGCTGGGCAACGGCCCTTCATCTCGCTGAAGATCACTGCAGTGAGGATGATTAGGCCAAGAGCCTAATGCGGGTTGGTGATGTCAAACCCGAGTCATGTTTAAAAAGTAGGAAACATGCTTTTGCTCGACACGGGAATTGAACCCGGGACTTCAGTCTTGGCATGCGCACGCAGGTACCACTTGACCACCGAGGCGGCATAACGAATGCCTACATAAACATAAATAAAATCATAACTTTCTAAACTCGCGGCACGCATTCAAGGTTCAAATTATGTCTAATCCTCCTGTACTCTCATTTTAGTCAGATGAGAGGCCTTTTCCTTGTCGCGGGACATTACTTACAGGGTAGTTACTTAGTATTTTACTTGGTGTGCCTATAACTTTTAAAATAAAATAAAATTAGTTAGGCTAGCAATTTCAAAGAGACCATCTTGACCCCTTCTGGATATTAGCTGAAGTCAAGCTAAAATTCAACTCATATCTTTGCACAGAGCACACATGAAACCAATTTTATTCTTTTTCAGAAAAAGGGAGCTTAGCAGAAACCGCGCGGTCCTTCCGAAACAATGTCTCAGGGAAACCTGTCTACGTACCGCGCATGTTAGCTCTCGTTATAGCGAACGCTGTCAACTGGGCCTTCGCCATCTACGGCCTTATATCTCAAGCTTCAGATATCGCCAGTCATTTGTTAAATATTCTATTAGGCAACACTCTGTTATACATGGTGTTCTACATTACTATGAAGTTGTTAAACGGTGAAAGACCTCGATGGTACGCTTGGGTGTATTTAGCAAGCGCCTTCGCGGCGTGGGGACCAGCTTTGTATTTCTTCGTGTCAGGATCTACCAGTTGGTCAGAAACACCAGCTCACTCCCGCCATCTCAACCACGAGTGCAAAGTCCTCAGCTTTTATGATTCCCATGATCTATGGCATATGCTCTCAGCGGTTGCGCTCTATTTCACTTTCAATGCAATGTTAACGTGGGACGATGGTCTTGCAGCGGTTAAGCGTGAAGATATAGCTGTATTTTAGTTAGTCTAGCTAGGTTAAGCTGTATTATAATTTATACATAAATAAATGCCTTTTTATTATATAACATATTTTCTTTTACACTCCCATTGTATAGGCGGTTTGCTTGGCGCCCAAAAGAGTCTGACCCGTGTCTGACTCATGTCTGGTCTGACCCATGTCTGACCACAACTGTACCCTAAGTCTAACATACTTCTGTGGAAACCATGATTTATATAATATCCATGGTGGAAACACGTACCTACGTCTATGGGTCGTACATTTGGACAATGACAGAACACAATAGCGTCATTGTATGTCAAAATTCGAAAGTAACATTGTTGTGATTGTCAACGTCAAATAGCTGGAAGAGTGACGTCAGAGCAGCAGAACATCGCGTTCTCATTATTTTTATTTCGCAATTTCGAGAATAGTTTTACGTTCTTTATTGTTCAGAATCCATACCAATTACTGATTAGTCATATATAAAATGGAAAACCAGTATTACTACAAATTGATGGCTAATTATCTTTCTAAACGAAACTGTGACGAATCCTTTATGAGATACTTCTTTGGTAAGAACTCTTTGAAAAAAACACCAGAGGAATTGGAACGTGCTGATGAGAGAAAGCGTCGTCTCCAGCGGGAAAGATCTCGTCGATACCGTGCTTTGAAGAACGCGAGACGACAACATGAAGGATCTAAGGATGTGAAAGAAGGGAACGATGAAACACGGGCCAAGCCGCGATCAACCTCCTTTGATGACGACCTCAGCGATGGGGATGAGCCCCCAACTCTGTGCAACTTGAGCTATGATGACAAATGGCGGGAGCCAGCGTCTTCGGACTGCGCGTCAGACGATAACTCCGCTCATTCTGCCGCAGAGGTGAAGGAGACACTGTCAAGAGATCTTTCTCTGAGTCTAAAAGAGTTTCTGAGCGCGCCGAACACTGAGCTGGACTACCCGACGGTCCACAGCCTTATGTTCCACTGGCTGCAGACGTAACATTGCTGCACAACACTGCTCTCTCTCGCACAAGGGTAATGGCTCATATTTCTAAGTATCTCTCATCTAACGACTGGTGTAACTATGAGTGTGGTAGTCCTACATATCAAATTGCTTGTAATAATAGATGTTACACTACATTAATACTGACAGAACCGTCCTGCTATAAGTTAGTTAGAATTAGTCTGTAATGTGTATACTACAGTAGTGCCTCCATTATTTGCCATGGTTTGTGAGAAGTCCCTAATTTTAGATATTCACTATGGTCATCAAGTATTGATCTCTCCCTAGATACTGCCAAATGTGCTAATGCAATCTTTTATTATGCCAGTGAGGCAGTATACAATTACTACCCAGCCAGAAAGGACTCAAACAGTAAAATAAAATAACATTAAACATATCTATGAACATAAGTACATATGTATTGTAATAAAAATTATTCATTAAAAATGCATTTAAGGTTACAGATAAACCTACTCATGACTTATTAAATTGAATAAATTGCAGTAATAATGGCTTAAAACCTGTAATTAACATTTAATAGAGGCTGTACTGAAATGTTAAGGATTGTTTTAAAAACATTCCTTTGAATTTAATTTTCTAGTTATAGTTCTCTTTTATATTTTAGCATTGTAATTATATGTTTTGTGTGGTCAACAAAAACATTGATAAGAATAACTTACAAAAGCAACTTAGCACCTTTATTCAATTGTTGTTTTATTCAATATTAATGACTAGGAGTGCCCCAAAACTTTAGCCTTATTGAACCCATTCATAGCCACAGGTATTAACATGGACAAAAAAAAACAAATCTAATGTGTAGTGTCAGATATAAGTGCATTGAAACAAACTCCTTGTTATGTTATATTAGAGCAGATATAAGATGTTAAATGCTATTCCTGACCTAGAGTGTCAACTAGGTTTGGTTACTCATTTTTGTACTCTTGTGACATAAGGAATAACCAATTTAATTTGCCTGAAACTCACCTTTTGTTGACCGCATAAAATGTATGTAGCATCCACGTGGCACATGCCTCTAGTTCTATCATATTCCACTAGACAATAAGCTGTCGTTAAGTTGCCATATCGTAAAATTTAGATACTCAACATATACAATATATATGCATATAGAAATGTATAGAGTATAAAATACCTATAGTTTGTGATACTGATGAATTTACATTGAATTATGTAATTTAAAATAAGGCTACATTTGAATAGGCGTAAGTTCTGTGAAGGTGAGGATGCATTGACAGATTGTTACTGTCAATTATATTATATATAATGACAGACATCACTTTGGTTACCAAATTCTTTGGATACCAATTAGCAGCTCAGTCAGACTTTGTATGGGTTGAATAAACATGATGTAATTTTCAAAGAACATCAAAATTATCAAAAGGTTATCCAAAAGGTTAAAGAATGTATCAAATAGATGCAATAATAGAAACTACACTCCAAAGCACATATTGGTATTTTTTGTTTGTATATTCAAAGATATAAATTCACCAATAAAATATATCGTCAATGTACCCTCACCTAAGGGTGTATAAAGGCTCACCTTAATGGGTAAATATTGTAACTACCCCCATTTAAAAACCTTGTACTAAATTGATTAAACATTCCCAATGTTTTTGTAAAAACATTTTTAAACTATTCCATGTTTTTCTAAATTGGTGATAGGATATTTGCCATATCAATAAATTATTTGGTACATATCATTTGAACAAATTGTGTTAATGTACTCGTAAGAATATGTATTGGTCTCAAAATATCATGACAGCAATATTTTTATTAAATTTTAAGGACATTTGTCTTGTCTTTTAGATTTTAAGTTGATTTATGAATTTCTATTGCTTTTGCTTAGTTTAACTTAGCTCTGCACATGTATGGTTTTTAGAGATTAATATTAGAGGCCAATTACTCAGTCTAATAAAAAAAAAATATATCTACCATATAAAAATAAGTTGGGTTTTCCTCCCTGACGCTATAACTCCAGAACGCACGAACCGATTTCCACGGTTTTGCATTCGTTGGAAAGGTCTCGGGCTCCGTGAGGTTTATAGGGAATAAAAATCTCAAAATTCCCACGGGAACGGGGGCGCTGCGGGTGAAACCGCGGGGCACAGCTAGTATTAGATAAAACTGATGACAATGTGGCAAAAATATTCGTTATTGATCTTGTTAATCTCTGGAAACCATAATTACTTTAATACCTAACTCAAATTATTTTTAAGATTATTTTAAGTCATTAAATTTTATAAACGTGGCATATGTGATTTCATATGCCACATTGTATGAAACAAGGCTTGTTTGTGATTACAAACAAGCCTTGTTTCATACAAATGATCTATCTAAAAATTATTACGAAATTCTTTGTTATTAATTTGGATTCACCACAGAGGATCCTATTCTTTGTTCCACTTAACAAAGACCGAATTTGGCATGATGTCCTCTTTGTTGGATTTTAGATAAAGATTGTAGAGCGTGCGACACAGTGCCTCACAGCGTAGGGTTGTAAAGTGTACTCACCTTTGTAAAGTAACATATCAGGCCAATAGCAGGCGTATTTGGGTTACTTTGATTATCTAGCCTGACCAGACTTTCACGGCTCATCTTTCAACTTACCTATTTTATTAGTTTGAGAACGTTTCAGACAATATTACTATGAAAATCATTCAACCATAGCACAGAAAAGTTATGATCACAGCTTTATTTTAGAGACAGCCTTCTTAGAATTGTGTTTCGTCTGGTCAGGTCTTAAGTCCAATTAGTTACAACTTACAATGTAGAAAACAGTTGCGCCGATATCGGCGATAGTGGTTAGATGTTAAATAAGGTGCTTACTATGTCACATGTTAGTGTTCACAAATTGTTATAGAATTTTGTATTGAAAGCGTAAAGGTAAACAGGGAACATTTGAGGGAATACGCATTGGTCCAAATTTATTTGACCTCATTGATGACACATTGTTTTGATTGTGTTGGTTATAGATCGATAGAGCTAAATAGTTCATTGTAATGATAACCGGCTTAAAGGCAACTCTAACTACCCGCAATTTATACTAAACAAACAAAATTAGTATTAGCCAGTAATGTCCCACTGCTGGTCAAAACGCCTCTCGTCTAATCGACTGTGTATACGTACTACAAAAACGCGTAATAAAATAAAAATGATGGTTTCTCAAACTGAATGGGTTAATTGAATTAGTCAAATATGTTTGGACCTTTGCATGTATCCTGCCTGTGCCATAATTGTTGTGAAACATGACCTGTATTGGACGGTACGAATAATTGACTGAATTGAAACTGAATTGTATGTCGTCGAGCGCGCAAGGCGGGCGTAGAGTGGCATGCCTTTTTTATTAGTTGACTAACGCTTAGTACGTACCTAGATGTAAGTTAGTGCCATATTAAAAGAGCTTCCTGTCTATTTTTTAAATACTGTTTTATTTATCTGTATATCTAATTCTCCTTAGCTGTAGTTGATACGACGGCAAAATCGACCTTATCTTCACTATTTAAGCGATTTTTTTCGGATATGTATGTTTGTTACTCTATCACGCAAAAACTACTCGACAGATTAGGATGAAACTACGGTAATGTAGGTTATACCTAGATCAGAATCACATGGGATATATTACATCTAAAATCCCCACGTAAAACGTGGGTAATGCCGCAAGGCGCCACTAGTGTTTGCATACAAATTAAATGTAACTTGAAAACTCAAAGCCTTCCTTAATATGATGGACGTACGGGTGCATTAACACCCACATTATTATTTTTATAGTATTCAATGTCAACCAGTGCTTCACCCACGGCCAAAGAAACATGTTAATTTGATATACTTAACACCTACTCACACATATTTTAGAGAAGATATCATGGAAACTCTAATCAAATAATGATTGAGAGCACAACATATGACAATACTAGCGACGCGCCGCGGTTCTACCCGTTGTCGTGGGAATTTTGGGATGAAAAGTAGCATGACTAGCATGTAACCTTTACCCTTGAATGTTACGTCCCTTGACTACCTTGGGCAAAAATAATTATGCAAATAATTAATTCTACACTTAAACATATATATGTACTTACTTAGAACCTGAACTAGTTACAAAGGAAGGAATTAAAGATCTTTCTATTAGGTAGGTACCTAAGTTTTTCCCTCCAATGATGAACATGAACCTGCTAACATTTAGGGCTTAGTACGAAAGTTTAACTATTTTACTAGAAGTAGGGGTGACTACACCTAGGACACAGGTTATTGATAGTGTGTTGATAAACATATTATATGTATGTTGGTAGCGGAGGAGATACATATGACCTATAATTTAAAGACAGAAGGTTAAATAAAACCCATTGACTCTTATCTTAATACATTTATTTGGTAAATCTAAATAATATGGTAACATTATATTATATTATTCATATAAGTTTGTTTTATAATCTGACCATCACAGCTGAGGCTTTATATTAATTTGACATAAGTAAATAAATAAATTAAATCATAATAAAATAATAGCTCTTAACTTAGGTATATTAGGTACACAACATGTTAATAATAATAATACAAGGTATTACATTACAATATTTAAATGTGCGCGGTTTTTTAAAATACCTACATAGTTGCGTTGGTATATAACCGAATGATCTATTTTATCTTACAATCATAGAGATCCCTGTTTCAATCTGCATATTCTAATTTAAAATTATACAATGCAGACATAAAATAAATGTTCTTAAGGAATGTTAGCTCCACCCGGAATCGAACCTGGGCTGTTAGGATGGGACTCATAAAATGCTATCAGATTTGGGATTCTATTACGTACCGGTGTTTTATACGCTAGCTACTTTTACGTGTTACATAAATGCAATGTTTTAAATAAAATATTTAGGTAAACATTTTCTAGAATTGCGTCAATAATTGACAAATAATCGGTCGATACTACGTGTGTCGCAAAGTGTGTCCAGCGTGCGTGGGCGCGTGTTGTTTAAATTAATAGAACTGTTGCACAACAACCGAGCGCTCGCGCACTGACTTGGCAAATTCTTTTAAATAATTCAGTGAAAAAAATGCTTTCATCGGAATATATGCGTTACGTTCGCGTGATTTACAGTTTTAAATGATCATAACGTGACGTCACTCGAGCGGAAACCAGAACCAAGAAGCAACGTCGGTGGTGGTGGAGGAGAAATATAGTAAACATGTAAGTTTTCTTAACTGTAAAAGTTAATTAAGTGGGGTAATGAATGCGAGTGTTGTGTATGGATGGGTGGTGTCGTGTGGTGCGCCGGCCGCGCCGCCCGCGCCGTCGACCGTGGGCGAGCCGAGCTCCGCAGCTCAGCCGACTCCTCAGTCCTCACTCCACCACGCCGCCCCGACACTCAACGATGACAACCTGCACAATGTACAAAATCACTTACGTCGCCAAGAAAAAGCAGGTATGTAGCCCTGTCGCTGTCGAAATCGTTCCGCTTCACATATAATCTAGTTATTTACCTACCTCACTCAGTGTTCGCGCGATGGATATTTTTCTGGCAGTATGTTCCGTACTGACGCTGCCAGCGGGAATGCCTGGACACCTTCCGCCTCGCAGCTCCCCTCGAAATCATCCGCATTCAAAGAGTATATCATAGCTCCGCGTAATTTATTCTCCTTTATAAAATTCGCCTTCGCTTTCACACTCTGCGGTGAATCGTATGAAACCCATTCAGTGCCACTGTATAGGTATGGCACCTGTGCATCATCGTCAAACTTGTTAGTGACTCCTACAGTATTTTTTTTATATTTACAAACATCCGGGTAATTGACGAATCCTAGACCTCCTAAGGACCCAAAGCCAGAGGCAGGACTACCAACATTAGTGTTGGTAGGATTTATTAGACGGAAAGTGTGACCATATGTGGGTATTCCAACAACAATTTTGCTTCTATCCAGACCTTTTTCCACAAACATTTGGACTGTGTAATTAATGTTTAGTGTTGCCATGTATAGTCCTTCTGAGCTTCGAGGGTATAAGGGTGAGTTTAGGCCAGTAAACGGAGTATATTTATTGTAGTAGTGGAAATCATAGGTCATGATATTAGCGAAGTCAGCATAGAGATTGACTTGGTCTACATCATAGGCTACATCTACTATTGGCTGTGGAGCTGCTAAAGCTACACTCAGAATATAATCTCTTTTCTCCCTTATATACTCCATCCTTATCTCTCTCAGTAGTTGTGAGAAGTGCTGTCTCTCTCTAGCTCCTACAATTTGGTCCTGTAAATGTAAAGCCGGGAACTCCCAATCCAAGTCAACACCATCTAGGCTATAATTTCTTAGTATATATTTGATTGATTTAATGAATATTTTTCTTGATGTGTGATTAGCCACCATGTCTGAGAAGCCATTTTTATCTCCTGCACCTCCAACAGAAAGTAACACTTTTAACCTTGGATTGCTTTGCTTTAGTTTCACTACCTCCTTCAATGTTTTGTATTGAGCATCATCTAGATATATTTCCTTATTCACTACAGTTGCAAATCCAACATTAATATGCGTACAAAGATGAGGATTTAAGTGCGAAGGCAATAGTTGAGGGGTTGTTGCATTAATTAAATCTGGTGTAGTGTAATAACAACTTAAAACAGTGTCTACCTCTTTGGTCTGATCTGGCTGGTCTCTATAAAACAAGTTGGTAAAAACCTGCATTAACGCTGGCTGAGATACTACGCACAATATGAGCAGAGACAGTATTGTTAGTAGAATAATTATTGGCCAAGGATTCCAATTTCTCTTGTCGTAATTACTATTCGCATATTCTTCAGCTCCTCCACTCATTATTCGATATTTAAACTTCGCGTTAATGAACTTCATTTTTTCTATTTATTCAATAAATTTGTAGTAAAATCACTGCACAATGCACTTTACAGTTTTAAGTTTAAAATTAAATTGAAATCGGTCCGCAATATCTTGAGTTATATCTATTTGTTTGTCCTATATTAATTTGTTTACATGTATAATCTTAGATAACTAAACACAGCAGATAAATGGGTAGGCACTGAAGCGAAACAAACAAAACTAATTTCTTATCTAATTTCTGCTGGATGTAAATTAATTATTGAATCCAAGGCAAATGATAATCGAAAATATTTAATTTCAAAACAATCTTTGACATTTTACGTCAATATGCAGTGCTGTCTTTGTCATATGTTACAAATTTACTTATTATGTCATAGGTCAATGTCACATGACATCAAATTCGTCGTGCGCGTCGGTATTTGTCCTGTCACATTTGTTTTGGCTGTCACTGTCAGTTTGTCAGACCTTGTCACGCTGCTGATATCCTATTACGCTTATTGTGTGATTTATTAAATTTAGCTGGAATTTAATTATTGATTTTACTCCAGCATGACCTACAAGTGTTACCTATATAGTTTTAAATATAAATGAATGTCTAATGTGAACTTATTGGTATAGTTTTGGCATAATGGAATGCCCATCCATGGACCACTATGAAGAACAGCTGTATTCTGTCTTCAAATCTTTCGATGTAAATAATGAGGAAGCATTAGACGAGTCCGCGGTTCACGGCCTCTGTGATGCGTTACAGTTGGAGGAACGAGGGGCGGCCCTCGTGGACTCGCTGTTCGAACGTCGCTCCGGTCGGGTCACCTTCTCTCAGTTTCGGAACGGGCTGCTCGCTGTCCTCGGTGACAAGCAGCCTGCGCCGCCCGCGCCGCCCGACCCCCCGCCCGCGCCCGTCTCTGGCGCAGCGCCCAGTGACGACGACTCCTCGGGCCGTGAAGTAGCTCCAAGGTTCGTATTTGGGTCGAAGAAGTACGGGCGTCGTTCACGACCCCAGCAGAGTTCTGAACCTGAAGAGCGCAACGGTGTCCGTGCGGCCTCGACCTCCCGCCTCGAGGCACGCGCCCGTCCGCGGTGTCGGCGCAGCGCATCAGCGATGGATGGCCGAGACGACGACACTGTCCCCCCGGCCCTGGAGCACGACCGCCGCATCGACAGAGAAGAAGCTCTCGCGCTTTGCCGGGATTTACGTATGGACGCTGTAGACCGCCGTATCGTAGAACGGGCATTCGAAGATTCAATTGCCGATACGACTGTAGGTGAATTTTTCGAGCGATTGAACTCTACCCTCGCTAGGACAATGGAAGATGTAAACGTCAGTGGTCCGCCCGAAATCGTCGAGGAAGACGATGAAGATGTTAATGTGGCTCCGGAGGTCATAGCTGAGGCATGGGAGCGGGCTGGTATAAGGAGACCTCGCCGTCTATTGGCTGAACTTGGGTTTGCTAATGGGAATCTGCGGCCAGCAGAACTCGAACGAGCTCTAGATGAAGAACTAAGAGCTATGGCAGATACACCGGACGACCGCTCGGCGGTGCTGGTCGCTGCGCACGCGCTCTCCCGCATGCGCGCGGTCACCGCCCGTCGCCGAGCCGACCGCATCGCCGCTGAACGCGACAAACTGCGTATGGATGTTGCCGAGGCCAATCGACGGGCTCAGCTTCTCGCCCAAGAAGTCGACGAGAACCACGCGCGAATCGAGACTGAACTCAAAACAAGTTTAAAACGGGCCGAAGCTCGGTACGCGGAGGAAGCACGCCGAGCGAGTGTTGAAGCGGCGACTGAACGAGAACGCTCCAATGTAGAAAGGATACGATTGGAAGCAGATGTGGTGCGCCGGAACGAAGTTGAATCTCGACTACGCGCCGAGCTAGCTGAGCTACAGCGTCGCGCTGAGGAGTTGGAGACACGGGCCGCGACTGCTGACGAACAGCTTGAGGTAGCAGAGCGCGAGCGGAGTTCCCTTTCGGAACGCTTACGAGAGGCGCAAGCGAGGGAGCAACTCGCAGCGGAGACGGCTGACGCGGCGCACGCTGCGACTGCGCGCCTCGAAGAACTCCAGACTGAGAACCAGAAACTGCGAGACAGGGTGGACGAACTTGTTGCTGAGTTAGAAACGACAACGTTAAATGCACGAGTCGCCGGCGAGACCACACCTTCACCAGACCTTGGCAACCTTTGTGTAGAGTTGAGCGCTGCATTTGAGCCAGAAAAATCCCAACAGGTGAGATTCTTGAATTTGTCAACCTCTTTATATTTCGATGTGATAGAAACATTGGTAAACAAATTGAAACTATGTTTATGGAACATCAGATAAAAATGTAAAATAAACGCAATGTGTACCGTAAACAAAGTTTCAATTCAATAAGTAGTGTTTGCTTTAACTTAACTTAAACCAGTAAGTTAAATTGGTTCTAACAATTGTTTTGATTGCACCATTTCAGGAAAACGAAACAACTATGGCATCAACTCAGGATGAGGTGGATAGAGTAGCATATGTGGATGAAGAGAAACAAAAACTGACTGATCTTGTGAAGTAAGTATACAGACAATCAGTGTCTTAGCTGCGTTACAACACCATTTATAAAAGGAACAGATTTAGAAAATTGTTATCATATTTTACAGGGAACTCGAAACCAGTCTAGAAGCCATGAGGGCGGAGTACGAGTCATGCGAAGAGTACTGGAGCGGGAAGTTGAATGAGGAACGGATCGCCCACGACGCAGAGCAACGCGCCTCCGACGAGCGACTCACCGAGCTGGTAGCGCGGATTACTGAGTTCGAACGACGCTTGGCGCCTCCTTCATTACCGCCGATAGAAGAGGCTGCGGCACTTGAAGCGCAAGTGGAGCAACTAGAGGCTGAGTATAGTAGACAGAGACGCGCTGACGCGGCGAGATTGCGTGTAGCTCACGAGCAGTTAACTCGAGCACATCGTCGCCTGGCAGCGCTGCAGCGAAGACGCGCCCCGCCACCTGCAGCGGCTGCATGCCGCTGTGCAGCGCTAGCTGAGCGCTGCCGGCGACTTGAAGCGGCTTTAGCTGCTGGTGGCGCTATGGCAGCTCGGTGCGCCCGCGCTGAGACAGCTGTACGCCGCCTCCAAGCTCGATTAGTAGCCGCTGATTTGTTAGTCAAAGATCTGTATGTCGAGAACTCGGAGCTGGCGCGCCGCCGCCCGCCCTGACGTCACGTGGTACTCCCCTACCCCGCCCGATACCCCGAACTCTTCAGCTTCACCCCGTCGGGCTTAGCTTCCGTCAATAATGTTATTATTTATCACGGTAAGATTCGTTCGACGTACGCCGGCCGCGTCCAGCCGTACAAGCTACCCGGCGTATAGTCCTAGTGAAATGTCGCGTATTATAAACGAGAATTATTCAATTATTTTGTTATATATTTATTAATTGTTAGAATTCAACCGTTTACTACGAATGAGGTGATCGATGCCGCGGTGTATTTAAAAAAAAGGTTGTAGCATGCAACATGCGAATGCAAAAACGATAATAGAATGTATTATTGAATGTTATTTCAATTGCTCGTTGTGTTGTGTGCTACAAATCTAATTAGTTCAACAGTGTGCCTTCTTTAATAACTAGTGTAGGATTCAAAGCGTTGTTATAAGAATGATCTGCATCATGAGTCATGACAAACAATCATAATCGTTTTACAGAGTAGTTAGTTAATTTGTCAGTTAATATTTTTAAAGTCTATTTAAAAATTATGTTTACTTATAAGTTATAGTAACTGTACTCGTCGTACGTAATTAAGTGATAATTGTACTTTATAGTAAATATTGCTTTATATCCTATTTTTAAGTGATTTCCACTAGTTTTTTCTGCAATTATATATATGTAACTAGCCGCGCCCTGCGGTTTTACGTGTGGTGTATCCAATTACTGTGTGATTTTTAAGACAAAAGTATTCAATGTGTTGTATGTGTCGAGACATTTATCGTATCATCTAAACAAACATTCGTTCAAACATTCGTATTATAAGTATATTGAAATTCTAAAGAAAACCAATACATTTCTAGGGTACATTTTATAACACCTTTACTTTTATATATCTAATGTTCCGATTTATTTTGAAATCAACATTTTATTGGTTGTACTGAAACTGGCGCTGTGTTTACTATTCCCTCCAAATATATAAATATCGACCTGTTCTTACTTCGTGTCAAGTAATCAAGAGTAATCAAGATTTCTCGTGGAAAAATCGGTGTAAAACTTTATCCTACTCTAAAATCTATTTCCTATAAGAGAGACTTCAAAAATGTCTTATTCCTTCGTCAAATATATAAAAACTTACAAACTCAACCTCTTTATAATATAAATATAGATTCGCTCAACGATATTGTATCAATATTTGACTTCCTATATACACATTATACATGTTTTTTATTCAAAAGTTTAAAATAATTTCAAAATAAGATTGTACTAAAGTACATGTACTTACTGTTTTTAAACTTCTTTGTATAATTTTACCTTTAAATTATAAAAATATGTTCATTTAGCTGTATGTTCGCTCATTAATGTTCCACGCATATTGTGTTAGTATTTGTAGAACTTACACTTTGTATAAGCATGTAAAATTACGTGCATTGAATGTGAGCACGAAACAACGCACGCATTTAACGTCATAATTAGGCTTAATATAAAAAACATATATTACTGTGCAATTTTGAAATAGCAATTTGAAATCAATTATTTTTAATATCATTTTATTTATCAAGGCATAGTTAAAGTTATAAGAACGTAAAGTACAATCGGTAACAATAACTGTAACACTTACAATGTAGTGAAGAATTTTATTTACCATTCAAATCTAAGTACTGATCTTCGATGAGATGACCTCTCATCATTTGCCCAGCAGTGGGAAACTACAGGCTAAGACTTTAATTTAAATCCAAAACCTATTTCGTATGAGTGATATTAAACGCTGATCATAAATTAAACTCGGACCCGATTTGAATAATAGCCCTTTGAACTCCTTTTGTTGTTTTTAGGGTTTAGGCCCATCTCGTAGCCAGATTTGGTAGCTAGCTTCCAAATGGGAGAAATAATCCCGATTCGAAGCTGGCTACGAAATAGGAATTCGAAAGTCCAAGATTTAGGATTTTAACTAGTAAAAAAAAAATAACCCTAACCTATCGAATAGATCGTTCCCATTTAGTAGCTAGCTACAAGATGGGAAAACACTTTTCTCATTTCGTAGCTAGCTACCAAATCTGGCTACGAGATGGGCCTAAACTGTTTTTAGCCAGCTTTTATAACTTTTTTCTTTTATTTAAGTTAATGATTCTATTTCGTGATGGCGATAAAAAGAGCAATACATGAACAGTGGCGCCCTATACTACGGCAGTTTTCTTAAACGAATTATATTTAGTTTTCTATATCTATATTATTTTAGAATTTATATCGAAAAATAATGTTCCTGTATTTCATTTACTATTAAGACATTTAAATGAGTCTAAAACTCACTGATGTGATCTAATTAATTGATTTATAATCATTCCAAAATTGTATTAAATGTTGAGATATGATAGTCGAAATTTAGACTTGTTTTAGGTTATTTTTTTACCGTTTTGCTACAAAAAAGTTACACTAGTTATGTTTACTACATCAAGCTAAATACTCAAATCAAAATTCGTTTGGAATTTAATGTATATCATTTAGAATATATATAATGTGCTGAAAATATTGATTGATCCTGAACCGAAGTTCCTTTTTGTAGCAAGACAGTAAATATTTTTGTAATTACCATATTATATGACCTTATTCTGAAACATTATTCATCATCAGTCACTAAACGCCCAATTAACTTCAGTTTGTTATCATTTTCGACTTGGACTGATGACAAATTGACTGAATATGATCAGCCAATCAGAATGCTTGTTTTTTTTTTGCGCCATTTTAAGTTACGAAAATCAAGCAATTTGATTGGCTGATTATGCACCTTACAAGAGTGCTAAATTGATACAGAAAAAGAGAATTAAATACTGGTTTCTAATTAAATAGGGTAGTAATTAGTAATAATAAATGCATACATAATCAATTTTATATACGTTAACTGACATATAGTGCCTATTCGTGTATTTACTACTTATTAAACTTATATATTTGTGATTAAATATGTATTGAAAGTCATAATGTTACAAGTTTATAAAACTGCTATAATAAAGTTAAGTCTGCAGATACATTTTGTTTTTATTTTAGTTCTATGGCTCTTACCTTGAAAGCATGATTCATTTTTATAAATATCAGAATAATAAAAAGCAAAGAAGTTTTAATTTTTATTATGGAATCCATTTAAAAAGCACCTATCTTGAATAGTAATTTTGATAATAAAACACCAAATAAAAAAAATCGATAATGTTTATTCAGGAACACAATTTAGAACGAACAATAAAAATAATGTAGAATTAGCTATTTTATACAATAATTATTTTATCCTGTTTCTTTAGGGGCAGTGTTTCAACAAGTTTCTTCGCTGCCCCTAAAGGTTAATTTAACTTTTTCCTGCTTAATTTAATCTAGAAATATATAGGTACTAAAGTAGTTATTTGACTGATAGTTGAACTATGACGTCACACAAGCGTTCTTTATATTATTACTTATCTAGAGATTGGGTCTTCCTAGCGCATAAGAAGTCTTTTTGGAATAACATATTTAGAACGGAGCTTTAAGCCTAGTTTATATTAATAGAGTTAGTAGGAAGAGATTATTGAACTTAGAATAGTATAATTGAGTGATTTATACCTTAAACAATGCATAATGGAAGCGAAGTTGAAGCAACATAGCGAATTGAACCTTTTCTCCAGAATAGTAAAGAAAAATGCATTACAAAATTTGCACATCGGCGTTTACTTTACTTGAGAAGATAAGTTTGAATTATGTAAGTTTCAGAACAACACTACGTTTGCGCTAGTAACTAGTTGCTGTAGACACCTAAGTACCTACTAACTTAACCCACTGAGCTCTACTAATGTGATCTAGGCTTAATCAGTTCTATCTGGTTCAAACCATCCTCAATCAGATATGTAAATGGACAAATAGCTTTAAGGCTCATGCTAATTTATTGCCGCTTTTTGGCGTTATGATAATTCTGCACACGTTATGAACAGCGTCTTTTTTTTAAAACTGGCCGGAAGGTAAGCTCTCCTCTTTATACAAGTCGAATCAAGTGAACCGATCAGAAGAATTATTATACCTAAATCTTTTCAATAAAACATACCTATGCTGTAACAGCCATTGCACACGACGTTTTTTTACGCGTAGAATGCAATATGCAAGCTCAGATAATATCGATGTCACGCAGTTTAATTTTTTATACGATTTTTGTGTATTCATAACGCGCACGGGACCGCTCATCGTTGCGAGATAAAACACGTGCAGGGCAGTGCGTAAACAAATTTCGTGTGCATACTGCATTAAACTGTAATGTCAACAACATTTTTTTCAACGACATTTGCTCTGAGCAACTTCGACCGGCCCGCTTTATCGATAATATGGAAGATTTGACTATCTGCCCTTACTAACTATTAGCCCATCTAGTTTGGCTACAGGTACATGCCGTTGACGAGGTAGTCTGCGTCGTGGGCGAAGGGTTTCCCTCGGCGAAGTCTCCTCCTGGCCGCGCGAGCTCTGCAGCCGAGCATACCACCCATCGCAGCCGTCATTAGCACTCCTGGAGTGAAGAAAATTGACGTCAATTAGACGGGAGTCTGCTGATTGGTTGACACATTTGATTACCGATGTGTTTAAATAAATAAATAAATAAATAAATAAAATAAAATTTATTGCTACAAAAAATACAGAAATCCACTTAAAACACTTAAAACTAAAAAATTATGTAGCAATGGGAGGCGTCTCAGCTGATGTTCTACCTGGCCCGAGGCCTCGGTAGAACGCTGGTTTTCAGACGCCCCCTAATGTTTATGTAGATTGTAAGTAATCTGTTGGTCGTTATGAATACTAGTACTTAATGTTTGGTTAAACATCAAATGGTAGATAGGTAAGCCATTCTGGTGGGGAGGTGGGTAGGTTAAAGTGTAGTTCAGTCCACTTGGATGGGTCGCAGAATTACGCTACCGAGCTTAAAAGAGCGCGTTAATATGTCGGTTCCAGCTGTTAGAAGAGACTTTTTCGGAATATGTTTCATCGCGAGGGATGGTCTACGCTAAGGACTAACCTATGAGTATACTGTACCTAAATATAAACATACTAGGGTAGGTAAAGGACTCTTTTCACTCACTGGCAAAGGGTAGGGCCTATGTCCTATAGAAACTACACCATGAAAAAGTAAGTATTAGCCTATAATGTCCCACTGCTGGGCAAAAGCCTCTGGTCAGTACATTACAGTGAGGAGGATTAGGCATAATCACCACGCTTGCCTAATGCGGGTTGTTGATCTCAAATCCGAGCCATATTTGAAAAGTAGGAAACCGGTTTTCATTCGACCCGAGAATTGAACCCGAGACCTCAGTCTTGGCAGGCGAGTGCATATACCACTAGACCACCGAGGCCTCACACCATATTCAACATTTACCCAGTATAAGCAGGAGCACAGCCGCTGGCGGGTGTTCACTCAGGCCGTCGTGGTCGTCAGGCGCGAGGTGCCGCTCCGCCGCCGCGTGGTCTCCGTGCAGGGAGCTCCTCACCACGCTCGGGGCTTCGTTGTGGCTCGGTGAGGCTTTTGGTTCTTCATACTGTAAGGATACAGGGTGATTAGTGTTTAGCTATCTGCTAACCACAAAATATCACGGACTTCAATGTTAATGGGCTTCCCACGTATCGCTTTCTTCTTTTTAGTTGTAAAAAGTCTAGAAAAAACCATCATACCTTTTCCTTATGAACCTTTGGCTTGGTAGTATTCTCTATGACCGGCGGTCTATCTTCTTCTCTATGGTCAGGGGGTATTGGTGGTGGAGGAGCCGTTACCGCGGGCCTGGTGTCAGGTCCAGGGTTCAGCTCCAAGCCTTTCTTAGGGCTGTCCCTAAGAGTTTGTTGCTGGCTGGAGTAGACCATGGGAATTTCCGGCATGGTCTTCGGAGGAATGTAGACTGATGATTCCTGAGAGAAGATGCAAGATAATACATTGTTTTATAATAATCATCATTCACAGAAAAAAAAACAATTGGAAAAAAGGGATCAATATATTTCGACATTTCATTTGCTTGTATTTTCAAAGGGGTAAAAAATGCGTGACGATATGTGTATTAAGTTTATGTACTCATTTAACCATCGTAGCATTTAGCTAATTCTCTTACTTAACACACTTCTAGGTTATCTAGACATGAGGTATACGTATATCTGAAACTGAGCAACAGCGATTCAGACTCGCCTATGAAGGGCATTTCCTAGCAGCAAAGAAATAAGAGTTCCATTTTTGCCATCTGGTGTCGGAACCCTAAAAAGAATAATGATGAAGTACTTACAGGGTCAGGCCGCGGTTGGGGCACGGGCCAGGCTCGTCTAGGCTCAGGCTCACCCCACTCCATGCGAGGGTACTCACGACCTCCTCCCCAACCGCCCATGTTTTCCATTCCTACACCTAAACAATATAAACGAAAAACTTTTAAAAATCGAGTAAACAAAGAAAGTCTATATTGTTGTCTTACTTAGTGGAGAACCCAGGGAT
Source organism: Cyclophora albipunctata (assembly GCA_963082685.1). Lineage (NCBI taxonomy): Eukaryota > Metazoa > Arthropoda > Insecta > Lepidoptera > Geometridae > Cyclophora > Cyclophora albipunctata. The sequence goes on from OY720119.1 coordinate 2,469,343, forward strand.
GGACCAATTCCAGGTTGCCCTCTAGAAATCATCTTACACCACCCATATGCACCCTCATTTCCATCTCAAATGACCAATCACAAAGCGTTACGAAAAGAGTTTGACAATCCAATACGCTGTGATTGGTGATATGTAATGGCACTCTAACATGCTCTACCCACACCAAATACCCCCTTCCCTCAAACCCTGAATATTTAACTATCTAATTTGGTTTCTGTTGTACTAATCTTAAGAGTCTAATAAACTAATAAATATGTCATACGTAAGCCATTAACATAAGGCTCGGATAGTGATACGATAAGAATAATTTATTAGAAAAACACTATCAAACCAAATCTAATTGTATAAAAAATAAGGATAAGAATATTATTATACACATTTCTACAAGCAAAAGCATAGATACTGATACACACGAAAACATAACACACACACACACGTACACCGTCTTTCTTTAAGTTGGGTAATGATTCCTTATTACTTTCAGACTAGAATTTTAGAGTGTTTTTACTTGACATTTACCAGGTTGCTGCTGATTCCAAGTATGTCTGGGCCACGGAGGTTCGAAGGGAGGGTACTGTGCTCCCGGTCCGCTTTCCGCCTCTTGAAGCAAACCTCCTTTGTGGCTGAAGATATGTGAGCTTGGTGCTACGTCTGAAAAGTTATAAACCATTCATTAAGTCTTGGTAAGATTAACTTAGTAATTAATAGCTACCAACTGACAATAAACTGCTGGGCAAAGCGTCACCAGAGGCAAGGAAGCCTGGCTAGAGACTCGAAATTCTCATTTAACCATTTTGTACTCTACAGGGATGGGATCAACATTTTCTGGTGGTACTTATTGGAAATATGTATTAGTGGTTAGGGTTGCTATACAGATTGAAAACTTTTAGACATTACAAAGAAATCCCTGAAAGAAAAGGTGACGTAGTATTTCATATCACTTCGTGATATTTTTGTAAAAGCGATCGATTGCAGACAACTTCTCTGATATTACCTTGTACACTAACTACATTAATACCTTAAGCGAATTATGTTTTATCCAACAAACAAACGACAGCCATGATTGCACTACACATCAGTACAGTACGTAATAGAAAATCAATTTTCTAATGTGATCTAAGTGAAAGTCACGTACCGTTAGTGTACCTGTGCTGGGGCTGCGCCTGCGTGAGTCGATGCGGCCACCGGTCCAAGCCGGGGCTCTCCATCATCATTCCCTCGTTGCTGCCTCCCATTTCAGAGCTTTCCTGGAACAAGGGGAAAAAGAGATGAGAAGGTTATTGGAATGATGGGATTATGCTAACAAAGAAGTTAAGTTAGCTAGAGAGTACTTCATTAACTTCATTATAGATTTTATTGGATTGACATACTTTGGTTTCTTATGTACTATTATAAGTGGCAGTTTGTTCCGAGCATCCTCCGCGCTATGCAGACGCCGCATTATCAAAGCACAGTATAGAAGAACTACTTATATAAAGCGTTGGTAAAGTAAGTGCGAGTAGGTTAGTGACCAACCCTGGTGTCGGAATTTTTAGACCGCCTAAAGGCCTCTGACATTGTGTGTTGGTGAAGGCTTCGATAAGTAACATTTATGGTAAATAAATAAACTACCTGTAAAGGTTTCAACGGAGGCGGTGTAGCGGGCGCCGGCGTAGGCCTCGTGACTCTTGCAACAGGCGCGGGCGCCGGCACCGGAGGCGCTTGCTGCGGACATCCCAGTTCTGGCGCCTCATCGCTGCCGTCGGCGCACTGCGGCACCCCGTCGCAAGCGTTGTACACCGCTATGCACTCCCCGCCCCGACGGCACTCGAATTGGTAGCGACTGCATTTGCTGTTAACTGGAAAAGGTTTTTTTGGATGTGAAGGAATATGTTACGTACTTACGTGATGGTGGAACCTGCTTGAATTTAGGGTTACAATGTAGCCCATGTGGTATTCTAATGTATCACCTATATTAATTTAAAGTTTCGTTGAAATCCGTTCTGTGGTTTTGGCGGTGAGAGAGTAACAAAAATACATTTATCCATCCTTACAAACTTTCACATTTATTATATTAGGAAGATAGGATAGGATTGTTAAGCATTTCATTATATCTGAGCGGCCAGCTAGATGGACAGTTAAGACGTTAACGTAGCAGTGATGTTCCTATTACTAGCCATGTGCCAATCCGTTACGAAAATCAATCGGTTCGGTTGATAAAATGATTTGTGCTACCGAACTTTTTCTCGCGATTATGAATTAACTGCTACGAAGTCTACTGTCTACGCTATTGTCTTAAAAAGACATCAACGCAAGCCCATTTTTCAAACGAACATATTTTACAAAAAAACTTGAAAGGTAAAACGTGCTAATAAAATCCAATTGATTTATCCTTGTTATTAATAACTTAAAAAATAAAAGGTTAAATATAATACATATCAATATTTTAACAACATTGGATACACAAGAACTTTGTTCAACAAAATGCTAACATTTTGGTGTGATTGTAAACACAGATTGTTGGCAAGTAAACCGTTAGTTGTCGTAAGGTCACGCCGAGGTCGCAATATCCGAACATTCATCTTTTGAGCACATCTAATCGACGGACGGCCTCATTGGCCTGTAATCTCTTAATATTAAAATAAAGTTGCCGTCAGCGACTTTCGTTATTTCTGTACCCCGCTAACTTCTTTAACACATTCACTGCCAGTGGCAGTGAATATGTAAGTCTGGTCTTCAGTTTTGGCAGATAAATACGGAATCGTTCTGTATATTTAAGCGAAACACTCTGATCTCGCCAGACCCAAGACCAGAACCAATTTTTGTTGAACTGGCTGGGCGAGTCGGCGGCACTGAATGGGTTAAAACCACGCAACGGATTGTAACGTATTTAAACCATGAAACGGATTTTGATACACTTTTCATTGTTTATGGTTTGTTCAGTCTTTTTTGTAAGTTTTCACAGTCGTTTAAAATAAAAAAGTATGTGTACAAAAAAGTATGATTCATGCGTAAATTGCATTATAGCGAAAATCCAATGCATCATAATTTAAAAAAAGTTGGAGTAGCCAACTCTGGTGTCGGAGTTTTTAGACCGCTTGAAGGCCTAAAATGGTTTATCGTGTGTCGTTATTTGAACTAAAAAGACGATTCGGCAGGTCGCTCATAGTACGTAGGTCGGTAATTTAGGTAATTTACCTACCTAATCTTTAGCCACTTCAGACAAACTAACCATTATTGAACCTTCGTGATGCATATTTAAAAAAAGGATGTGATGTAACGATGTTTCCTGCGTTTAGTTATTTGTTTTCTTGGGAAATAAGTATGCATCATTTTTTATTTCATTATTTTGATTTATGGTGTAGTTACGCACCGCTGCTTTGTTTATCTCTACGTTCTGCATCTACGTTCGTTTAATATAGGTTCTTCAACTCTTCAACTTTAACTAGGCTCTCAACTTAAACTATTGAAACAGCAAATACTTAACTTGTTTACCACATTGAATGTGTGAGGTGGTGAAGGTGATAAGTTTTTTATCGTTACCCATTTAAAAAGCAGGTTACATATTTCAGCAAGGAGTTCGTAGGTATCAAATGTATTTTTTTTATGTTGACGCTGAAGTATCTACGATTATTACGAACATATTAAGAGGTAAAGAACACCGTAAGATTATGAATATGTATAGACCCCGTGATTAATATGAATATGACGTCAAACCACGCTTAACGAGTTGCAAAGGAATATCACTATTAAACTTTTTAGACATTTACGGTTTACCGCCTACCTCATTGCTGGAACTACATATTAAGTAGGTAATAAAATCAACCTAGCTAATATCTTTATTTTTATTAGATGATAAAAGCAGGTACTATTCTAAATACACATGTATTTAATGAACTACGTATTCCTCAAGTATTACTCACTTTTCCCAGTGCTCTACTTATCTTGTTTAATCATAATGATTCACGAGTAACGGTGACGCGCGGAGTCGGGAGCTGTAGCTTGTCCACGACCAATGACCTCTTCTGTGGCGGGTCATTCACGTCGCCATCTTTCTTATTAATATTTAAATGTAGAACCTGCTTTCTGCAAACTATTCGCAGAATGATACAGTTTTTTTAAATGTTAATTGGTTTTGCAGTTCGTTTTGATGATTGGATAGAATTTTTTTGATTGAAATGTCTTGGTTTATTGGTTGGATTGTAGCTAGTTGGAATAATAAAAGTACGATGTGACGTCATGTATGAAGCATCGCTAAAAAGGTAAATTCTTGTTTCTGGCATTGTGGCCTCTACTTATATCTAAGGTACGGGTCATTAAATTAACGAAAACATTTTGTTTAACTAAAAATGGCAAGCGGGGTTACTACGTCCAATCCTCCTCACTGTACTGATATCTCCGGTGAGATGAGAGGCTTCGTCCAGCCGTGGGACATTACAGGCTAATGCTTACTTACTTAATAAAAATTAAAACGTTTTTTATTCCACTATTTACCTATAGGTCGGTACCCGCTAATCTAAAGTAAATCGAACAATGGTAGCTACTTATGGCGTGGGTGAGAAACGGTGAACAGTGGTCAATTCTGATTTAAAAAGCAGGCCCCAAAATTCAAATTGAAATGTAATTACTTCTGTGTTAAATTTGGTACGTAACTTTACACTTAGTATATTTTTAACCCACTTCAACACCAGGAGAATTAGGTTTCCGGAATGGTCCTATTTTGGCCGGTGTCAGGAAAGATTAATTGGTCTCTATTCTATCTTTAATTAGATGATGGGGACAGGACATGCAACTTCATGCTATTTTAAACTCTGTTTGTCTAGACAAGGTTAGATGGTAGGTATGTATGTGCTTTTCCAACATTTATAAAAATCTTATTAAGAAATTCTTAAATCATGTTGGCTACACCATTAATATGTTCCTCTTTTATGCAGCTATCCAATACATCTTACCCACGGGCTGCGGCGCGGACGCGGGCGGGGGCGAGGGCGCGGGGGGCGGAGGTGCTGCCGTGGTCGTGCTTGAGGTGCTCGTCGCGCTCCTGAGGACAAGTGTTCAATGTTCATGTGACACACTTAGACGTAACGTGTGGCGTAATGCATGTAGTGTTTGTTTATTATATTGTATAATGACGTTGTATAGTTCTTGTAGAGGAATCTAAAGCAGTTGGTACAAGTTGAAGATATTAGTTCACGAACATCAGTGTGTAGTATGCACCTAGATAGATAGGCATAGAACTCTCATATCTTCAGATCATCTAGATGTTCACAATCCGTCTGCAGTTGCGGCCTGCGGTTTTTGACTTGTACTTTTACAATAATCATGAGAGAGGGATATCTAAGAACACCCTCTCACCTCAAGCTGTACACTACTTGTCTATGAACGTCCTCTAATCTCAAGCTCTACACTACTTGTCCATAAATGTCCTCTCATCTCAACCTTTACACTACTCTTTGTCTATGAATGCCCTCTCACCTCAAGCTGGCCAGTTCCCTCTCATGGTGCGCCAGCTGCTCCTGGTCCTGCAGTTCCGCCAGCCGCCGGCTCAGCGCCAGCACTCCGCTACTGAAGTTCGTGTGAGTAGTGAACTTGCAACGGAAGTCTTCGGGAGGACCACACTTGAAGAGGTAGCAGCTTCCTGGACCCTGTGGAAGGTGTGGTGGCACATGTTATTATACCTTTGGTAGATTTTGAAAGATCTTGGGTTAGCATGGTAATTATTGCAATATATTTGACACAAATACGAACGTTTTGAGAAGATTTTTTGGTTATGTCAATTTGAAAAGGTCCTTTCTAAAGCTGTTTGGGTTTCAAAAGTCTAGTAGTTATATCCGTCATAGGCTGCCTTTCCACTAGTTTTGCTAAGCTACTTCGAAATGAATAGTGGATACTGCCATCGCTATATAACATGACTATGCTATGGTCTATGCGATTGGTGGATACCAAACGCAGCGTACCATAGATCTGGTCAAAATGCCCCTAAAATGGTTAGATGCTATCTATAAAGTCAAGTCAATTAATACAGGTTTCATTATATTCAAGGGGTCATAGCCCCGATGCTATAAAAACCTAAGCTAAGTGCTAGTTAATTAGTATAGGGATTGATGTAGAAGAAGTAAGTAGGTACCATGATAGATACCGAATGAGTCAGTAGATAAAAACACCAAGTTAAAAACCTATAACTCAGGAGATAACATCTTTCGCAAGTCAAGGTCGAGAAGGTTTCTACGCAAAGCTGAGCGGCCCTAAGTGAAGGAACAAAGAATTGAAGGTTTTATAATACATACAATAGAATATTTTACTGTCTCTGTTGATGAGTGCTCTGTGCTATGCAGAGCATGACAACAGTTCCGGCTATTTGATAATCTCATGTCGCTACATGCGTCTAATGTAATGATAAAAGTTAGTTTACAGTGGGAAGTAAAACCTTAATATACCTACTAATAAAATAATTTAGAAGAGGTTTTTGCTTTTGCACATAATAACCCTGCAGTTACGCGGATTTGAGGGTTACGTGTGAAGATTTTATCCCTTAAACAACACACAGGATCTTTTGAACTTTTGTAGTTAAAACACAAATTAAGATAGCATCCTATTCATCCTGGAATCCTAACATTACATATGTAAACGGTGACCTAACTGAACATAACCTTGACATCAAGACGTACCTTCTCTTCATAAACGAAGACATCACAGGCATCAGTTTCGCAGCACAGCCTTAGGCATTCAGCACGCGCACCCACGTCCAGCTCTGAAAGGTACCTCGCACCCATATCACGAGATTCTTCAGTGCGAATGATCTTATCGCGTTGGACATCAAAACGTGCGGCGCAAGCGGCCGGGTCGAGCTCCCGGGCTCCTGCCACCGCCCCTAGGAGCCCCAACCACCAAGCCCACGCTCGGGCCTTCATCCTACATTCACTACAGCAAAAACAACCACAAAATTCTGCTAAAACAACCACAAAACAGTTGGTGAAATCACTTGACGTGTCAGTGTCGGGCCCCCTGATTGTTGTGTGTCGCAGGCAGAACCACCGAGCCCCCGGGTCGATATTTCTGCGCATGCGTACGGATACGGGTTTTATCAGGGCTACCTGAAAGGAACCGTTTTTATTAGATTAGATCTAGGTTTATGATTATTTATGTTGCGTTTTTTGAAGCCAAAATATTACGGGAAAGCTGTTTTTGCTTATACATAGTTACCTAGTAGGTAGGAATATGTATGTAGTCTCGTTCATTAGAATCGTAATCGAGTACATGCTACTGAGTAATATGTACTGAGTGACTCCTCATAAACAAATGCAAGAACATTTTCTCAGAAAAATCTTCTTAGACTAGAAGACTTCTTGTCTTATACTAAGAAGAATCTTTTATGCGTTCCCACGAGAATATCAATAAAGTAGTTATTACTGATTCCAACTGTCTAAAGACGTTTTAAATCAATACTAGTCTATATGTACTAATATTATAAAGAAGTAAAGTTTCCAACTTGTTCGTTTGTTTGTTTGCTAATCTCAGAAACTACCAATCAGATTTGAATAAATCTTTTTGTAATGGATAGCCACATTCAACGGGAAGGATTATATTTCATCCCGGACTTCCCACGGGAACGGGCACGACGCGGGTAAAACCGCGGGGCGCTGCTAGTGGTATAATAAATAAATTCAGTAATTAGGAAGCTAGGATCCAATTAGCATCCTAATTGGGAAAAAGTTTCAATTAAGCTGAATAATTTAATATCATGTGAAAACATTTATTACGACTGAATTTATAAAGATGGATAAATAATTACTCAGTTATTTTAATCACTGGTACATACTTAGTAGTAGTAGTAGTATTAGCCTGTAACACTAACATCCCACTGCTGGGCGAAGGCCTCTCATCTCACTGAAGATATCAGTACAGTGAAGATAAATAAAAAAACCTATTGAAAACAGCAGTTAAATCTTACTATCGTAGAATTAAACAGCTGAGTTCAAAATCCACGTTTGTCTAGTCAGCTAACGAAGCTAATTTGCATAAACTATCGTGAAGTCGTGGTTCCATTCTTTAAAGAGTTAATGAAATAGTAAGTAAACTGTAGTAACTTTACTAGTCTACCAACTACCAACCCACGTCTCATCAAATTCCGTGTTAACTTGCAATAACCTCAGGGACAGAAGCATACCAAGGATATAACATTCTTGAGATAAGCAATTGTTGAGAAGAAGTACCTAAGCTAATGTACAAACTTGGCTACTTAGAACCTTGTAAAACTTAACTAATACCAGACTAGCTTGGAAGCTGAGAGAGTGTCAAATAATTTGAATTTGGAAAGGTACTAAAGTGACAAGATGTTTTCCAGCGCGAGTAACATACCTTGAAATAGCTTATCATTTTGGTACTCTGTCAAACTAACGGAATGGGAGATGGGTTTGATGATTGAAGGTAGTGTGGAGGTGTATGAATGTGGCAAGGTACTAACGTGATAAGGTTATTGTGTGAGGTTGTGTACGCAGGCGTCGGAGGTTCGGTCCGGGCCGACGACGCGGCAGTGTGGCGCGAGGGGCGGCCGCAACCCGCACCCATGTCGCTCTTCTTCAAATTCAGGAGCAGTGTAAGTACCTTAAACATCATCAAACATCACCCACAAATATCCATCCATCACCCTTCAACATACAACCACCATTAAACTTCACAATCCTGTCCAAAATCAGCACAAGACAGCATAAGATACCTTCTTTTATTTATATCCTAATCCACTTAAGCCATACAAACCTTATCTCCCCATTCTTAATACATCTAAATTAACGCTCGCACAAAGAACTTGGTAACTAATCCATCACATAGTACCTAAAAAAGATTTTATAAGGTGTAAAATTATCGATTTTGCAATGCAACATTTACCAGATTGTTATATTTATAGGTGTGTGAATTTACGGAGCGCAGGTGCTATTTCGCTATTCTATTAATGAAACTCGTTTCAAATTTAAATGGGGAGGTGTTAATGTGCTTTCCATGGGAAACAAAGCCTTTTTGTTTGTTGTAAAGGTCGTGTAAAGGCTTGGGCGCGGCCTGTAAACTCAGAAATGGGATGTCATTGCCCCTATACGTATATGTATAGTAATCTGCTACATATTATATGTAGGTACGTATGAAGTTTAAATAATTTAGATCTCAACTTGGAATGGTGTTTGGTGTTTGTTTTGACTCTGTATTAACGAACACAGGTAGTGTTTTGTTTCATACATGGTTTAAAATATGCATTGTTTGGTATCCAAAGAACTAGAGAGCACCAGTAAGATTCATACTCATAAATTCTTTTATGTCGTTAAAATTGCGGTCAAAATTAGTGCTAAATTAAAAAGCTTTTGCATCATTATTCACGTCAGGGTGAATCATGTCTTGAGGAAAAGACTCAATTACAACAGTGAGAATACATGAGGTAGATACTTAAAAGGTACTACATCTTTACGAAATACCCACTGATTAAAGTTCTGCTTTTTTCATTGAAATTCTTTATTCGTTCACGTGCGTGAGTAAGCGAAGTAATTATGCCTAAGGGCTGTTTCCGTCATACAAGTGTTTTCGCTCCGTATCTCTCTGTGTCTCTCATTTCGTTTTCTGTTGGCACGTTTCCAGTTCAATCTTGTTTGTATTTATATATTCATAATTTCCCGGAATTAAGAATGTGACTAGGCTCGGGTCAGTCCTTTATTTATCCGGGTTTTGATAGGTTAATTCTGGGAAAATTTTAGGATGTTTATCGCTTACGACATATTGTCTCTACCACGTAGAGTTAGGTTGAATTTATTTATTTTTTGGGACGGATTTATCGTTTGAGTACAAATGATAGTAGCCAAAGATTTTGGTGTATTTGAATTATTACTTATGATAATTATTATTACTACATTGCATTATTCAACAAAAATATTGTAAATATTGTCATCAAAAAGGTTGTTTAACATGCATCAACATCAAGACTCTATCAAGAATTGAAAGTAGTTATAATAAAATAAATTGTTCGCTTTCATTGTCCCTTAATTAAGATTGATTTACGAAACCATTGACATAAAATAAATCAATTTAAAACACAACTTTTTACGCACATTTGATGAGATAAACAATTGTCTCTGTTACCAACAGTTAAAACAATTGAAACGTTGGGCCCACATAACAATAAAATGTAACTTAACTACGATACTTCATGGCATCAAGTCGAAGTCATTGATGATGGGTGCGGGCGGAAATTACTTGACATTTAATTCAAGTACACTGACTATTTAACTTGATGATGATAATGGTAGAGACGATTACTTTTTGTACAAACTGCTGATGGTACCTATAGAGTGCGTGGGAGGTCTTTACAGTTAAAAATGGTCGAGAAGTGGACGAAAATAGATGAGTTACATTATAATTCAGTTACGATGTAACAGAGTCCTAAAATGTAAACTATATGACCGATTTTCCAACCAAAGGCAATAGGTATCTTCTATAAATGAAAAAGGGTTTGGGTTGTGTTAAGAATGGAATCAAATCACTAAACCCAACTTTTTCTTTTACAGAAGAAAATGTCCTACCTACTTTCCTATATTATAGAATTTCTTCAGCTTTATTATTAATTAAGCTTCATAAATAATTTCCAGCTAATATACTTAAATATCTATCAGAAAATCTTCAGGGAGACAGACTTAATTAACGACCAATTTCATACGCTAGGCAATGTTCACTTTCATTGTCAGTTAATTAAGATTTATCCACGAAATAAACTATAGTTGGCGAAGTAGACGTTACCTAAATCATAATTAAGGTCTGAAACAGACATAAGGTTTCGGGAGATGAGAATCGCTGGCAGAATGTTAAAGTGAAATGTAAACAGTCGGCGTCGGAGGGCGCTGCGGGGCTCCGCGCATCGAAGCCCCCCCACGCCCCGCGGCGGGGGCTTCGGGGCGCTTCGGCCGGGCCCGCCAGCCGTGTCCCGACCGCGAGAAAGCATACACGTATACCGCGCTAACAAGTGCTTGCACCGTTATACCGCTCAGTGACCGCGTCAGTGCCGCCGTGTCGTGTCGTGTCGTATCGTTTCGTGCTGTGTGCAGTGCAGACCACAGGACCCTTAGCCCGGCCCTCCCGAGGGCAGTGACCTCGCGCCATCTCGGTACGCTACAGATCCAATACTTCCCTCACATCACATCTCTTGTTTTGCTCATTTGAATACTAATTGACGATGAAGTTTCCTCTGTTTTCCACGTTGACCGTAACAGCTACTCATTCAATAATGTAAACTATTGTTTAACTTATACATTACCAAACTGAACCGTCAAATGCATATTAAACTAACAATAGTCTTTAGTACGCACTAAATAAGTAATTGACCATTAACTAACAACTTGTCACCTGCCAACTACTATTTCTTTTCATTTTGGTTCAATCTACATCGAAATCATTTCAGTTGGAACAACCAAATACGCTTTTGTTTTTCTTTCTTTGTTTTACGAAGGATTTAAGCCTATTTACAGCTACTTGCCCGATATTAGGGGATTACCGGATCCAATTACGGAGCTTACCTACCGGTCATTACGTACAGAACATAACATTGTACAAAACGGACCCGAAGCAAAACATTCATATAAAAGAAAAATGAGGACGAATCAATTTAGTGAGCAAAGTCATTAAATTCTGGACATTTCGTACATGTAGTACTTACATTATACTTTGAAATCGTAACTACTGTTAGGTATGTCCTTAAAATAATCAACAAAGATAATTTCAATTGACGTTGATAGCGAAATACCATTCTGTTATCTAGATCATAATTCATAATACAAACAATTTGCGATTTTAATAAAAGAACCATGACAATCGTACCATTTGTAAGCCAGATACGACTTCGTACGACTTTTTTGTCTGAAAACCATACACTAGTATGAATCTAGATATTGTGTTTGAAAGCGACTCTATATTAATATTTACTGCTTTATTATTTGCGCTTGTAATACTGCCGTGAAGCATGAATAATTTATACAGAGTCCTGAAATGAAAACCATCAAAGCGGGCATGACGAAATGTACTCTATTATACGAGTCTAGTATACGAGTATTGGTAATGTTCTGTTCTGTACCTACCAATATATAGGAACCGACTATCTATACTAATATTATAAAAAGATAACAATTGTGATATTGTTTGTATGTTCGATTCGAATATTTTTTTTGTATTGAATATCTCTATTTAAGAGGAAAGTTATATCCCTGTGTTTTATTCCTAAATTCCCACGGGAATGGCACAACGCGGGTAAAATACAATAAATCAGAGTTACAATATTTGTAAAGTTTCGCGCACACTGGAACGAAATATACCGGCCTTATTAGAACAAAAAACATTTGAATACCCACTGAGTTCTCACTTTGTATCCCGCAATTTGCCAACGTAAACCCGCAAGTCGCTTTTAGTAATAGATATGAGAGACTTTATGTCTCTCTTTCCCTTTTAGATTCTTATCACTTGGAAAAGCCGGGATAAAATATTGCTAGCTGTTAAAAGATATTTTTAAATTGTTTCATTAATAAACACACTGTTTAATTTTGATATCATTATAATATTAATTGGTTTATTAATTTTAATTATTGCAGTTTTAATTGGTTTAGCTTTTTTAACTTTATTAGTACGGAAAAGTTTAGGTTATACTCAAATTCGAAAGGGTCCTAATAAAGTAGTATTTATAGGAAAGTACCTGCAGGAAACTGTTTTCTATGAAAATGTCAATTTGTCAATGCCTTACCAGAAGTCAAATACATAGGAAGATTTGGTCTTCTTCTTCATCGAGAGGGTGGTCAACCTGACCAATCCTGGTGTCAGAGTTATTGAGCCGCCAAAGGCCTCTGACATGGCTCAAGTAGCGACTACTATCCGTAGAAAGTAACCGGGACCGACGGGACGGCTTAACGTGCCCTACGAAGCACGGAATCATCTTACTTTTCGAGCAATCAGGTGATTCAGCCTGCAATGCCCTAACCAAACTGAGGAAAGTCTCACAAAGAGATTTTTGTGAGATGTCCCCACTGGGAATCGAACCCGGAACCTCCGGGTCGTGAGCCGGGCGCTCAAACCACAAGATTTGGTTACACGATACCTAAAAAATTATACAGCAAATTTTCAGTTTATTTATGACTTTTTTCTAGATCTCTCTTTTATCTAAAGTTGACATTAATTGCTTGGTAACGCGATTAAATATTTGCAATGTAGGTACAGACGAATACGTAATATGTACCTACGATACAAAAAGTATTTTAGGCTATTACCTAGTTAGATATTTGATTTGTTAATGACCCGATTTTATCACTTATCGCTTTATTCAAGATTATCAAATTTATACCACACATGTGTAAGATTGCGTATTTAACGTGTTAAGGTACTGTAATGTATATCCTACAGAAGTTTTTATTCATTGTGTTATGTATTATGGAGTAAATGTCAAGATTATCTTACATATAAAATTCTCGTGTTACAATGTTAGTTACCATACTCCTCCGAAACGGCTTGACCGATTTATGCATATTCATATGCAGTAGGTCTGAGAATCGGCTCCTATCTATTTTTCATACTCCTAAGTGATAATTGTCCACCCCTTAATTTTTATATGACAAAACAATGTTTGCCGCGTCAGCTAGAATAATCTATTTTGAATATGTATATGGTATCTACTCGCACTCCATAGATACGACACTTCAAACTCTTATCACGTGTTTATTTTATAATCAGTAGCTGACTGGATGACATCCTAAAATAGTGGACTGGAATTGTGTCTCCACGATTTGCAGTAATCTCAATCATCACTTTGAAGAATTCTCAATAACCATTTTCAGACGTCATACATACTACTAAGGGTCTAGACAGACGGACTGCAATTCAACTGCAATCCGACTGCAAAATGGCAGTTCAGATGCAGTTTGAATGCAGTTGGCTCGACTGCAATCAAACTGCACGTCGACGGGCAGTTGGCGTGCAGTTGGATTGCAGTCTGAGTGCAGTTACAACGACTGCAATCAAACTGCACGTCGACGGGCAGTTGTATTGCAGTCCGAGTGCAGTTACAACCACTGCACACCGACTGCAATCAAACTGCACGTCGACGGGCAGTTGGCGTGCAGTTGGATTGCAGTCTGAGTGCAGTTACAACGACTGCAATCAAACTGCACGTCGACGGGCAGTTGGCGTGCAGTTGGATTGCAGTCTGAGTGCAGTTACAACGACAGACTGCAATCCAACTGCACGCCAACTGCCCGTCGACGTGCAGTTTGATTGCAGTCGAGCCAACTGCATTCAAACTGCATCTGAACTGCCATTTTGCAGTCGGATTGCAGTTGAATTGCAGTCCGTCTGTCTAGACTCTCAGACTGCAATCCAACTGCACGCCAACTGCCCGTCGACGTGCAGTTTGATTGCAGTCGAGCCAACTGCATTCAAACTGCATCTGAACTGCCATTTTGCAGTCGGATTGCAGTTGAATTGCAGTCCGTCTGTCTAGACCCTAAATTTAAATGAAAAACAAAAGATAATCCGTGCGCGCGGATGACCGCACCGGACGATTAAAAACGCTTAGATTACAAGACGTGATAATGATGATTATTTTTATTGATTACTACAAATACCACCATTGCAAAACAACCTTAATTTAGACGCTTTTATTACATTTTTGTTAAAATCCTACATAGAAGTCGCTTTTGTTCATTTCTCCACTATATAGTATATACGATGCTACTTCTTACATAAAAGGGCTATACTCGTAAAAGACAACTTTATTAATAAAGAGAGAGACGAACAATACCTACTCCAACAACAAGCTCTTAATATTTCAGCACCGTGTTATCACAAAGGAATGGTATCCATTCGCGGGTATGATTTCCTCACGCCTGTTCATTACTGTAATATTAAAACATGCAACGCGCTGCTACCACTGTTATTGTACGCGAACAAGTTAAATAGACAGACAGACATAACAAAAACGCGTTTAATCCGTTGGGAATTTTAGGATGAAAACTACGATGATGATACGACACGAGGATGAAATTTACGTTTTTGTTCCTACAATTTTTAACTGTGCATTTTATTCAGACCAGCACTGCATAGGTGGGTCAGGGAATTTGGTTTTGGTTTGGCTTAGGATTGTTTTTTACGAAAAGATTGAGGTCCCAGATATTGAAGAGGTGTTTGAGCCCTAAAGCTTCCCAAAGGTAAATGGATCCATTCAGATCCGTCACAATAAAACTATGATTTAAGTCAGCCGTTATGGTCTGGTAGAGCAACAATCATCAATAGAAGAATCATCAATATTTCGTTACAAACTTTCGCTTTTATAATAGCCGATGTAGGACAGTTGGGTTTTACGTTATAGTTATACCTACCAGCATATATTTACCGTTAGATATATGGTATTTCATCTATAATTGCTGTTGTTTGGGCTCACTAAAACCTGATTAACGTAGTTAGTCAACCTGGCTCAATTTAATCGTCTTAATTTGTTATTCTGATAGTGTTTAAGAAGCTTTGGTCCTAAATAGCATCCTTAAAGGAGAAAGTAAATTATATATTTTGGGTAATCAGACTTTGGCATCCTAATCGAAAACACCATTTTGACGACCTTATCAGGACAACCATCGAAAACTGTTTGACTGATTCGATTGTTAAAACTTGTCTCTTTAATACAGGAGATGTCTCTTAATAATATAAGTTCCAGTAGGTCGGTGGCCAACCCTGGTGTCGGAATTTTTAGACCGCCTAAAAGCCTCCGATTAAAACAAACGGGACCGACAATTTAACCGCATGGTAGCGCTCAGATAGAATGCCACTACTCAAATAGGTAAAACCTGGATATCATCCGATGTCATCGGTGATACTCAGTTCGCGTAGGTATTACAGTAATCTTGTTAAAAGAAAAACCGTTTAAAACACTTATGTAAGTATCGTCATGTTTATAAACTCAACTACGTTTTATGTAAAGGGGAAAATTATCGTTAACTATCTTTATTAACCTAGTTAGAAGTGTTTTATCCGTTTTGTATCCGTTCCCGAATGATTTCTTGATAAATATAGCCCGTAACGTTTCTCCTTAATGAGGTTTTCTTTTTCCTAACCTATATTGTCCCACTGCTGGGCAAAGGTCTCCCCCAAGCATCACCAACCCTCCCAGTCTTGTCGAGCTCCCATCAATCGCTCTTATAGGCGACGAGATCGTCCCGCCAACGCTTCCTTGGTCGACCCCGACGTTCGCTCTCCTTGGCCCACTTTTTCGTTTTTTCTTTAAAGAAAAAATCAAGCAAATAAAAATGAATCTCTTTTCCTTTATCATATTTGTAAAGTTGTCTATACCGTTTCGCTACTTCTGAGCCAAACCGCGGCCGGCTCACGGGCGATCTTCATGAATGCACCCGATTGAGTAACATTACTTGAACACCGCAGCATGCCTTATACAACATGTATTAAGGCCCGTTTGTAATAACATTATCATTACTCGATACTTACCTCTTGAATATTTTGAGAGAAACGGTAATTTGAGAATAATTTGAGACTTACATCTCTTATGAGCGTTCAGGGGTTCAAGCCTCTTTAATTGTTTATCACGTATATTATTATAAATGCAAGTTAGTTGCAGGTATGTCTGTTGCAGACTGATATTGATACATTTTGGTATAAATTCCACCTGGGTGCCAGACATAGCGTAATTATTATCCAAAAATTTACCCCCGGAGAGGGAACGATATGACATAATCCTGGTAGAGAATAGAGATCATAGTATCTTTAGTGTATACCCGATGTCCCCGTATACCGTGTTCCTGAATACGGAGATAGCAATATGGACTTAAATTAAATAATAAAAAGTACTTTCCGTTGTCTCTGTACTCCTGTGGGTGGTACTCCAATTTACTTGTAATGACTGGGTTAGATTAGACCTGTGACCATTACACGCCGCAACATGTCAGAACCGAATTCTACGTACGGGAACAATGCGAAGTAGTTTTTAATATTTAACAGCCTCCGTGGTCTTGTGATCTGAGCGCTCGGCTCACGATCCGGAGGTTCCGGGTTCGATTCCCGGTGGGGACAATATCTCACAAAAATCTCTTTGTGAGACTTTTCTCAGTTTGGTTAGGGCATTGCAGGCTGAATCACCTGATTATCCGAAAAGTAAGATGATTCCGTGCTTCGGATGGCACGTTAAGCTGTCGGTCCCGGTTACTTTCTACGGATAGTAGTCGTTACATGAGTCATGTCAGAGGCCTTTGGCGGCTCAATAACTCTTAACACCAGGATTGGTCAGGTTGACCGTCCACTCGATGAAGAAGAAGATATTTAATTAAAGTACCGTTGTCTTCGTGAATGGGGACACATTGTACGGGGACAACGGGAATAAACCGTATAGTATTATATCGTTTTTGAAAAAATAGAGTATCAAAACACAAGCCCATAACTACTCAGCGGCAACCGCGACCGATCGAGAGTACACGACACGAGTATAATACGTCGTTATTTACTTTATTTTCACGGTTTATATAATTTACAACGGCTATTAAAGTATATAAAGCAACCGCATTAAATTTACCGTGAAAATTGTAAACAGTGCTTTTAAAGATGTATTTATATAGCCACGTAACATTACAGTTTTTCAGTCGTAGCATTTAAATGCTTTTCAGTCATATTTTACGCGGTTATTGTATAAAAAGTTATTTATATACTAGTTATAATAAGTAACGTAGTATTCAACACGTATATTTCCAGAATATATATTTAATAAAGCTGAAAAGTTTGTTTGTTAGAACGCACTAATCAGAAACGCGCGATCCAATTCAAATAATTATTTTTGTAATGGATTTATTGGGAAGGCTATTTTCATACCGAAATTCCCACTGGAATGGACACAACGCGGGTAAAACCGCGGGGCGCTGCTAGTTGTTAATTAAACAACAATTAAAAAAACTTATGTGCTAAAAGATCAGTCACCCCATGTATCTTTTATTTCTTATTTTTAAGTATCTTTATAAACTCAAATCACTGACAAATAAAAATATACATACGTAGGTGTAACCATGAGGTGGTCTCGTGAATGTCTTTCGGAAACACAGATGTTTGGGAGATATTTAGAGCTTACCAGTGTAAATAAATACAGTGGAGATTCTGCGTCATTCATGATTTGAAATAAACAATTAGGTAACATCTATTAGATGATTAGATGTAAAAGTTTGTTTGTAAATTGGCTTGAAGAAAATAAGATAAGCGGGATGATCTGGAAGTCAGAGGTTTATGTAAAATAGATTAAGTTTTGAACAATAAATGATTCTTTATCTTTCATTATCTTTATCTTCTAGAGGCGATCCGGTTCTGATCGTGATTTACAAAGTGCAAAGTGAAACTTACAATGATTTGCGAATTCAAAATGATCCTCTTCGATCGTACATACAATATTTAGTAAAAGTGCCAAGAAAATTGGCTTGCACATTTAGATCAGCGGGAATATAATTTATCATATATACGCGATCTTGTCTTGATGCTGATTTACTGAACACAAAGAAGCTCCTACCCTGATCTACGAAAAAATGATCCTACTCATACGCGTCATATATTTTAATTATCTAAAAAGAAAGAAAATCCTACTCGATCGTGTGCAAGTGTCACTTTGTTCTATGTCAATTTTGACATTTACTTGATCCGAATTCGATTTAGTTTAAATTAGGTCGTATAGATATTAAACCAATGGCTCTGCTGGTTAATTTAAAACTAATCTTATCTCCTAGATGTTATTAAAATAGATAATACATTAAGCTAATGGATTCCTCGAAAATGATCAGCGTTTTTTTATTATAATCACGTGCAAAGTACAACGGCAAAAAAGTAAATCAAAATTTTAAACAAACATCGTAAAAACGATAATGAAAAACTCTTATTAAAATACTTTGAGACGAAAACAAATATTTTAACACTTCCGTGTGGTGTACATAGTATTTTATTAAATTTACTTTTAATTGATGTGAGTGGTTATTACGTATTTCATCACAACGTGGCAATATACCAACCTTCCTCCTTTTTGTAGAAGAAAATGGAAGAAATAACTACTTAAATGCTAATATGTAGTAGCAAAACTAGATGCTAAATCTAACTAAAAATAGGCATAAGTAGGTACGAATATTCCGTATTTTTAGCAAGTATTGTTTAATAATATTATTTGACATTTTAAGGCTAGATAACATCCGTTCTGTATAATAATAGTCTATACGCGTCTAAATGTCACAGAAGAATATTTGTATCTACTCGATTAAAACTTTCAATATTCATGAGTTTCTAATGTATTCTATCTACGCACTATACTAACATATTATCTTATATATAAAATTGAAACTTGCGCAAGCCAGAGAGAGACAGACAGAGAAACATGCGCGAGAGAGACATACAGAGAAACTTGCGCACGCCAAAGAGAGATAAACAGAGAAACATGCGCGAGAGAGACAGACAGAGAAACATGTGCACGCCATGTTTCTCTGTCTGTCTCTTTCTCTCTCTCTCTCTTATAGAAAGCAGATATTTTCGTTTCGTCTTTCTATTTCACATTGAACAGTGTGGTGTCGCGACGCAGCTAGTTTCTACTACTACGATTCCACAACTATGTAAAAGCAGTCATGCTCCACGTTTGGTTCATGGGTTTTACCCACTCTATGTAGGTGTCAACGATCTTCTATTTTTGAAAGTGACGTGCGAATTTATAGCAAAGCAAAGTCGGTCACGCGTCCGTTAAGCGGCTAGTTAACATAAAAATAGATGACGTAAATTGCTATAAGTTCGTATCGTGTTAAATTATGAATTAAATAAATAACAGGTAGGTACAAAATGTTTGGGACGACATCCGGTTTGACAAAAGATCTGAAATTCAAACTGGAATCTGTTTATCGGACTATACTGTTTGATGTGTCAATGAAGTATTTCTATAATGCTATAAAACCTACTAAAATTACTCGAAAGTTAAAAAAAGACCATTTCATAAAATAACCCACAACAATTCCTAGAACTAAACTATCCCTCATGCTACATTCGACCCCTTTCTCGTTATATTTATTGCAATAGTAAGCAGAATACTAAATAGCTAATGAGTCTCTTCACGAAGGGGCCGCGGTTGACCGCTCACACAGAATGTCTTATTTATTCACCTGATCCCACGCAACCCATAGAAACCACACTATAGCAGGTTCCCATAACATTTGTTAATAAAATAATGCTGTTTAATAAATTATAGTGATTAGTATTCGTAGCTGATAAGTATTGTATTATGAATTTAATTTATTTGTAGTTAATTGTTATGAAGTGTGAAGTTTTAACCAAAATTAAAACATATCTCCGAATAATGTTAGGACCTGGTGTCTAACCAGAAACCAATTTTCTGATCACTAAATCCAAAACAAACACTGTGGAAATAATGTCCAGACAGACACATCGTCTGCTTCTTTCAAGTCCGATGGCCGCAGGTACATAAATTTAAGTATCAGAAACAAAGGCTTTCAGCATCAAGAGTTCAAAACACTTTCGCCACCACCTGGGGGTGTTTCATCCCCTTCATCCCCCGTCTGCAGGGAGTCAAGGTTTATTGCTCTTCCTGTTTCCCAGACGCTATTCAGAAGCCAGACTGTTTGCCCCACTCTAACGCGTTACTTATTAATACGTCTCGAACATTTCCTTTTCATATGTTTTGCTTTAAATTAAGTTGTTTATGGCGTGTTTATGAGTTCATTTTGTGAAGGCTTTGAAGCTCGCTCACTCAGATTTCACTCGGAAACTGAATCTTCAAAGAAATCTTGAGTTTGAGATTTAAGATGAGGTAGATGGTAATATGATGAAGGTTTTTTAGGAAATTAGAACTGTAATACACTTAATTTGGTTTACTAGGTTAAACATTACGAGAACGTAAGTGTAGAATAACATAAAATGTCTTACTTAAGACACATCTGTTCCACGGAAGACACGCATAAATAGAACCGACGTAATTAAATTACCATCTCAAACCTTGAAAAGTAATTTACGAAACATCTTCACTGGCTTTGCCTACTTATTTAGTAACCATTTCCTAATTCAGTGTTTTATAGGCAAAGCTATCTTATTTAGCTGATGTCCTACTTTGTCCCAAAACAATAAAAACAGTCCGTTGTCCTTTTGCGTTATTTCTAATCCATAAACCACGCACGGTCATTAAATATTATACGTTTGGTCGAGATTATAAGCCGTTTTGTGATCACCACTGACTTAAATTATGTAACATATTGTTCTATTGGGTCGTGTTTGATATTGATTGTTTCTCAAATATCTGTAACTGTCGAATTACACGAATTGAACAAATTATGATCGATTTGAACGAATAACAATCAGTTGTATTGGCGCCCTTCGATTCCTATTTCTGTATGAATTTTGAGATGAAAAGTATTGCAATATTGAGCGAGTATTGCAATATTGAGCGAGTTTTCAAGGCAAATAATAAGTAACTAGCAGCGTCCCGCGGTATTACCCACATTGTGCCCGTTCCCGTGGGAATTTGGGATTTTTTTATACACATAAACCTTCCTCTTGAATAACACTGTCTATTTAAAAAAACCGCGTCAAAATCCGTGCAGCAGTATCTGAGTTTATCGCGAACAGACAGACAGACGCGGCCGGGGACTCTGTTTTATAATATGTAGTGATTATTATTTTCAGCCTGTATTGTCCAAGTAGCAGGGCAAAGACCTCCATAAATTATGACGTTTTAAAACTCCTTTTTTATTAAACATCGTTAATAGATATTTGATAAGCCCAAGCGTATAAAGAAACCCTCGCTTTCATATAACAAGTATGTCTTTATAACTACGAGTATGTTTTGAATTCTGTACGTATTCGTACAATGTGAAGGGTATGTGGAATATTTGCTTTGTTAACAGGAGTGAACGAAATTCCTTTCTAAATAACGTAATTGTGGTGAACAAAGGATTGTAGGTTACTTTGATTTTATAAAGTATGTGTAAACCTGTACCTTCTTAGGCCCTAATTACATTTCTATTCACTTAGAGATTCAAGATACTTCGATCAACGAACGTCTCGTCTTTTGACACTAACTTATCCGCCAACAAACGTAACTTAGGTGACTGTTTCTTTTATTCGTCGGATGCAGTCGACTATTCTTTCTTTGCCACCGCATGTTGCAAACCAATTTAATTCGCCTTTTAGTTCAATCTCTATATATTATTAGGTTTACCATTTACCAAATACATCGATATACGAGTAGGTATAGATATATATTGAAAGGGCGAAAGTCTCGTGTTTTTCCTGTATATCTCTTTTCTTTATCGCTGCATTATAATATAACCCTGAGGCTATCTATACGTCGGTTTTACTTTCTTATCAGTGCACTTCCATTCCCGCTATCTCGGTAGTGAGTGAGTATGACAAATTATGACATGACACACATAGATACCTTTAGGGTTCTTGGTAATACGTAATTATGGGTTGCAATTAGTAGAAGTGGGTAGGAAATTACTTTCGTCGACGGTTGATTTATCTTCAGGTTTTAATGGGTGGCTGGTGTATTGATAAGTTATTGATTTTAGCTTCTTATAAAATTGTGTACAAAGGTTCTTTTGTGGTTGTCGTTTCTGTCATCTTTAGGTGCGGTGTGGGGTGATTATTTGGGTTTAATTGAAAATTTAATAGTGCTTCAACGAAGTACTTATTGCGAGGTCACTTCTCTATTTTGTGGCTTCTACTTACGTCTCTTGGTAGGTAGTTTTCAATCAAAAGTGTAAAGGCCTTTCTTCTTACTAAAGATATCCATATAATAAGAACTTCCGTTCATTCAATCCCCTATGGATTGTTCTTCGTCTCAATAGGATCTTTAGAGCTCTTTTATCTACCTTTGGATTAGGTTCAGACCACGCTTAATTTGTTTGAATACTGTCACGCCACCAAGTTTGACTACTGTCTGACCGTCATAATGTTGTACTTCCAGAGCCGCAGCAGCGCGGGTGCCGGCGCGGCGGCTTGCGGCATGGAGTGTGGCGTGGCGACGCCGGCCGGCGGGTTCCCGCCTGCGCCTGCGCACCGCCCGCGCTCGCCCACCGAGCGCTCCCCGGCCAAGTCGGGGCTGCATGTCAACTTTAGTGATAAGGGAGAGGTGAGGAACAGTTGTTTAAACTTACTGATATGTACTAAAGGCATTCTTGCACGAGGGGGCTGGGTCTCGCCGTGACATCGTTATACGATGAAGGAGCTACTAAGGCTGTTTAAGATGGTCAGAAAAAAAACTTTCGGCTGTTTATTTAAATTTACTGACCCAAAAAGAGTGCGTACTAAGTACTCTAAACGTCGGAGGTTTACTTCTCTTACTTGACAAAAGCTAAACAAACATTGCCTTCTACTTTCTTAAGAGATTAAACAATTTTTCTCATGGAATTTCAGGTTATACTAAAATTATGCTTTAATCTTTAAACAAATGATTTTAGGTGAAGGAACGCCGCGAGAAGTTCCTGACGGCGAAGTACGGCAGCCACCAGATGGCGCTGATCCGCAAGCGGCTGGCCGTCGAGATGTGGCTCTATGACGAGCTGCAGAAACTCTACGAGCTGCCTCATACCACGCCGGTAAGAGAACAATGAACTTATGTGTACCATGATATAGGAAAGAACGTATGTCCCACGGTCGGGATCTTCCCCAAAATTCTTCTCACGTCCAGATGGCAATATAGCTTGTCCATAACATTTGTCGCCAATATGCCTAATTCATAGAGAAAAAAAATGGCTCCAGCTTTGAGTCTTCTGTTCTGGTATTGGTGTTCAAGTGTCTTCTTCTTCTTCAAATGACTAATATACCTGTTTACCTCTGCTACAAATGCCTTGCATTGTATTTCCAGGCGCCTGGCAGCAGCGGCAACTCCACTGAGGTTGAAGTCGACATCGACGAACTCCTGGACATGGACTCCGACCAGCACCGCCGGGACCACCTCGCGGTATGAACATACGTTCACTTATATACTTACGCCCGTAACAGCCTCCGTGGTCTTGTGGTCGTCGGTCCCGGTTACTTTCTACGGATAATAGCCGTTACATGAGCCATGTCAGAGGCCTTTGGCGGCTCAATAACTCTGACACCAGGATTGGTCAGGTTGACCATCCACTCGATGAAGAAGAAGCCCGTACTCGGAAACGTCATGGTTCCTTAGTAAAGATTGAATGAGACTGACATGTATTGTATAAAAACTATCGTCTATTAGTTAAGTGTTGATTTAATGGATGTCTCTGAGTGCGGCAATAAAAAGGAGGACGAATATTCCCACGAATTTAATAATAGTTTCTTTATGTATCGAGATAATTTTGTGTTTGAGATTACTTTATTGTAGTTACGAGGGGAGGTCAAAAAGTTCGCGGAATGAGAGGGAAGGAGGGTGAAATTAGACAATCTATTATTTTTCCTTTTCAATATATTCTTCCTTAAGCCTAATACATTTTTCAGTTCTTTCATTAAGTTTGTTTTTACCTTAAAAAAAAATGTTTTCTCAAGGACTTCAAAATAAGCGAAAATTGTCAACTTCACTTCGTCGTCGTTAGAAAACTTTTTTTCTAGAAGATATTTTTCAGGTTTAGAAATAAATTATAGTCGGAGGGAGCCAGGTCTGGCCTATAGGGTGGGTGGTTTAAAGTTTCGTAGCCACATTTTAGCAAGGCAGCCATTGCAACATGGCTCTTGTGAAGAGCCGCGTCGTCATGCAGAAGCAGTACTCCTTTTGTCCATTTTCTCCTCCTTTTTTCTTTGACTGCATCTTTTATTTTTTCTAGAAGTGTAGCGTAGTATTCTCTTGTGATGTTGAGACCTTTTTCTTTGTAATCAATCAACAATATCCCCTCCGAATCCCAGAAAACAGTGGCCATAATCCTTCCGGCCGATTGTGACACCTTAAACTTCTTAGGGGGTGCTGCGCCCTTTTTATGCCATTGCATTTACTCCTGTTTCAATTCAGGCTTTTAATGATGAACCCAAGTTTCATCCCAAGTAACAATCCTGTTCAAAAAGTCTTCCTTATTGTCGCTACAGAGGCGCAAAAACTCGCGAGAGCGCTCAACGCGCTGCTGTTTTTGAATCGCTGAAAGGATTCTTGGCTCCCATCTTGCACTAACCTTAGACATGCCAAGATGGTCGTGGAGGATATTCAAAATGATTGTAGATGATACTCCGACTATTTCTGCGAGTTGTTTCTTCTTTAGTCGAGTATCTCAAAGAACAAGTTTTTCGACTTTTTCGACAATGTCTGAGGACGAGACCTCAATTGGCCGACCCGAGCGGTGATCGCCTTCGATTGAGTCTCCAACTTGCTTGAAAAGACTAAACTACTTGTAAATCATGGTTTTCCAAGACAAGAGCCCCTGTCAACAGATGACATTTATTCCATAATGATTTGAGGGTTTTTCCTTGTTTGGTAAGAAAGTTTATCACGGCGCGAAGCTCAATTTTATCCATAGTTGACGTTTTCTTCCAGATTGACTTGCTAATAGAGTGATAACTAATATGTTAATGGGTCGATTTACTTAGAACTTGGTATTTATACCTATTTTGAGTGCCTGAAAAATATGAGGTAAAAAATAATTGCCCCGCCCCCCTGTAACCCTTTCATTCCGCGAACTTTTTGACTTCCCCTCGTACCAAAGTGACTTATTCTATACTACGGAGATTTGTAGATAGAAATGATAAAATACTAGGAATATAATTAGTACCTATATCCTTGGCAAACTGAGTGGCACGTGCCTATATTGTCTCGAAATTCTTATCAAAAAGGTTACTTTCCAATCCAGATACGACTGATTGATTTGATAAAAACTGTGATTCGATTCGAGGCTCAAATGACAATAAAGGAGTTTATATAATATGCAATTTACATTTTATATAACTTACACTCGATGTTACGTATGTACGAGTGTTTACTCCGTATTATTAGATTGTCGTACTATGTTAATTGGCTTAGGTACCTACATAGAATGTGTTCGTGTGTGTCACTAACCTTTAAATGTCTTGTTTGCAGAAACTATTAGCGGATGCCAAAAAACCACAGAAGGATGTAAATGTAAGTACTTGCCTACATACGTAAACACGGTTCCTACATAATAAATCTACAGAAATAAGAATCTAACCACGACTTCTGTGTCGTGGCTTGGTACTTAATCATGATCAGGATATGAATTCTGGGATGAAATTTAACTTTATGTTTTTTGGACCATAACAACTACTCGTAACTCACTTATTTTGTCAAAACAGTCTTTAGAATAATTTCCATTCTTCCAGCAGTTATGGTGTGAGAGATAAGAACTATAAAACGATACGTGCCCGTAATAGGGATGTCAAAAACAGGAATCTAAAGTAACTCTTTTTTTTTCAGAAATTCATCAACGATTTATTAGAGAAGGCAAAAACTTTGTAAATGAAGCGGCGAAACCAAATCACTTGAAACCGACCGGGAGAGGATCTATTTCGGAGCGGCTCCCTCGCGCTACACTCGCGCAGTCGCTTGCAATCGGCCAGCATCGGCCGACGTCGTTCACCATCGGCCGCAGTCAGTCATCTTCGTCGGCCGCAGTCGCACGCGACTCCGCGACACATATCAGTACGACTGCACTCGGCTATCGAGCTGTGATTGGAAACGACCCCACACGATTAGTGAACCTCTAACACTCGACCGAGGTCATTCGACGACGCCTCTTCGTGGCTCGTCTCAAGGTTTCGTAGTCGCGAATTAAAAGATAACCCTAAAGTAAGCGCTTAGCCCTAATTATTGTTAGCGAATGTGGACGATGTTAGTATTAGATTTAAAGTAATAAGGCGTAGTCGGTGGGCGGTTTTGCCCGGGCCGGTTGTGTCGCCAGACGAACCCTCGCGGCGACCTGCCACAAGGACGCGTCTTCGCAATCTCTTATTTGTATGTGACAGACTCATGCTTGTCTATATTGTAAGTTATTTATAAATCGTAGAAGCTTATTCGATGTAGTTGTATGTAGGTTAATGTAACGTTCGGCCTACGGTGTCCGGGCGGGGCGAGCTCGAGCGGTGCTCAGTATCCAGTATACATTGTTCTAAGCCTGAGCTCGGTTTGTGAAGTGTTTGTTATCGATGACGGCTGCCCGCTCTGACTTTTGTAATAAATTACATTTTTACTAGAGTTTATTTTGTTTTATTTAATATAGCTGTAAATTGTAATCAGTTTCGAATGTAAACATTAATAACCAAGGTAGTAAAAGAGCGAGATTCCTTTTTACACGCCATAGCATAGCATTACAGTAAAGTTCCAA
The DNA here is from genome assembly GCA_963082685.1 of Cyclophora albipunctata. Taxonomy (NCBI): domain Eukaryota; kingdom Metazoa; phylum Arthropoda; class Insecta; order Lepidoptera; family Geometridae; genus Cyclophora; species Cyclophora albipunctata. The sequence goes on from OY720119.1 coordinate 2,496,633, forward strand.
CGCCTAGCACAATAAGCATAGCAATAATGTGCACGATTGAATAAAGTTTTGCTTTTCGGTTTTATACAGGCGGTTTATCATAATAACAACTAAGCAGATCTTCCTAGTTATAAATTCTGTAATCAAATTAGGTGATTTAGTTGGCTTGTTATACACATTAATAGAAAAAAATTACACTCGCGTCGAATAGTTTCGGGGTAATTTGGGTGTGACCGTCAGATGGTTTTACAGATAGACACAGCTGAAATAAGGGTTCCATTTTTTGAGTTACCAGCCCCTGAAAACATCAAATACCTATCGAAAAAACTATTTAATCAGCTAGACTATTTCTCAGTTAGACTTATTTATATTTAACCAGTTTATATTACTTAGTTGTGATTGCTTTTAGTAATTTGAAAAGTAAAATAAAACAAGAAATACAACATCAGCAGATCAATTTATTTTAAAAAAACATCTTAAATTAATTCTTAATCCTATTTAATGTACAGTCCACACGATTTAGAGGAAACTTTTATTTGCACTACACTATTTAGGGTGCTGATTAGACTTTATTTCAATAGATTATGATATTATTACATTTGTTTGTGACATAAGAGGCAAGGTAAAAATGGTCGACAAAGATTCCGTCTTGCCTTTATTTAAATCGGAGAACCTTCGTAGTAGATAGAATCAGAAGATGAAAAAAAAACTTGAGAGGTGTCAAGGGACACCCGGATGGAACGAAGTATCTGGCTTGCTTTCTATAAGAGAGAGAAAGGGAGAGACAGACAGACAGAGAAACATGCGTCTAATGCAAAAAGTGTCGTTACAACTTTTCGTCTTAATTATTTCCGTCTAGCCCCCTTTCGCAACGCGCGATAAGGAACTTCGTTCCAAAATGCCCCAAACTTGTATTATATTCATAACTAGCTGTTTCATCTGTAATCAAATATATGGCACTAGTGTAAAAAGAAACGTAGATAGTCCTTACGTTATTCTCTGAGATTTATATTCCCACTAAATCTGTGCAAATAACATAAGCGCAATCTACGAAATGATCGTCTCTAGTGCTATCTATTGGACGCGGGCGGAACCACAGCACTGTACTGGTAGTTACATATGTGCATGAGAAGGTTAAATCATTATTTTTGTGTTGTTTGAAGTTAATGTTTTGGAGTTAACGTACTTTAAGGTTCTAGAATCTATACATAGAATGGCAAAGCTATGTCAAATGGCTAAGATCCATTTAATTTTAGATTTTCCTACAAATGCAAGAGTAATGTGTATTTAACAGGTATTATGTACTGTGTAGGGCTGACATCGGATTTTGAAAATTCTTGGAAAACAATTTTCATGGAGATCGTTAGTAATTCAATTGAAAAACCAGTCTTATATTAAATAAATAAAGTTCATTTTACATTGAACCGTAACCATATCCCAAGGCTAAGAAAGATAAATACTGACACATGGGTCCACCAATCAGGTCAAACGTAGCATTGCGTAGCTCTGCATAGCAAGGTATAGATAGATTGGCACCCTAAGCCAATTTTATTCGGATGTCAGCCCTAAACAAAATTAAACGTATTTACAACATTTAATCAAGCAATGTCCTAACTGACATAGCCCATAGCCCATTGGACTTACGCATGTCCTATTCAACCAGAACATGTCGTATTTTACTTAGGGATGTCCTACGACGATTTCCTATGTCCTAAGGTAGTGAGGCGGGGGCGGAGGCGGGGGCGCGGGGCGAAGTCGTGGGCCTCTCTCGAGCTGTCGCCTCCAAGAGGCCATGGCTTCACTCAGAGTCCACAGCTCGGAGAGCAGGGATAGATCCAGTTGACGAAGGCTTGCCTGGAACAGGAGAGGAATAGAGTTAGATATACATTTATATTATAATTATAGATATACATTTAAATATAGTAATGGGGACGAGCGGTAGTGTTGTGTCCCCGCGAAATACTCCGATTGTTCACCTAACCACCGTTGATAAAAGCATTTCGTCATTTTAAAAATGTGTATTTTCTCATTTAAATAATTTGACCTATTAAAAATTACTAACAATCGATTATAATTAATTAAATAGTTAATGTCCAACGCAGATGAATTCTGCCCAAAACGCTACTGATCTTGAGACAAAAGTAAGACCTCCAATATGTACATCACCCAATTCAATAGGCATCTAAACCAGATTCAGCTTTTGCCTTTTAATTATACACCACTAAGTACAAAACGCTTAAAGTTATACAAATCACCAATTTTTATAGGCCTTTTAATGGACAAAAACGCATATAATTACACTTTGCCAACTAAACTGACAACTTTCTACCATAAAGATTCGATATAAAATACATTACCATATCTTATTCCGACATTATGTGTGAATATAGTATTAATTCATTCATTTATACGAGTTTTGTTTATGTATTTATATTATGTCAGTGTTATATTGGTTTTGTAATATCAGTGGGTGTGGTATAGGCTTATACATTTTCGGGGAAAAGCGCTATAAAATAATGTGGGTAAATATTTGGTTTAATTTTCTAATTATGAATCTGAGTCGTACAGATGTTTCTTCGATATGTACAGCACTTGCATATATTAGTAACTAGCAGCGCCCCGCGGTTTTACCCGCGTTGTGCCCGTTCCCGTGGGAATTTCGGGAATTTTTTTACATAAAAACCTTCCTCTTGAATCACTCTACCTATTACAAAAAACTCGCATCAAAATCCGTTGCGTAATTTTAAAGATTTAAGCATACAGACAGACAAACAGTGTGACAGACACGAAAAAGAGACGACTTTATTTTATACTATGTAGTGATAGAAAACCATGGAAAATGTTTAGCAAGGGTTAGCACTGTCACTGTTTGGGCCACGTATGAAATTTCAAATATAATTATCGAAGATGGCTGCTATATTGACAACTATTTCACATAGAGACAGATGAAACGATGACATGATTGCGAGAAGCAGATGGGTTTGTCAATGAAACGGTTCCATTTGACCGGATTTAGGTGTTCAAAGCCCTACTTGGATGGGTGGCCGACAGTGGCATGTCTTTCTGAGCGCTAAGAAGCTTCGTAGAGCCTCGTAAAATTATCAGTCCTGGCTGTTTCAATCGAAAGACCAAGGCGGAGGCCCTTAGGCGGCTAAAACTCCCGACACCAGGGTTGACCGCTAACCTACACAAGCTTAATTACTTTTTTGCTGCAAACGTACGCCCAATCGAAACATGAGACCAAATGCGAAACAAACGTTTATTTAACGACCTTCCGCGAACGTTCCGCTCGCTTGCGTTACCCAGGAATGTGGTACAATCACGACCCACTAGAAATGTATTATGCCTGCGCCCGCGCCGGTGTATTAGACGCGATCAAAAACAGATCTAGGCCGACAGGTTGGCGTAGAAACTACCTAGGTACTCTATCTAGGTATCTCTAGGAGATATTATCTTGTACCTGCATAGATAATGGACTCAGTATCTCCGGTTTGTTCTAACATTATTATGAAGTACTGTCGGAACATAAAATCGTTGAGCATTTTAGTACCTTGTCTCATTATACGATGTGAAAATTATCATTGACATGTTAGTAGATGTTATAAAAGTTAAAATGACAAGGTCCTGTATGCTAACGATATTCTTGGGTCAGTACAGACAATGCTCGTGACTTTACTTTCTCAAGATCGCCGTGACACTGGATACGTATTGTATAGATCATATCAGAAATGTGTTGCTCATAAAGTTTATTTATTTATTTACTTATTTAAGGACAACCAGTAAGAGCACTAAATTAAACACCTAAATGCACTCTCTATAGGTGCCACAACATGCGTAACTTATTAACTACTTAACACTACAAGTAAAAATATGACATGCTTAATAGAATACGTACGTTTTGTTAATAAACATTGATTTGATAATAACCATTGATTTTTTAAATATTTTATACTTCGCAATGACTAATATGGATAAACAATTAGAAGCAGCATCATCTATCACGATAGCAATTTATTTATTTATTTTATTATGAATGCTTCTGAATCACTTCATTACATAAAAACAAGTTCACCTAAGTACAGACAGCACCAGCGTCTTGGCGCCTTTTAGTTAAGTAATATCCTGGAAACGTCATTATTCATAATGATTAGGGTATATATAATTATAATACACAGTAAGGTTTAGATGTTATATAACAGATATCAAATGGCGCGCAATAACACCGACAACGTATAGTAGGCGTGTACTAATAATCAATGCAGATTGATTTACGAGAATAATTATAAATCGTTCGCGTATTGACAAGGCCACTTCGGAATTATTCAAACATTATTTTCCTTTTATTTTATTGACTTGCTAAGATCGATTATTGACTGGTAATAGAAACTAATTATAGCTGTTTGAAGAAATAAATTACAACAGTAAGTTATTTTGTACTATTAGTGGGAGATAGTCGATATAAAAAACATACTTAATGCTAAAGAAAGAAACTATAAAATAGATAATACGCATCCAATTGAAAAATATATAAATAAATATGAAGAAGAAATCGCATACAATAATGGAAATTCAAAAGAAAACAAAGTAAAAGTAAACGAAGTTAGTATTATCTATTGACTCATCAATACTTATAAGTACTAATCATTGTCACGAAGATGCGTTCATAAGATGTCGACGAAAGAAAATAATTAAATTGGCCGGAGAATGTTCGGGAAAAGAGGGAAAGTGGGCATCCGTTTCCACGGCCCAGTGATCACATGCAAACATAAAACGGACGAAACCTCTGCATCAAATTAATTAACAATCGATAACAATAGTAATGAGCTTGGAAACTATGAGAGAAACCTGACGGATAGCTCATTTAAATGTCAATGATGAGATGGTAATTACATTTGCATGTGCACAATGCTTTTTAGATATTAATGACAAAGTCACTGATGCTGAAAATTGTGTGGTCGTCAGTTTTGCCGACGATCCTTTTGTCTTCTAATGGAGCATTTACAAAACTTTATACAAAAATATTACGTACTGATTCACATATACCAGATACTAAGGTATACTATATTTCATATGGAAAGATTCAAGGGTTCCGGCTGCACGATGATCAGACACTGAGCCAGTATCACCTTTTATAGATTTACGACGACCTAACCAAGAAAACGATATTTACAAGGACGCATTCCACAATCAAGAAGTATATTGAGATGAAAGCAATAAATACAGGAGACATTGGAAAATTATGCAAATGACAGCGATCGTTCTAGATAACCAAGGTTTTGGGTCGTATTGATGCAACAGTACAATAGGTTCACAATCATTGCCAAGTATTACCTAGTCAAATATAGCCCTGAGAATGTACTAGTATAGGATACTAAAATCAATTGATTCTAAGTACTCCTTTATCATTTAAGTGTCCAAATGGTCTGAACGATCCAATTCATACACTTGCTATTCAGATTGAAGACTGTCCCAAATCAAATAATTTGGAAGATGATAACACATTGTGTTATGACGGTGTTCCTATTTAGAAGCAAGCATATATTTTTGGCCAAGAAGAAGATCTGGAATCTAATTTTAATGTTTACGTATCTATTGAAATGTAACGTGACAGCAAGACAGGAGTTTGGAGATAAGTAAACAGATATCTCTGTGAAGTCAAATGGATTCCATGACAAATGAACAGTGCGAAGGTCGCGTAATAGTGCCGAACGGTCGCAAGGCGAAAGTATTCAATATTACTACCACAATAACACAGCAAACGTGAAAAAATAGACACATTATTTTCATTGCGATACTAAACCCAATAATTTATTTCTTAGAACACGTAATTCGTATGTTTGTATCCGCTCTGGTTAGCTTCAGATGTTTTTCTGTATTTTTACACTTTCTGTGCATGTTTATTTCAAAAATAGATCGGTAATTGATTGCTAATGTGTTTTTGTATCAAACATGGCGGTTGTTAAATTTTATCGCAAAAGCGGATGTCAAGGAATTTTTTGGTCAAGCTGACCTAGTAAGACCTAGATTCTAGTAAGATTTTCCATTTCCTTTTCAAACTTCGTCCCTAAATTGTTATAAAAACTCGTGTAAACAAAGCAATTGCATGTCCAATGACCATCAATGTGTTTTTAATCTAATAGTCATTAAGTGTTGTAGCAATCCTTGATATTTCATAGGGGTTCGCCACTGAGGATTGTGTAATTGAATTAGATCAAACCCCGGGAAGTGGTTGAGGTGAAGGGACGTTCACCTTTTAACAAAATACACCTTTGAGGTAATGCCTGTTCGTTTATTAGTATTCGTACTATTCATTAGGAAGGGTGGATGAAGTAGTCTTTTGAAAAATTGGGTGTGTCTAATGAAATGGCAGACCTAGAATGATATCTATTTTTCATATACGATATCGGAAATATGTGAGATATCGTATCCACACTTTTTTTAAAGTATCTAAACATAATCAAATCATTTCAAACATTTAAAGTTAAAATAAAGATTTTAATAAAGACCACAGCCCAAAAAATCGTTAATTTCCCTATAATAACTAACATTACCTACTTTATTCCGCAAAACCAACCTAACCTGTCTCTAAGTATAATCCCATCAAAATTCTATTTAAGCACGTGCGCATACGTTTCGTACGGTTTCTAGGAAGGTGAAGCGATAAGGTTAACATCAACAACCATCGCAACTGGTGTAACAGCTCGTTCAAAGGAAATTCCTATTAGTGCATCACAACATCCGCCTCTATTGTTGGCGCTGAAAGTTTATATGCAACCTGTTTAGGAACTTTCTTTGAAACAAAGTGCCATTTGGTAGGACGACTTTATGAGGTAAAGTAAGTAAGTAAGTAAGTTTGAGTAGGTTAGTGGCCAACCCTGGTGTCGGAGTTTTTAGACCGCCCAAAGGCCTCCGCCATGGTCTAACAATTGAAACAACCGGGACCAACCATTTAACGTGCCCTCCGAAGCACGGTAGCGCTCAGATAGAAATGCCACTATCGGCCACCCATCTACTTTATCAGGTTGAAAACATTTGGTAGTAGCTGCTAGAATATTGTGGTTTGTAGGCAGAGTCAAACAATATTTCTTTAGAAATGTTCTGTGACAAGACTTACAAGTGACTTGTTTTATAAAATAACTTCCATTTATAACAATTTGGGACAGATTAAGTTTATTAATTTGAAACAAAGTCTCTTAACTAACTTAACTAAAGTCAAGTTTCGCAGAACATCAATAAAAAATTTTGTGGTCACATAAACATGGTGGAGTTTCGTTCTTTACGAGTTATTTTAAACTTCATCTAATGAATGAAACAAAAAGTGGTATTGAATGATAAAATGTAATAAATCTAAGAAAACAAATCCACTATATCCAATAACCTGTATCTGAAACAAGATACAGAAAGGGAAATTAAATTGTCTCACGCAGATTAATATCGAACACAACTTTGTATGCGTTATTTCCCGACGGCTATCCACAGGCAAACCACAAACGATTTAGCAATCAGATTTTCCACATCAGATTATCCAGACACACTTTAAAGTATATATTGTTTGTATTGTAGTTTTTATACACCGGCGCCATCACCCACGTGCCCCATGTACTAATTTGAATTCAATACGTCCATAAGATTTTGAGATATGTTAATATTTGTAAGGGCCGGAAGAAAGTATTATTTTATTTCCAAGTTACGTCGTGGGCGCGCCCATTCCGAAGATTTGACGCATTTTGAATGTTTATTGAGATTTGTGACTGCCGAGTGAATACAAAAGCTACCGCCAACGCAAGCTAACTGTTGTCTCTTTAATGTGGTATCAAGGGCTGTGGGTACATGCCGAAGCATGCAGTCCCATTAGGTACAGTTACTGCAAGAAGGCGTTACAAAAACGTATCGACTGGACCAGTCCACCCACGACCGTTCTAATCCAGTCCTCGTGTTTTCCACCATATTTGTACACTTGTCCAACTGTCCGTCAACTATTATGGCTATCATACCTTTGGTTCAGTTTTGATACGGTACCGTGCAACACATATGGACAGAGAGTAAAGTTTGCTTGCAATGTCCTTAATCGATAAATCCTTATACGAAACGAATAATTTCGTTCTGCTAAAGTAATAAGTTGGTTGGAACCTGCTCACCTTAATTACGCGTGTGAACACACACGAGAGAATAAAAATTGTCGGCTAGCCGGTTTGATAAACGCCAAAAAGAAGTGAAATTAGCGGTGGTCACGATCTTGCTGAGAACGCCTTTGAAGGTTTCGAACGAAAATCAATTAATAGTGTGGTTAATGTGGGCAATTTCACTAGAGTAATGTCAAGGTTGGGTCTGTTTAACTCTACCGCTACACCTTTGTCTAAAAGAGTTTAAAATATCGATGAAGTTGCCGGTAGGTCGGTGCGCGTGCCGGAGCAATTAAGGCCCAGCATGCAGGCAGCTGCACATCCTATTTTTTCCAAGTAATGTCGTATGGAACAGTGGAGCAGTGTGCGAGCGCGAACGTACTCACACGTGGCCAATTATGGCGATCAATGTGCAGGTGCACTCTTAATGCTCTGATGACATCTATTAAGACACATTAACTACATTCATTTAAATAGTACATGTTGTAGCAAAACAAACGGTAATTAATTTCCAGAATACATTTAACAGTTACTTAAAATCTTGTAAGGAAGAGATGATTAAATCACATGTTTATTCAGAAGGCGGCGCTTTGAGCTTTTTTAAGTTTAATGAGAGGAAACAATGTGCAATGGATGTTTTCTTGAGATCAAATCTTTGACAGCGTCATATTTGTTGCGTGTGTGTGATGAGCTGATGTGAAGGCGTTTTCTTCGGTTTCTTTTAAAGGGAAACCATTATCTGAGCGTGCTTAGTGCTAATTTTCGTTATCACTATGACTAATAGCTTTATCGTTTTTAATAACAATTTCTGTATCTGGTAAAAAACAGAACTCCGCCTGATATCAAATTTAATTACAAACGGTTACATTTATCAATGTGATACTTATTAAAAAAATATTTTAAAACCGGCAGGAAACATTAGTATATTTGGTACACAAATTAATCTTTATATTTTAATAAAACCAGTAACACACTTTTCATCTAAAAACTCATAAATCAAATATTATATAAAAGCATATACGTATTGCAGATCGCTGAATAAATAGACGTATTTACACTTCACATAGATCGATAACAACAAGTACACGTCAATACACAATAGACTGGCCATCGGTATGTTCCACTTGAAGCTTTGTCGAAGGCCAATGAAGCGAATGGACCGCTAATGAATGAAACATTGCCGGTGGTGCCAACATTGTAATTCATCGGAGGACCTTTGAACATTCACGTAACTGTTTAGATAGAGAAAAGTCTCGTAATGAACAGTTATAGAGAAATTGTTTAAGTATAATGGTTAAGAAATTGTAGGAGGGAATTGTTAAGTTATCTAAGCTGTATTCGAAAGAAAATACTCAATTCTCAAAGAGATACTGCAAAATTGTTCAACATAACGAAATAAGGAAAATACAGAACAAAAACTAAATTGTAATAAGCAAATAACAATGGATTGGGTAAAAATCATAAAAAATATTACAATTGCTACTTCCTCAATTTTTGAGATGGCAAAAAAACAACCAAACAAACCATTACTGAAGCTTACTAATCCATTCCTAGAAACTCAAACAAGATATGAGAAGGACAGTGCTATAAATTGTATCAGTATATCAATAATTCGAAGATCCCTACTTGTTGAATCATATCGCGTCTGTTGGTGGTTTTTGTATACAAATATGGCTGACCAAGTGATTCATACACCAGTCGTGTGGCGGATAGGATTGGCAAACCAAAAAAACTGCATTGTGATAAGTTCATCAACTTTTGGTGTGGTGTGTTTATGTTGTTGGAATTGATTTAATCGTTTGCATATGATGTCGAACATACATTATTAGGGTTCAATCTCATTAGATCCATTCATTAGATCCATTATGGATTTACTGAGATTTTATTTTCCCACTAGATCCTTCTTCTTAAACAGTGGATCTAATGAGATGTTATTTCTCATTTGATACACTATTACTTCTAGTCGCTACAAATGGATCTAAAGAGAGTATTTTTCTCATTAGATATAACTTGTTGTTTTGGATCTAGTGAGAAGTTCTAATAATTATTAAACTATCTAGTCGCTACAAATGGATCTGAAGAGAATATTTTTTCTCATTAGATATAACTTGTTGTTATGGATCTAGTGAGAAGTTCTCATTAGATATAACTTGTTGTTATGGATCTAGTGAGAAGATGCTAATGAGTATTTGTAAAAAACCAGCCAAGTGCAAGTCATTATAACCTTTTTCATATCGAGCAAAAAGTGGCAAAAAATCACGTTTATGTACGTATGGGAGCCCCAATAAAAAAATTAATTTTTAGTTTTTGTTTTTATAGCGGCAACAGAAATACATCATCTGTGAAAATTTCAACTGTGTAGCTATCACGGTTCATGAGATGCAGCCTGGTGACAGACAGACAGACAGACAGACAGACAGACAGACAGCGGAGTCTTAGTAATAGGGTCCCGTTTTTACCCTTTCGGTACGGAACCCTAAAAATGTCTTTTCTAACCTTTTCAATAATGTCACGCACACGGGTTCTGGGCATAATAAAATAGATAGATAGCATGATAAAATTTAAATGATATTTATTGCAATACATATGAATAAAAATTAAAAATAAAAATTCTTCTTTTTCTTCTTCAAGGAAGCCAATTTCAGCATGTCGACTATATAAAATGGCTTCGGGCTTGGCACAGATAAGTTCGTTAAAAATTATCGTAGTTTTTCCAGGAAGTGCCCAATACTTATCTCGCCATTTATCAACTGCATCTGGGCAGTTAAAATACGGTCGTCGTAGTCGCTGGCAATGATGCGGCGTTTAGGCCTCGTCCTTTTTTTAAATTTCTGCAAACGATGACGGTGAAATGAACTTATCTTTGCTTCTTGAAATAACAGATGCAGAACCTGCAATAGCTGACCTTCATTTTTGTTGATACTGACATTAAGGCTATGATGCCAGCCCTCGCAGCTATTATTCGTTCGGTGTCTCTCTCCATACATACACCATGTTCGATAAAACTCATTTTTCATCCAATAGGATTGAAAATAGTCACAGAACTTGGTCATTGTTTCACCAGAACCCATTTCATTTCGAATATAGGCCCAACCATCTGGTATGAAATAGTGGGGCAGTAACGCGAGTTTGCAACATAAAGATATAACCCTGGTGTTATGTTTTGTGCGTTTCAAGCCGATTGCTTTAGCTTTTCTAAATAATGCATTTGAGAAGTGGTAGTGACAACCCATTATTTTCACATTCATTTCAGACAAAGCATCTAATGTGGCTCTCTCAAAATCAATGGTTACCTTCTTAGGTTCCCAGCCTGGCACCTGTGCCTTGATTAAGTTGAACAATGTCGTGTACGCCTCCTTCGTCTGATGCGTCATGAACGCAAAAACTAAGGGTACTATATTAGTGTTTTCTGCGTTACTGCCGATATCAGCATGTATGGTATAAATCTGCCGGAAAGGTGAAGGGCATGATTTGAAAGTTCCGTCCATGAACATGTGTTCCGACTGGGTTAAACATTGTCGTCCTTCGTTTGAACTAAAGATTATAATTCTCATGCCATTGTGACTGTAATCCGCTAGCAGAAAACTCTCGTATTGAACAGGTACCTCCACTTCTTCGGGATCGGTATGGCGAATTCTATTCACACCTGCAATTTTATTCCGTTGGCGATAAATTGACGATTTTTTTTCATTGAACGTTGGGATAGGTTTATTTGCCGCCAAGTGCCAGCCTTTTTCCGTTATAGTAGCCAAGGCCTTTTTGAAAATACGAGGAGCCGGTTCTCTGCCTAAAGAAGCTTCGACACAATGGTCGTTAATGGTGGCTTCTATCAAATTTTGCGTTTCATCTGAAATGCAGCGTCCGGAATGGGGTTTCCTTTTTAATATATCCGATTTGTCCTAAAACAATAATGACACATACAAAAGTACTGTTAACTTTGAAATAACGTCGAATAACAAATTATTGTTGGAAAATCATAAGATTGTCAGAAAAACACATTTTATAAATAATAATAATAATAATAAAGCCCGCAGGGCAGCTTGTGGCGAGCTGTTGGTGAGTAGCGACACCACGGGCGATTCCCGAGTGCCCCAGAGAGTCGGTCAGGGCCCTCGTCTCCGGCGAGCCTTCCCCGGTCGGAATGGACCCCAAGGGGGCCCGCAGGACTCTCGGCTCTGGCTTGCCTTCACCGGCCGGCCAGAGGGGGGTCGTTAGAGGCACAGTCGATGTCGGCTGTGTGATCCGGGGGTGGAAGTGTTAAAGGGCATAACGCCGCGAGTAACGTAAGAGAAAGCGCAGCACACCTCTCTACACCCCCGAGTCGCCCGCGCCGATGTTGCCCCCTTGCCGTCTCTAAGTCGGCTGTTTCGGGGGGCCCATCCAGTGGGCGGCGAGCCACGGCCTGCCGCCGATAACTTGTTCACCACTTGTTATGGCAGGTGCCGACCTCTTTGCAATATCCCATTTCCAGTCCATCCAACCTTCATTTCCATAGCCCAGTCTTTTTCTTTCATTTTTACTTACAATAGTCCCTACTTCTGCAGGTGCACATTCCCGGACATGTTGTACTGATGTGGTCGGGAGTGTGTCCCTGCAGTTGTAATCCATTACATTAAACATCTCCAAAGGGCCTCTACGAGTTGGATCTGTATCCCCTTGCATGCCTCTCAAAAAGACCGGGCTTGTCCCGTGACTCCGAGGAGAAACAATTGTTAGGTTCAATAAATTATTAACAGAATTTTGTATGTTTTAAAGAAAAGAGGTTTATATGTTTATGAAAAGAGGTTCGGTTACATTGCAAACTTTTTATGTTTATAAAAAGAGGTTCGGTTACATCGAAAACTTTTGGAGAGAATAAAATAAAAGGGCGGGAATCTTGATTGAACTCTAGAAGGCCACGGACGTGTGAAAAAGGGGATTGAAAGAATTAAAGGATTGTAAGGATTCAAGTGTAAGAATTAATTAATAATAAGGTAATTATAACGATATGAAGTTTATATATCTTTATGTTAAATTCAAAGCAATGTCTGTTATGTTCATGTACTAAAATGTGTGTGTAAATATATTTATGTTTTAAAGTATAGTGGTTTTATATATTCAATTACCCATGGAATAGAATGGAAGTAGCCTCATTAGGTTACACAATATAATAATAATAATCCTTACCGCAGATAGCGTTACTGATCCTTTGCACTTTAATTTGTTTTTCTTGTAGTTATCACACCGCCAGAGACTGGTACCATTTTTGTACTTGATATGTGTATGGAACCTATATCCTTCAAATAACAAAACTGTTCCACGTCCACTTTTTATAAATTTTATTATTTCGTTCATTGTTCAACTAGGTAACTAAATATATAACAGTATTTCTTCTAAGGACAAATAAAAAGTAGGTACCGAATGACTGACATTCAATGACTAGTACCGGTTTTGTCAAGATATAAATAATTATAAGTGGCCAATTCAACCAATGTTATCTAAAGAGTATTGACGTTGTAGTCTATGAGAAAGGAGATCTAATAAGAAAACTGGATTTAGTGTTGCTAAAATCTGTCAAAATCCATAGAATAAACAACAAAAAGACGTGTGGCACTCGGGGACTGCCGCGGTGAAGCTATTGCATAGCATTTTGTATCAACTTATGCAATTATATTTGATATATTTGATATCTCTTCTCTCTCACCCCACCCGCCTCCTCTCTCTCACCCCCTCTCTCACCCCTCTCTCTCACCCCCCTCTCTCACCCCTCTCTCACCCCCTCTCTCACCCCCCTCTCTCACCCCCCTCTCTCACCCCCTCTCTCACCCCCTCTCTCACCCCCTCTCTCACCCCCTCTCTCACCCCCTCTCTCACCCCCCTCTCTCACCCCCTCTTTCACCCGTCTCTCAACCCCCTCTCTCACCCCTCTCTCACGCCCCTCTCTCACCACCCTCTCTCACCACCCTCTCTCACCCCCCTCTCTCACTCCCTCTCTCACCACCCTCTCTCACCCCCTCTCTCACCCCCCTCTCCCACCACCCTCTCTCACCACCCTCTCTCACCCCCTCTCTCACCCCCTCTCTCATCCCCTCTCTCACCCCCTCTCTCACCCCCCTCTCCCACCACCCTCTCTCACCACCCTCTCTCACCACCCTCTCACCCCCCTCTCTCACCCCCCTCTCTCACCCCTCTCTCACCCCTCTCTCACCCCCTCTCTCACCACCTTCTCTCACCCCCCTCTCTCACCCCCTCTCTCACCCCCCTCTCTCACTCCCTCTCTCACCACCCTCTCTCACCCCCTCTCTCACCCCCCTCTCCCACCACCCTCTCTCACCACCCTCTCTCACCCCCTCTCTCACCCCCTCTCTCATCCCCTCTCTCACCCCCTCTCTCACCCCCCTCTCCCACCACCCTCTCTCACCACCCTCTCTCACCACCCTCTCACCCCCCTCTCTCACCCCCCTCTCTCACCCCTCTCTCACCCCTCTCTCACCCCCTCTCTCACCACCTTCTCTCACCCCCCTCTCTCACCCCCTCTCTCACCCCCCTCTCTCACCACCCTCTCTCACCACCCTCTCTCACCCCCTCTCTCACCCCCAACGCACAATCGCACACAACGCCGTGTCGAAGACTGCCGAACTGAAACGACGTTAGACGATGCACGGCCTTCAAGCCACACCTCCTTCCCGTTGGATCGGGTAAGCGTGAGGTTTTTTCGTTACGGAATTTTTGGATTTGGTCCCCGCGCTCAAGGCCCGCGATAGAAGCTATGCAATAGCTTAATAAGTGGATCTAATGGGGCTAAATTCTTTTTAGATCCTTAATGGATCTGTATAAATGTATCCAGTGGGAAAAATAATGTCACTAAATCCATTGTTATTGATATCAATGGATCTAGTGAGAAAAAATTCTAAATAGATCCATGCTCGAGTATATCAATAGATCTAATGAGAAAAATACTCTCTTTAGATCCATTTGTAGCGACTAGAAGTAATAGTGTATCAAATGAGAAATAACATCTCATTAGATCCACTGTTTAAGAAGAAGGATCTAGTGGGAAAATAAAATCTCAGTAAATCCATAATGGATCTAATGAATGGATCTAATGAGATTGAACCATTATTAGAGATGAGTAGAGTTTGTGGCGTAATTCGACTGAACAATGTTAATACATACATAGAACGCCTTTAGTAGAAAATCAAATACCGCTAACAATATAGAAACCACTCTTACTGAAGTGCAAGCTGTTTTCGCTTAAGTGTACTAACTCCTCAGGTTTTACCATCGGGCAATTTGTAACGCTTTTACAATTTACGGCTTAATATCAATACTGATAGAACCGGAATTTGATTTGAAGTAATTTGAAACTTTGTTGGAACTGGTGTTCAATACTTAGAGATAAAAAAGCTATAAGATAGTGATAAAAATCTGCAAGGAAGGAAAGTCGAAAAAAACAACATCACAAAGTTCAGTCAACATTTTGATATGTTTCAGTATAGTACAGTTCAATTGACTGCCGTAGTTCAATCAATTTATGAGTCAATTCGCTATTTCTGTAAACAAGTCATCGATGCATCCGACACCTGCTTGATAATATTCTATTTAGGAACCTGAAGATGAAGAGCCCGGTTCTATTTGCAAGCTGTAATTAACCTCAAAACATTTAGCTGGTTAACAATCTCGCAAGACTGAGAAATAGTTTTCATCAAAAAGATATCGTTAGCGAAAGAGTAAGCATTAGGAAACAATGCTCATTATAGTGGCAAAAATTAACTAATCTCTTCATAATGATTCAAATTTATCGCTCATTCTTGTTTATAAATATATGCTGTTCATAAGTAGGTAAAATTAATAATACTGTGTGTGCTTCGTTGTGACATCTAAGTCTGGCCGGAATATCTGATATTTATTACGTCAATAAAGAAATACTATTTTGCTAAAATAGCCTAGAAAAATCATAAGAAAAGACCTAAAGCTACGAATCTACTAGTTTAATATATTTATAAATAAGTTTTGCTAAATAAAATGCGTTTCAATTCATTAAGAGAACCAGACTGACCAACGCGTAGGTTTAAAAAAATCTACACCTGCCCACGTGAAATAAAGAAGGTGTCAATGACCGAGGTGTGGGCTTTATTTACATAAACCGTGCACCGATCAATCACGAGGGATGATTTGACGAAGGGTAGATAGGAAACGACATTAGCAGTCACTTTAGGGACTAAACGTTCCCGAATACTCACGGTGATTTGAATCCTGTTAGGAAATCCATTAGGTTAAAGCACTTTTCTGAATAGCTATCTATACTATAAACGTTTTTAACGAGAGTTGACAGTTATAAAAAAACAATGAAGTACATACTACCCAGCCCATTTACTCTTTGACCAGTCCTTAAAGTTTTATTTTATTAACCCATTAGCTTTTACAAATACAACCTATTTCAATAAGAAAGTTACTACAACGTTTGAGGCTCGTTTTGATAATACATAATTATACGGGAAAGCATTAAAAACAGTGTTAAACTCCAAACACTCTGTAGAGCCAAAACGTCTACGGGTCCACGAACTAAAAAGTTAAACAATACGTGACAAACCATTGAATACCGAAAACAATACTATTGCAGACACGTTGGTGCCACTGCAGGAACAATAGGCACTTCAGCTAGAAACATATGCACCGAGACAAATCTTTATAAATAACTAGCAGCGCCCCGCGGTTTTACCCGCGTTGTGCCCGTTCCCGTGGGAATTTCGGGATAAAATGTAGCCTATAGCCTTCCTCGATAAATAGACTATCTAACAGTGAAAGAATTATTCAAATCGGTTCAGTAGTTTCTGAGATTAGCGCGTTTAAACAAACAAACAAACAAGCAAAACAAACTCTTCAGCTTTATAATATTAGTATAGATGCATAAACTTTAAAAACGACTACTAGGAAATAAGTAATTTAAATGAAAACATATAAGCGAAAGTGTTTTAATTCGTTAAGTAGTTAGATTTATTGATTATCTAACATTTAAATTAATCATAATAGCTTGACTTTATTAGTCGAAAGCAATTAAGGCATTTATCGAGTTAAAAATCATTTATTCTTGGAGGCTATTAGTCTGAATACGATATTCATAAACAGAATAAAAATACACTAAAAGGAGTAGGATTGGCCATTCACAGCAAAGTAAATGCTCTACGTTCAAGATAGAGAAGATGTCAATGTAGTAAATACAAAGAGGAGAATTAAGCGTGTCTCTGATCTCTAACGTGAGCCACATTTTGCCTGTTTAGCCTTTTTGCCTTTTTGCTTGAAGTCACGGATATGGTAATGTGCATATACTTGTACCACATCACTACCTAAACGTTAAATATAGTGGCACCTATAATGTGGCAAATATAATGCCACCAATAAAGAATTCTTTTGTTACCTGATTCATTATTCAGCTACTCATAATAAAACTTCCATATCACCTTGACAACACAAGTAATCAACGTTTTGGTCAAATACCGTGACCTTTGTTACGAGGTCGGGTAAAGAAATCAATTCCAAAGAAACATTAGATAATATATTCTATAGAATATCATGAAGGATTTAATGCACATTATATGGATTGAACTTTTGATACTTAAAACAGATAAAATCTTTCGTTCCTTGGGAAAGTCGAGTTTAAATACAGCCAAAGTGGCCAAAGGTCTTCAGCTTTAAAGACAAATTTTTGTCGAATAGGTACTTGGTACTTATCTTTGTCTTTTATTATTTCCCAAAAGTACTTCCCAACTCTCTTTCAATAAATCTGATATAGGTGAATTCCTGATTCAAAACACTCCGTTCATTCCAAAAAGTTTCTCAATGAAACAAGGAAGGCGAATCATGTTTATAAAAAAAAACAACAGCAGAACCGCGCTTGGTAATTACGTATCAATTAGCCATATCCTTTTTGCTGGCTCGCAGTTTCGGCGCAAGCTGGCCGTTTGATACGAATATAGAATGCGGTAATTATTATTAGGTATTCTGCTCGCTGGAAAAGGTCGACAATGAGTCATTTTATTCGACGAGCCGACATGATCCCGTAAACATTGGGCGGTATAGCAATAAAAGTAAAAATGACTTTACACTTGGCGGGCGTAGTAATAAAAGGAAAGAGGAATATATACTATGCCGTATTCGTTTGTTCGTTGAAGTTAAGGCTGGTTAGGAAGTTATTTTAATTTGATTTGATAAGGAAGCAAAAAACCGACGTCTAAATAAGTTAAAATAAACTTATGATTGTTTGTACATTGATTCTAAGATCAGCACTGTACTGATATACATACTCGTAGATTTCATGAGTTAATCATATAACCCACGAATATGTCCTTCGCTTTGCCTACCATAGAGTACAACGGAGGACTTGCTTAACATGAAGGGTGGAGTTTATTATGAGTTACTCCCTATGGAAATAAAGTGTAAGTAGCAGTGGTAGTAAACTATGGATGTGACTCGTCTTTCTAATGTGTTAAATGGACAAGTTTGTCTTTACTTTACTTAGAAGTACAGGATTTAATAACGAACGAACAGGCTTACTTTTGTAACCATTTTACATATTTTTTTGTAATACCTCCTCTTTTTTCCTATACCTAAAAACCACGGTACCTTTTTAATTAAAAATCTACTCACAGAAATCAGTTTCCCGAAAGGTGTAGTCCCTTTTCGTAATACAGATTAAGATAAACCAAGTGAGATCATCGCATTAGGATACTGGCAAAACCAACCCAGTCGTTCCAAAAAGGATATTGCCCCTACTACCGTACTTTTACAAAGTAATACGTGCGACCCAACACACCGAGATCCGGTTTGGCCTAATAATTTCTCGTTATTATTCCTCGCACGTACTTAGCTCAAATCAAATCTAGAACTTGTAGTAATACGAAACTTGATCTTAAACGAGTTTCTATTGTGGCTTTTCTTTAGAACAATATCGGGTGGAGTAGGTACTTCGATAAACCACTTTTTATTACTTGATTTTACAAGTACAAGTTTTATTTTTTTCAAGCTGTATTTGTAGGAAGTACTTGTGCTACTGTGTTTTTTAACGTACATATGCATGTAATAAAAATTTTTTGTTTAGTGAACTGCCTGAGTAATTATGAAAAGGTACTAAGG
The DNA here is from genome assembly GCA_963082685.1 of Cyclophora albipunctata. Lineage (NCBI taxonomy): Eukaryota > Metazoa > Arthropoda > Insecta > Lepidoptera > Geometridae > Cyclophora > Cyclophora albipunctata. The sequence goes on from OY720119.1 coordinate 2,515,847, forward strand.
TTCTACTTACCAGCAATTCACTAATAATGTGGAATATTACTAATTATACTTTACAACTTGATTTATCTGAATCTTAGATGGATCTTATCATTCACAAAATCTGACCAATTCTTGAGACTAAGAATATTTTAGAACTGTGATTCACACTTAGCAAGTGCAGTAATTTAGTACTTTAAGAGTCAAAGCCTTTCCACAATAGGTCTTTGATCCAGAACTACAAGCGTGACGAGAACATTCATAATCGTAATAATGACCAACTCTGACTCACATACGACACAATATGTACTACGTAGATACCGCAGATTACTATACAGTTACTATTACATGCAGCCACAGTATTGGACGTAGTTAGTGAGTTGCCACAGATTACGTAGCAGCTATTAAGGTAGATAGAAGTGGTTATAAGGCCTTCGGTCTCGCATCGGTGCCCTCTTGCCTTACGGAGGAACAATAGCCTTCTCACGGTACACTAGTAAATGTATTTCACTATTCCGCTAAAGGCGTCCAACTATTTCCTGTACAAAATTGTTTAGGATAACATGGTTGTTTGAAACAAAGGTATTTGTTGCCTGTTGTAGAACCATGTCGAATTGGAGTCGGCTTGTTTGAAGACAGTTAAGGTCTACAAATATCCTTTTTTTATTTTGACAAGGTGCTACATTTTTATACATATTAACAAGTAGTTAATGTTCGTTTGGTCGATATATGCTGTGAATGTTAAATTAAAACAATGCATGTTAGTTAATGTGCATGCTAACTTTAATAACCACGATAACAAATAAAAAAAGGAATTGTTCTACTTACATACAATTTACTATTAAGTAGTTAATTTAGTTCTGTTCAAAATATTGAGATTATCCTTTAAAAAATAACAATGGGAACATTGTGATTTTAAACTTTATTATTAAGAGATTAAAGACTGATATAATTAATATTATGAGACCACCCTTGGCCTAAAACTTAACACAATTGGTTCAGAACAGATCTTGAGTGGTGTTTCTGAATTTTACGACTTATTGTTGCAATTGATTTGACTTGAGTAAACTAAGACAAAAATACACACAAGATAATATAGTCAGGAGTTAAACTTTGATAAATGAAAAAGAAAAAGGTATACTTCAGCATTGACCACTACCCTATTAAAAATACATAATAAAGCTCTTTGAAAATAAAATAAGATATGGGAGCGAGGAGTCGAGGTAGACCCGAAAGAGATGGCGTGACGATCTTAACCGCTTTGACAGACATTGGCCTAATCTAGCCCAGAACAGTGACGCTTGGAAGGTGTTGACTTTACCCAGGAGTGGAAGATAATAAGTTAATTAAATATATGTTTCTTGGCCTAGTTTGGGGTGAAATATATAAAAGCTCTTTAGAAACAGCAGATTTCATATATTCAAAAAGCTCTAATATAAAATTACACATTTGGACTAAGAACAGTGTTACAGCCGCTGTAAAACAACAATATTTCCTATCTCGATGGGTAAGGCCCTACATCGACCCGGTTCGATTCACGTACAAACTTTGAGAACTCAACCATTCGATGAATGTTAAACTGAACACAATTTTATACCCAGCTCGGATAACTGACGACCGAATAAACTTTCACGTGACCTCTAGACGGTACCACAATGCAATTGTTATTTTTTTACACGTACCGAGCATGGTTTAAATATGACATGAAAATAACGGTGTTTGACCATGTTAAAGATCATAAGGTAATGTGGGAATTGTAGGATAGGATGAATAATAAGTATCTTTACTCGACATCTTTGTCTTAGAGTACACCTAATCTTCTTCATTGTACAAATTAATATCTTAAGTACGAGACCCTAGAGTGGGATAGAAAAAAACTGCTCCAGGGAGATGTTCTCAGTGTAAAAGAAAGGAAAAAGAAAAAGATCCCGATTACAACATTGACCGCAGAGTATATCATCATTGAGGAGGATTAGGCACAAGTACCGCACTTGTATTCTATTAATACTTCGCTATTATATTATTATAATGATTTATGTGACACAGTTTTTAAAACCTTGAGGAGCTCGTTACTTACAAGAAGGGCTTCGTACAGAGGCCAAGTGACTTGGCAAAGATCAAAAGAAGTAATTATTGACATTTTCTTCGTACCGAAAAAAACTGGCCGAAATAAGAATAAATTAAACTTGAAAAATGTCTTTGTGAATCTGATGAGATTTTTTGTTTGGCGGTAATCTCAGATTAGTAAGATTGAAAAAGATAAGCCTGAAACAAAAGGATCAAACGTGTCTTATTTGAAAGAAGATTATCAATATTTGTACAAAATATATAAGCTTGATTCATTATTATTAGTAAAACATGAAATGTACTTTAAATGTTACGTCAACTAACGATGCAAAACTGAAACAAAATATAAGAAGAATTTCCTCACTACATCATGAAAGCAAGCTCTGTATCAAATTTAAATTTTCTTGGTACAGTAGTTTTGGCTATGCTTTTTATACGAAAAAAAAATATACACTTCGCTTTTATTTTACATTTTTGTCTAACTTTTCGGCCCCTTTATAGGAACCGTAGTTACAGAAGATTTGAGGTGGTATGCGTCTATACAAGAAAAAGTAAAATATCGCTGCTACCGCATTTTGTTACTTAAGGCAACTTAAGTAAGCAGTAGTTAAAGCACATTACAATTTCAATTCAAAATAAATTAAGTCAATGTTTTCACTTGGCAACTATTGTAAATGTTGAAGCAAAGTTGTTCAAAAACATACAACTCATCTCGTTGCTCAATTAACCACAACTCTATGAAAAGAGAACTACATTTGAGCAACAAGTTGGGGGGAGATTGTTGCTTAGTGAAAACAAGTCTCTATGAAGAGTCGTGAGTCACGTTGAACCCAATATGAAAGACTTGAATGGGTCATTAGAAGACTCCACACAGCATTTCCTATACAAGATTGCAAGCCTACATTGATGTATTACCATCCACGTAACGAAATATCAATCTAATCCGTTAAAGGAAATTACTTGGGATGGTAAATGTAAAACCAATTTTGTGTTAACCGTTTTTTGCTCTCTTTGAAGATATTTGTCATTACCTAACGTAAGGTAGGCAACTTGACTGTTGACATGTATTTACCTAAACAAATATACTATTTCATTGAGCAACTAAAGTAGTTAGGTATAATTCACGCTGTTACCCATAATTATACCCCCCTATCTATCAATACTAATTAAAAAACCTGAAGAGAGTTTTTGTTTGTTTGTTTGTAATGCCACATTCAAGATGAAGGTTGTAGGCTATTTTGTATTCCAAAATTACCTCAGGATCATTACAACTAACATTCGATTTTCGATGTGACAAATAGTTTTGTGTTTATGATAGTGACATTCAAGAGAAGGGTTACTTTCATCCCGAAATTCCCACAGGAGCGGGTATAAAGAGGCAAAAACAACGTATAAGGGATGTACTTTAGGTTAAAGGGATGATATATTTACCTTAAAAATGTAAGAGCTTTAGGACTGGTAAGACCTACTACATACAGGACTAAAGGCTTCCCGCTTACTAAAGTTATCAGTACAGTAAGTACGATTGCTGTAAAGTTTATATTAAGAGCTCTGGGTTTGCCTAATACATTATTTATTGATTCAAAATATTTGGTGCAAGTGTACAAAAACTCAAGTCGAATTAGGAGAGACAAGTATAGTTAACGAATGAAGGTTTTTCATCGAGATACCGCGAATATTCTCCCATTGGGTATTAAGGTTATTTGGGCGCTATTTTCGTACCCAATGATTGACCTAGTATTGAGTCTTTTATATAATTGTTAGTAATTTTACTCGTGTCTTGCCCGTTCCACCTCACTGTACTGATATCTTCAGTGAGATGAGAGGCTTTTGCCCAGCAGTGGGACATTACAGGCTAATACTTACTACCACTACTTACCTGTTCAAGAGGAAATATCAGTAGCATATAAACTGTGTCTTGATATCTAATATATAAAATTCTCGTGTCACAGTTTTCGTTGCCATACTCCTCCGAAACGGCTTGACCGATTTTGATGAAATTTTTTGTGCTTATCCGGTATCTATGAGAATCGGCCAACATCTATTTTTCATCCCGAAATTCCCGCGGGAACGGGTACCGTGGTTAAACTCCTCTGAAACGGCTCGACCGATTCTCATGAAATTTTGTGTACATATCGGGTAGGCCTGAGAATCGGACAACATTTATTTTTCATCCCGAAATTCCCGCGGGAACGGGTACAACGCGGGTGAAACCGCGGGGCGCAGCTAGTAAATATATACAATTATTTATTAAAATCTTTAGTAAAATTATAAATTAACTCTACTGAAAACTATTCTTGAGGACTATACAATTGAACAATAGCCTGAACTAGGTAGTCCTGTGTTGATGTCAATGTAAAGTAAAGTAAAGTATTAGCCTGTAATGTCCCACTGCTGGGCACAGGCTTCTCATCACACTGAAGATATCAGTACAGTGAATGTCAATGTATTTAAATATTTTTTCAGATGTGCGTTCAAACAAAAGAACAAACTCTTCTACCTTAATTTTAGTTTAGATACAAATCTTACACTATTTGACATTAAAAAAATCCTGTACAAATTAAAAGAATGACACCCTTGTGTTCTAACACAAACAACACATAGCTAAAAACATTAACACGAGTAAATCGCTTGTTTTCCTGGTATTCTCTAGTTCAGTATTCTAAACGCGAGCACTAATTAGTTTTAATAATACTAGATAAGACAATGTTCGTGGAAATAGGTATGCTAGATAAATATCTAACAACCTGCTCGTTATTTTTCATTGTAGGAGTGTCCACGTGGGAGGGTAGGTATTTAAGGAAAATAAGAGGTGAAAAAACATTATTATTGAGCCATAATCTATTGAGCCATAATATATTATACATATCGATTTTTTGCCAGAAAGAGTTTTTTATAACCTACTAGCTGCGCCCCGCGGTTTCACCCGCTTTGTACCCGTTCCCGCGGGAATTTCGGGATGAAAATTGATGTTGTCAGATTCTCAGGCCTACCCGATATGTACACAAAATTTCATGAGAGTCGGTCGAGCCGTTTCAGAGGAGTTCAACCACGGTACCCGTTCCCGCGGGAATTTCGGGATGAAAAATAGACGTTGGCCGATTCTCAGACCTACTCAATATGCTCACAAAATTTCATGAGAATCGGTCGAGCCGTTTCGGAGGAGTACGCGAACGAACACTGTGACACGAGAATTTTATATATAAGATTGATTAGGTGATTACACCTAATCCTCTTCCCTGTACCTACTGAGATCTTCGGTGAGATGAGAGGCTTTAGCCCAACAGTAGGTCAGTACAGGCTAATATATTTTTAAAATACGGAGCAGCTTTCTTTTCTAAATGCAGCCTATGTATTACTTAAAAAGAACATATATGTAGTCTATTAGACAGGAAAAATGTAAATGTAACATTCGCCGTGTACTTCATACCTTTCTTAAAAGTAACGGGATTAGATTACTTCATTAATAAAACCATTAAAAAAAGTCTAGATTATCTAATCTTTAAGCTAGTGTAAAATGTATTCCAAACAAAAGATTTCAATAAAACGAACAATAGTTTTTGAAGAAACGAAAGCGTGTCGAAAACTGTGCATAATTGGACAAAGTGATTTGTTTTACACTGAAAAATTGTTACGACATAGGCAAGGTCTAACTGAAGACAACTTTTCAAATAGAAAACTTGTAATTAACCTACAAAACAGATGGGCCCAAGTAATTTGAGAAGCAGTAGTTTAGGCTGTTATTAAGAGTTTTCTCAACCAGACCATAAAACAACAACTTTACTAACGTTCAAAATTGTTGTTTTTATCAACTATCTATACTAATACTAGCAGCGCCCCGCGGCTTTGCCCGCGTTGATCCCGTTCCCGTGGGAATTTTTGAAAATCCTTTCTTAGTGTCCACTTACGTCACTTGAAGAACCTTCCTGCAAAATTCATGTTTCTAGGTGTAGCGGTTGAAGCTGTGCGTTGATTATTATCAGTCAGTCAGTCAGCCAGGACTTTGAATTTGAAGAGTTTGTTCGAACGCACTAATCTCAGAAACTATCGATCCTATTTGAATAATTATTTTTGTTATAGATAGCCACATTCAACGAGAAGATTATAGGCTATTTTTCATCCCTACTACTACCCCGGGAACGGGAACAAAGGGGGTTAAACCGCGAGGCGGTGCTAGTCATAAATAAAAATGTTGATCATCATTCGTGTTTTATGCATCTATTTATACAATTTCTGCCGTTATCAAAATTTATTTATTTATTTATTTATTTATTTATTTATTTTTTTGGAGTATCAACAGCAAGATACATAATAAACCTAAGTTTCACTATTGAAATACAGCAGCCAGTTATAGATACCCACGCATAGCTTAATAAAACTAGCAACTTGAGCAGTGTATTGAAGCTGATACATATTTATACTACTTAGCGATATAATAACAAGAAATATATAACTAGGTACATTTATACAATATATCGTCTACAAAATAATAACAATAATAGGCTTCAATGAACAGGAGACACCTATTGTTCGAAAAACTCTAAACCTAATAACCTTTTAGCTGTAGATATTTTCGTATTAAATATATCTAGATCTAAACGTTTACAAAATTTATTAACACTATTACTCGCTCTAATAATAAAAGAATTTTGACGGTAGTTGGTACTGGCATGCATTGAATGTAACGGGCTATAATGTCTTGCAGACTTATATGGGACGCTAAATAATAATTTAGAAAGAAGGGTAGGGCAGTCAATTTTGTTATTGATTTGTGCTAGAACAAGAGATATATCCGCGATGTTTCTACGCTGGGACAATGGCAAGAAGTGGAATTTTCTACACAATTTTAAATAGTTTTGAGATGAATATGATATTTTTAATTTAAAACATAGAAATTTAATAAATTTCATTTGGATCCCTTCAATCCTACCCACGTACTTGTCATAAGATGGATTCCAAACCTGCGACGCGTACTCCAAAATACTTCTTACATAAGCACAATATAATATCTTAAACGTCTTGGCACGTTTGAACTCCTGCGAACTTCTCATCAGGAAACCTAGTGACTTGTAAGCCCTACTTACAATAGAATCTATGTGACTATCAAACAGTAGTTTACTGTCGTGAATAACTCCCAGATCCCGCACATAGTTACACTCTTTGATAGTATGATTATTTATATGATAACTTGATGGAATTACATGCTTTTTGCGCGTAAATGTGATTTTACAACATTTAGCTGGATTTAGATCAAGTTTGTTCTTGAGACAATAAGATGACAAACGATCTAAATCTGATTGGAGCTCCGCGACATCCGAGAGTGACTTGATAGGATGGAATATTTTCATATCATCAGCGAAGCAAAGAAGTTGACTATAGAAGAAACACTGTGATATGTCATTAACGGTGATTAAAAACAGTAAACTTCCAAGAACTGAGCCCTGAGGGATGCCGCTAGGAATCCAAACCCAGCTAGATACATAATTACTCACTACCACGGCTTGAGAACGTTTCGAGATATAAGACGCAAACCACCGAAGAAGATCACCCCGGATACCAAGTTTATAGAGCTTATAAAGTAAGATTTTGTGATCTATTCTGTCGAAACATTTAGAGTAGTCCGTGTACATCACATCAACCTGCAGCTTAGAATCCATCGCTTCCGACAAGAAATCATTGAAAAGGATCAAGTTTGTCACTGTAGACCGCCCCCTTACAAAACCATGCTGGGTCGGTTCAAAACAAGCTTTAAAAGTTGCATACACTTGTTTATAAACAATTTTTTCAAAGATCTTCGATATAAGACATAATTTCGATATTGGTCGGTAATTAGATATGTCAGCTTTTGATCCTTTTTTAAAAACTGGTGTAACATACGCCTTTTTCCACAATAGAGGGACTTCATTAGTGCTAATAGACTTCTTAAATAGTTGAAAAATAGGAACGCAAATGGTTTGTGAACAGTTAATAAGAAAAATTGGGCTTATATCGTCAGGTCCAGCGGATTTAGAAGGGTCAAGCTGGGACAACATGAGTTCTACATCATTTAAAACTATTTCAATTGTAGAAAGATCAAAAATAGACTCTTCATTCAAAGATTCTAGATACAATAAATAATCGTCATTGACAGAAGAATTAGAAGTATTACCAGAAAAAGTGGAGTAAAAGTAGTTAGAGAAGGCATTACTGACAGAATCACCGCCGGTATACTCCTGTCCATCTAAACACATCGTGTTTGGCAAGGCATTGGATTTGTTACGCGACTTAAAATAGGACCAAAACGATTTGGGATCTCTTTCTATTGACGCTTCGGTTGTAGAGAGGTACCGCTCATAACATTGTTTCTCGACATTCTTGGCTCTCTCACGAAGCCGCTGAAAACTCTGCAAATCAGATTTGTTTCCATATATCTTGTATTTACGAAAATGTTTCATCTTCTCATTTAAAATATTACGCAGAGCGGAAGAATACCAAATAGGAAAATAATTGTCATATACTTTTTTCGATGGTACATACAGATGAATCATATTCGCTACAAAATCGTAGAAATACTGTATTGCTTCACATAGAGGCCGAGATGAAACTTCATGCGCCCAGTCTACATTTGATATTTCTCGATTTATAGAAACGTAATCACCCTTACTATAAAGAAACTTTTGACTCGCCTGTGCCTTCATTGGAACGCTCAGAACAAAGTTAATATTAATTACGAGTGCTTTATGGTACGGGTCAATCGGCACAAGCGGAGACGAACATTCAGAGACAGTTACAACATCGTTAGACAACACTAAGTCTAGGAGTCTACCATATACATTACGAACTCCGTTGTATTGGTACAGGTTGAGAGACAGTAACTCATCGACCAAAAACTGTTCGTCGGCATTGCTAATATTAGTTGGGGAATAAAAGGCTTCAGTAGTGCTAACCCAAACGATATTGCCCAAATTAAAATCACCCAATATGATGAACTTATCGCGAGGGTAGTGTAAAGTTGCATCACACAAACGGTCCATAAAATTATGCAATTGCTGTGAAAACGAATTACCTAATCCCTGTTTACAAAGGTATAATATACAAAAATGTACATTCACAACTTCATTACGCTGTTTTAAAGACAACTTTATCCATAAATCCTCCGCAGTAGAATTATACAAATCAAAGGCAGTAACATTCAGATCCCTCCTAGTTGCTATCAGCACGCCTCCCCCGCGCGTCTGTCCAGTCGCATCATAGTCGCGATCTCTGCGCCATACAACGTATCTACTATCAAAAAGCTCTGAATTATTAATTCCGTCAATTAACCATGTTTCTGATAACATTATGATGTCGTATGAGCTTAAACAAATATTGCGGTAAAAAGTAGTAGTCTTAGACCTCAAGCCCCGAACATTCTGGTAATATATAGTTAGATTATGTAATGAGTTGTTGAATTTTAATATTACTCAAAGAAATAATAAATAACAACTTAATACCAGTACCAAATACCCTCAATAAACTATTTATTTGTAAAAGTGTTAAAAATGTATTAAAAATACAAATTGGAACAAAAGTTATGTTGGAGTAAGAAATAGAAACTAACGTTAAGTAAATAAAGCTTAAAATAGTTTGTACGAAGCATCTACAGCATTGTGTGAAACAAAAGCGCCTTATCGCTCGCGGACAAAAGAATATGCGTTGGACTTTGGCACATGCATTGGCGGATAACATTTTTTTGTTAAGTCCATCTTGCATTACAAAATGTATAAACAAACTGATTTGTAAAGAAACATAGAAATAAATTAGATTATTTTGTTTAAATCCTTTCTGTTGTTAATAATTATAATATGAGATGTATCATTCTTACGGATGTGTATCTTCCCATGCTTAACCCATATGTAGCTGTAATTATGGTCCTTGGAAGTTTTCTTTGCTTCATTCAGAAGCATTTTCATATCCGCACTCAGATGATCATTGACATAAATCCTATCAGACAATCCAGAGAACCCTAGGTTCATTGCCGTTATGGTTTTATTAGCCCTAGATGCAGCTAGAAAATCCTCCTTGACATACCGATTTGTAAAACATACTATTATGGATTTCTGTTTATTTTTGGACGGAGCTCTAAATATATAATTAATCTGAGCTTTCGGTATAGTATAATCAACTGCCTTTCCAATAGAATCTAGTACATCAAAAAGGTTTTCGCCATTCTTCACGGGGACACCCTTGACTTCAACATTATTTAACCGCATCCGACTGTCAATATTAGATTGCTGATCCTTGAGCCTCGAAAATTCGGCTTGTAGAGAATTCACGGTGCTGTTAAGGCCCTCCAAGCTGGATATCCTGTCCTCCAAGGCATTTACTCTACAGGAAAAGTCTTCGAGTTTACCACCCAAAAACTCACAGCTTGCTTTGATCTCACTTAACTCGATCTTTATGTCCTTAACGCTGGTGAGCAACGTTGGCAAACCCTCTAATTGGTTCTTCACACTTCGTAACTCGCTCATTATTGCATCCAAAGATGCAGTCTCCCGGTGTGTCGAGGTCGAAGGCGATGATAGTCCCTTTGCCTTACGGCAGCTGGTACATTTCCAGGAAGCTCGCTTATCCGCGCCATACCTCCTCCAGCTTGTTTCGGATATTTGAGCACACCCGAAATCAAATTGGTTCCGGCAAGCTCCACATTGGACTCCATCATTGAATGTCTCACCGCAAATAAAACACTTCATGTTGAAAAAATGTTTGTTACCACTGACTTTTTTAGAGTAAAAACGAATACGTGTTAACTTGGGCACTGTTCAACGCAAACTGAAAATAACAAATATAACTCTGAATATTTATGAAGTAACGTAAGATGATATTGCACAGAAACGTATTAATTTCAACACTATGTTTTGAGGTCAGTCAGGTAATGTTTGAAGGTCATAGAAATTGCATGTAACATTATACATATGATTTTGTAAATTCATGTAATAGTGTCATAAATCAAGCTTAAACGTGTTAAAATGTTTGAAGGAGATAGCGATAAAATCTATTTTAGTGTGTCGTATATCTGTCTCTTTCATTAAATAAATAATTAGCAGCGACATTTCTCATGATGAAAGTTATAAGATTTTTCAGGAATTCTCAAGAGTTCAGCTTTGAGTGATAAATTATAATTATATGCATGAATTCAAAGAATCTTTGCTCCGGTTCCGTTTTATGCGCAGTCATGTTTGCGGACGTTTTTATAATGAAGAATCATGAAGAAATGTTTATAAATAAAGTTATTAAGTAGGTACAGTCGGACTAAGAAATGTAGAACACTTCAGTATTTTGTCAGTTATAAAATTTGAAGATTCTCATTGACATGTTAGTAGGTATTACAGAAGTTTGCACTTGATGAGATTCTAAGTATGCTCAACGTTTTTATAGGTTGACTTCACAGATGCACAATGCATTTCAGAAAAGATGTATTAAAGTATCCAAGTAAATATCATTGTACACTGCAATTATATACTGCAACATTCCCACAATCAACACAATCCCCCTGAAATCTTTCTCATCTCCAACATTTAGATATACAATACATGAGTTTATTGTGTACAATACATGAGACACAATAAATCATACCTTACAATAACTCACGATACCAGAAAAATGCTTTATTTATCAATATAATACTATAAAGAGGTACAATTTATAAGTTTGTTTGTTTGTATGTTCGAGCTAATCTCGGGAATTATCAGTCCGATTTGAATAATTCTTTTAATGGATAGCCACATTTAAAGGGAAAAACCGCGGGGCGATGCTAGTTTATCAATATTGCACCACAAGAAACTCCAAGCTCTTAATTAAGTTAGTGCTACAAAAGGGACATTACGTAAGAAGTAGACGGAGAAAATGGAGCGTCATTATCAAACGCTATTGACTGCAGTGATTTGCACATTATGGTTGAGCAACTATCTATTAGATGTGACTTGTGAGGTCGAGATGTTGATTTACAGCCTGGCAAACAGGAAGAAACAATTAATGAGGACACCATATATATCATTTTAGAAAATTGGGACAGAAATGACGATGTTCTGTTTGTATTTAAATAGATGAACAAAGATTTGAAGACACACAATGATAATAAAAATTATACATTGGGGAACAGAAATTTGGCAAAATGCAGTGGTAGAATTTCAACAAATATGTACTTTACAGAACTCCGAAAGAATCATTCAAGTGAAAACATCATACGCATCAAGTAAAACAACATTGGCACAAAATATGATCCGTGAAGGAATGTACAGCATCCATTCGATTAAATTCAACGCCTCGACATAAACGATTCTATTCGATATAAATTTGACATAAACACGCCTGTTCCGATTCCAAATGTAGGTGAAATTGTTTCAAACATGTGAAAGTAATACTTGTGCGATGGACGTCGCAAGTCCGCGGGCTTTGACGATGCGTGACCGTTGCACGCCATCGATCATGCGCCGGCGCACCTTTGGGCGCAATCGGTGATAGAATCAGTCTGACGTATTATTAACGCTGTTAGAAAAAGTACAGTAATCTTTATATTAATGACTGATCATTTAAAAGCGATTAATGCGAGAGGAGTGATTGTAGGCTGTATCGGATACCAAGTAGGGCGTAAAATTTGAGAATGTCAGTTACCATGTGATTGGAGTACATAATATACAATCTAGGTTCGTCTTTCCGCCGACTGTATAGTCAGATCTTATGAATATTTACTTACGTTTACAGTTATGGTTGGATGTTTCTACTTTGTTAACAAATTGTCCCACTGATGGGATAGAATCCACCGTTATAAAAATTAAAAGACAACTTCGTTCCCCTGACTGATTCTGGCGGAACATATTTCAGCATTTTAATTTTCTTATTGATATTAGTACTGATATGGGAAGCGGACCACCCGAACGATCAAACATGGTGTCAAAAACTTTCTCGATTTCACTCCAAGCAATGGTAGTAAATCATAACAATACAAATTAACGTTTGCTATAAACGAAAGTGACTATCAACAGCCCAATGCAAGCCATTCAGAGTATTAAGTCATCACCATTCCATCTAACCTACCATACCCAATCGTTTTTAATTAAACCATCATCGAAATAGCCTACAAAAATTCAAATTAATATACAATTAAAATAATTTTATTGTGTTTACGCAACAATTGTGTAACGATAACCAAAAAATTGAGCAGTATTTTGTATCCTGGTCGTCCCTTATATGTATATGGACGATAAGAAAACGGTTGTGTATGCAAATTGAATTTTTTGCTACTTAACATAATATGGTTGAAAATAAGCTTGCTTTAATATTTATGATTAGGCTGGTAGTTTTTGCGTGAGACGGAAGAGAATAATAATTTAGTCATCCTAAGATTCTTAATTTAATTTACCGAGGTCAATGCACTGCAGTATGCTTTTAAAGGACATTACGTCTTAATGTTTGGAAGAGAAAGATATAACTGATTGAACATTTTGACCAACAACATGCTTTGCCAAAAAAGTTAACATTAAAAAGAAATATATAAATTTAATTTTTGATTGTATTTTTTTCCATTTTTGTAATTAATAATGATTTAATCCCAATTATTCGCAAACAACAGAATCCACACGAAATAAATCCATGCGAGCAACTAAGCACTTACATACTTTATTATTCTTTAGGCGTCTTCGCTAACAATACACACAGCTTTTGTAAGTTCACTTATGCTTGTTAGGAGAACGTTAATTATGTAACTGTATTAACTATCTACGTAAATGTCTGGTCTAGTACAGATAGAGAAGTTAACACCTATATTTTTATCTGATTAACGTCTTGGCTGTTAGGTGAAATGCATACTGATGTAATCTTCAAAAACAACGAGCCATATTTATTTAGATAGATGAGCTAATTGTTCATAGTAGTTCTGTATTTAAAGAAACATGCTTGTCAGTTACACGACATTTAAAATGATTTTAAGCAAAAAATCACGATGGCCAACATTCTTTTGCGATTAACCGTGAAAAATCATATACATTTGTGCACACATTTTTTGCTTTCCTATGTCGTTCTACTACGATAGGGTACTGCGATAGGATCTTACGCATAATCCTCTACCGTGAAGTCTCTTAGGGAAAGGTCTTTACCTGCGTTAGTACCTCGCAAGCCATTACTTATATAGTTTATAGCGTCTTCCTCATTTCCGTCCACTTTGCCTACTAAACTCGTTCCCAATATGAATTTCCACTCTAAAAACAAATGCCAGTTAAATTTTAACTAGCACTTGATGTAACTGAAACTTCACACGATATCATCAAGCCATAGTATTGTTAGTAGTAAAGTTTACGCAACATACGCTAATAACACTTCATAATAACTATTATTCACTGAAACTAGTTAATGCTGTTAATGTGATTAATTTATGATATCAAGTGCGGGCCATTAAGTCTGTGCGTGGATGAGGGAGCCACTTTTGCAGATTTAAGTATATCAAGCTGAAACTATATTACAATTTTATTCTGCTTTCTTTTAGTTCCAGTTATGGCCGCGCTCCAACTTTATATGCAACACTCTGCAATAGATTTATGGTTTTATTACATTATTGTTATTAGTATTGGTGGTAATACTATGCAATATGATAACTATCTGCATGAAATATGATAACACTGATAATTTTGTAATAAAAACACAATCTTTTATAAGAGGAATAATTGGAATTCTTAATGATGTCGATGACTTATTTAAAGTAGTTAATACACTAAAATGTAACAATTTAAACGCTGAACCAATTAATGTTCTAGTAATTGACGTAACATGTAAACTAACACTAAACAATGCGGTTATGTCAATGGAAGGGGTCGACGGCCGCAGTTCAAATCTACTGTGACCGTTGACATTATTTTTATGGATGCACTCTCTATAATGCAATGTGGCTATTAGCCAATTTGGTCCAATAAGTAACAGTAAGTGTACTGTGCACTCGAGATTGTGAAACGATGAAAGTTATAACCTATTGTTAGTTTAAGTCGACGATAGCGAAATTGTTCTCGTATGAGTTTCTATTCTTTGGAAACAAACTTTTGGTTAAATAGCAGCACAACGATGTGGCGTAATAAATGTAAGTAAACTAGAGCAGTGGTGACCTAATGGTGACATTTTTGATGAAGATATCGTCTGCAATCTCGCAAGTCAACATCAGTCAAATAGAGGCAACATCAAACAATTTGTAGGCAAGATAGAAATGCAAACAATTCTTAATAATATTAACCGTCATCAGAGTAAAAGTTAAAAAGCAAGGATTTCCAAGAAACTCTAATCTCAACACACAAAACCTAATACAGATTTAAACAAACAAAAATTTGTTAAAACGATCTCGGGAGCGAATGAGCCGTGTCTTCCTACATTGGACATTAGTTTAAACAACTCAGATTTAGTTAATGCGTCGGATAACATTGAGTTATTTATAGTGGAAGTGGTAAAAGATCCGTATAAACGTCATCGAAACTACTACATCTCCAGAATGTAACTTATATGACATCATAAAGCAGTGGATGGTGTGATAAACGACACTCTTTTGGACTTTGGCTTTTCCGTTTGTTTTTATAATATGCTCCGTGGTCCATTTTAGGTTAAAGGAATTTAAACAAATGTATTTATGGATTTTCGTCTGTATCTTTTTAACATTACGATACGATATGAATCTAAGTCATCGGATATGGTCAAGATATTTACAATATATATAGGAAACTAATGTTCAACATTTCCTCGCTGTACAATCTTCAGTGATCAAGAAACTTAGCCCTGCAGTGGAAACTTATACATAAAATAAATGTTACTTGCTTAGTTATTCCACTCCAAAGACGACTATTTACAAGGTTATATAACACAAAGAAACGTCACATAAAATCTGCGTAGAAAGAAACCACTATATTTATGTTATTATGCAAATGAGGCCCTAGTAGTTGAAACCATTGAAAGGCTGTATCTAGATGACGTAAGTCTGTGCGACCACCCGATGGAATATTTGACGCTATTTATAGTCTACTAGCAGCGCCCCGCGGTTTTACCCGCGTTGTGCCCGTTCCCGTGGGAATTTCGGGATTTTTTTTACATAAAAACCTTCCTCTTGAAACACTCTACCTACACCGCATCAAAATCCGTTGCGTAATTTTAAAGATTTAAGCATACAGACAGACAAACAGTGTGACAGACACGAAAAAGAGACGACTTTATTTTATACTATGTAGTGATGAAGCGCCAATTTCCAATTTATACAATGCATCAATTTTATGGTCAGTTAGGAAATGTGTTGATATAGATCTGGTTACATCAGACGCGAGACAATATCGATTTCTTTTGTTAACAATGAAGAGAAATTCGTTTAGTTGCTAGCTAATTACTAAGACAGATATTCTTTCGTTTGGGTGGTACGTTCATAAGAGCTTCTTTGAGGATAAAGCCGTCTAAGAATAATTGACTTTTACTGACAGACTTTAAATACATATTAATAACGAAAGCTACAAGTAGGTATATTGGAAACATTATTAATTTTTTTTAAAGCTATTTTACGTCTATCCAATTTATAGTTTAATGTACAACTGAAGGGCATACAACGTTCAGATTTCCCATAGGAATAACATCAGAGTTAAACTAATCAAACAAAATGTTTTGATTATGTAACTTAGAAACAATTCAACGCAATATTACGTTGGACAAATTAAATAATAAAAGGTACTCTCAAAATCAGGCAATATTTAAGTATGTTTTGATATTATCATTGTTTTTTTTGGAACAATATATTTTAGCCATGGCTTGGTAGTACTTGTGGCGTAGTTAGACTAAGCGAAAGTTTCAGTTCAGTTTATGGAAAAATAATAAGTACATTGCTTGTATAACATCCCTACTAATATTATAAATGCGATAGTAACTCTGTCTGTCTGTTTATCTGTTACGCTTTCACGCCAAAACTACTGAACCGATTTGAATGAAATTTGGTACACAGTTAGTCCAGAGTCTGAGAAAGGACATAGGCTATTTTTATCGCGAAATTCCTGCGGGAACGGGTACAACGCGTGTGAAACCGCGGGGCACTGCTAGTATATAAAAGTTAGTTATAGTTACATCAATAGTCTATACAATAATGTCCAGTAAGCAAGGAAATGCAATCACAATAGTTTATTACATAACCGGACTCGCTATTAAACCTATTACAGAGTTTAATTACATCGACAGACGGATTTGTCTGTCCATGTCGTCCGTTATTGGATTTATTAAGTTTTAAACTAATCCGGTTACAGTGACGTAAGAGCCCCGGGTGTCGCTCCGGCTAAATATAACAGCACGTGCTTCGACTCCAGCGTGTGACATGCTCTACTTGTATTCTCTGCCCCATTAACATTTACTACTACGTGTCATTAATTGGAGATTAATTACTGTAACCGATCGTTTGATCGGTCCAGACAGTTTATTGAAGGTTTTCCATAAATTTTGATATGTTTATTAGTTTACTGTTGATATGAAAGAGGTTTTTTGGCAAGTATACATGTTTACTGAGAAAATGCAAATATTGGTGAATAGGAGGCGTTAATGGTTTATTATAAGCCGTAACTTTTAAGCGGTTATCACTTGACACATCTCAATATTGAAATATATGATAATTTTTTATCTAGGGATATAAGATTAATTCATCTATACTAATATTATAAAGCTGAAGAGTTTGTTTTGTTTGTTTGTTTAAACGCGCTAATCTCAGAAACTACTGAACCGATTTGAATAATTCTTTCACTGTTAGATAGTCTATTTATCGAGGAAGGCTATAGGCTACATTTTATACCGGATTTCCTACGGGAACGGGCACAACGCGGGTAAAACCGCGGGGCGCTGCTAGTTATTTATATAGACGACTTACTAAAGTATTCTACATACGAAACCTATGTTTTGTTCTAAACTGATACTCACCTTTGAAAGACCAGTTAACCAATACAAATAACAACAGTTAAATATCGGGTTACTGGTCATATGCCAACGCGGATGTATGTAATTGTGTGCCATGACATTAGATGCGGGCAATGATCAGAGAATAGCTTGACCGATGGCTTCTAACAGAGCCCAATTGATTTGGACCAGAAGCCGTATCAGTCCGGTATGTTTAAGAGTGGATATATTGTCTAAGTAATGGGCAAAGATTTTGTCCATGACAATGGAGTTGAAAGGGTTTTAAGGTCTGATATTATGAATAAGAAATTATGCAAAACGTAAGACGAGGCAATGACAATAACACTTGTATTTAGGAGAAGTCTACACCACTAGATAGTATACTGTATACTGAAAAAATTAAAGTAAAGGAAAATCAAGACTCATTCGATAAAGAAAAGCTATAGGATTTTCTAAATACATAAACAAGTAAAAATTCCGATTCCTAGAGGAATTTAACTTATCGTCCCTTAAAAAGTAAATATGTTTGTGAACATCAAATTGAACCATGTAGTGCGAGTATTACTTCTATTTTACAATTTTGTTTACATAATATATTTCAGAAGATAGTTCTTTGAACTGCCGACGTCACTCACTGGTGTCAAATTGTATTAGCGAGGGTGTTCGGCGGTCTATATTTAATCACCATTAAAGGTTAAACCAAACTGGTTGGAACCAGTTAATTATAGTTTTAACTAGCCATGCTCCGTGGTTTTACACGAATTTTATGTTCCTTCAATCCAGAATCTACATCGGTAAGATTTCTTTTACCGGAAAAACAGTTCTAATTCGGCTTAGTTTAAGTAGGTGCGTCTGGTAGGTAGGTCTTTGGTGCAAATAATTTTTACGGGCATCCGACACGATCTAACCATCCATTGACACAACCAGGAGAGACAATTTAACGTGATACGATTTTCAGTTGATCTTTTAGAATATACAACAGCCGTTCTAGGTTTACTAAAAATCAAAACATATGATGATTACCTTATTCAGATACTCAATAGAATGAACTGAAAAAAGTAAACATGAATGAATGAATGAATGAATGAATGACGCAACTCATGACGAATTAGTCGAAAAAGAAAGTACTCGAACGAGTCCTAATCAAAGTAATACTCCTTTCTCCGAAACTTGTTTTAAGTCACATAAGATGAGATTCAGATAAAAATGTGATGTATATGTTAATTCAAGCACTTGCTACACTATACTTAAGTACCTACAAGGCAATTGCGTGGGAAGACGTAAAAAAGGTAGAAAGTAGTCAGTTTGGAAGACTCTCATAATATAACCAAATTGAGCATGAACTACGAATACTATATAATCTAGGGTAGAGTTTCGAAATATGACAAAGATAGAAATATGGGGGTAATAAAATTTCTTTGGGCAGTGAAATCGAAGTTAGTAAGTCGATTAACATAATTTTTTGAAAACGAAATTATATAAACTTAGTCCTTCTTTGGGTGTATATTAGTTTTCACAAATATTGAATTGATATATTAGGAGGATTTTGGAATGAGAATATCATGAATATGAATTAGATTTTCTCAAACTAAAATTTTGTAAATTCTAAAATATATTATGCTATGACTAACTTTTTCAAGTGCGTATGGTTCATGATGAATTAGCTTTTCTCAAACTCAAATTTTGTAAATTCCAAAATATGTTATGTTATGACTTTATGTCGAGGGGTATGGAGGTGATGCACTGGATAAGCTTATTTTTGTGTAACCAAACCGACCACGAGAAGAAGAAAGAGAATGCAGAATAGACTGACTTCTTCATACATTACAGAATAAGAGTCGCCGCTGATATTATTAAAAACTACTCATCGGCATGCAGATTCTTTCGATAGGAAGAATAATTCACGAGGAAGGTTTAAAGCAATTTTTCCGTTAGAAACAGGTATAGGTAACACGAATAACATCGTGAGGCACTCTAGTATCAATATAAAACTCGTAACATACCTAAACATTAAACTATTCGCTTTGCGACGGCCCGTTAAACCCAACCCAAATATCTTAATCATAAAATAAACTGTACAAGGTAAAGAATCCCACCGATTCCACCTACGTAGAAAAAGAGATAGCCAAGCTAATGTTAAATGTAGCCAAAGCTACTCTATGTATATTGCGTCACACGTCCAACCAAAACATCTGACATCTCGGGTGTAAGACCAGGTTTAATAAATATGCAATTATGCAGATGACTGGTAGACTTAACACATATTTTAAAGACGTAAGTAGAGGCGGCTAAGTGGCACAAGCTACTAATGTTGGATGTCGTAGATTCTAAGTTAACAGCTACGAAGTTACGAAAATTGTTTTTTTTCTTTTCGAAACACTCAAAATGTACAGTAAATAAAGTTGTGGCTAAGTTGAAGTTACTAACACGTTTTTTTGTGACACTCAAAGTGGCAACGCCAAATCTCAATATTTACAACTGATGAGACACGTCTAATATCGATAACATAACAAAAACTCGATTGATAAAATTAGTATAAATGAGTCACATAATAATAAGATAATATTTACATCAAAACAATTTATATTTGGACAAAATGGCGTTTCACATAACAAGTAGCTTTACAATACCACAGACAATACTGTTTGGAACCATATCTCATTAAGCTAAACTGGTTTGTCAAGCTGTCATAATAATTATTGAGAAATCTTTACTACGACAAAGGTGTAAAACGTACACTGGACCGTGCGAATACGAGTAGGACGTTAATTACAAGGTCTGCAAGGTTGTGAGAACTTATCAACAATACTTATTGGAATTTATGGGTGTTTAACATTGATTAAATAGACAATACTGAAACTGGACAGGTTAGTTGAATGCTAATTGCTGGATGGTGTGGAATACTTTTGACCAGCAGTGGGGTAAAATACTTTTGTTGGAATAAAATGGTGAAGTTAACAGCTATGCTAGGCACTAGGGATTTATAAACAATAACTTATAAGTACACGCTTTCTGAGTTATCATAAAACTTCATAACACGTGAGCAATAGAACCTCTGCATATCAATAAAAGTAAAACAAATACCGATACTATTCTAAATGAAGAACACCGCTCCTAAAACCATTTTATTACAGTCACGGCGAAAAGAAACCTGAGTGACATATCCATCAACAAACTATTTATGTCCACATCTGGAAAGCTACAGCACATTTTAAAGGTGTCAATTCTGAGTGCGACTGTACTAAATTTCGTGTATCTGGGATGAAAATCTAGTTTATACATCGACTGGGGATCCGATAAAATCTAGGTCACGAATCTGGCGATCTGGTATTGACAACATTTAATGTGGATTAGACAAATGTGGTCTGAAAAAGATTTTGATATGGTTTGACTTGCTGCTAGGAAAATTTAAAACAGAGACCTTGCTCATATGGGAAAGGCAGGAAGAAAAGTATAGAAAGTACTACCCAACTTCTTGTGGGCCAAATGCCAACCCTGATAACAGAGGTTTAAGACGCCCTTAAGGTGTCCGATTGAAATAACCGACACGACAATTTAAGACCCAATCGTAATAATGATACAAAGCTAGATCATACTTATATATCAACGTCAATTCCAGATAAAAAACGAATGTAAAAGTAAAAGACGTCCAAAGGAATTACAATAAGCGAATGTTTCGCACCGAAGAATGCAATGTCGCGTCAATTACACATGCCATTCCGAACTACGCACGTTTCTATTACACGACTTTTTGCATCATTGTCAATTCGTCATCGTCATACTTATGGCAAACGAATAAAACCACTAATCCTGAAGAGTTAAAGCACATTATTGCTTCAAATCTTTGGAGACGGTTGCTCATCAGACGGATAATAATTGTCATTATCTCGCGCCACGGCAATACGCAAGGTGCATTGCGTGGAGTACATCCAACACTGACACACATACAAACTAAATTCCTGATAAATAAGCACTCATTAGTATTAGGTAAGTTCGAGCAGGTTAATGGCTAACTCTGTTGTCGAAGTTTTAAGACCACTTGGGGGCTTTCGAGACATGGTCTAATTGAAGCAACTGGGACCAAAATTGATCATATCCTCCCAATCACGGCAATGATTTTATAAAAATGCAACTAACAGCAACACATCCAAATAGTACATGAGCTGAACGTAGCTAAACAAACGCGATGAGTTAATAACGCTTAGTCAAACCACGCCACGAGCGCTACTCATTAGTAGATACAGATAAAGAAAAACGTGTCCTACAAATAAGGAGATACAGAAATAAAAATATATTGGAATTCGTATACGTTTCCTATTGCCAAACATGTTCTGGAATGAGTAAAGCGCGCGTTCCCGAATCCAAATGACTATTGGTGTCGATAACGGTGAATGTATGTACATCTGTTTTGGTAACTGCCTGTATGTTTACATTCAATTCTTGTTACCGTGTTAGGGGGAGTAATTCTATTTCGGGTGTCACAACTTCTTTAGTTTTTATGCAACACAATTTATTACTGGTTTTGGGATGGTTTTCCAATATGTAGCCGCGCGTTATGTAAGAGTTTGAAGTATATAATTCGAACATTTTACCATCATTGGTTTTTTAACATCGATTCCTGGTGTTTTAGAAGAGCTACATTGAAATACATACTACACTACATTTCATTTAAAGGTGTCGTCTATACCAAATTAGAGTTAAAAGTTACTTAAAACCTTTAAAAAGCTCAGACCACCAGTACTCGCTGATTTAAAACAAGTCGTGACATAATGTTAGCTAACACAATGCTGTCATTACATTCTCGTGCAAGTTGAGCGATCAGATGACGCCTATTTAGTAGAAAACAAACTTTACTAAGTATAGTAACGAGCTGGTGATCGCATTTGAGTCTGCGTTTATTTCAAAGGCAATACGGCACCAGTAGTAAAACAATATTTTCGTAACACCCAACATAACAAAGTTACAACATTTTAACGTCCATTTTGGAGTTGGAATTTTTGATACAACACTAAATAAGACCGCTTTTGTCGGTCATAATCAGGGCGTTTTTCCTTTATAAAACTTTACGAGGTGTTAAAGTTTTAATGTTTTTATCAAATGGTAAACTTCAGAGAAATAATATCAGAATAGATATTTGGAGACAGAAATATTAATTCTTTGATGATGATTAATAGGACGTAAATATTTGGTCAAGGATTTCATTAAATGAAGGGAAATTAAATATACAGAAAGGTCGACTGCTTTGATACGTTATAAAAAGGTGAACACGGACAAGACTCGACATTGAAGGAAACTTATTGGTTATCTATACTAATATTATAAAGCTGAAGAGTTTGTTTTGTTTGTTTGTTTGTTTAAACGCGCTAATCTCAGAAACTACTGAACCGATTTGAATAATTCTTTCACTGTTAGATAGTCTATTTATCGAGGAAGGCTATAGGCTACATTTTATCCCGGATTTCCTACGGGAACGGGCACAACGCGGGTAAAACCGCGGGGCGCTGCTAGTTAGTAAATATTGGACGAGAATATAGTTTTCAGAGTACTGAACAAGTCTTTACTTGGTATTCCAAACTCTGAGACAGTTTAATAAAATATAGAACAACCGAGACTGACAATTCAAAGTGCTACTAATAACTTGGTTTTTCTCTTCTATAAAGATATCTCATTATCTCTCTCCATTACCTCAAGGTATATCAGGAAAAAGTACAGAAGAGAGATTTCATTTCAAACTTTAAGTATTTTTTTATAAATCCCTTCTTAACCTAACTTTAGGTAGTCTTTCCTTCATTAGTATTTTTAATCTATACTAATATTATAAAGAGGTAAAATTTGTAAGTTTGCTTGTTGGTTTGTATGTTCGAGGTAATCTCCGGAATTATCCGTCCGATTTGAATAATTCTTTTTGTAATAGATAGCCACATTCAACAGGAAGGTTAAAGGCTATTTTTCATCCCGAAATTCCCAC
This sequence comes from Cyclophora albipunctata, assembly GCA_963082685.1. Lineage (NCBI taxonomy): Eukaryota > Metazoa > Arthropoda > Insecta > Lepidoptera > Geometridae > Cyclophora > Cyclophora albipunctata. Next base: position 2,539,758 of record OY720119.1, read on the forward strand.
AATGGGTACAACGCGGGTAAAACCACGGGGCGCTGCTAGTACGTTATAAGGTAGGTAGAAATAAAAGACAAAGCTCACCATTTCTTTCTTCAAATAAATAAGTTGCGAGTCGAGATCTGTTGGAGGCTTCTCATCGGCGGGTGACGGAGGATCTTCCTCGGGCTCCCCTTCAGCGAAGCCGCTGAGGCTCTTCGGGAGAGGCGGCAGACCTTGCAGCGACATGGTGCTGATGGCACGGAACTGCTTGCGCAACCTGGGGATGCAATATGGTGGGTAAGAGAGTGTGGGGATGAGAATACTTGGTTCCTTCTTCTTAACTTAAGGGCTATGTTGTTATTGTAGGTTACATTTGGTTCAAGACTCGAAAAAGAATGTACTTTTGGTAGAGGAAAGTAAAAGACGTAAATTTGACCACATATGTAGTTTAAATAGTGAGGTGAAAGAATGATATTATATAGATAAAGTAGTATAGTTGCTTACATCTACGTTGAATTTTCGATGTTTTAAACGTTCGATATTTTGACTTTACGATGAATAGTGTTCGATCATTGGAATTTCGATGAATTGGCATTCGATATGATGTAGGTGACCCTTATAACAGGTGGGTTCAAAATTATTAATGGACCATAGAGAAATTTACGTTTGCATTTGGTTGATAACTGCATGATTAACAATGATTTACACAATCATTATAAAACTCATATATTTGTGTTTAATAAAATATAAAGATATTAAACACAAATAATTTATCAAACTATCATAAACATAAAACATCATAACTTATACTCATTTATGGGTTTTTGTAAATATTATACCAAGTGTAATGTACAAACTCGTAAATAAAAACAAAGTGGAGCCCACGCGTCACATTGTTGGACATCTCTTTAATTTAACAGTTATGTTTGCTGAGCAATTAACGTTTGGCCGCGGTATCGTGTTTAACTATTTAACGGTAAAACTGTGACGGTAAAAATATTTTATTTCTGCATATGAAATCTTAATCACCAGCTGTGTTTTATGAATTTAACTCTTGTTTGTCAATTATCTTGGACTATGAAACAATGTTAGTTAGCAAAGTTTCTTTAAAAAATATCAATACATTTCAATATCAAAAACACAATTCAAATAGAAGTGATTTGTTTTGAATACACCATCTTCATTTTTGAATTCTGTTATTGAATAGCCTAATAATAATTATACATGTTTTTCTTAACGTTATCCTGCCCCAAAAGATAATTAGATAGAGATGTTTAATCTCTCCAAAAGTTCAAAGTAGTAAAAAAAAGTATTAGCCTGTAATGTCCCACGGTTGGGCAAAGGCCCGAAACCTCCAAAGTTCAAAAATACTTCAAATTCCTGGAAGTTATCTTTACCAAAATCCAAATCAGCATTGAACGGAAAAAGGTATGAACAGTCAAAACTTTCGCTTTCAATTAGGATTTGATTATTGTGTGAAATGTTAAAAGTAAACATCAAAGAGTTTCTTCGTAAATACTTCCTACGTTTTTGCTGAACTAAAACACCGTGTTAAATCGAGCGTATAAAGTATAAGTTTTTACAACTAGCACATATTGTGTTACACGTAATCGTACCAGGGTAAGACTAACCTAGTTGTCCCGTTTGTAATAAAAAGGAAAATAGGCCAATCTTTAAATCCGATTAAAGACCGATGACAGAGCGAATATACGATAGTTTTCTGTACAACGTCTTAAGGCGATATTTCCAAGCGAAACACGACTTTAAACGAACGAACAAACCTTTTTCAAATCGGTTCGGAAAAACAGAGCCATTTATTAGTCACTAGCAGCGCCCCGCGGTTTTACCCGCGTTGTACCCGTTCCCGCGGGAATTTCGGGATGAAAAATAGATGTTGTCCGATTCCCAGACCTACCCGATATGCACACAAAATTTCATGCGAATCGGTCGAGCCGTTTCAGAGGAGTTCAACCACGGTACCCGTTCCCGCGGGAATTTCGGGATGAAAAATAGACGTTGGCCGATTCTCAGACCTACTCAATATGCTCACAAAATTTCATGAGAATCGGTCGAGCCGTTTCGGAGGAGTACGCGAACGAACACTGTGACACGAGAATTTTATATTTATGATTATAGTATTTGATATACTGAAAGAATTATCAAAATCGATTCAAAAACGAAGTAAAATCCACTACAGACAGATTATACGATTATCTACGAGTAGGTATACAAAAATTATAGTAAAATTTGTAAGTTTGTGTGTTCGAGCTAATCTCGGGAATTATCTCTATTTGAAGAAATTATTTTTGTAATAGACAGCCACATTCAACGGGAAGGATATAGATTACTTTTTATCCCGAAATTCCAATGGGAACGGGCACAACGCGGGTAAAACTGCGGGGCGCTGGTAGTAAATAATAAAGATGTAGATCATAAATACCATCTGGACTTTGATAAATAAATGAAGGTGTAGTCACATAATCCTGTCTGGACATCATGTTTTCCTCTTTTTATTATAGTAGATATAGATATCTACCCTTACCACGTGTAGACCTACCCCTATCCCAAATGAGTCATGAAAAGAAACCCTTTCGGGAAATAAAACGCACTCAATTTCCATGAAATAGGGAGACGTGAGGGCGACAAGACAAATAGGCACAACATATCAAATGGTGTGTATTTAGCTGGAGTTATACATATCTCTATGTACGAAACGAGGAAAAAATTTATTCTTCTGTATGTACCATAGAGTCTATGGGTAAGAGTTTTCTATGTCTATTACTCTTTTCTTCGCAGTTCTATGGTAGGTACAGTTTAACCCACTTGAAAATATAAGAATGTTCTAAATTTTAATGTGTTTTAATGTAAGACTTTATAAGGAAGGAGATATTATTTTCAAACATTAATGAGATTTACTAATTAATTTAAATAAAATTGATAGGAAACATTCAGTGGGACTATGGATCTTTTATAGTATTCACTGTAATTGAGTAGCTTTGAATTTATTTTTGGTTGAATTGCAAAACTAGTAAGATGTGATAATCACTACATAGTATAAAATAAAGTCGTCTCTGTTTCGTGTCTGTTTGTCTGTATGCTTAAATCTTTAAAATTACGCAACGGATTTTGATGCGGTTTTTTGTAATAGGTAGAGTGATACAAGAGGAAGGTTTTTATGTAAAAAAAATCCCGAAATTCCCACGGGAACGGGTACAACGCGGGTAAAACCGCGGGGCGCTGCTAGTAGTAAATAATATAGTAAAGCAAGATATTTGGCTTATACCTACCTAACGACTCTATTATAACAGGACCTAAAATTAATTTTACTCTTAAAAATACATTATTAATAAACAAACACTCCATATACTTAACTGAATAAATACTTCGTGTTTTTATTGCGTTTCTCTAATGTCTTTGTGTGTTATTAAAATCTCGTTTCGTGTTTATAATGAGAGACGTATAAAACAGGATTTGTGTGACATAATAAGGCGAGGTGCATTAATTAAACCATTCATATTCCAAGGTGACATAGAAGTAGATTGTGTGCGAACTAGTATTAATTTGCGGTTTTACGCACCTTAACTAATCACTGAACTCAGAGACGTCAAAAGATTCCTTAGGAGAGGTTAACGAGTGATATTTGACATGTATGACGTCTCAGAGTATGCCGATTAGGTTTTGATTGTTTGTCAAATATGTCTAATATCTAGAAAAACATGTAAACTACGTTTGTATGAAAAAACTATGCTATTGTTTCCGTTACGTATATTTTATTCCTGACTGATAATACTCTTAACGGAATTATTATCTGAAAATCAGAAATAGTATTGTTTAGTCACTGAAAAATCAATAAATAGCACTAGCTGTTAACTGCATGTCTGTATTTTTATGACACGTTAAAACTCCGCCATCAGGGTTGGTCACTATCTTATTCAAGAGTCTATTACACGAAACAGACAATTGAACATTTTCTCTTTTATGTTATTACTTTATTAGCATCACATAAAGATAGGTAGTAAATTAGAAATATGATTTTCTAATCATAAACACAGATGATGGACGAAGCTTATGACTATAATCATATTACACGGATCTACCGACAACCATTTAATATTTGAAAGTGTCGAGCAATAAAGGGTCGGGCACTTAATTGACATTCAGTCACCGCGCCAATGTTTTGAATGTAGCTTTCAAACATTACAAAAAGTAGGTCCAAATATCCGTGGCCTAGAATCGGTAAACCGGCCAAATACGATGTATGTTTGAGGCGCTATGCGTTATGACCTTTTAACAATCACCTGTTCATAACAAAATCGCGGCACAAGCGGTGCTAATGACGCATTCACAACACATCACATACCCATATGTGCACCGAATACACGACTTACCTAGATTTAAGGTCGTCGTCGACGATGTACGTGTACGCCTGTTCGTACCCATCCTCGGTGTTTCCACTCACGGAAGACATCGCGTAATTAGGCTCTGAGTCCGAATCGCACTGCCCATTAACATCCTCGCACTCGTTAATGTCTATCGGTTCAGGCACATTCGATTGTGACCGCATCGTCTGCAACTCATATATCAACATCTCATGATTATTCATATCCTTCATCATATTACTATGAATCTCATCGTTACCGTTGCACAACATCTGGGAACTTTTACCCTTATCGATAACGGTATTCGCTTCGTCTTTATTATTGTTGTTTCTACTCGCTAATATTTCCGAGATCAACATCTCTGTCACTCGCGATGTTTTACGTTCTAATGAGTTCGTGTTGGTTTGTACCACTTCTTCGGGTTTAGGGGTTTGTGGAGTGGTCGGGGTGCTAGCCGTGGGGCTGGGTGCGACTTCCTTCGAGGGGCTGTTCCGGAGCCGGTCGTCGAAGTCCTGCACTTCCTCGACGGAGGCGTACGGCGCCTCGGGCGGCGGGCTCTGCGGGGGCTTCGCGTCGATCGGCGACGAATAAGGACTTATCTCCGGTGACTCCTTTGGCGTCGTTTGCTGTTTGGTATTATATACATATTTTTTCTGTACAGGTAAAGGCTTCATTGGTTTTAGCTTAGGTTTTGGTGATAAAGGAGGCGGCGGCGCTTTCCTCAACGGCAACGTCTTTTCCGCGAAACTTGACGACTTTGAAACTTTAGATTTGGAGTCCTGATCTAATTTATTAGACGTCGATAAGGACCTCACTAATATTTGTCTGCAAGTTTTGACGGCTTTCGAGTTGAGTGATTCGTTGGATCTCTTCACGGCCGGTATGGAATTGCTGTCACTGGAACTCCGCCTCGAGTTCTGTCCGCTGGACTTCCTCTCGTCGGAGGAGGAGCTTCGGTCGCTGATCACATCCCTGATGAATGACTTGACGCGCGCTAATCCATTCTGTTTCGGCGAAACCGTGGGATTCGCGGTGTTGGCTCTCTCCAACGTCTTAGCTTTTGTGGGACTCTCGTGTTTGGAGAAAGCTCTGGACTTTGCGAAGTTGGATTTTGAATCGGCGACCGCCTTCCTGGTTTTAGCGAGCGCCTCCGCGACGATGCTTTGGTTGGGCCGCGGAGGCACAGGAGGCGGGCCCTTCAGTTTGTTAGACTTCATGGGGTGCGCGTTGGTCTGGACCATCAGCATGGTAGGAGCGGACCGTCACTCGTACAATACTATAGATAGTTATAGTAATCGGAGCGCGTGTGCCGCGCGCGGCATGGGGTCGACCGGTCGAGACGTGCGTCTCCGCGAGCGCGAGCCACTGACTGCCGGCGCCGGCCGCGCGGCGCGCCCGCCGCACACCTCACGGCGATACCGGACCAGTCACACTACGCCTCCCAAGCATTGTTATCAGAGGCTGTATATACCAACTCTTAACTAATCTGCGGCTGTATACTAACTTTTATCTAAACTGTGTTATTCAGTACTACTTCAGAAATTATTGTTTAATCTGTGTCGGTATACTTAGTAGCTATTATCTAATCTGTATACCCCAGTACCGCACGCTGCATTAGCCGCACTGTAATGACGTAAAAGTGATTGTTTACTACGAGTAGTCGCAACACCGGCTACCGCGGGGTACCGCACACGCGACGTTATTGTTTCAATGGCTGTGTCGAAAGCCACTCGCTGACCTATTGTTTTGTTCGGCGGCAATCAACAGTTACTGCAGCTGTTGCACGGTTAAGTAATTTATATTATAACAATATAATAAGTTTCTACTGTGATAACTGTGTCATCTGATAATTAAATGTATGAAAAATATTTTATGACTGGTTTTCATAACTGATTTCAGATTGGTTTGTTTATGATTTCAGCATTCAATTATGTAATTGGTAAGATTTTTATATATCAAATATTTTTATTATCAGATAGATATAAGTGTGCATATTGTATATTCTTTAATTTTAGGTGGCAATAAGACACAGAAACACACCTATGGCTATAGTAGAGTAGAGATTAATGATGATTATTGATACACCACCACATGTACCTGCCATAATCAATATAAAATTCAACTTATCTATTTGATTTGAGGTAGTTGCTTCTATGTATTAGATGACTTTCGCATAGCTAATATGAATATTAATTTAATAAAGAGGATTTTTTCCGACCAACAAAATGTATGGGCACGACCCCTAACTAAATCTGGGAAAATAATGACTGTAAGCGCAGTCTCCAAAATGTCCCTACTAGCACCATCTATTGTATCTCAGGTGGGAACTCTGCACAGAACAGCTAATGTAATATAAATAAAATATTATAGGTCCTCTAATTTATGAAAAAGAGTGAGACTGAGTGAGTGAGAGTGAGAGGGAGATTTTCGAAGCAGGACAGAATATTTTATTGTGAATCTTTATTGACACCCTGTTGGGCTTAGGCAAGACAAAGGTCTATAGAGTCTATCTATAATACATGGTAGTGGGTAAAAATATGTTATAGTGGTCAAGTTTGTGTGCAAAGAGTTCAGATATAATAGAAGGAATAATCAAAAATACTTGAACTTTTTTAGAAATATTTAAAGTGGACAAAAAGGTAGATATATATAAGTTATGTTAGAACTTTGTGTTGGTATTTGTAGGAACAATTAAAATGTTTGGGTTGGACAGATTTTCCTGGGTTAATTCCATTAATTACATATCAAGATAGGGAAAACTTAAACACTGAAACCAGTTTGCTCAATATTATTCTTTTTATTTCACAGATTAAATTACAAAATTTAGAGTAACTATTTTAGAAACATATTAATAAAATAAGTCATTTAAAAATACCAACTAGGTAATCAATGATAATGTAAATTGGTTATACCTACCTAGGTATAATTCACACAAACTATAACATTTCTGTTCAAGGTTTGGACAAGATCCAAACCAATAAGTTTCACATAATATTTGGTCTAATAATGCCAAATTATTTGATTTTATGAGCCCTTAATATTCCATTATTTACTTACATAATCATATATTTATATAATGTTTAGAATGGTATACTAAAATTATAATTGGTGCCAAATAGAGTTTGAATATTAATTGTATCACAATAAATTGAAGAAAAGTCTTCATTAACCCAATATATCTATAAACAAACCTAATAACAGACTAAAATGTTGAACAGCCCATTTGTAATGTTAATATCTATACTACTAGCAGCGCCCTGCGGTTTTACCCGCGTTGTACCCGTTCCCGTGGGAATTTCGGGATCAAAAATAGCCTATAACCTTCCCGTTGAATGTGGCTATCTATTACAAAAAGAATTATTCAATTCGGACTGATAATTGCTGAGATAACCTCGAACATACAAACAAACAAACAAACTTACAAATATTACCTCTTTATAATATCTTATATATAAAATTCTCGTGTCACAGTGTTCGTTCGCGTACTCCTCCGAAACGGCTCGACCGATTCTCATGAAATTTTGTGAGCATATTGAGTAGGTCTGAGAATCGGCCAACATCTATTTTTCATCCCGGAATTCCCGCGGGAACGGGTACAACGCGAGTGAAACCGCGGGGCGCAGCTAGTGAGTATATATAGATGTAACATACATTGTTACTACTTTAATAGAGCAGTAGAATAAACAACATTAACAAGGGCATTTCACTCACCTTTACTTATTATTGAACTTCCAGTCCTGTCTGCACATTGGACACTGCTGCTGAGGCTGTGAGTGTAACCACTTGACGATGCAGTGGATGTGGAAGCAGTGAGAACAGGCACCCCAGACGAGGGGGCAGTCGTCTCCAGGAAGCTTACAATCAGGGCAACAACTGTCAAAAGGCATACGACAGATGCCGCAGTTATCGTCGTTCGCTACCCAACGCCAAGTCGCAACCCCAGTCCAACCTTGAGACACACAATATAATAAAATAGAGATATATAGGACAAAGGTAAACTTCAGTTTGTCATTTAAAGGTTATGGTGCAGTAAACGTACTTTTAACAGTCACTTTCATTGCGTATTTTCATCACTTTGTCGAGTCAAGTTCTTGGGTTCGATTGTTTGTGTTTTGGCAAGTTATTTTATAAATACGGTTAAAAAACTGATAAACAAAAATATAATTCGCTCGTTTGATTTTTGAATCGATCGATATTTATTTATTAATTTATTTCGTTTGTTTTGTTGATTGTTGTCATGTTAAGTTAAATGTCAACGTCAAGTTTTAGCCCATGACATTGATAAACTTTTAATTTTGACAAAATAGCCAAAAGTCATAGAGCTTGACGTGTCTGTCAAAATTCTCAAAAATCTGTGTTTCTGTGAAAACATTGATGTGCTGGAATTAAAATTGAAATAAAATAAAACTTTTATTTATTGATTTTACATTATATTTACAACAAATAATATGACAACGTTTGATTCAAAGTACGACGTAAGTATTACCATAAAAGCCGGACAATAAGTTGACTATTACAGCTTAGTAGACGAATGATAAAGGGGTGTAGTAAATATTTAATTAATATTTAGTATTACTCATTTGTACACAAATACTACCAGCTAATTGTGAAAACGAATAAACAACGATAAGGCTTGGTTTGCGATTAATTTAAAAACTGAAATTAGTACAAAAACCTATTAATTTAACACACACTTGCTAATTTACTAAGAAACTGCTACAAGCTGAATGACTCAATTGTTTAAAATCTATTTCACAAGTAAGTACCTATCTAAGATCATAATTATGCGGGTAACAACATTATCTTTCCTCAACACTAATCAATAAGTTTATACATTAAACTTAGTATTGTTTATTTTAAATAATAAAGTGTTTGTTTGTTTGTTGGAACCTATACATAATAATAATACTTAGATCCCTCTATATAAGCTTAGAGCTTACTTTAGGTCTTACAAACCTTATATGTAGATAATAGATATATTTACCTAGTTTTTACAAGTACTCTACTCAACTCAACATTAACTTTAATAGACCGGAATGGAATATGTTCCAGATGTTTCCGGCAGGAGACGTGGGGGTGGTGGAAGGTGAGATGAACATCCCGTCTCGAGGAGGACCCAGCGGAGACTCCATGGAGTTCAACACACTCGATGAACCTATCAAAGAGACTTTTGTAAGTATCCTTCACCTGCATTCAAATTAACAAGTTGTACTTTTTAATTGACACTGTCCAGTGCCTCATCCTCCTGGACACCTAGGTGAAGCACACTGAACAGTGAACTTGTTAAGAAATCAAGTACTTAACTAAAATAATAAGAGAGTGTTAGTCATAGTTTATCATAAGTTTTTCACTTCGATGCTAAAGCCTCTCATAATACAAAATAATTTAGTACAGTAAGGATGGCTTGACTATTTTGGTCATGGAGATCACCAACTTCTAGCCAAATTAAATAAACTGTAAAGGACACTAGAATGTGTTTTGCTAATAGATGTTTAATTTAGTAGTGTTACTTTTAGATTCAGTGCGAAATAAAACTGTTTTTAAATAGGTCGGGAGATAATTTAAATTGACTAATGGGAAATAGGTGATAAAATTTGATGCTTATCAGCAAAAACATGGCACCTAAAGTGTTGGAGATAACAGTGGACTACAGCAGTATTTCAGACTTTATGAATTCAATGATGGTTGTGAAAAGAAAAGGTAGCTTTAAAGTTAGTAAATATGTGTAGGATAATATCTGCCCTGATGTCGCAGTTTTAAAGACTAACCATTTTATTCATAAACACTGTTAAAAAGTGTTTTATCTCTTTCACTCTTTGGAAAATAGCGTATGTCGGAAAGGGACGCACCATTTGTTAGTTAAAGTGCTGTTAATAATCATTAATGAATAAGGGTCTAAAGGGATACGGTCTGACAATTGAAACAATCGGGATCAACAATTTTACTTACGGTTCGAAGGACAGTAGCGCTCAGATAGAAATACCACTTCATTCATTCATTTCGGGTAGGTTAGTGGCCATCCCTTGTATGGGAGTTTTTAGACTGGGTAAAACCCTCCAATACAGTCTAATGATTGAAACACCTGGAACTGACTGCTTTACGTGCCCTCCGAAGCATGGTAGCACTCAGATAGAAATGCCACTATCGGCCAACCGTCCAAATAGGAGGCGAGCTGCACATTGCTTAACAAACTCAAAGAACTGACATGGCTTGGTCAAACGACGCCACGAGCGGTACAGAAATGCCACTATTGACCACCCATCCAATTAGGGGTCGAGCAACACCTTGCTTATCAATTGTAATTTACTATTGTTTAGGCAATCTACGCTACGACGATATATAGCGTTTTATAGAGTACTAGCAGCGCCCCGCGGTTTTACCCGCGTTGTGTCCATTCCTGTGGGAATTTCGGGATGAAAAATAGCCTATGTTACTCGTGGATAATGTATCTTTCGAATGGTGAAAGAATTTTTAAAAACGGTCCAGTAGTTTTTGAGCCTATTCATTACAACCAAACAAACAAAGTTTTCCTCTTTATAATATTAGTGTATACTCTATTTCTTTTGGATTGGCACAAAATGTGGACCAATGTCGTCAATTTTCCAGCCGAAGACGATTACTTCTGAAGAGGAAAAAGGTTTAGAGATAGGGTAAGAATGAAATAAAATCACTAAACCTTTTTCATCTTTAGGAGCAATCGTCTTCGGCTGGAAAATTGACGACATTGGTCCACATTTTGTGCCAATCCAAAAGAAATAGATTATAGATGTACACATTTAATGACTAGGTCGGTACTGTGGGTATGATCTACAAAATTGAGAGGATTGTATTATGGTACATATGCCATTCAAGGTGATGCCATCTAACCCTACCATGTAAAATATAGTCCTAAACAGCAGTTAGTTGCATGACCTCTATCTTAGCTAAAAGAGATGTCATAGAGATCAGTCCACTTTTACTTTACTTTTAAGCATTGTAGCAGAATTTGGAAAACCACAGAATTCACGTCTAGAACTTAGTTTAGCATTAGCAAATGTGTTTGAATTAGTACAAATTGTATTTATATTTGTTTGATTTATTTATGTTTTAGCTCCGAGACCTCAGAGCTGTCGGCAACAAATTCTATCATGTCCTCTTGCCTAGAGAAAAGACTAGTTTACTGAAAGAATGTGAGTAGCTACTTTATAATTTGCATGATTTTTTGTAGTAAATTAACAAAAATACTAATTAGTGTGATCAAAATTGGAATGTTAGTCAATTACAGTATCAATCATAGTTAATTTTTGTTTTGAAGCTTAAAAATTGAGATGAGTTTTCATATTTTAAAGATCTTATATTGTCACCCTTTATAACTATCATTTAGTTTTACTTACCTCAGTATAATTTTGTTGAATAGTATTAACATTTCAAGACACAACTTTTCACATATAGACTGACTGACTTAATGTGAAATCAATCAATGATATATTACATATTCCAGGGGATCTGTGGGGCCCACTCCTCCTCTGCACGTTCATGGCCACAATCCTGCAGGGCTCCACCGAGCGAGCTGACAACTCCAACGATGGAGGCCCCGAGTTTGCAGAAGTGTTCGTCCTTGTATGGATCGGAGCTGCTATTGTTACTTTTAATTCAAAATTGTTGGGCGGAAATATGTAAGTTGGAAATGCTAATATTGTCAAAGTTTATGTGGATGGATGGATGTTTGTGTGTCTGTGTTTGCCTTTTTTAAAGTTACTTTGCCCAGCAGTAGAACATTACAGGTTCATACTATACGTTTTTAACAAAGAGCGCGACCCCTACTAATGGTTACACTATCTGATCGCTATCTATTGGGTCGCCGGTGGAACCACCGCGCGGAGCAGCTAGTGTATCTATGTATATTCGTTCATTTCTTTCTTAGTCCTTCTAATATTATAAATGCGAAAGATTGTGGGCCGAATGTATGTATGTATGTGTGTATGTTATGTATGTATGTTTGTTACTCTTTCGGGAAAAACTACTGGTCGGATTTGTATGAAACTTTACAGTAATATAGGTTATGGATCAGAATAAAACATGAGATACATTTAAACCTGATATTACCGCGGGAATGGGTACAACGCGGGTAACGGGTGCAGCTAGTGTATCTATATAGTTCATTCATTTCTTTCTAGTTCATTCTTCCAATCCGTGTGCGTGCTGGGCTACTGCCTGTTCCCGATCGCGCTGTCTCTGGTCATCTGCCGCATCATCCTGTTCTCCACGCAGAGCACGTTCCTCTTCTTCTTGAGGCTCGTCATATCTATGGTTGGATTCGTTTGGGCTACTTTTGGTAAGTGTTTTGTTACCTACTGAAAAGTTCTTAAAGGTTTTTCTTGCTTGATTGTAATTAAATTATTGGTTAATATCGTGACCCCAAGATATTAAGCATATTTAGAAACTTGCCAATGAAAATTTGATTATCGTTTTATTATCTGACTAGGACAAAATAAAAAAACATAGTGTTTTTTTAATCGCTAGACCATGTCGGAGGCCTTTGGGCGGTCTTAAAACTCTGGCACTAGTGTTGTTCACTAACTTACTGGAAATGAATGAACGTGACAAAGTATTTTCACTTTGACATTGCCTCACATCTGAAGCTTTCCTTATTCCATTCCAGCGGCCACCAAATTCCTAGGCGACAGTCAACCAGAAGGCAAAAAGGCGCTCGCAGTTTATCCAATATGTTTGTTCTACTTCATTCTCTCGTGGCTAGTCGTTTCACATAGTAATGTATAAGCACATATTAATTATTATTATATACATTTACTTTAAAATTTGTTAATTTCGAAACAACTCTGGATATAGGCAGATGATTGGATATTTGTGTCCAGTGTCATTAGACAGTCTAATGACTAGCTAGATAGTGTCATAGAGGTACACTACATATAAATGTGGCATATTATATTGACAGCACAAAGATTTCTTAAAAAACTTACAGAAAGAGGTAAGTATTGACAAATATTGGAATTATTTTCATATTCGATGTATTTCGTGTCACTAAATACGCTTTTCTGCCCCAAAAAGTAGAGAAGTAGTAGTCTATATTGAGTCTAAAATCATCATTGAAAGCTATTAACAGAATTCGTTCTGGTTTTATAAATAAAACCTAAAAACCATGCCATAAGATCCATTTTGGTATGAAGTTACTATGAATGAGATTTGACGTTTCTTTTCTCTAATTGGTTCGAACAAATTAAAATTTGTTCTAATTTCTTCATCGCCTGTATTCAGGACTGTTATTTGATTGACGAATCTATTTTCAAAATTAGAATCATTGTGGCGAAAAGGAGTAATACTTCAGTTGAAAACTATATACTAAGGTATAGACTTTGCACTAACATGGCGAGTGCCCGTTATCAATTCAGTACAGTCTTATCTTATTGGATCAAAATTGTACTAAGATGCTACAATGCGAACGTAAAAAGTAAAGCTACTCCCCTTAAAGCCAGGTTTCTGCTATAAAAATGAGCAATGACTCCATTGAACTTCGATCCATAAAGTGTTATCAAAAGTATAAACAAAAACTTCATTGCTGAGTCCTCTATTGAATGCAATTGCTTGAACCCTTGACGCTATGATGATTATTTTTTTGAATGAGCTATACAATTATAACTTTAACTGTAAAGTTTTGTATTTATTGTTTCTCTTTGGACGGTACGATAAGATTTTAGTAGGAAATTGGTCTGTTTTGTCAATACTCTAATAACTTATTTACCTGTATGGTTCTCTATGTGAAAACTATCTCACAGAGTGCAGTTGAAACATTATTATAGAATGTAATAAATGATTGAACATGCATAATAAACATATTATCTGTGGAAGAAAATCACAGAATCAAATTATATCTCAATAAAGAACGTTGTTTGTTGAATATTTTGACAGATCATAAAATTTATTGACTAAAACGGACCCTAGTTTTTATTGTGATACTGAATTTTTAGTATAAATGTGAATAAACATTGTAAATTAAGTTGTTTACTTGAATCGTATTTTATTACAGTATATTTATTTATCAATAAAACGGAACGTTATTTGCAATGTAGCCCAATTTTTTTTACTGTACAGTTGGGGCTGTCAAATTAAGGCAGTAAGCACTAATCAGATTGCAGTATTTCTTGAGAATAAATTTCATTGGTGGTTTTAAGTAATTTGACACCTCCAGCTAATCGTAGAGTTCTAAAATTGAAATATTATTAAGTAGACTTGGTGCCCGGAGAGACAAAGAGTGAATGAGGGTACTGCTAGATATATTAATCGATAACCTCGAAATAATTTCTGCATTTTTTAAGTATTTTACTCAGAACAAATAAAAACTCAAGATTATCAACAATGAAGTTTTCTAAATAAGTGTGAATTGTGGCTTCATCGAATGAGGTGTAATTTGGTAAAAATGTGAGCCGTGTAAAAATGACACTCCGTGCCTTGTATGCCCGTGGCACAGAGTGTGATTTTACAATCATGCTTCTTTGTGTTGTTAGTAGCGATCGGTTTTGGGTTTTTATGTGGTTCGAGATATTTGAGCGCTCTAGACATCCCCGCACCAAGTTCATTCAACTTTTTTCATACTTTCAATATCTAAAGCACAAGTTGACATTCCAAACGCATTGTATAATACCCTTTTTAAAAATATTTTCAAGGTGTTGTAAATATATAATTAAAAGACTATTTTCTTGCTGTTATTTTTTATTACCTTTTATTTTAATAGTTTTAAAAAAATACATGAAAGAGATATTATGGGGATGAGATGGTTTGATATTTATTATATTATAGATAGGTTCATTTTATGACGGTATCCCAGATAGACTATTTAACCCAAGATCGAAAAGTGACTATTCATTTAAATTTTCTTTTCAGTGGCTATTGCATGAAGATTGACTAAAATGTAAAATAAAATAATGAGTCATCCATCACCAATGTCACATTAAGAAATGATGACGTCATATTACTCATTCATTCTAACCAATCTGTCACAGATTATAACTCTCAAAGAATTTGGCATTACGAAGTTACCTTTTTAATATGTGATATTATGAGTGATTTATTCCTTAATTATATTTCTTCCCTTTAGACAGGATAAGTCTTATTTAGACACCAGTTATATATACAGTTACAAACCATATTTTCTCACATAAAAATATATTATTATTATATTAATATTTGTTGCTAAGAATGAATATATTAGCTGCACAAAATCTTATTTGGTTTTATCATTTAACTCAAAGTTTGAAGGGATAAAAATACAGTTTTCGTAAATGAAGTAATAACCGAGTTTTAGTGCTCGAAACAATTTATTTCGTTTCCAATTTAAGTACATGTATTTTTATCCAAACAAAATGTTGAACTTATATTAATTTTATCACTACTTCTATCACATAAATAGCATTTAAAATTAGTTTTTTTGTTGTAAAAAACATACACCTCGCAAAACAAACATACATTAACATAAGCTAACTGGATTATTTGTGTTTTAACATTTATTAAAATAAGCATTTCGAAATTGCTTTTCATGATATAAAGTTGTGCATTCTATATTTACATGTTTAAATGATTGGATAAATAGTCGATACTTAAGTTATTAATCTCAAAAGCAGCTAATGTAGATTAATTTCTCAAAATATATAGTACCTACCTACTAAATGTATAGGAATGTGCACCGGTACCCTACAATTTTATAACTAAACGTCTAAATACAGTAAAATACATCAAAAAGGGCCTGAGAGTTCACTACAATACGATATCGATTACAAAACAGAATATTCGTGCCATTCTAAAAATTCAATTTATCAAGTTCCAAATAAATTTTTCAGGCAAGGATTCTTCCTTATTCTGCCAAAAAATCCACATAACTATTATAGATAAAATTCCACAGATTTAAAAAATCTTGATGGTTCATTCTGCCCAAATATTGTGTTTGCCTAAGTTTACACAGATATAAAAATTCTTAACTGGATTCAGAGCCACTGGACGCTTTATCGGGCGTAAGTGGGGGAGAAGGCTTTGGGGAAGTTTTGGCTGGGATTTGGTAAGACATGTGCATTTGAATAGTATCTCTGGCCTTTCTCGCACTCTTGTAAGTGAGTGAGTTGGCTCTAGGCTTGCGTCTTGAGAAATGCCTCTCTACCCATTTGAGCATGGCCAGGACAGAGTCGGTGGAAGAAAGACGACGTTCAGCTGATGTTTTGGTTATGGTTGAAGATGTGATACGGAATGTTGCTGCCATACCCTTGAGAGCCTGAAATAAATATTATTGAATTAATATTTGTAACAGTGTGAATGTAGTGAAGTCGAAGAAATGAAGTCACGAGGCATCGTCATGTTTTAACCCATAACTTGGGGGACCATGGATAATGCTATTCAAGCTAGCTCTAAAAATCTTTTTTTGAAGTCAGCTAATGGTATGATGTTTTAAGAAATAGCTCTGCCATGCTATTCAAGCTAAGTCTAGAATGTGCTACTTACCAGCATAGCATCTTCATCGGTGACGTCGTCACCAGCGTAAATAATCCTGATCCTCTCACTCCAGTCCAAGCCGAAAGCTGTTCTCAAGATGTAGATGGAAGCACGACCTGTGGAATACAAGAAACGGCTTATTTGCTGTAACAGAAAATACTGATCGGATGACCTACGCCAGTAGAATATTTTTGTTGTTGACATAATGTTTTAAAGTTTCTACACAATTGATTCCAACCTGATGATTAAACAAGGTGTAATATTTTGACAATAGTTATGTGATGTTCTGAATAGAATATTGTACCTTTATCCCACTGCACAGGCGGGCGGGCTTCGAGCGCGCAATGTGCCGGCGCGGGCGTGAACCCGGCAGCAGTGATCAGCTTCCTGGCCTGGTCTGCGAGCGCCTGCCGCTTCGCCGCTGGAGTCTCGCGGAAGTGGAACGTGAGGAGAGCTCCCTTGTTTTCTACCCACGCACCGTCTTTGCAAACCTGGAGGTAATTCGGAGGTGAGATGAGTAATGGGCATACGGCATTAAAGGTCATGATAGTACCTTTTCAGATCACAATCCTACACTAAGTTCTGAAATAATTGGTATGAAGATAAGAATATAAAAGGGGATCACCTCTGTAGCATACGTGCGGGATATGCGATATGGTATAATGACACTATACTTTGGTTTCACAAGTTTTTCACATTTTTTTATCTGTAATTAAAGAACGTGTTTTTCTGGACTGACGTCTTATCGGGTTCTACTGAGTCAAATCGGAATGAACCTAAAAGAGCATAACACGAACTATATCATTGGACGATCACCTATTTTATACCTGACTAATTAAAAAATAAGACAAGACAGACCATCAATAACCTTTTTGAAAAAAGAACGGCCTAGTAACCCACTGGGTAAAAATACAGAAGACCCGTCATACCTGTTCCTGCAATGACTTGAGCAGTTCAACGACTTTGTCCTGAAGCTCCATGGGCATGGGGTGAACGAACTTGCTGCCGTCAGGGTGAAGGATCTCCAGCCCGTGGTTGCCAGCGTACGTGATGCCTTCGATGCCCACCTGGGAATTAACAGTTAGGTAAGTAAAGTAAAGGCAAGTTATGTGGATATACTTATGTGATATTGTTCGGTTTTAATAATAATGATAGAGGTGGTTGGTAATATATGTCATTGATATACCCATGAAAGTACAGTTGTTAAAGTAGAAGTTGTAGCAAGTAAAAGTTGGCTAAGTGAAGCTATAAGAAGTAAAACAGAGAAAATGAAATGGGATTGCAAGGTTATTTTTATCAAACCAGAATTCTTAGCCCAAGTTAGAAAGATTCGATTCAGGGGTTATTGTGAGAAAATTTGTAGCTTTCTAAACTATATAATATAACAATATCAATCAACTTCTGTAGTTCAGTGTACGTTACCTATAATCTATTTAGTTTAGTTATATAAATTACTAATCAGTACCTACCTACATATTAATTTAACATAGTTATATGAATGAAGGTACATATAAATACCTAGATTATCGGCAACAGCTTAATAATGTATGTCGGTAGTAACATATGCAAATATTGTTTGATTCAATTAGATAACGTTTTCCTTATTGACCGATCCCCTTGCGTTTTGCTCCACTTTATAAGTACCTACCCATTTAATTGATAGCATTTTGTAAATAAATACGTTTTATAATGCGAATACGTAAACGTTAATAAGACTAATTGGATAATTATTACAATTATAATTATAATTCTGGTCAGTTTATTTTCACGAAATTAAAAAAAGTTGTAGTCCAAGATAATATATGCCACTATATTTTTTACTTACAGTGTTACAGTGTGATTAAATTCATTTGATTAGTGATACGTAGTACCCAGGTACTTGTTATTTCTTTATACCATAGTGGTTTTTTTCCCTATAGGAAAATAATACATGCATTGTACCTATAAAATGTACCTGTAGTTGTTCCTGGGCTTAAAAGAAATGTTAAGGTAACAATAGGTTAGTGCCAATTTATAATCTTCCTAATATTATAAATGCAAAAGTTTGTATTTATGTATGTATGTTTTGTTACTCTTTCACGTAAAAGGACGGATTTGGGTGAAACTTTACAAGTAAACGATTGTAATTTGTTGTGTCACCTAAAACATAAATAAAATAAAATAAATAATAATAAATATAATAAATAAATATTCCTGGACAAATTCACACACGGTTAATTAGACCCAAAGTAAGCTCTTAGCTTGTGTTATGGAATCTAATTAACTGATATCTACTACTACATATACATACACAAATACTTTATAAGAATATATAATTGACACCCAGACGTCGTCGCCAACAACTATGTCTGCACATATTGTTGACTCCGGGCGGGAATCGAACCCGCAACCCCCGACACAGTAAGCGCTCTCACTGCCACTGTGCCAACGGGCTTGTCAATTTAGTCATACATCAGAATACCATATGGAATACATTTTATCCCGAAATTCCCAAAGCGGATAACACCGCGGGGCGCGGCTAGTGTAATCTATTTTTAGGATAGATTTTGTAAACAAAGCTAAGGATCAATTCAATTCAATTTTTGTTATTGGCTTCTTAAGTCATTGCCAGTGGCGTAACAATTTGGTCACACAATAGCAGTGTCGAATCTTTCAAACGTGTTTGATAAGGAAGATAAAAGTCAAAAAAATCTTATTTTATTTTTATCGCATATTTTCAATCTATTTTAAAATAACGTTTAGTTTTGGTCTACTGCTGCATAATATTTAGCAGTAGCAGTAGTAGCAGATCGATTTAATTATATCTGAAAGATAATTAAATGCTGAGAAATCTTCCAATTAATATTACAAGATTTTGTTGTAGTTTTTTTTTCCTCTATTATCACTTTTGTTTACAAAACCTATCTGAAATGAAATGTTGGAATGACGTAGGTACACATGCACGAGTAGAGAGTGCCTAATACATGCTGGTCATTAATGTTTAACCTTAAATAACCAGATAATGTCGGTTAACGTGATTTAAAAATAATAAAACGTGTTAGATTCACGTGTCCAAACACGAGTTACATACTCGTATATATTTCTCACCAAATGGGTTAAATTATCAATAAGACAGGCCTACAGAGTACATAGAATCAGAGTAAATATTTTGTTAAACTTGATAATATAGTCAAAGTTCAAGAATGATAGGGCCTTGTTATTGCAGATACGATATTTCAATAAATTGTTTATGCGTAATTTGTATCTTATGTATTTATTATTTTACATTACATGATACTATAATTAGTGTATATCATCGCATTATGTTTTACTAGCCGCGCCCCCGGTTTCACCCGCGTTGTACCCTTTCCCAGGGGAATTTCGGGATAAAATGTATCCCATATGTTATTCTGATGTATAACTTTTATTACTGTAAAGTTTCATCCAAATCCGTTTAGTAGTTTTTGCGTGAAATAGTAATAAACATCCATCCTCACAAACTTTCGCATTTATAATCGAGTAGGATAAACATTGACTTCTAAAATTTAGCCTATTATGTCCAAATGCAGCACTTCATATCTCTGAAGATTTCGGTACAATAAGGAGGATTATGAGTTAGCATATTGGTAGCATAATGAAACAGGATATATCTGAATCAAAATCAAAATTTCTATTTCGTATTTTGTAGGTATTCAAGCCTTAATTTTTTTTTAATGTTGCTTACATTAGTCTTATAATAAATATCATCATGTCCGCATATTTCTAACAAATAATGTACAGAGAAATCTAGAAAGAAACTATAGCATATAATAAAAGTCGTTGAAAGGGGAATAGAAAAGATCCTGAAGAAGAGTATCCTGAGTTTGAAGCCCTAATGCTACCTTGGCTTCGGCTGAATTTACGATTACTACCTACTTATGGCATATTATTATGATAATAGTGTTTTATGTTCTTCTATAATTTATATAACTCTCACGAAATTTCCAAAGCTTCTTTAAGATTTTAATAGTTTTTAATGGCATTGGCAATCGTTAAAGTTTATTACTAAACCATGTTACTTAGACCGATCTGATTCCGATCTGAAATTAGCCGATTGTCGATCTGAACTTATACCCTTACGTTCCAAAGAGGGTTTCGAACTTAATATTACGAGTACTTTTTATACATTCATAGAATAATATTTACAAATAAGGGCGACCGTAGACAGAAAAATAACAATTACTTTATTACACGATGTAACAATAATATTTACCGCTCTTTATCTGGCAATAAAACTGTTTTTATTTTTAGGGTTCCGTAGCCAAATGGCAAAAACGGAACCCTTATAGATTCGTCATGTCTGTCTGTCTGTCTGTCCGTCCGTCTGTCTGTCTGTCTGTCCGTATGTCACAGCCCTTTTTCTCCGAAACTATAAGAGCTATGTTGTTGAAACTTAGTGTGTAGATGTATTCTGTGAACCGCATTAATATTTTCACACTAAAATAGAAAAAAAATAAAATTTTAGGGGGGTCTCCCATACTTAGAAATGAAAAAAATATTTTTTTTTTCATCATACCCATACGTGTGGGGTATCTATGGATAGGTCTTCAAAAATGGTATTGAGGTTTCTAATATCATTTTTTTCTAAACTGAATAGTTTGCACGAGAGACTCTTCCAAAGTGGTAAAATGTGTGTCCCCCCCCCTGTAACTTCTAAAATAAGAGAATGATAAAACTAAAAAAAATATATGATGTACATAACAATGTAATCTAACACCGAAAATTGGTTTGAACGAGGTCTAGTTAGTAGTTTTTTTTTTACGACATAAATCGTAAACCGCAAAAAAATACTGATTATTCATTCAATAACTCAAATGTAAATAAAAAAACATTTATTTCAAGAACTTCTTTATTATGTTACTCGCTGCTACGGAACCCTTCATGGGCGAGTCCGACTCGCACTTGGCCGCTTTTTCAAGTAAAAGTTGCGATATTTACTGACGTAAGCACGTATCATAAGGTCAGATATTCGGCGATGGTTCATGTTGAAATGAGGTCTTTTCCTTCAGTGATAATCTTGAATGTGTAAATAACGAACAGACTTGCGTTATCACATTTAGGGAGGGGTGCTTTAGCTTACGTTCACGCACTAGTAAATTTAACGAACGTAAAGTTACGATAACCAAGCGTTTGACACAATCCACCCTTAGTATTAATTATTTATGTCGGCGGTCTATTAAGTGCGATTTTTTACTAGAACCTTGTCATGTGCAAATGCAACCTAGACGATCCTGTCTAACTTGTTACCGAACAAAATTCTTCGCCTGACCCTTATAAACTGGTATTAATATTACTCAATCCACATGTATTACATACAAGTATGTATTCGTGTACTGCCCTGTCCAACTTTCTACCGAGTCAAATGGAAATGGTCAAATGACAGTTTCAAATGACAGACAGCTTTTTATTGAAACAAAGGTTCCTTTCTTCTCCTTTTATCTACAATATGAATAATGTATTTTCCTACCATAGCACCTTTGCTATCACAAGCTAACTTCTCATCATGATTTTCGTCATATTTTCAGCGTTGTCAATTTTTATCGGGCCTAGGTACTTATTGGAACTTCGTCTAATCAACAAAGACAATATCAATCATTCAAACGGAACATATTCTTCAGGCAAAGCAGAAATAGTTCAACACTTACCATTTTCTTGACATTATCCACATTTCTTCCGGATATGATAGCGATGTAGACATCAGACATGTTGGAGAGTCTTTGCAGCGTATGTTTCGTCTCCAAAGGCAATGTGGCCAGGTCAGGGTGTGGTGCGATGGGAGCCAAGGTTCCATCGTAGTCGAGGAGTAGGGCCAGCTTTTGGGTGTACCCGATGTATCTGTAAGGTGCAGTGTACGGTGTTACTATATAGACTATATAGGATTAGTGTATGGGTGCCTTCACCAGAGGTGTGCTCCTGTGGTACGTTGGGATCCACCAATATCAAAATCAGCAACATAGTTGTGCAATAGTGTTGCTACATAGAGGCACCCTAAAGTTAAGAAAAGATAATGAAGTTCATATTTTCTGATCTTTTAGGTTTCAAAGTTGGCAACGTATTAGTCCTCACCTTTTAAGTTATTTTTACAACCATTTTCTACCTCCCCAATCGCTATCGCAGGCGCAAGAAAGATCTTGCTACCACAAGATAGGTTTCTACAAGTTCGTACATTCATAAGTTTTACTTACTTCGACAAATATTCATCAAAGTCGTCAATAGTCAGCGGCTGCATGGACGTGGCTCCGATGTCATCAGCTTCCTCTTCCAAGGAGTCCATTGCCTTCAGGAACGCCTTCATCCAGCTGTCCACGTCATTGAGCTGTTCCCTCCGCCTTAGGTGGTTCATACGGACTGTCCGTTCATCTTCTGGCATTATTAAAGCTCTGGAAAATATTACTTGTTTTTAGTATACATAGCTAGAGTACAAGGTGACCATGTTTTTGGGTTTGTGTTAGGAAAGATACTGTTTATACATATATTGTCGTAATATTTCTTGGAGATATTCTTGTGGATTATACTGCCAAGATGTTGACAAGACAGTATTATAATAATATCTATTTAAGAGTAGGAGTTCTGCTTTTTTTTCTAGAACTGTGAAATCTATGTAGCACTTAAATATCTCTAAGAAACATAACATGTTAAAAAATTTATTCCATATTGCACGAATAGAACAACGTCATTTGTTTATTAAACATATTTGGGCAATAAATAAAATTGAAAAATGTTTCAATGATGATAGTCAATTGTTTGATTGCAATACCTGTGAATAACTTCAGCAGCAGAATCCAACTCGTAAGGATTACAGATCAACGCTTCATGCATCATTTCACCAGCTCCAGCGAACGGCGACACGATCAATACACCTGGAGGTTTGTTGATCTGACAGGCCACAAATTCCTTGGCTACCAAGTTCATGCCGTCTCTTAGAGGAGTCACTAAGGCGACCGCTGCATCACGGTAGAAGGCAGCCAGCTCATCTTGGCCGATACAGCCGAAAATGTATCTGAAATAATGACGAAAAATGTAATAGAAATGATTCAAAGGGAATTGAGAGATTTAATATCGAAATATTAGAATAGTTCTGTACCGGATAGGCGACCAATTAGGAGTAGTAAATCTCCCATTAATCCTCCCAACTAGCTGATCCATCTCCTCCTTCAAATCTTGGTACTCCTTAACATCAGTTCTAGAAGGTACTGCAATCTGCAAAAGCATAACCTTTTCGATATGCTCAGGGTAATGCTCCAACAACCTCTCAAATGCTTTCAGTCTATGTACTAATCCTTTGGTATAGTCCAGTCTATCCACTCCTAGTATGACTTGTTGGTTCGTAGAGAACACTGGTTTCGCGTTTTGGGCGAGTTGTACGAATCTGTCGAAGGGAACTCCGATGGGGAGCGGTCGGACACAGATGGTGCGACCACCCAACTCGACTAACAAGTTCTTCCTGTCGACACGGCAACCCAGATTTCTTTGGCAGCAGTCAATGAAGTTCAGACAGTAGTCAGTTATGTGGAACCCGACCATGTCACAACCTGGAAGAATGTTTATTAATGAATACCAAAAAACTGTATACTTTAACAGATTCGAGAATTTCAAAGGAATTATTATCGTACCAAGTATTCCTTGCAACACTTCATCTGACCACGGGAACAGCCTGAAGATATCCCATGGAGGGAACGGAATGTGGAGGAAGAATGCCAGTTTGCATTTAATATCGTCTTCTTCGGCACGCTGCAGAGGAAACGTTACGTTATTCCAGGGAAAATATGATAGAGTAATAAATGGATTTGGAGGAAGGAACCAACTTGTCTGATCCAGTTAGCTGCAAGCATGAGCTGGTAATCATGAACCCAGACGATTGGTGGAGAGCTTCCATTCTTCTCCTTGTGCTGTTTGAGAAGTTTGAGCGCGTAAATGGTCTTCTCGGCGAATTCCTCGTTGATCTTGATGTACGCCTTCCAGTGGTCTCCGATGAAGGTAGCTCGGTCGGGCATGGAGTGGAACAGAGGCCAAAATGTGCCGTTGCAGCAGCCATTGTAGTAGCTGTCGAAGAGTTTGGGCTCGGCGTGGATTGGGACTATCTGGAACGATAGGAACAAAGTTTTAGTTTAAAGTTAAGTAGGTACTTATTAGTAATATGTAATGTCCAACTGCTGGACAAAATCTTCTTCATATTTTTGAAGCCATCGGTACAGTAAATCTTAGTATAAAGTTCATCTTCGTTTCCGATCGTCTACTGTTACTTTCGAAAGCCTGCTATTATGTAGTTCACGGTTGACATTAATAATTAAATTAACAAATAATTGCCTCCATATAAAATATCATTTTTAGTTAGACAAAGACATTCCAAAGCTAAATTCGGCAAATCAGCTTTGGTCAAATTATACTCCAAAGAATTCTAAGTAATAAATAACGCTTAAGTACCTAATGGAATCTTAACCATTCTAGCGGTATACTCTATTTGTAAAACCATTAGGAATCTAAGTTTATCGTGCAGTTATAGATTTTATGGCGGACTATCTTTATCTAGTTGTAAATACAGCAACTCATAAACAACTCGGTTGGAAGTACATTCAGCTATATTGATGTTTGACTTCAAGCAATATGCGCTTGGTAGCGATTGTCTATGTTATATAGGTTCATTGCAATTGCATTGAATTTCCCTTGCCCTTACGATTTAATAGTTCAAAGTATATACTTTCTTTTTGAGTTTTAACAAACGTTAAACATGACAGACCTACCCACTCATTGATTAAAATCTTTCTTGTTATAATTGTTATTCAGTTTTTTATTTAGTTCATCTATAAGGTTTGGTCAACTGTCAACTCTGCTAATAGTTTACGCCATAAAGTTAAACTCATCGAATGAATCAATATTTAATTATTGCACGTTATTATCTGATTATATTTCTTATCAAGTGTATAGGAAAAATACTATTTTCCCTTCGTGGTTCATAGTTATTGCTGTGACGTCATTCAAAATATTGTATAGAAATCTATGGAATTATTTGTATTTAATTATCTTTATTGTGGTTTTTATTGTCCTTAGAAACATTGGTGACAAGGATTTCTACTAACATAGCTTATGAAATGGTTTAAAGCAATTTGTAGTTACTTGTGGAAGTAAGATTTTATAGAGCTAAGCCATTTAATCTAGTGCCTAGATATAGTATATAAATAAATAGTAATTACCAGTCGTAACTACTTGAATATTATTCAAAACATCATAACTCTTGCATTACAAAATCACTACATACTATGAAGTCTCCGGCCGCGTCCGTCTGTCTGTTCGCGATGAACTCAAATACTAATGCTCGGATTTTGACGCGCTTTTTTTATATAGATAGAGTGATTCACAGGAAGGTTTATATGTATAAAAATTCCCAAAATTCTCACGGGAACGGGCACAACGCAGGAAAACCGCAAGACGCTGCTAGTAAATTATAAAATCTTAATAGGTAAGTATTAATCTTTTTAATTATTTCATGGGCAAAACCCAAATAAGTAAGTATCTACGTATTTGGAATATTTCAATGATTTCCAAAACATCGTTTATAACAAAGTATACAAATAAATGACGTAGATACAATGATCTGGGTCATGTCATAGATTATACAGCAGTAACTACTACCAGCTGTTTAGAACAACAAACAAAACATATGGATACAGGTGTTTGAGCAATTATTTAGGAACTAGAACTACCGATCAGTCCCAATAGACGTGAGGCAATCGCTTCAAATTCACTTTTCTTCTTTTCTTTCCACTACCACAAAATGTACACGAATTTCATGTGATAGTTACATGCTCATGGTACATTTTGAGATTAGCGAAGCGAAGCGAATGCGTATTGGAGCAGGCTGCGTTTCGTGTGTTTTTAATAACAAAGACAATAGATAGTACATAAATTGTGTGTAATTATTGTATTAAAAATGTAGTTAAACTTGCAATTAAATTGTTGATGATAGATAGATTAAAAAATACAAGGTACATGACATTTCAAATTGTAACAAAGAGAGGAAAACAAGTACAGGTATTTTCCGAGAGGTTTTTTCAGAACTCTTACCGCATTTTGTGACTAATTTCCTAAGTCGTGGTCACGGTTTTTGTCATTAAAACAATAGGTACATTCTACAATGTTTGGTACATAGGTACATATATATTTTACACTGTAGGTATGTTCGAGTTTCACGCTTTACAGCTGAAGAAACGTGATTGGTACATCTTTTTCAATATTGCAAAGAACTGTAAGGCAATCTGGAAGCTAAATATTTCTTAATTTTGTTAATTTCGTAAAGTATTAGCCTGTAAAGGCCGTAACTTTGTGAGGATGGATGTATGTATGTTTGTTAGACTTTCACGCAAAAACTACTGAACACATTTGGATGAAACTTTACAGTAGTATAGGTTATACATCAAAATAACTCATGAAATACGTATTAAAACCGAAATTCCCAAAGTAACGGGTACAACGGGGGTAAGACCGCGGGGCGCGACTAGTCTTCAAATGCCAAGATTGATGTCCGTTTAAGCTACCCTTACTACGAGTATGTACATAAAGTTTCTACCAGACGCAAAAACGTATAAAATCGATTCTTTGGAAAGCATCTAAACATAGAAAGAGGTGAGGTGAACAAATGGTACGTATCGGTCTAAAATGTCTAAATGATCAGCGCTCGTTGTTATGTCACGGTGTGCTCGCGTGCGTCGAAGGTGGTCGAAGGTCGCGTGTTCGCTTCGGGTTGGGACATTGTATGTATGTTTATTGTGTAGTCTACAGTCTCGTGTTTGGACTTTAAAATAGTAGGTAGTAATGGAAATTGTATTCAAGTATATGTATGCGTGGTCATTAGGACTAATCCTCCTCACTGTTCTGTTATCTGCAGTGTGATGAGAGGCCTTTGTCCAGTAGTGGAACATTACAGGCAAATACTATACTTTTATCTTTATAAAAACAATTGTTGTTGGTTGATCTCGCAAAAAGAGAATGGCTGGACCGAATTCTTAACGTGCCCTCCGAAGTACTGTAGCGCTCAAATAGAATGCTACTAACAGCCACCCATCCGAGTAGGGGTCGGGCTGCACGTTGCTTAACAATCGCAATGAACTAACATCGCTTAGTCAAACTATGGCACGAGCGCGAGGATTACGTTTTAAAGTACTCAGGCGTACCAATTAAAGTCGTAGCGTTAATGAGTACCCTACAGTGCATCCGGTGCCTGAACAGTCACAACCAATTTAATAACCTGTACTAAAAAAATAATGATAATAATAATGTACTAAAAATAATAATGTCCTTTATGTGCCACAACCATTAAAATTGTTTTTTTTTAATTGAAAATATCGACTTTTATTTTTTTCTTTATTTTTCCCATCATCTACTCGCCCACTAAAACCGTATGTATTTTTCTCACCAAAAAATAA
This sequence comes from Cyclophora albipunctata, assembly GCA_963082685.1. Taxonomy (NCBI): domain Eukaryota; kingdom Metazoa; phylum Arthropoda; class Insecta; order Lepidoptera; family Geometridae; genus Cyclophora; species Cyclophora albipunctata. The sequence continues at coordinate 2,568,025 of OY720119.1, forward strand.
AAAATCATGCATGGTAGGGTTAAACAAACAACCAACCTGCTTGGACAGTAGTCCAGCTGTGGGCGTCTTGTCGTTTGGGTCTGACTCGGGGATCTTTTCATTGGGGTCTTCCAGGTGGATCCCGGGCCATCCCACCCAGATCCCATTGCACCGGATCACTACAGGAGCTACTGCTGTCACCAGCCCGCCGGCACTGGGGACGGAGAATGGTATCTTAAGTTGTGGTATTACTAGAAGCAATAGCAAGTTAACGGCCAACCATGTTAGAGGTCTTTAGGCGGTCAAAAAACTCCGACACTTGGCCACTAACCTATACGACTCACTTACTAATGGTTATTACGCAAGCGTGGTGATTATGCCTAATGTCTGTTCGCTAACCTTAGTTATATTATTAGTTCACTTTATAAACTGAGATATAACCTCTTAGTATATCTAAATTAGGAACCAGACGTCTAGGTTTTGGTCATAAGGTGAATGACCGACGCGGAGTCATAACCTTGGCATCAAAGAAACATGCTTGAAGCTTGAGATAAGTACACAAATAGTAATATCATTATGTTCTTTGTTATGTGTCTGTTTAAGTTAGAGGAAAGATTCGCAAGGTGAACGGTATAGTTCAATTCGATACATTACAAATAGCATTATTAGCCCGTATTGTCCCATTGCAGGGCAAAGGCTATATTCTTAAATATTTCGGTAAGTCAGTAAACTAACTACTACCGATTTAAGAATTCATCGGTATTAAATGGTGAATAATACAAGCCCTGACTACTAGCCCCGCGGGTTTACCCGTCATGTGCCCGTTCTCGTGGGAATTTCTTGATGAAAAATTGTCTATAAATCTTACGGTTGAATGTGGCTTTCTATTACAAAAAGAATTTTTCGAATCGGACTGTTCGTTTCTGAGATAAACGCGTTCAAACAAACACAAACACAAATTCTTCATTTTTATTATAGTACTATGCGGTATGCAGTATGCTGCATACTGGGTTAAAATCAAGTTGATTAGTTGTTTTCTACTACGTCTTGACTTAAAGTTAACAATGTATATAATGTAAACATTGTCGTGACTATATTTATAACATACAAACAGACATACCTCCGTAACTATGTAAGTCTATAACGTAATGTAAATATTCTTTGTGTCAATATTTAAGTTATTTGATTTTATTTCCATAATGTAGTGCGATTCAAGCCTACTTATTCTACTAGTTTATGGTTGAACAAATATTCCAAAATTCAATATTAAATTATTGTTATTTTAACCTACTGAAAAGGAGAAGGCGGTACTCTATTCTAATCATCAGGGCACCATCTCATAGAGTCCAATTGCCCTTTGCCATACCTTCTTTGCTTAGTTATGATTAGTACCGCCCCGCGGTTCTACCCGCGTTGTGCCCGATCCCGTCGGAATTTCGGTATGAAAAATAGCCTATAAATTCCCGTTAAATGTGGTTATTGAATTCAAAAAGAATAATTCAAATCGGATTTGTAGTTTCCGAGATAAGCGCGTTCAAATAAACAAAACACAAACTTTTCGTTTTCACTATGAACACATCTACTTATACAAGACTCGATCACATCTTCTAGTTTTCTAATATATTCACGAATTAATTAAATGTGTGGACTAAATTCATGTTCTAAAGTAATTTAGTCAAGTTTACTTCATTTTGTTTTCATTCGCAATGTCTAGGTTTAAGATTTGACTTGTTTATGTGAGCGAGCAATGAACTTTATTAGATACTATGTAATTGAATAACAAGCAAAAATTAACTAACATTGCCGTAATTTTTAAATTGTAAAAAAATTGATCTTTTGAATGTGTTTAATCAAAACAATCAATTTACAGTTTCGTTAGTTAAAATAAAATTAAAAGTGATCTCTATTTTTAGTTTTTGTGTAAGTTCGTAGGGGCCAACCCTGATTTCAGAGTTTTAACTCCGCTTATAGGGCTCCGACTAACTGAAGGAAAGAGCAAAGGTCGTGTCGTACGAACAGCTGAAGAGGATGGCAGATGATAGAGAAAAGTGGAAAGAACTCCATCGACAAGAGCCCAGCCCTAAAGTTTAAAGAAGAAGAAAGGCCTCCGATATTGTCTAACGATTGAAACAACGGGGGCCAACAAATTACCGTGCCTTACGAAGTTATTGTTGATAATTTAACCTATGTAGGTAAATAATACTTTTATCACTTGAAAACAGTATGTCACTAAGCTCACTGTAAATATCTGCATAATGACGAGGATTACGCGCAATCACTACTGCCTAATAAAAATAATATTGAATTTGAATTGATGGTCAGGCGTCAAAATAAACGATATTTTGAACTAAAATAGAACGCATTAAACTTAACTACGTAGTGTTATATATTATATTGAAATAATTCTAATATATAATTCATAAATATGTACATATGTAAAGACGTGTCAATGTTTGGTTAAAATATGTAACTTGTTTGTTAAGTGAGGCACAGCACAACACCATATTCGACGAAAAATTATAAAAACTGCTTAAGCTTTGTTCATCAAATACCTACTTAGGAACTTTAAAAGCTTACCATACTGCGTATTAAGAAAGCTTTTCTTATTAATTGTTAAAGTAAAAGAGTATTCGCCTGTAATATCCCACTGCTGGGCAAAGCCCTATCATCTCACTGAAGATGTCAGTACAGTGAGGTGGATTAGGTGTAATCACCACGCTTGCCTTATGCGGGTTGGTGATTTTAAAACTTAATTTAAGTAGCCTTTTTTTGTTTTATCGGATTGAAATATATTTAAATGAGAAATTAGGTTAAACACGTAATGTCAACGGGTCGAAAGTTGTTTTTAACTTTCTCACCTTGTGGAAAGTTCCCGAAAGCTCGCAAGATTTCTGTATTCTGTAGGTACCAACTTATGAATGTAACAGTACCTATATCTAATAATAAACAGGATGGTTCCAGAATTTTACATCATAAAATAACTGATAAAACATACAATTTTCCATTGAAATGAACAACATAGTTTTTGTTCAATGTTGTTTTTATTCTTGTTTTAAATTTTGTTATGTTTGTATTTAGTTTCTCATGGTAAAAACAGTATAATTTAGTGTTATTTTTAGTAAAAATAGGTCAAGTTAATATATCTTTAAAGAAAAATCCATCTCAACGTAGGTACATAAACAGGCGCAATTCATCGATTTTAACGCCATACATGCCGGTAAACAATAACATACAGGTAAAAGCATTGACGCCTATTTTTCAATCACCAATGGGTTAGAAGATGCATAAGCGATTAGTACTTAAAAGACATATTAGTAAATTACCTGGCTTTCCTCTCTAATTCACCGGTTTTCTCATTTCTCTTGAGAATGAACGGCAGTCTATTCGAAACGACAATCATACTCCCCTTGCTGTTGCACCCGCCGCGACTAACACTGAATTCACTCATGTTTAAATGTTCACGAAACGTTCCTCAAACACGACCAATCACAAACCAGTCCGCACGCATGCGCAATCAATGGAGGGAGAATTCAAAAAGTCCTTTTATTGTTTTATATTTACGCGCGAAGCATTGCAGACGCGACGTTTATATACACATCATGGCCGGAGATCTGCGGCGTACTGTGTCCTTTGTGAACGCCGGTCGCATTTATAGATTATTTAGCATCGCGTCGCAGAAGGGCGAAGTACGTCTGAGCTCGGCGGAGGTCCGCTGTCGTCGCAAAGGTTATCAGCTCAGGCCCGACTCCCGTGACCCCTCCGTCTCGATACAAACCTACTGGAATCGCGAATTTAAGTGATAATTGTGAACGAAGCTTCGAGGCTTTGAGAAGAACTGACTGAAGAACTATGAAGGGTTGAATGTCACTGGCCTTAAAAAAGCTTTGGAAATGATCTGATAAGTACAAAATTCATCTTGAATTTAAACTTCGTTAACGGATACACTTTGCTATTATTTTTAAATATTTTTATCTGAAGTTTCGGCCCCTTTACAAGACCCGTGGTCAGAGAAGACTGAGGCGTTATCTATTACGGTGTTTTAATTCAAAATGAGTAGTGTTCGTTCAATTCTTAAGAAATTCTATACATAAAAAAATAGCACCGATCTTTGTTTAGGTACGTGTACTTCCAGAAACCAAGTATCCACATTTAAATAAATAAACATTATTTTTCCAACTGTTTACATTACATAGCACTGATTACCGTGTTTGGCCTAATTGTCCATCGAGAAATATCTAAGCGTTAATTGGCGAAGTAATAATTACGGATTTGTTATCAGTAGGGTAATAGATGAGAAATGACGTAAAATAGGTCTTATTACATAGGTAAGGTTAGATGGTACGATTGCCTGGAATAGTTTTCCCGTATTTTCTCATGTAGTATGCTGCGCATGCGCGGGCGGTGTGCGTGAAGTCTGCGTGGTGTTTGCGTGTTGCGCACGCGCACTGCACGTGCGCGGATGACCTAACAACCATGAATGAATGAGTTTAGATCGAAGCTACCAATGATAAATACTCGTTAACTGACTGATATCAAACTACCTTGAAATTACCTTATGTTTTTCTTGGTCAAGGACGATAGATTAATTATTTTAGATGTATGATTAACAAAGAAACGGTAATATGGTTTCTGTTGCTATTCCTAATTTACCTACTAATTTAGTGAAGTTGGAGAGTTTGTTTTTTGTTTGTTAGAACCATCCTATCCTATCCTATCCTATCTTATCCTACCCTACTATTAATTATTATAAATGCGAAAGTTTGTGAGGATGGGTGTATGGATGTATGTTTGTTGGTCTTTCACGCAAAAACTACAAAACGGATTTGGATGAAACTTTACAGTAATATAGATTATACATCAGAATAACACATGGGATACATTTAATCCTTAAATTCCTGCGGGGACACAACGCGGGTAACACCGGGGGGCGCGGCTAGTTGAGTTATATGTTGTACTAGGCTCAACGTTAGTACTTATAACTCAATGGTTTGAACGCGCAAATCTGAACTACTAGTCCGTATTGAAACAATATATTTGTATAGTACATAATTTAATGCAAGCCCACTAAATCTATGAAAATAAGGTAAGCGCGGTCTACAAAATTAGCGCATTAAAAATTAGTTTACATTAGCGCCATCTATTGGATTGCGGGTAGAACCACCGCGCGGAACTTAGTAGCTAATGAAATTAATGAAGAAATGTTTTATAGGAGATAGTTACATAGTGTTTTAAATGTCAAACATTTGTAACTAGAACGTCCATTGTATAATGCTGAAACACGTCATGTTGGATTGCCTGTTGGTCTGAAGGACTGTCTGAACGAGACAAATATCATTGTAAATCATACCTGTATCATCTTATTTAATTGTGTTGGTTGTCGCCGTTGTCGGCCGCTGATGATGACCAAAGTTTTTTAACTGACCTGAAATAAACAAATAAAAAAAAACACCAGTCACAACAATGAATAACGTCATGATTTCAATAACGGAAGTTTTGATACGTATCAATGTTATCATAGATAGACGGAGACGTGATAATTTTATCATACTTTTCCTAATGACACATCATATCGTATTGTATGGAAAACACCTTGCTTGAATGGGTATGGGACGGAAAACACCTCTACGTGAGAAGTACACGCCCACATCCTACTAATATTATAAATGCGAAAGTTTGTGAGGATGGATGTATGAATGTACATAATGTATAATATATGGATGTATGTTTGTTACTCTGTAGATTTATTTTACATATTATAAAGCTGAAGAGTTTGATTTTTTTTTGTTTTAACGAGCTAATCTCAGAAACTAATCCGGATAATTGAGTATGTATTTGAATGTTTTTTTTATTCTTCCTATTAACTTATCTTGTTATCACGTGTAAGAGACTAAAATCCGTTTTTTTATATCGTTATTATTTCGAGAGTTACAGGCCGTCAAAGTTGCTGATTAGACAGAGACAGCACTACTACTAGTGTGACGTCACAATGTTAGAGCGCCATAGACGTCGCATACAAAAAATCGTTTTGCAAGAAAGGGACAGCATCAGACAGGAGAGAATATTTCAGAGTTTATAATTTAATTATTTATTAAACGATTTTGATTCTGATTTAAGTTTTGATCATAATTTTAGTCGTGATAACAAGATAAGTTAATAGGAAGAATTAAAAAAAAATTCAAATACTCAATTCTAGTTGTAATAGTGTCACATTCAACGGGAATGTTATAAGCTTTTCACCCCAAGGGAACGCGGGTAAAACCGCGGGGTGCTGCTAGTTTAATAAGGGTAACAATCTCTTAACCTCGAAAGGAAAGCATTGCTCTCTCATCGCATTCCTGACAGATATAAATAATTAATTATTTATTAATAATTATTTAAATGCATCAGATTTACAATTTATTAAACTGTTTACAAAATCATACTAACGTCATACAGGAACAGTAATGCCTACTTGAATAACAGGGTGAAAATGAAGAATATATACTAATATTCTATAGAGGTAAAGTTTCTAACTTTGTTTGTTTGTATGGGCTAATCTCAGAAACTATCATTTGAATAACTCTTTTTGTAATGGATAGCCAACTTCAACGGGAAGGTTATAGGCTATTTTTTAGCCCGGAATTCCCACGGGAACGGGAACAACGCTGGTATAACCGCAGGTCAAATATAACTACTATTTATATAGGTGACTAGGTTCACATTTGCTTGATAACGAACGACACAGTGTCAATAATTTTGAGTTACTAGATAGAGGACAATGACCTAAAAGAAAATCCAAAGTTCGACTGATAACTATAATATTGACGCAACACAATGTAGGGTATATGTAATATCAATAATTATATATTTCTTATGTAAATGTACTTAACTAGGTACACGAGTAGAAGAGGCAGTCTTTACTATGATATACCTATTTGTCTATATTTATAATATATAAAATTCAAAGTCCTGCCTGACTGACTGACTGATAATCAACGCACAGCCTCAACCGCTACACCTAGAAACATGAAATTTGGCAGGAAGGTTCTTCAAGTGACGTAAGTGCACACTAAGAAAGGATTTTCGGAAATTCCTACGGGAACGGGCTACACGCGGGCAAAGCCGCGGGGCGCTGCTAGTAGTTTATAATTTTATTATTGGGTTCTCTATGATTAGAATTATATGCTACTACATCTATACTAATATTATAAAGAGGTAAAGTTACTAATTTAGCTTTTAACATCTCAGAAACTATCGGACTGGTAGTTCCTGAGAGAAAGAGAGAGAAAGAAGACATCTTCAGGGATGAGAATGAAACACTGTCTTGGCTTGCATGCTTCAACCCTAGGTTTGTAGAAGTAGATTTTTTATTAATGTTTTTGGTGTTAAGCTTAATAGTAAAAAAATATACCAAAATACAGGACCTCACAAGTTTCTTAAGTTCGCAAAAACACTACTCATTTTGAATTGAAACATTACTGTGACTACATTCGAAACGACAGATAAAAATCACTACATAGTATAAAACAAAGTCGCTACTTTTGTCTGTTTGTTTGTCTGTATGCTTAAATCTTTAAAATTACGCAACGGATTTTGATGCGGTTTTTTGTAATAGGTAGAGTGATTCAAGAGGAAGGTTTATATGTATAAAATTCCCGAAATTCCCACGGGAACGGGCACAACGCGGGTAAAACCGCGGGGCGCTGCTAGTGTAAAATAAAAGCGAAGTGTATCCGCAAACCTAGTTTCAATTCAGAGTCACGCTATCAAAAATAATGCATAATATAATATGTTGTATTATAAATGATTTGTGTATATTTTTCTCAAGCATTGAATCCGGTATCTTTCACAACAAATATACATAAAAATCAAGGATAAAAGATATAATAATTGTTTACAAGAATTGTTTTGAATTTAACTGTAATAAATTAGATTAACACGAGTCGTAGCGTGATCATTCGACTATCAAATGATAATAGTCATATACTTGTACAGTCAAGATATGAAAGTTCGTAGGTCAAATATTCAGCATAGTTTACATGAGTTGTTTGTTAAAATATTTTGGTTTTTATGCACTCTGTACCTAAGGTAGCGTCATAAACGTGACCTTCCTTACTGAGTAAAGACGTAGAGACTTCTGTTTGGGTGTTTTTTTTTAGTTTTTTTTAGTTTTAATCGACTTTCATATGTGTGTTTTGCTGTAGAAAGAGGTCAGTAAAGTCACAAATGGTCTATGGAAGTATACAAATATATTATTAACTAGCAGCGCCCCGCGGTTTTACCCGCGTTGTGCCCGTTCCCGTGGGAATTTCGGGATAAAATGTAGCCTATAGCCTTCCTCGATAAATAGACTATCTAACAGTGAAAGAATTATTCAAATCGGTTCAGTAGTTTCTGAGATTAGCGCGTTTAAACAAACAAACAAACAAACAAACAAACAAACAAACAAACAAAACAAACTCTTCAGCTTTATAATATTAGTATAGATAACAAAAGCAAATACAATCATAGTTAGTCAGCATGACAGCACTTACGAATAGCACAACTTCAAACGCCATTGAGAATGAAACCGCCCAATGTCCTTCAACCAATTCGACTACATATTCTATGTTTCATTTCTATCAGACATTTGAACCATGACTACACAAAAAAGAAAGCCTACGGCGTAGCTTTGTAGCAGCTACAAATCGTAGACTTTCACATTTTTCATTGCTACGCCATCGTAGCAAAAGGTGACTACGGAAGTGCCGTAAAAAATACGAGTAGTCATATCTATATTTTATTTGAAAAGAAAGACATTACTATTGGTTCTAAGCTTTAAAATCTAACCTCTCTCACAAACACGGGATCAAGATATAGCAGGACCTTGTCTCGGAGTACTAGAATTATATTAATAAAACAATAATTATTTTATTGACGCATTCATCACGTATTACCTTATTAGACACTGCATGATACTCTTGATATCGATTATAACACGGCAGAATTAAGTGGTTAGTGAAGTCTATCAAGTGAAGTTTAAGAGTAAACTTCTTAATTCGGTCGTGTATTTTGTCTTGAATTGGGAAGTTATAACTGGTTGTAATCGGACGGTAATTAGATTAATGAGAATCTCTAGCACGTGTCTGATAAATACGTGTCTGATTGGAAGTTATTCGTGATTCAATAATTAGGTTACCTAAAATTATTGCGTGTTACCGTCAATACTTTGAAACAGTTGAAAAAGTAGATTGTAGGATTCGGCAAAAGCAATTTCAATTAAAACTACTTGGAAGTAACCTTTTAACCTTGGCGAAAGGAGCTAATTAAAGCAATAGATTTTCAATGTAATGCCTTTCTAATATGTGTATTCTAATCCTAGACAACTACTTCGCAATTATTATGACTTTGTGACCTTTGTATATTATAAAAAGTTAAAGATATAAAGTAAAAGAGGTTTTATTGGTTTGCCTTTGCACGCGCTGAACTCTGAAACAACCTCACTAGTTAGTTGCTTTTGAAAAACAAATATTTGTATATGTCGGCTAACCTCGATAATCATCCCACTTCTGATGTCGGGGAAACAGCGATATTTACCCCACTTCTGATATCGGGGACATGTCATATCAAGATAAGCACGAGCATTTTACTGTCAATCCAACATCTTAGGATTTCTAGGTCTTGATCTTGAAATAATAACTCACAGGACTAGTCCTTCTAGGTCTTATCTTAGGATTTCTAGGTCTTGATCTTGAAATAATAACTCACAGGACTAGTCCTGTGAGTTATTATTTCAAGATCAAGACCTAGAAATCCTAAGATGTTGGATTGACAGTATAATGATCGTGCTTATCTTGATATGACATGTCCCCGATATCAGAAGTGGGGTAAATATCGCTGTTTCCCCGACATCAGAAGTGGGATGATTATCGAGGTTAGCCGACATCAGAAGTGGGATCAAGATCGCTATTGCCCACCGTGCATCTAGCAGAGAATGATCAAGATCGCTATTGCCCACCGAGCGTCCAGCAGACAATGATAAGGATCGCTATTGCCCACTGTGCTGAATATCACATCGCTATGGATTGTGGTATTTGAAATTTGGATGCTATATTCCCACGGGTGGACGAAACATAAACGATTTAGTCCACATAACTACGGCGTTGATGGAAAAATGGCTTCTTATATTTTGAGAAAGAAATTTAAGATTTGTTATTCGTTACTGGAATGGACGACGGCGACGACGACGACGAGATTGAAATTCATGTAACCTCCACTGGATTATGAAGCTCGTAGTTTCAGATGTATGACTGAATCATCATCCCGCCAAAAGCGCTACTGTCATGCGCTTTACGTAATGTTTATTTTGCAATTGGTTATAAAACTTGGAATGTTCTGTGAGTACAGTTAGTTACGTTTTCTACTCTATTGTGGTCGTGAGTTCTACCTTCGTGGTGTAGTCTGGGGGGATGAGAATAGTCGACGATATAAAAAGATCGCGTATATTGGAGTTTATGGGGAAAATGGGGGATGGTTGGGTTGTGAATAGATTGGAAACGTAGATAGAAGGAAATGAGGTGTTGACGACATCACGATCGTATTGCGAATCGAGTATAGAACTAGGAAAAAGATTCTATGGCGTGGACAGGACGGCTAATGGGGCGAAGGGAGGTCGTTTAGGTTCCATCAATTAATTGAATCTAGACGTATCCTAACTGTAATCTGTAATCCATGATGATCGTGTGTGAAATACAAGCAATGTCATTGTAATGAAGTCCTGTGAGTTATTATTTCAAGATCAAGACCTAGAAATCCTAAGATGTTGGATTGACAGTAAAATGCTCGTGCTTATCTTGATATGACATGTCCCCGATATCAGAAGTGGGGTAAATATCGCTGTTTCCCCGACATATATATATTATTTACATTTAATTGCCTGCAAAAACACACCTCGGGTTCACTTCCCGGGTCGATCGAAAACACGCTACCTTCTTTTCAAACATGATTCGGATTTGAGATCACCAACCCGCATTAGGCAAGCGTGATTACGCCTACTGTACTGATATCCTCAGTAAGATGAAAGGCCTTTGCCCAACAGTGGGACATTACAGGCTTACTTACTTACTTATTATTTACATTGAAGGGACAATTTGAAAGTTATTATGTTTCCCAATTCTAAAGGGATTCTCGGCTGTTACTAAAAGTCCCAGCCATTGCCAGTAAATCTTTTGATACAAAATGTTTGGAGGTGTTTGTTTAAGTTAAGAAACTTAGTAATATATTTAGTACCAGCAATGTCCCGCGGTTTAACCTGCATTGTGCCCGTTACCGTGGGAATTTCGGGATGAAAACTAGTCTATAACCTTCCCGTTGAATATGGCTATCTAGTACAAAAATAATTATTCATATTGGACTGGTAATTCCCTAAATTAACTCAAACATACAAATAAACAAATTTTACTTCATTATTAATATTAGTATAGAAGTATAGATATAAGTATATACCTACTCCGTTAAACTCTACTCTTTAGTTAAAAAATCTTTGTCTTATATTATGTAACTCACACTCTTAGTTTCACGAATAATGTGGAATGCTAATGAATGAAAGAGTAAAAAGAACATTACTTACATAATTACAGATAATTTTTGTTATTGAATAACAGTGATATTAATGAATTCGTAGAATAGGTCAAAGGTGAATACAAGCAAATATAATACCTATCCTGAGACAGCCGGACCGACGACACGGTGAGATCTTACGGAATAATACCTACCGCAGTAGCTTTAAAACGGATTTGTCTTAATAATACTAGGACTAAACTCGAAGATTTTAAACCTGTAACTGTCACTGATTCTCCTTAAATCAATACTAATAGAGTAAGATTCTATAATACAAGCCTATAGCTTAGTTTAATCGATTATTAAAAAAGACAGTAAATCGGTTGTTAAGCGCAAGTTATGGTGGAAAGCGCTATAGCAGGTAACTTGTAAAGTATGGTAAAAATCGGTTGAAAAGAAATACGTTGGCTTGATAAAAAGATAGAGAGAGAAAGAAGAGAAAAGCTGCCTTTATAAATTCACTAGCAGCGCCCCGCGGTTTTACCCGCGTTGTGCCCGTTCCCGTGGGAATTTCGGGATAAAATGTAGCCTATAGCCTTCCTCGATAAATAGACTATCTAACAGTGAAAGAATTATTCAAATCGGTTCAGTAGTTTCTGAGATTAGCGCGTTTAAACAAACAAACAAACAAACAAACAAACAAAACAAACTCTTCAGCTTTATAATATTAGTATAGATAGTGGCCAGTGCTCTCTGTCTATTTGTCAGACCAGAGGTCACCAGTTTATGTCTACCAAATGATGCAATTTCTTTAACTTATTACATCTCAATAAAAAACCTTTTTAATATCATGAACTTACAAATACTCCTGGCTTTATCAAAAAAAATTCGACTCTTTGCGGATATTTGAACATTGGGATTGAAATAATTAATCAAAGAATCTAGTCCTACCGATACTAATTGCCAGTGCTGTTCTCCTAAATAGGTTTTCTTTCAAATATGTCCATCGCGATTTTTCGCTTGTGAAAGACAGTACGTAACAGACCGACACACTATACTTTTAGTGTTTATATTATGTATTTTCACAATCATTCATAAAACTATGAAAAACACAAAGCAGACGGTGCAATTTTATTCGTTTTGATTTTTCTTACGCACACATACAAATTATTATTTAAATTACTAGCTGCGCCCCGCGGTTTCACCCGCGTTGTACCCGTTCCCGCGGGAAATTCGGGATGAAAAATAGATGTTGTCCGATTCTCAGACCTACCCGATATGCACACAAAATTTCATGGGAATCGGTCGAGCCGTTTCAGAGCAGTTCAACCACGGTACCCGTTCCCGCGGGAATTTCGGGATGAAAAATAGATGTTGGCCGATTCTCATAGATACCGGATAAGCACAAAAAATTCATCAAAATCGGTCAAGCCGTTTCGGAGGAGTATGGCAACGAAAACTGTGACACGAGAATTTTATATATTAGAAGATTAGATTAGAAGATATACATACTTGTCTTGTGGATAAAGTGTACTTACCATTGTTTTGTTTTGTTTCGTTCTTAAGTCCTTAACCTTAAATCGCACAAGGTTCCAAACAAACTTACATGATAATATTGTGTCTGCTAGATTCACAAATATTTATACAAACTCTTTAAAATTGGTTTTCAAAAAGACATTCCAGTGTGTGAATGTGAAATTAGTCGCACATCTTGAAGCTCTTGAAGGTAATACTTGGCATACGGCAAGCACTACAAAAGACAAGACAAGCGTAATAGGAGAGAGTATCAAGCTCCACAAGTTTAATCATGATGGCTTGTCGAGGTTTGGCAAACGTGTGGTTGCGTGTGTTTTCAGTTATGCAGACAAACACATAAACTACCTCTAAATTACGAAACACAATTTCAAATAAAATATCAGTAATTTGTTTACAGATGCTTAAAATAAAATAATCTTCAGATGGTCTTCAATAAAATAAACGCCTTGTAAAAAATCACTAGCAATACGTTTATTTGTTGTATTAACATTAATTAGGCGTTTAGTTTATTGTTCCCCTTCCTCTTTTATGAGTTGTTTAAACATAACACTATCAGGAAGCAGAAGGAGAATCAGTAGTAAAAGCATTAGTTTAAATACATATACCTATTTGTATTGGTTGGTTAGTTTACCTACTGACAGCTTATTTCCGAATTATTTCATCTATTACTTTACTTTTACCGCGAAAATTAATTCGTCATTTTTATGAGGACACATGACACTACATCGCGTCCATAAATTAGTAGAGATCGCAGTCGTTGTACCCGAAATATGCTGCTACAAAGGATATAATATATATAAATAAATATAAATAAATAAATATATAAATAAATAAGGGTTGCCAACAGCTACAACATATTAGTAAAACGATTATTCAAATATGCATGCCACTTACAGGCATCCAAAGCATTCACATACAAACACATATTTTACAATGTGAATTAGTTCATATCTAGACAAAGTTGTATTGCGGAAAATAATGGTAGACAGTGTCATGTAATGGTCATAGCATGGATTTAATTAATAGGTACCCTAAGATTGTTGTAGTTCTTGACCTGAACTTATAAACCGCCTTATTTATACACGATATTTAACTTAAACAGTGTTTAAAGTGTTTTGTCTCTTTCGCTCTTTGACAAATAGGGTAATGTCGGAAAGGGACAAACCATTTGATAGCTAAAGTGCTGTTACTAAGTGCTGTTAATAAGGCCCTATTATTCTATACTGCACTATAAAGGTCTCTACCCATTACACCGTATCATACCATGACCGTGCTATGAGCGTGTCAGCACCGGCAAAATATTCTCATCAAGAATAGTCGACGTTGTTGGTTGGTGACGGAACGGTCTAGTGAGCATAGTCTCACATACTTTTCATTTTTAAGTTACTCTTAACTAAGTTTGGGCATTATAGAAATTAACTTTTGATTTAGGTACCTATGTAAATGGAAGCGTGTTATCTAATTTGGGTTTCACTCAAGATGTACATCTTTATCACATAACCCAATTTCAAAATAAATGACCTCACTTTATACTCGTATGTTGCCTATATCTATTTACACTCTATTTCTTTTGGATTGGCACAAAATGTGGACCAATGTCGTCAATTTTCCAGCCGAAGACGATTGCTCCTGAAGAGGAAAAAGGTTTAGTGATTTTATTTCATTCTTACTCTATCTCTAAACCTTTGCGGCTGGAAAATTGACGACATTGGTCCACATTTTGTGCCAATCCAAAAGAAATAGATTTTTTTTCTTTATACTTACTTAAGTGTCCTTAATTCGATATAACTGTCTAGCAGTAACTTGTACAACTCTTCAAGACCTTTCAAATGACATAGGTCATGTCACTGTTGAGCATTGGGGCAGGCTCCATAGTTACCTGCCCGAGGTCCTTAATTTTACATTTCTGGAGCGTGTAGTTCAATAACGGTTGGGAATATGGAAAAAGTGGATAAAATTAAAGTTATAGAGAATTTTATAAGCTTTTTTATTTTCTAAGGTACTTTTATGATAAAACTTACCGTTTTGCTGAAAATCGCGAAAAACTCATTTTTTTTACCTTTGACCTTGAATAAAAAAAATCCATACACGGGATTGATGGGGAGCTTTTAGTCATTGTTTATAATTTTTATGTTTTGAACAATTTTCCTGATTTACAGCTTGTTGGAACTTTATGTAACCTCGAATGTATAAATTGACCGGACTATTATAGATTTAGTAGATTATTGCTTTGAAAAAAAAAACAAAAAAATATGTTGTGTCACAGTATAAGAATATCAGCAGAACAACTATACAGCTGCAATTGTTAGATTCCGTGAGCTACTCAATAAAAAGATATTATACCTAAGTTTCCAAAATGTATTGTGCTCCGCACAGGCAAAACGATCAGACCAAGTGTGACATCTGTCTATCAAAAAACTTATTCTATACAACGTAGAGTTTATAATGGAACATATAGAAACTCCTTGAAGGTATTTCTAACAGCAATGTTGGTAGTGGGGATACCTAGGACAAGACTTGTCTCCTAAGACGGGGCTTATGAACTCGGTGGCATGCACATTTTATTTTGGTATTTTTACGATTATTTTATACTAGCTTATTTAAATATATTTTTAGGTCGAACCAACCTGGAAATTCAAACACTTAAAAATATTTCTGCTCGTAATATTAGACAATAAAAATGATTTCACCCAGTGATAAGACCGATATTTTTTTAAACCTTTTATTATCTCTTTTTAGTTATTTTTCCCAAGGCTACCTACAATATAATACCAATCTACGTAATATCTACGATTAGTTTTGCTTGATAGGCTTTTTTTACTGTAGTCACTACACTGTGGCATCTCAATGAGTGACATATTCAAACTTAGCGCGAAAACTACGCGCGAGCGGGAGATCGCCCGCGGTCGGACCGCAGGCCCCGCACCTCACCCCCTCCGTAGTAGCTAAGCGCTTGACTCACGTCACCTTAAGTCATATTTATAGTTTATTGTTCATTGTTTATTGTATGCATTTAGTTTATCGTTGTTATTTATTGTGTTAATCTTTATTTTGTACATTGGGCCGTAGTCAAGCCACCGATTGTCGTGATCATGTGTGATCAGATCACTAGCTATAAGATACCTAACAACTTTATTAGAAAATGTACCTTAGATTAGTTATAATAAATCATAAACATAATACAAGATTAGAGAAAATTGTACAAGTCCAAACTCACGCCACCGACAGGTTCGGACAAGTTTAGACAAGTCTGAACCTTTTTGAGGAAAACCGACGCATACAGTTGGGTGTATGAACACAACCCACACGTTTGCAAAAAAAAGACAAGGACGGTAACACATGTTGCCGCTCCCACAAATAGTAATTGGCAGGGCGAAAAACAATGCGCACTCGCCGCCCAACCCAGCATTAGAGATTAGATTGTATAAAAAGCGATGGCAATTTGAATGCAGTACGCAGTTCGCTCCACGCAGTTCACTCGTTATAGTAGTAACAAGTAAACAGTACAAAAGTGCTAGTGCCTAGTAACGCTGCCGCACGGCAGTGCCCCCGCCAAGTCGAGCGCGAAGAGAACACTGCCGCACCATCCTTTACTGGAACCATTTCGCCGCATTTTCAGGCCCCTATTTGAGAGCCTCTGGATAAGAACGTAGAAATTTTCGTCATCCAGTAAGGTATAATCACATACGTAAAATCCAAAATTTCAAGTCTGTAGGTCATTTAGTTCCGAACTTAAGCGAAACCAAAGTTTCGCATTTATGACACTCACTCACTCGCTCACTCACTCATGATCAATAGAACTAGTACTTCCCATAAACTTAGAGAGCTGAAATTTGGTACAGAGTTAGGGTTTAATTGCCTCATAAAGGGAAAACTATAAAAACTAGGATAATCGGTGATCTGGAGTACCTGGTGACCCTGATTAGAAAACACAAAAGCCCAACCAAACTATTAGATATCGACATATAGGTACCGCCTTTACAAAAAATATTCAACCTGGTGGGCCCCTTGATTTGATGTTAAAAACTGTGTCAAATAAGAAAATCTTATAAAATAAATCAATAAGCCCGCGTTTCTACAAAAAGAAGTGAAATCCCATAAAAAACATTCTGTAAAAAACAAGCCAAGTCTCGATGGATGGAGCTGCTTGTTTATCTCTAAAAAGTAATGAAATCTAGACAAAGTCGTTCCAAGTTTAAGGTTCCTTACTGCGATTTCTTTATTATTTACCTATAGTTAATGTTGTGTGACTTGGCCGTACCCTTGTTGTAAATTCAAATATAAAGGTGAATGTTCAACACATTTCTACACAGAGGATTACGTAGTATGAATGTTTGTTGGGAATATAATTTGAACATTCTTTATACGTTAGTGGGTACAAGTCAACGGTATTTATGGATTACTAGCAGCGCCCCGCGACTTTGCCCGCGTTGAGCCCGTTCCCGTAGGAATTTTCGAAAATACTTTCTTAGTGTGCACTTACGTCACTTGAAGAACCTTCCTGCCAAATTTCATGTTTCTAGGTGTAGCGGTTGAGGCTGTGCGTTGATTATCAGTCAGTCAGGACTTTGAATTTTATATATATAGATAAGTAGCTACAAGCTTTTGTAGGTAATGATTAATGAAGGACTAATGAATTAAGAGATACTTAATGTATTTGTAAAGGTACACACAAAGAGGTAGGTACTAGGTTCTCACGAAGCTATGTACGAAATGAAATCAACTGACCATGTCGCACTCCTCAGAGTCGGCCACCATGCCCTTCTTCTTGTATCGTATTCCTTCCTTCGCCAACCTTCCGGCGAACTCCTCAGCGGTCCCCTTTTGAGATCCATAGAACACAACCAGACTCCTGCCCGACGCTTTCAATTTATTGATAAATTAATTCTCTGTAACTTGTATTGATCCCGCTGGTCTATAAACAAACAAAATATTTAAGTCAGTACCTTTTTTTTTTTTTTTTTTTTTAATATTATAAAGCTGAAGAGTTTGTTTTGTTTGTTTGTTTGTTTGTTTGTTTAAACGCGCTAATCTCAGAAACTACTGAACCGATTTGAATAATTCTTTCACTGTTAGATAGTCTATTTATCGAGGAAGGCTATAGGCTACATTTTATCCCGAAATCCCCACGGGAACGGGCACAACGCGGGTAAAACCGCGGGGCGCTGCTAGTTTGATTATATGTATAGATGAATATATTTATGTAGGTAGGTATCTAAATTGATAAAGCGTTCATGATCCTTAGTTGTTTTGATGATTTGCCTGTTTTAATAATAAAAAATACTAAAAAAACCGCGATGAACAAGTTTTCTTTTTTTGCATCATGTCTAATTTTTTTACTGATAACTTTAATGCGAGTCATGTCACTATACTAATGTGTAGATCGGTAACAGGTCTCACCAAGCTAGCCCAAGACCATTACCGATCCACACATTGGAGTGCTTGAACCAAGACAGCAACATTGAGTCAATACGGTAAATTGGATTTGGAATACTTGGCCAATATTTGCAGTCAATGTTTAGCTCCGGTTAAGGATTAATAAAAATTGCACTTTGCAAGAGAAAACTTTTTTAATTCAACATTGGTATGATACATTACATAGTACCTAGGTACTCGGTAGCTGCGTAACTGCGCTCTATTCACCTGCCGATTAATTGCAATAGTTAGGTACCGACTTAGGTATCCATATGTAAGAGGGGCGTGCATGCACCGTTTTAGTTGAGGATTAGCTTCCTGTTGGTTAGGGCGAATAGATCACGTCGGACGGACGGTTCCCTTTGATCCGTTACGGTTGGATTGGTTTAGCCACATTAATAAATAAAGTATCTATTCACTCGTGTGGTTTGGCTATTACTTATAGACATAAAACGTCACTTATATGCCACAAGAAAAAATACCTACTTATATCACCGACTTACATAGCCGCGCCCGCGGTTTTACCTGCCTTGTACCCATTTCTCTCTTTCTCTTCAAACATTTTACCTATATTAAACCTTCCTCTTGAATGTAGCTATTCAATACAAATAATAAATAATTATTCTAATCGAACTGAGAGTTCCTAAGATTAGCGCGTTCAATAGAATCAAACTTCATGTACCTATATCTGGGGGCACGGCAGTGCCCCAGCCAAGTCGAGCGCGAAGCAAACACTGCCGTACCATCCTTTACTGGAACCATTTCGCCGCATTTTCAGGCCCCTATTTGAGAACCTCTGGATAAGACCAGAACGTAGAAATTTTCGTCATCCAGTAACTATAATCACATACGTAAAATCCAAAATTTCAAGTCTGTAGGTCATTTAGTTCCGAAGTTAAGCGAAACCAAAGTTTCGCATTTATGACGCTCACTCACTCATGATCATCAAAATAGAACTATATAGTACTTCCCGTAAACTTAGAGAGCTGAAATTTGGTACGGAGTTAGGGTTTAATGGCCACATAAAGGGAAAACTATAAAAACTAGGATAATCGGGGATCTGGAGTACCTGGTGACCCTGATTAGAAAACACAAAAGCCCAACCAAACTATTAGATATCGACATATACCGCCTTTACAAAAAACATTCAACCTGGTGGGCCGCTTCATTTGATGTTAAAAAACTGATATATATGACTGAAATAAGACAATCTTATAAAATAAATCAATAAGCCCGCGTTTCTACAAAAAGAAGTGAAATCCCATCAAAAACATTCTGTAAAAAACAAGCCAAGTCTCGATGGAGCTTGAGCGACTTGGCCGTACCCTTGTTGTAAATTCAAATATTATATCTTTATACGTTAGTGGGTACAAGTGAACGGCCAAGTCACACAACATTAACTGTTACTGTTACTGTTAGCCTGTATCATCCCATTGTTGGGCAAAGGCCTCCCCCCATTTCCGCCACTCTTCTCTATTCGAAGCCACCAGTTGCCAGTCCCTCTTGTAGGCGTCCAGTTCGTCCCGCCACCGCCTGCGCGACCTGCCGCAACGCCGTCTTGCTGTCTCCGGGCGCCACAGAGTTAATAACATTAACTATAAATAATAAAGAAATCGCAGTAAGGAACCTTAAACTTGGAACGAATTTGTCTAGATTTCATTATTTTTTAGAGATAAACAAGCAGCTCCATCGAGACTTGGCTTGTTTTTTACAGAATGTTTTTGATGGGATTATATTCACGGCTTTCACTCCCCGGAAACTCCTCTAACTCCAGCAACGTTTAAAGTGTGCCTTTTACAGTCCTGCACAACAAGATACAAACGTTTTGGTAAATAAATAAAATATTGACACTTTGTCTTGAATTTTAAATAGTTTCTAATAATTCGTATTTAGTGATATAATTATTCAACTGTTTTAATAAAAATAAAAATGGTCAGTTCAAAGACTCTTTTGTTGAAGTGTGTAAATATCAAAATACTGTTTTTGTTTGTCGCGTTTGTCCATTTGGCTTGTGTGGCGGTGATAACACTGAGCATAGACACGACAGTCGACGCGGACCCAAAGATAAGAGAGTACTTCTATACACGATGGAAACTACTTACTTGTTGGTTCAATGTAAGTAAATCCTATTGTAATTGTAATTGTAATATTGTAATTGTAATTGTAATGTAATGTAATGTAAGTATATTATAAATGCGAAAGTCTGTGAGGATGGATGTATGTATCGATGGATGTATGGATGTATGTTTGTTGCTCTTTCACGCAAAAACTACTGAATGGATTTGGATGAAACTTTACAGTAATATAGGTTACACATCAGAATAACACATGGGATACATTTTATCCCGAAATGCCCGCGGGAACGGGTACTACGCGGGTGAAACCGCGGGGTGCGGCTAGTTTTCTATATTTATAGCTTACTAGCAGCGCCCCGCGGTTTTACCCGCGTTGTGCCCGTTCCCGTAGGAAATCCGGGATAAAATGTAGCCTATAGCCTTCCTCGATAAATAGACTATCTAACAGTAAAATAATTATTCAAATCGGTTCAGTAGTTTCTGAGATTAGCGCGTTTAAACAAACAAACAAACAAACAAACAAACAAACAAACAAAACAAACTCTTCAGCTTTATAATATTAGTATACTCGTAGATAGGTTAAAAAAATATAATAAAGCTGAAAAGTTTGGTTTGTTTGGTAACTCATCTCGATTGCAACGTGCAGATCCGACTCTACTTGAATGGGTAACCGCTAGTGGCATTTCTATCTGAATGCTATGGTAAATTGTCGGTCCCGGTTGCTCCGATCGATAGATCGTTTTGGAGGTCTTGAGGGGGTTTAAAAACTCTGACACCAGTGTTGGCCACTGACCTGCTTAAATTTACTATTTGTTTGTCATTGAGATTGTCATTTCTCAGATTTTGATCCTGAGATTCGATTCCCGGGTTGGGATCCATGGTTCTACATTTCAAGCAAATCTAGAGTAGATGTCGGCCCTCGATGGTACCATGACACAATCGATAGCATTGTTGTAATTCTTCTTAAATGACTTGAATCGAAAAATGTTTGAAACTCCATCCATCGAAAAAGATTTTCACCCCCAAAGCTTTAAATAAAAACTATTTCATTTTTCAGTTAATAACTTTAGGATATCTGTCAACACGGCTTTACTGCGAAGTAAAATCCATGAACAGCGAAAGAAATGGAAGTCACGTGCAAACACTAGTAAAAATAACAGACGTTGTGATGACAAGTTTGATGACTCCAGTGACCACAGTAAGTGTATCTTCTTCTTCATCGAGTGGATGGTCAACTTGACCAATCCTGGTGTCAGAGTTATTGAGCCGCCAAAGGTCTCTGCCATAGCATGACATGTAGGTAGAGTAAGAACCATAGAGCATTTTGTTATTTATTTGAAACATTTAGAATTTGGTCGTTTCTATTTAAGCGGAGTGGAGCTGAGTTTAATCGACCAATCACAACTCATTACGAATAGATTTTGACAATAGCAATGCGTAGTTTGATTATTTTAGCTCGTTATGATTGGTCGATGGCGGTCCGCACAGGTTCCGCTCTGCTTCAGTGGAAAGCATCCTTAGGGAGAGCACTGAACAACTCAAGAATAAAGTAAGTTTTTGGGCACGTTGAATTATTAGTCCCGGTGTCGGTTGTTTTATTCAATCGAAAGACCATATCGGAAAACTTTGGGTGCTCTAAAAACTTGGACATCAGGGTTGGCAGTAGCCAACCCTGGTTAGGTTAGTAAACCTTCTCGAACTTAGTAGGCTCAAGCTCTCAATAGTTAAAGTAGGAAGAGTTTGCGATTTTTTTTATAATTTAAAGATGCTAGAAAATGTTGAAGAAAGGAATATCCCGCTCCAATGATGCAGGCTATTCTTTATATTACAAAATATTTGAATTGAACATTCATTCCAAGGTAGCGGATAAACTTCAAAAGAAATTCATACAAAGAAATGTGTACTTACGTTTAATTCCAATGCACTATAGGCTTAATCTTAATAGATTATCTTATCTAAACTCCAATGCTAATATACTCATAATAAAATTATTATGATGAATAAACATAAAAAAAAAAGACGTGTGGCACTCGGGGACTGCCGCGGTGAAGCTATTGCATAGCATTTTGTATCAACTTAAGCAATTATATTTGATATATTTGATATCTCTTCTCTCTCACCCCACCCGCCTCCTCTCTCTCACCCCTCCCGCCTCCTCTCTCTCACCCCTCCCGCCTCCTCTCTCTCACCCCCTCTCTCTCACCCCCTCTCTCATCCCTCTCTCTCACCCCTCTCTCACCCCCCTCTCTCACCCCCCTCTCTCACCCCCTCTCTCACCCCTCTCTCACCACCCTCTCTCACCCCCCTCTCTCACTCTCCTCTCTCACCCCCCTCTCTCACCCCCCTCTCTCACCACCCTCTCTCACCACCCTCTCTCACCCCCCTCTCTCACCACCCTCTCTCACCCCCCTCTCTCACCCCCTCTCTCACCACCCTCTCTCACCCCCACTCTCTCACCCTCTCTCACCCCCCTCTCACCCCCCCCCTCTCTCACCCCCCTCTCTCACCCCCCTCTCTCACCACCCTCTCTCACCACGCTCTCTCACCCCCTCTCTCACCACCCTCTCTCAACCCCCTCTCTCACCACCCTCTCTCACCACCCTCTCTCACCACCCTCTCTCACCCCCCTCTCTCACCCCTCTCTCACCCCCCTCTCACCCCCCCTCTCTCACCACCCTCTCTCACCCCCCTCTCTCACCCCCTCTCTCACCCCCCTCTCTCACCCCTCTCTCACCCCCCTCTCTCACCACCCTCTCTCACCCCCCTCTCACCCCCCTCTCTCACACCCTCTCTCACCCCCCTCTCTCACCCCTCTCTCACCCCCCTCTCTCACCCCCCTCTCTCACCACCCTCTCTCACCACCCACTCTCACCACCCTCTCTCACCCCTCTCTCTCACCCCCTTCTCACCCCCCTCTCACCCCCCTCTCTCACCCCTCTCTCACCACCCTCTCTCACCTCCCTCTCTCACCCCCTCTCTCACCACCCTCTCTCACCCCCCTCTCACCCCCCTCTCTCAACCCCCTCTCTCACCACCCTCTCTCACCACCCTCTCTCACCCCCCTCTCTCACCCCTCTCCCACCCCTCTCTCACCCCTCTCTCACCCCCTCTCTCACCCCCTCTCTCACCCCCCTCTCTCACCCCTCTCTCACCCCCCTCTCTCTCCCCTCTCTCACCCCTCTCTCACCCCTCTCTCACCCCTCTCTCACCCCCCTCTCTCACCCCCCTCTCTCACCCCTCTCTCACCACCCTCTCTCACCCCCCTCTCTCACCCCCTCTCTCACCACCCTCTCTCACCCCCCTCTCACCCCCCTCTCTCAACCCCCTCTCTCACCACCCTCTCTCACCACCCTCTCTCACCCCCCTCTCTCACCCCTCTCTCACCCCCACTCTCACCACCCTCTCTCACCCCCCTCTCACCCCCCTCTCACCCCTCTCTCACCCCTCTCTCACCACCCTCTCTCACCACCCTCTCTCACCACCCTCTCTCACCCCCCTCTCTCACCCCCTCTCTCACACCTCTCTCACCCCTCTCTCACCCCCTCTCTCACCACCCTCTCTCACCACCCTCTCTCACCCCCCTCTCTCACCCCTCTCTCACCCCCCTCTCTCACCCCTCTCTCACCCCACTCTCACCACCTTCTCTCACCCCCCTCTCTCACCCCCCTCTCTCACCCCCTCTCTCACCCCCCTCTCTCACCACCCTCTCTCACCACCCTCTCTCACCCCCAACGCACAATCGCACACAACGCCGTGTCGAAGACTGCCGAACTGAAACGACGTTAGACGATGCACGGCCTTCAAGCCACACCTCCTTCCCGTCGGATCGGGTAAGCGTGAGGTTTTTTCGTTACGGAAATTTTGGATTTGATCCCCGCGCTCAAGGCCCGCGATAGAAGCTATGCAATAGCTTAACAGTTAAATATTAGTAGTTTATGCAACTGTCATATAATGAAGGATATTAAAACACGAGTGTGAGTTTATGAAACGAGCGCAGCGAGTTTCATAATAGTAACCAGAGAACTGCATATATGCAGTTGCATACACTACTTTAACTTCACTAATGCAATTAATCAAACAACAAGAGTAAAAGCTGACAATAGTTTTTCACGCGTACGTGTATTGTCACAGTGAACTTGCCGCCATTAAAATCTAACCAATGAGAGCGCAGCTCGCGCAGGGCCAATCCGGAGCGAGCGCGCGATGTTATAATGAGATTTTACGATATCGATGTGGATATTATACCATTAATTATAAGTCAAGTATTGGAAATATAAGTAGAATGTTACAACATTAGTGTAGATAAACTCATATAAATGACGATAATGCAAAATAAACGGTTAAATGTCACCGATAGGAAGTGCCTCTAAAAATCCCAAATAAATGTACACCGAGCCTAAAACGGATGTAACGTTCACTCTATTAATTCTTCGTACGAGAATTAAAATATAAACTAGCTGCGCCCCGCGGTGTTACTCGCGTTGTACCCGTTCCTGCGGGAATATCGGGATAAAATGTATCATAAGTATTTATTATTCTGATGTATGATGTACCTATATTACTGTAAAGTTACATAAAGTAGTTTTTGCGTAAAAATGTAACAATCATACATATACATACATCCATCCTCACAAAATTTGGCATTTATAATACTACGGATAGTAGTCGTTACATGAGCCATGTCAGAGGCCTTTGGCGGCTCAATAACTCTGACACCAGGATTGGTCAGGTTGACCATCCACTCGGTGAAGAAGAAGAAGAAGAAGTATGAATGATTGTGCATATGACGGAATCTGTAACCGTGTCTTTTATTCATTTTCCAGTTTGCAGATCTATCTTTTTGGTACATGTATCTGGTAGATAAGTCGATGCTGGCGCCTCCTGGTCTTCTCGAGTACATGCCTTTTTGGGCGCAGAATTCTCTGCACACTGTGTCATTCGTGACTATTTTGACAGATCTGATGATAATACCTAGGTCTAAACCTAGGTCTTTGAAACTTCATACGGCACTGTTGATGGGGTTCATGACGGTGTACCATTCGATGTAAGTACTGAGTAACTTACCAGTTGATTTTTACCCGAAACTAACGAAAATATCTTGTAATAACAGCATAAGTAATGTAACCGCGTTGTGCCCGTTCCTGTGGGAATATCGGGAAATCGGGGAGAAATAAGTTATAACCTTCCCGTTAAATGTAGCTATCCAATACAAAAATAATTATTCGAATTGGATTGGTATTTGATATTAGCGCTTTGAAACAAACAAAAAATAAAAATAAAGAATTCTTTAGCTTTATTAGGTATATAAAATTCTCGTGTCCCGGGGTGCGTAATTGAATTCCTCTGAAACGGCTCGACCAATTCTCATGAAATTTTGTGTACATATCGGGTCTGAGAATCGGGCTTGAGAATCGGACAACATCTATTTTTCATCCCGAAATTCCCGCGGGAACGGGTACAAAGCAGGTGAAACCGCGGGGCGCAGCTAGTATTAGTATAGATTTCATCCAGTAGAGTAAATAATTACTTTAGCTCTTTTGAAATTAGCTTTACTATACGGATTATACTGGGATTGCCTAACGAAAGAAATCGGAGTCCGAAGAATATAAAACAGCCTCATACAGCTATGTTTTATCACTTAGAGTTTAGAGTAGATTAAGTTTTCTTAGTAAAAAAATCAAATTAAATATTTTCAGGATGCTGTACTACTACATGAATGGAATAATGGTGTATCATTTCCTTGAAACAATAACGTTTTCCGAGTACATATTTATGTTAGTACTCAATTTCGGATCCGTCTTGGTATTTTTCAAACTGCAATGGATTGTCATTGAAGCTAGATGGGGCAAATATTATAAGGTTGTCTGATACAATTAGTAAGAGGACTTGGAAACTCTAGTAAAGTAATTATACCAATTAAATACATTAAAAGTTAAGAAAAAGTACATGCTCATAAAATTGGAAGACTGTGATTTTCTGTAGCAAAGGGTACTTTGGATAAATTTTAACGACTTGTATTATATCTACGTTTAACTAATGTAAACCGATCTTTTTAAGACTAGAATATAAACTTAAGCAAGCTTGAACAATTTGTGATAAAACAACGAAAAATCCATGTAATAAAAATCAAAAATAATAAAGTACAAAAGTTTTATTTACACTATATCACCATTTTCTAAAGTCTAAATTAAAACATAATTTTTATTTTTGGACCCATTTAGATAACATATTTAAGTATTATCTTATATTTGGTATAAGTGTTATTTGTTTTATTTATTAATCTATGATTTAGGGCGATTGCACAGTGCTCGATTCATAACCTTTTAAACAGTAAGCTGAAATGGAAAGCGATTGGCTCAGTCGAACTGACTAAACATAGCCTATTTTTTTGTAACATTAAGCTGAAAATCGATTCTTCACATAGCTACTAAAGAAATTTCCCATGATAGTCACATGGTTACGTCACACTTCCATACACTTTCATAGCAAGGAAGTGAAGCGATTGCCATTTGTTTTAAATCTGTAAAATGATTTACTTCAAAGTTATATTAAACCACAGTTAAATCTTCTCTCTATACTAATAACTTCAGTAAATGAGAAGACTCAAACTGAAGAAAAAACATTGAATCCTGTATAATTTCTCTTTCCAATAACCTTTGTTTAAAGTGCAATCACCCTTATTCAAAACCATAATTATTTGATCTGTCTCCTTGATGTAATGTAACTACCAAATAAAAATAGAAAAGTAAAATAGTTATTTTACAGTTAACCCTTGTATTGACTTGGCAAAAATTGCCTAGCAACATCGCTACCACTTAGTGGAACAACACAATCATGTGATATAAACTTCAACAAACAAAGTTACAATCTTTTGTATCATCACTAATGTCATGTTATATGATGTTGCCTGGCAATTATCGCAAAGTGTGAACACAACTTTACACCCTCCTAGCTTATGGCTAAAATCTAATATAAATAAATAGTATTTGAGCAGCTATCATAACGTATACTAACTCCTACTGTATATCGTAGGTACAGTATTTATGTTAAAACATAATTACATTTGTAAACTTAGCTAAAATTAGTAGTTCGATTAACTAAAGTTAGCACGTTGTCATATATCACCCATTCGATTGTTGTTATTTCAAACTGTTGTGTGTAGTGCAAAATAGAGGATTGTTTTATAGATAGTTGATCGAATATATCAAATACAATTAGTTGGCCATCGAAACATTCAAATACCAGGTGACGCCACCCACGCCACACAAGATTGATGCCACACAAGAGTGGATATTTTCAAGTAGTTGAAAATATCCACTCTTGTGTGGCATCAATCAATGTCAACTTCTGTGCCAGATTGAGTTAATCGTCCTATACCAAATGCCACTTCTTAAGTTTCCCCTAAAATAATGTAAAAACTATTTATTATTAATTCACTATTATTAAATCTAATATGGCGTATTGGTTTTCCTTTCCTTCCAAATACAATCATTCTTTAATTTACTTAGTAACTATTACCTTAGCTGTGTCAAGTCATATTTTGCCAAAATGGAAGTCTCTTTTGAGCTACAATATTTATAACTGTATTGTTAGTCAAAGTAATCTATCTTTACTAATTATAAATATAAAGGGTAAACATATCTTCCTGACAAAAAATGTACGGGCGCGATCGCGACAAACAATAATTATGTTGGGTCTAAAAAAATGGCGACGTAAAATTAGTGAAATTGAAAAAAAAAACACCGAAATTTGTTGCTTTTTTGTTGCTAATTAGTTGCTAAAAAAATATTTTTTTTGCTATATATATAAAAAAAGACCTCCTTCCTTCAGTTTAATAAAGAAAAAAATCGTTTGTGACATTTTATGTATTAGCCGTATGTCATTTTAATGAAAAGAGAGAGTTTAAACATGAAAAAAAAAAATAACCCTAACCTACCGAATTACCTACTTACTATTCGGTAGGTTAGGGTTATTTTTTTTTTTACTAGTCCATAGTTATCGGTTAACATTACGGTTAGAGCAAAAAAATTAATTTTTTAGCAACTAATTAGCAACAAATTTCGGTGTTTTTTTTTCCAATTTCGCTAATTTTACGTCGCCATTTTTTTAGACCCAATTATGTGCTTGATTTATCAGTATCACACCCCCTATTAAATCTGAGAAAATGACGTTGTGTTTCAGAGGATTGCGCCTCTATATTTAGTTTAGCAGGTAAACCCTTCTTCTGTTTATAATTAGTATAAATAGATAGATTGCGCATTGCTCTGATAATTTGCGTGGGCAAGGTTTGGCATATTATACAATGAAACAAGTTTACGTATAAGAATATAACAAGCAAAGCAACGCCCCGAAATTTTACCCGCTCTTTTAAAAACGATGATTAATTTTGTCATTATGATGATTAACATTGTCATAACATAAAACTTAAAATTCTTTCTTAGTTAATTCATTATCTGATAATGCCTTACAATAACAAGAAGGTCTCAATTCGTCAGAATCAAAAATACAGCTAATGTTAAGACGGTGTACCTCATTGACAAAATTACCCATCGTTCCTAACTAAGAAAAACAAATGACTCCAACACTATCGTAATTGCTATAAATATGATAAGAAGCTAAGAAGATGGTAAGATTTATCGAACAGCATTGAGTTTCCACTTGAGGAGAAGGAACGCAGCAATCCTCAAGATGAAGAGGGTGACGGTGAGCGCGAGGACGTCCCACCAGAACATGTCAGGAGACATCGCCACTTCCATGAGGAACTGACGGGGGTGTCTGTGGAGGAGAGGCATGGGTCAGTCATCACATTATTAATCTCATGTCGTCGAACGACTATCTTCGGTACCTAGGTGATGAGCCTTTGGTCCTGTAGTAGCAAATTACATGACTGTGCCGTAGTACTTAATAAGTTTGCAAGTAAGTTGGAGGCGACAGCCTTCGAAAAACTTTTCCTTCAACTGTTTTAAATTAAAATATTTTAGGCCTAAGCTTAAACATCCAAAGACGATCACTTGTAACTAAGTAAGTAACACTCAAAACGGCATCAATAAACATTTTTCACATTTAAATTTTGAGCATTAGTAAACAAAGCAAACATTCGCATTATAATTCTAAAATTTAACATCATCAGCATTTAAAACATACATTAAGACAAATTCCGTATGAAACTTACTTGTAATGGCAGTAATCAGCTTTGCAGTCCAAGTTTGGCCTGTTCAAACCGTAAATAGCTCCAATGAATCCTTCCAAGCCATATCTCAGGTATGACACGTAGGAACCCCAGTAGAGATACGAAGGTAAGTCTCGTAAAGTTACTCCGAATCCAGCGAACATCATCATTGGCACTGATAAAGTAGGGCCTAGGAAGGTACCGTTCTGAAAATAAAGAATTAGGTAATAAAACAATTGAAACTTAAATATACTTGGGTGAAGCATTTGATGCGGTTGTAGGTATATGTAGGAAAATATTTATAATACTCGTACCATATTATTGTTTTATGAGCTCCAAAAACATAACAAAATAGATGTTTAATTATTCAATCCTACTTAAAGTTATGTTTTTACATTATCAATCATTTAATCAGCGGTTGCCTCAAGGGTCCATTTTAGGTCCACCATTACTTGAAGTGTTTATACAAGACGTTAGTGAACCGCAAAATCAATCATCCATGATATAATTTCTTCAAAGTATACTCACAACAACGTTAAAAGCGGCACCAATCATAAGTCCAAAACTCTGGGCGACTAGTACAGTGTAGAGAGAAATAGCGAAGAACATTGAGAACCTAACAATGTCCAGTGGTTGTGCCGACATTGTGTACACGATCACACTGAATATAAAACAGGATAATATCTGGAATTAGAAAAAAGATTTTATAACAAAATTGTTAAAAAACTGTTTTTTTTAGATATAAACGATGACTATGAAAGATAATCATTAATGCATTAATCTTCAACTGTATCCCAAAGAAATGCAGAGTAGATATTAATTACAGTTTTTATACCGAAGACGTTAAGATTAATAGTCTTACGAGAGAGAAGAAACCATACGCGGCTATCGCAATTTATATTTGTTTTGTACTTATAAAAAAATACTCACACAAACAGGTAAATCCACGACAGTGATGGATACGTAGTAGGAACCCAAAGAATACCATCTGTTGAAATGTTCCTTTGATAGAATTGACATTTCTGATGGGACTGAAACACAATAAAAACATTATGATGAATATTACACTTTTTAAGCCCTAGTACGTAGTTTGACTGATCGTTTGACTTCATGAGTTTGGGTGATTGATACAGCAGCCGCTTTAAGGAACAGTGTATTATATGTCTTTTAACTCATTGTGAGTGTTAAGAGCAAAGCGCAATTTGGATAGTGGCATTTTTGTCTGAGCGCTCCCGTACATCACTATTTCATTTATTGCCCGCAGTTATGGATCCTTAACCCTTCTATACATTACAGGGTTGTCCACTAAACCGAGATATCAATAATGAGGAATATAAAACTCACAAGTAAGAATAGTCAGCATCATCGGCGACATCATGTGGTGCATCAATATCGCGAACAGCAGGTTGTAGTTCTCCAGTACCCTGGAGCCTTCGTTACCGGCATCGATGAAGAGGCTCCCCAGCATCACGCCCACCACTACGTTCACGATCAGTCTTAGATGTGTCATTGTCTGTAACAAGGTTAATAAAATGTTAAACTATAAACTTCGCGCCTATATGTAAATTCGTTTCCTTTGATTTTTGATCTTTGAATCAGCTACCACACTAGGCAATTATTCACACATCAAAGATGAAAAAGAATCAACACAAGATTGGTTTTGGTTTCTTATAAAAATATGATGTAACCTTAACTTATACTTCTATTATAGTCAGTATAGCACTGGTTTTCAGGGAACATCTCTAAGCATTATTATTCTTAGAATAGTCGTTTCCCTTTTCCAAGCGATTGGATAAATGATTCAAGCTCTACCAGCTCTACCTGCAAAATTATATGGCTCTGAAATGTTAAGTTAATTTTAAACTCACCGAGTCTCTCTTAGCCTTCAAGAACCCTCTCTTTATGAGCACTGATCTCTGATTAGACTGCGGCGTCTCTTCAGACCCTGACGTAGGCTCCTGTTCTCTCAACACGCTCAAAGGATACTGCTTCCTGAGCGCCTCCATTGTAGGTATGGATTCATAGTTATCGAACCATTCTAATGCCCGACCATTCTCGGATTTTGTACTAAGCAGCTGAATTTTGTCGTCCCCATATTCACCGCATGCTAGTTCGATTACTGCAAGAAAGTAAGTAAAAGTATTGTATGTTATTCTGTTCAATATTTTTTTCGTATAGAGTTAGAAAACTCGAAGTGTAAAGGTAGCATGCTATCCTTGTCCGCAACTGCAGGCGGTTCGCGAGCGTAAGTGGTGTAGTCTGTGCTCGTGTTCGAAAACCGCGTGCGGTTGACGTCTGGATTCGAGGACGAAATACTACAATTAAAAAGACAAGGTGAGATTAGGAACTATATTTTGGAAAATGCTTTTAATTTCCATTAATTCTATGCTAGACAAACAAAATAAATGAACAAAATCTCACCATAGTCAGCAGGGTTATGATAAATAGGGCAAGGTATCCCAGCCTGTTCAAGATATGGCACAAGATTCTTCGTAGTTCCTTGATAGAGGCATTGTCCAGCGGCTAGCACATACACTTGATCGAATAGAGCAAAGAGGGAGGCTGAGGGTTGGTGGACTGTGCAGACGATGGTACGACCTTGGTGAGCCAGGTTTCGGCAGAGCTGGACTACTTGTGAGCAGGATGAACTGTCTAGACCTCTGGAAAACAAAAGAAGATGATTAAATTGTGTTGCAGAGAAACGAGAGAGAGAAAACTAGTAAACTAGTTGTACTTCAAGGATTTCCTCGCGTTGTTATATTTTTCCCAAGATACAACGGTTATAATCAATACCGTGCTTCGGAGTGCACGTCAGATTGTCGGTCCCGTTGAGACCATATCGGAAGCCAAAAAGCGGTATAAAAACTCCCGACTCCAGGGTTGGTCAATAACCTACACGAAGACATTTTCTAATTTTATTACTGCCGTTACAGTAAGTTAGCAGTAGAACGTATGAGAGGCCTTTGCCCAGCCCTTTGCACTTTACTTAGAACATGTTAGTTTTTTAAATATTGAACGTGTTAGAAAAGAACGTGAATTATTTTACTTACGTGGTAGGTTCGTCAAGGAACATAATCAGGGGGTTGTTTATGAGCTCCAAAGCGATGGAGAGCCTCTTCTTCTGACCGCCAGAGAGCTGTGCACTCCGTGTGTTCATGTGCTCGTAGAGACCCAGGTTTGTTAGGATATCTTCAATCTGGAATAATCAATGTAAGTAATGGTGATTTACTAAAATCAGAGTAATTTGAACGCTGATTAAAAAATTACAACTTATTATGTTGTAACTGTTGTAAGATTTATTGCTTTCTCTATAAGTGATTTGTAAATCTTTTTGAGAAAATAAATTCCCTGAAGCCCAATAATGAATGAAGATACATAGTTTAGTTTAGAACGCAGGAGAAGTGTAAGATTGTGTTATACTTGAGATAGAATACGTTATTGTGTAGTATTTAATTATACACCAATTAAACGTATCAAAAGTAACACAGCTACGTAGAATAGCATACTTCTGGGGTAAAGGCAACACATAATTCAGAGTAAGCAATGAAGCAATGAGAAGAAATAGAGAACGTGGTAAGTATATCTCCTTTCCGTGTTATTAAGTTACCGACCGCGATTTCACGCGCATTTGTAATATCAGTAAAATAGATTTGTCAATGTCATTCCCGCGTATTTCTAATTCTTGCCACTCTTCCTGCCGTAAGAGACGTTCATTAAATCGATACTTATTTGCGTAAAATTACGTCAAATAATTGAGTGTCGATCAAGGGTGTCGATTTATTCATACACTTGCCGCGCCCCACGGTTTCATGCGTGTTGTACCCGTTCCCACGGGAATTTCGCGATAAAAAGTAGCCATTGTCCTTTTTCAGGCTCTGGACTAATTGTGCAGCAAATTTCATTCAAAACGGTTCAGTAGTATTGGCGTGAAAGCTTAACAGACAGAGAGACAGAGTTACTTTCGCATTTATAATAATTATTAGTAAGGATTTCCTGTCAAAATCACTTATTAAATCTCTTTAGAGGAGCATTTGACATCTGATCTGAGTGCGGGCGTAAACAGTTAACATTGTTTCTTTTGTGGCTATAATTCCGTTAACTCACCACTTCTCCTTTAGCAAATTTGTCGAGTTTGGTGGACAGTTTGAGGTCTGATGCAAGCGCCATGTTCTCCCCAACAGTCAGGAGTCCTTGCAGCCGGTCGTCTTGTTGGATGTAGCATGACATTTTTTTGAAGTTTTCTGGAAAATATTTAAAAATATGTTCATTAAAATGTGGTTTTTCTGGTACAAACCGATTATTTTAGAAAAAAATAGACAAAACTACATTGAAGTACTGCGTGTATATAGAAGTAAAAGCTCATAACATTATCAATTGTATTCTGTCGTAAAGGGGGCTTCTTCTATCGTTTAGGGCAAACCATTCTGGCAGTCTAATATAAAGTACTAGCATCGAGCCGCGGTTTTACTCGCGTTGTGGCCGTTCCCGTGTTTATTTCGGGTTGAAACATAGCCTACAACGTTCTAGTTGAATGTGGCTATCGATTAAAAAAAGAATTATTAAAATCGGATTTGTCGTTTCTGAGATTAGCGCATTTCTGAGTTTAGATGTAGTATTTACTGTAATATATTATAAGTGCCACAGTCATGGTAAACCTTTTCGCTTCAAAGTCATATTTTGCCAATTCAACGTGTTAATTGGAAATGCGTGTCTTTGCGGGACAAATAAATTCCCGTCTAAGGTCGTTGCAATTTCAAGAACTGGTTTAGCTTGTTTCTTTAACTGCAAATGGAGTGCAACCGTAACGGTGAGCTAGTGATCCTAATCGGTGTTAAGGGCATGACCGCAAAATTATTTTAACTGGTAATGTATACTATAACATTATAAAGAGGTAAATTTGAAATAAAGAGGTTAATTTTGAGGTAAATTTTGAATAATTATTTTTGTAATGGATAGCCACATTCAATCGAAAGGTTATAAGCTATTTACCATCCCAAAATCCCTTCGGGAACGGGCACAACGCGGGGCGCTACTTGTTTTATGTGACTTGGTTTTTTTTGCTCCTCATGCCCAAATTCTACTGTGTCTGAGCAGACTGTGTCACATTTTCCGTTAGATGAGAGGCCGTTAATTGTGATCTTATTATCTTATTTTTTTAATGTCTTTTTCATTAATTAATAGGCGTTTTGGGTGAGTTGGCGCATTAAATATAACACGACGAGCAAACGAGTTGCAGCGATCGTGTTTTACGATTAATTGTAACGTACGTTAATGTCATTATTAATTGTTGAAACGGGAAGTGCGGGGCGAGGCGCTGTCGCGAGCGCTTCACTCACCTCCTGATGAAGATCACCGGACGTGACCAAAACGTGTTGAGGAACACTTAACAGCAACCTCCGTGGTACGTAAGTTGTCGTTTCAACAAATAATAACGATCGTGTTTTATTTAACTCACCTCACCAAGTAGCTCAATCCAATCGAGATCTAATGCAAAGCTGAAGTAACTCTAAATGACTGTTACTTCATTCATTCATTTCGCTAGTGGTCAACCCTGGTGACGGAGTTTTTACACCGTCCATAGGCCTCTGACATGGTCTAATGATTGAAACAACTAGGACCGACAATTTAACGTGTCCACTGTCTGATTATGAGAATGGTGTGTAAGCGGCATACGTTTTTCAATTTTCTTAAAATAACATTGCGGTTTTGCGGTAACTGATCCTAGGTATTATAAACGCGATATTACCCGATATAACGTTGACCTTTAGAATTCTTATCAACGTATTACTCGTGGTATTACCTACATGCTATTTAATTAATATTTAATAGGTGTGATACCTACTAATTGTTATTGAAGTACTCAATTTATTAAGTGGTACTTGTTGGCAGGTAGATAACTCACTTTGAATTGAAACGTACGTTTACGGATATACTTCGTTTTTATTTAATTGATTGATAAATTCTGAAATGGCCATTATAGCCAGTGGCATAAAGTAGTCAGCTGGTACTCGATAGTTACTGACTCTTTAGATGCCAACTTTTGTCACTCGTGTGTTCGGTCGGTCTATTTTGAAAGACAAGGAACGTAAAACTTCAGCTGTCGACTTTTCTACAAATATGCATAACCAAATCTAGTACAACAACTTACTCATAATCCGTCCCCTGCCGTTGATAAACACAGCACCTCCTACTCCAGTGATGCGGTATCCAGAGAGTACATCCAGGAGGGTTGACTTCCCGGCTCCCGAGGGTCCCATGATCGCGATGAGCTGCTTCGGTCGGAACCGGCCGTGGACATCATGGAGGATCTGTTTGGTTCCTGGAAAAGGGAAAAAGAGGGGTGTTATTTTTTTGGTAGTATTAATATGTAGTCGTAAAGGAAAGTAAAGTGTTACCGCTTTGTTCGTAAACGCTCTATATTATCTAAAACACTAATTTAAAGTGTTTTGTCTCTTTCACTCTTTGGCAAATAGCGTATGTGGGAAAGAGACAATATATGTGGCAATGGAAGGCGTCTCAACGGATATTCTAAGAATTATGCAAATGTTAATTTTGTAAATTCACATATTTACAAAAGAAAACACATAAAAATGCGTTAAATAAAACTGAAAGTGGCGCAGCTACGTCATGCGAAATTTCAACATCGAAATCGCATCGCAACCATGCTCAACAACAAAATTCACAACATTGGACCATAATGTAGGTAATTGTGTCCGTATCGTCTTAAGGTTTACGCCCTTCTTTATCACAAAGGTCAAGGTCTTGCCGATACTGATGAATGGATCATGTCCCTATAAAATGAGGCGTTCTGTTTTAATTGTAATATTAAGTCATTAAATTACTTTATAGTTGTAGTTAAGCGTCTCATTCTCCTCACTGTACTGGTATATTTAGTCGCCTTTGTCCAGCTGAGAGACATTACTTTTCAAACTTCTGTCCTCCGCGGATTTGCCCGTACTCAGACGTCAAATGTTTCTAGAGATTTAATGAGTGATTTTGATATGTAATAAAAAAAATGAAAATTTACGTCAATTAGCTACGTGTCGTTTTAATGGACGGTTCTAAATGCCGTACTATAAATAATGAAATCTGAAGATAAATATTAAAATAATATCTGCTATTGAATATCATCACACAATTAATTGCATCATAATTCAAGAAAAAGAGACAATTGGGCGTTTTCCATTTCATTGTTCCATTCAAAATGCATTTCAAAACAGAATTGTTGGACATTTAAGATACCTATATTCATATCACTGTTTTCAATAGAGCATGTAATGAAAACACTGTGGCCATTACCCTTAGCTAACAAAGCATTAAAGAGGTACTGCTGTAACAAAGCATCGTCTGCAAATATTGTCGAGCAACAAGTCAGGTTAGTAAACAAGCATCTTCAAAAACATTGCTTAATCCTAACTTGATTTGCGTCAGTATTTACTTCGAGTTACTTGACTTCTACTTACTTACTAAAAAAGGAATTGTATCTTGACAGATTGGGATATAACAAAGTTACCAACTTGAAAGAACAGTCTAAATATTTATTCTTGAAAAAATATTTTAGGTGTGGGATGAATATTTCATCATCATATATTTAAAAGCAAGGCTCTTGTCGGTGAGTCCGATACAGACTTCTCCATCTATTCCTATTCAGTGCAAGTTCCTTCACATCTCTATAAGATGAATATTTAAGGATTTCTAATTTGTAATATCCAAAATTAATAATAATTATTTTGATCTAAAGTTAATTCTAAGTACTGTAGCGCTCGTGGCGTAGTTTGGCAAAGCGATATAATGATCATTGCGATTGTTAAGCAACGTGCAGCTCGCTACTTGGATAAGTGGCCGATAGTTGCATTTGTATCTGAGCGCTACCGTACTTCGGAGGGCACGTAAAGCAGTCGGTCCCGGTTTCTTCGTTAGCCCATGTTCGAGGTCTATAGGCGATCTAAAAACTCCAACACTAGGGTAGGCCACAACCTGGTAACGAATGAATGAATGAATTCTAAATATTTGAACTTCATAAGAAGTTATATCGTCGATACTTCTCAAATACATTTTAATTCAAGCGTTTAATTAATGACATGTATTTATAAAGATTATTACATACGTCAGTGTGTGTACACGCACTGAGGATCAATGAAATAAGACCTCTGTGATTTTTTACTTATCCCATACCTAACTTAAAGTTAATTATACTGGTTTGACCCTTAACTTATATCGTGATCGTCTTGACTGTGGTTTTTATTCGTAATTTGTAAACGAGTATAATATACTAGTTACATTATTGGAGTGCTGGATCTTTCAAACATGGTTGGCTTCGAAACCAGTTAACTAACAACGTGTAACTAAGTAACATGTGTACGCTTTTTGCAAGTCCTATGAATACTTACGAACATATTTTGGGCATTTGAAGCTTTCAATTCAATCCTTTAAAAGAGGGTTACGCTGAATTGCCTCCTATTTTGCTAGTTTCATTCGAGAATTTTAACAAAATATAGCCCTTATTTCAAAATCAGTCTTTGCATTTGTAGTTACTTCTACGTGTTAAAGATAAAATTTGACATTCGTAGATCCACTTTGCAAGATATACCTACAAGACAACAACTAGTTTATTTTTTCAAAATAGTACAAAAAACAACATATTATGTACATATTTATTATCAATAGCTATTAATAACAAAGGCGCCGATAACAAACCAATATTTTACCCCCAATCACCTACTTAAAACCCGTAATTGGACTAAAGTAATTAATTTAAACTAGTGTTGGGCCACATTGCGTGTTCTATCGGCCAAGTGCCACCTATTTACATGATTGACCTGTGATCCTGTCAGTTTCCGCGCTCGATTGATAACCTTTACATACGTCAGTGATTACCCGCAACATGCACTTGGGTTTAGGTACAGCATAACACCTAAATAGGTATTCATGTACTTATCACGTTTTTCCATCAGTGCGTTCGGTACAAGTTGTCGATATACCTCTGACTAAAGTTTCAGATCACTTACTCGCATTTTAGGGTTGTTTCCCCTCTTCTTCTATTCCGCGACAAAATGTGTGCCCCGAGTTAAGTATACGATAATTACCTACTTATGTCTTTTTAAAATTAAAATAAACGTACGTAAATTTCTTTTTCTTCCGAGTTACTGGTGCAAAATATTCATATTTTCCCAGACTAGTAGTTCTCACCCGAAAGGGCAGAGTCCGATGCGTTTAGTAATTATTGTATAGTGCAGGCGGTAGGGCACGAATGAACGCATACTTACATATTGCATGCAATTAATTCCGTATGGACTGGATTAATTTCAGTGTATATCTTAATATGTTTACTTCTTACTTCACTATACAGTAAATTCTTATGGCATAATGTACCTACTTCATGTTATACACATATAGTCATATAAGTAGGTATTTGACCTACCTGTTATAAAAACCTTTTATAAAAACATTTGACGCCAATTATTTCATGTATAAGTTAAATAAGTGTCAAGTAACAATACGTTAATATATTAAGTAAGTATTTAAGTTGTCTGTCAACCGTATTTATATCTATTGTATTTAAATTTCTCATTTGAACCGCGATTACGTTTGAACTTCAAAATAAATGTGTTAAGTAAAGTGATTGAGAAATAAATACAGTTAGCAGAATTACTATGTAAGTTCGTGTAGGTTAGTGGCCAATACCTGTGGCGTGTTTTAGACCGCCAAAAGACCTCCGACATGGTCTATCTATAGAAGCAATTGGGACCGATAATTTTACGGTAACGCTCAGATAGAAATACCTCTATCAGCCACCTATCGTAGTACGGACCGAGCTACGTACGTAGGGACGATGCTTAACAATCAAAATGAGCTAAGTCAGCAGAGATATATAGATCATACTAATGTAATGCAAGTTCTATTCCTTTTTCTTGTCAACCGAAAGGAACCGAACAGTCAGAAAATAATCTTTTAACTAAGTAAGAAGAGGATTGTATTCTACTCAACTAAATGTTTCGGCGCGTACCACTAAATTAACGTAAGCGCGATTTAGAAACACACTAGCGCCATCTATTGGACCGCGGGTGGAACTACCGCACGGAACAAGCTAGTCTACACTAATATTATAAAGAGGAAAACTTTGTTTATTTGGTTGTAATGAATAGGCTCAAAAACTACTGGACCGTTATTAAAAATTCTTTCACCATTCGAAAGCTACATTATCCACGAGTAACATAGGCTATTTTTCATCCCGAAATTCCCACAGGAATGGACACAACGCGGGTAAAACCGCGGGGCGCTACTAGTCACTACATAGTATAAAACAAAGTCGCTACTTTTGTCTGTTTGTTTGTCTGTATGCTTAAATCTTTAAAATTACGCAACGGATTTTGATGCAGTTTTTGTAATAGGTAGAGTGATTCAAGAGAAAGGTTTTATGAATAATAATTCCCGAAATTCCCACGGGAACGGGTACAACGCGGGTAAAACCGCGGGGCGCTGCTAGTGTAAAATAAAAGCGAAGTGCATCCTTAAACGTAGCTTAGTTTCAATGCTAAATGAGTTGTGTTCGCTTTAGCCTAAGGAACCAGCCAGTTCCTTATTGCCTAATGTTTCGAGTCAAATATCCTTAAGAATAGAACTACAATATGCGTTATTTCCTTTAATTTTGTTACATGTTGTTGTTAGTCGAGTAGATTAGTGGCCAACCCTGGTGTCGGAGTTTTTTGACCGCCCGAAGGCCTCCGACATGGTCTAGTTGTAACAGGATGCAATTATGCAGATCTATGTACTGAAATAAGGTCTCAATCCGTACATTAACCACGAAAGCACATACGAAAGAGCGAAGCACTACTGATTACACTTCTCTATTTCGTGACAATAACAGATTTTGATGCGTTATCAGATAACAGATGTATATGTAAGTAAATGTCAAATTTAAACGGCTGTATAAAGAGAAATAACATAATTATCTATCTTAGATTGATCTTAGATATCGTCTGTTGATGTGATTGCCAATTTAATCTACTGTTTACAACCATATATCACATAAGCATCAACCGTGATAATACAAACATGCAATTATTTTTATGACATGACCTTTTGTTCATCTTTATAACTACACAGGAAAATAGTAGGTATATCTTCTGCAATTTTAAAGACTTCGATCACGCACATTAACACAAATAATAAAACCGTACCTTGAACATTAGTTCTGTATTTAACTCACAGTAATCCATACAAATATTAATGACTGCTAGTAAATAAAGGCGAATACTGATCAAATACTAGAACGGTGATTGTTAGTAAACAATACCTACTTTATTTAAATCGCGCATATATTTACATTTACACGTTTGAAGAAACTGTGATTCTTTTAAAGGTAAGTATAGACTAGAATTTATGCTCCTCATTGTAATGATTTGCTCGTTGAGAGATAGACTTTTGTTGTTGGATCTTAAGTTGTACTTATTATTCTGTGTCTTAAGGCCTCCCACGTGGCTTAACGATTGAAACAACAGGGAGCGACAACTTAACGTGCTCCGAAAAGTAGCGCTTCGTTAGAAATTACACTATAGGCCACCCCTCCTACTGGGAGGGGGTACCGATATGTACGAGTACATAGACATATCTATATATATATAGATATTACTTTAGCCCAGATAGATGGACAGTCGTGTAGCTTTGATTTGCTTATTCGCATCTTTGAAGGTCGTTAATGTTTATATTTAAAATCAGACATCACGCGGAAATAAAAACTTGAGTCTGGTGTGAAACAAAGACAAAAATAGATATTTCTTTATTTATTAACCTCAGAAATTGGCAAAGCAGTTAGAAAACCCATTTTATTTAGGCTTTTTTTGACGTAATCAAGAAAAGTAGTAACTACAGTTCCGCACTCGGAAGTATAATTATTAATTACCTACTGTGTTACGAAATAATAACTAAAGTACCTATCTCTTTAAACTTACAAATCTACCTATCTCTACCTATCTCTACCTATGAACTCTACTAATGTAAACAGGACTTTAGCCGCCACATGTCCGATCTGATTGTAATTCCCTTCGCGCCATGTTATGTGCAGATAAACACGTGTTGTCAAATGTCACAACACACCGAGTAATATCGCATATTTTCCGGTCTCATTTGTAACTTAAACACCTTTGTTCTGCCATGTTATTGTATTGAGACTTGTGATACGAAAACTTATATTATACTCGAGTGTGAGTAATTCTGTTAGGCAATATTATAGTTATTGTGAAATTGAAATAAAGGAGCGCTCGTGGTTTATACAGAGTTATGGATATTAGTGTTGTGGTTACTGCGAACACCTGTGGGTTTAACTCTATGGTTTATCTGCGCATTTATCCCCAAAAACGCTCTACGCTCTCAGATTTTCCCTTTCAGTTGAATCATACGCCTTTTGTTGATCAAATTTAAATGTACATCGGTAGTCTTCGCAACTCGGGATTAGCTAACAACAATCATTTTAAATCTTTAAAATATGGCATTAACACATATCCTCTATCCACTATACTACATTAAGTTAGTAAAAATAAAAATCATAAAATCAAATATATCGATGGATTGGTAGAATAAGTTTTAAGTTTAACGTGACAAAACTGACGTTATCATGACCTTCACGTGTGACATTTAATAAACTACCTAAACAACATATTAGAGACCACAAAACTAATTGAAAGAAAACTTAAATCATTCTGTTTTTACCGAAAACACTCACGTGACCTAAACAAAGAGCTTTGAAATTACGACTAAAAGTTATGAATCAGCCATGCGTCCGTTCTATACCTAAATCCTTACACAATATTATTATATACTTATGTATGTGGTATATAACCTATATTCAAGGAACTATCAGCTGTACTGACGTCAAAGGTGCAGTGACCTCATCCGTATTGTGATAAGTTTGCGAATCAAGTCATTGTTCCAAATAACATTTTGATTTCATTTTGTTTTGATAGGATTGATATGGTGTGTCGTTTAGCCTTTTTAATATAATTTTTTACGCTGTTAAATACAAAAATGTTTCATAATTTTAATGACAGCCTGTAAGTTATACGAGCGGCCAGTAAAACGCCACAATTTTCATTTTCTTAGTTGAGGCTGACATTTTGTGGTAACGTTGACAGCTGCGTAAGCGTAAGCTGAACCCGCCATTAATGTGCAAACTTCCGAAATTCACCACACAGACACATATTAAAACACTCAGATCGATGTCTTATCCTAAAAACATAGCACCAAACAGTGCAAAAACCCATTTAAGTTTTCAATTATGATCTAACAGCTAGTTCGCAAAAAATATACTCGTAGGTATATCCGCGAAGCACGTCACTAATGACGTCATGAATAATTATAAGGTTATTTGTCCTGAACATCAATTAATCTGAAATCTAATAAACATCAAGCTATTTTATTGACGTCATATAATTTAATAACTGTGCTAAAGTTCAATCAGCATAGACTATATTGTATATGTGTTTATAGTCTATGTATATCTATAGTAGATGGAAAATTAATTTTGTCTAAAGCGTCAGACACACCCACAGCGGGTGCGGGCCGAGTGCGGGTCGCGTGACGTTGTATTCCTTGTATTTATATACATATATATATATATAGATATATATATATACCTGGACAAATTGACACACGGTTAATTAGACCCAAAGTAAGCTCTAAGCTTGTGTTGTGGAATCTAATTCACTGATACTACTACTAATAGATACACAAATACTTTATAAGAATATATAATTGACACCCAGACGTCGTCGCCAACAACTATGTCTGCACATATTGTTGACTCCGGGCGGGAATCGAACCCGCAACCCCCGACTCAGTAAGCGCTCTCACTGCCACTGTGTCAACGGGCTTGTCATTTGTATGAAAGGTGTACACTGGCCCACAGCGGGTCCGCACCCGCACTATGTGTCCAACGTGTAAAACACCCTATGTGTGTCTGGCGCTTTAATTGACCAAGTAAGTACATTACTCGTAATAACGTAATAACGCTACAAAAATATTAAATTCCGATGTAAATAGACAAATTATATTATAGATTAGATTAGAAATTATATTATGTCAACGTAATATTGTAAACGCCCTCAGAAACTATCAATTTTCATCCAGAAATTCACACGGGAAGGGGCACAACGCAGGTAAAACGCGGGGCGCAGATAGTGCATTCATAAGGTGATAGATATCTTATCCATCCAAATTACCATCAAGTAAGGTTACCTGACTCACAAAGAAGGAAGTTCGGTGTACCCATCTTTAATTTATGTAACGCGATATTCTTCGCCAATTAGGTATATTGTAAACCGGTTTCGTTTCTTTGTTGTATGTTAAGTACCTCGAAACCACAGGAGTAAAGAAACGGAACAGAGACAAAGCTTCTAGGGAGCGTGCGAAATTCTTACCTATTTTAGTAGGGTTAGCAAAAAATAATAAAATAAAATAAACTAACTTTTATGAACTTTTTATTAAGAAACATGTACATACATAAGGTATGTATATTTGGTATTTAAATAAGATAAGGTA
Organism: Cyclophora albipunctata; assembly: GCA_963082685.1. NCBI lineage: Eukaryota > Metazoa > Arthropoda > Insecta > Lepidoptera > Geometridae > Cyclophora > Cyclophora albipunctata. Next base: position 2,612,251 of record OY720119.1, read on the forward strand.
AGATATTAATATTTACAAATTACTGACTCTAAATATTTTTTTTTTATCATTTTTGCATTTTAATAATTTGTTGTACCTTTTGATAGAATGGTAAATTCTGAATCTGATAAAAAGTCTTTTTAAATAATCGATTGGGAAGCAATCACATGGCATATTCAATTTACAATCTTGTACTCGTTTAAGAATATCATTACCAACATTTACAATATTTATGTCGAGATAGAATCCTTCGGATAGGTAAAATACGAAATTTATTTTCTTTTCCTTGTGTTATTCATACAAACACTACAATACACAACCATTTTGCAAGTCCTAAGTGCACCCCAACCCTAAATATTTACACTTGTATAACTATTTACAATATATTTAACATAAAACTATTTTTATTTGAACACAATCTAATAAAACACGCGTTATGCAGGCCCTCCGTTTGTCAACTAGCCGAGTGAGCGTAAACCGGTTTTATCCAGTGGCGGCGCGTTGGCGCGTGTACGCGACACAGCGGCCGGTTGACACGCACACATGCGCCGTATGCTTGTAGTGGTGTACCTACGGCGGCGCGGTTGTATGAAGCTTTGTCTCTGTTCCGTTTCTTTACTCCTGTGTCGAAACGTTATCCACATTTTTATTACCAAGTGCAGTCTGTTCAATTGAAGTGTTTAAATTTTGGTACCAATAAGAATCTATCTCTACTTTGTTTGGTATTTAAAATTTTATAATGAATATATTTTTTAGGATCCGTACCCAAAGAGTAAAAACGAATAGGGTCCCATTACTATTTTATACTAATACCTAATACGTATTTTAGACTTGCAGCGCCCCTCGGTTTTAACAGCGTTGTGCCCCATCCCGTGGGAATTTCTGGATGAAAAAAGGCTGCAACCTTTCCGGTGATTATGGCTATGCATTACAAAAATAATTATTCAAACCGGATTGCTAGTTTCTGAGAATGGCGCGTACAAACAAAAAAACAAACTCTTCAGCTTTATTAGTAACTAGCAGCGCCCCGTGGTTTTACCCGCGTTGTGTCCATTCCTGTGGGAATTTCGGGATGAAAAATAGCCTATGTTACTCGTGGATAATGCAGCTTTCGAATGGTGAAAGAATTTTTAAAAACGTTCCAGTAGTTTTTGAGCCTATTCATTACAAACAAACAAAGTTTTCCTCTTTATAATATTAGTGTAGAAAATAATTGTGGATTAGTATACATAGCAAATGTAGACAGATACTGCCTATCTATTCACATACCTGCAGGTTCTGATCAATTTAGATACAATTTAGGGCAACTACTAACTAATAAAAATGTATTTTAGTGATTTCAACACAAATACGATAAATCACCAACAAATGATAAAGTAAAATAGAACAGTTGCATCAACCGCCCTTGGGGTAACAATAAGTGAATGTAACCGTTACCCATATAGAGACATTGTTATCGAAAATAACAAGGTTTTCTGTAGTCACGGCGACTGATTAGAAAATAATAAAGAGTAGATACAAGCTGTGGCTTGAGTTTTCGTCTATGATTTCGTCAATATGTTTGTTTTTAGTCTATTTTTAATAAACTTCAAAAACGGGTGGAGGTTCTCAATCCGACTGCGTGTTTTGTTTGTACAGAATGTTCTTGTTATCAACCGATTTAACGAAAGTGGTAATTGTCTTAAAACCTGGTTTAAAGCGGGATTTTTAGTTGAATGATCTATGTTTTAATATAAGAAAAGGGCATCTAAACCATGACTAGAAAAGTACTTAACCTAAACCAGTAAAGGTAACTCGCAGAGTACTCGTATTTTTCAGATACAACGTAGCTTGTACGAACTGGGACCTTTAACTATCTCCATTTTAAACTTTGTCAAAATCTGCTTAGCCTAGCAGATAGAAAATTATATTAGATTAATAGAAAACGAGTGATACGCTAGCTCAATGTAAACGGCGCTTTACATACCAACATTGGCATGTGTAAATAACATGTACCTGTCTAAAAATATTTTTTAACCGTGATTGATACAGGCGAACTTGTCATAACTCTTAACACATTTATACGACTCGTATCGCGCACTTCCTTATTGTGCCTTATAAAAACATTTGCGGAAAATTCGCCCAAATTTTCCGCTGTTAAAACATAACTAAGTACAATTATTTGATAACTTGTTTATTAAGTATTACTGTGGTTGCAAAGTCAGATCTAATCAAAGTCCAAAGTCCATCGTATGTAGTAACTTTATTGTTTGTAAATAGTTATTCTTTTGTAATTATTTTAATTATTATCTATTGATATCTTTAATTTGTAGTAAACATTACATATTTTATTATATTTATTTCGTTCTCATTCCCGTTCCCGGGGGAAAATTGGGGTTAGAAATATCATGTTACCTTTGTCTTGAATGTGGCTTTCCAAAAAAACTCAATTATGAAGGTGACCTATGGAAAATTAGTATTGAGAGTTGCAAATCTACTTACTATACTTAATCTAATATGTAAAATTCAAAGTCCTTACTGACTGACTGATAATCAACGCACAGCCTCAACCGCTACACCTAGAAACATGAAATTAGGCAGGAAGATTCTTCAAGTGACGTAAGTGCACACTAAGAAAGGATTTCCGAAAATTCCTACGGGAACGGGCTCAACGCGGGCAAAGCCGCGGGGCGCTGCTAGTACTCATAAATACTCGTAACGTAAAGCTTGATTTTTGATTGGATGAATTTGATTTTTGTTTTTGTTAGTTTGAACTTCAAACTAAAACAAGAATCAAATTCGAAAATTTGAACGTGCTAATCTCAGAATCTACCAATCCGATTTGAATAATTCTTTTAGTAATGGATAGCCACTTTCAACGGGAAGGTTAAGTGCTATTTTTATCCAACATTTCAACAACGTGGGTTAAACCGCAGCGCGCTGCTGGTTATTATTTAAAAGGATTATTGCAAATTACTCTTCTTGTCACAACACTTAATGATGAAATCTTTCGGTATTGACATGCTTTTTAAAATTATATGTGTTCATTAACTTTTGTAAAGTACCTAGTCATAGTAATGTAGGTTTACAGTACCGTCATAGTGAGTATTATAGTAGTTTATGCAACTGATATATAATGAAGGGTATTAAAACACGAGTGTGAGTTTATGAAACGAGCGCAGCGAGTTTCATAATAGTAACGAGTGTTTTAATACCCGTGTTATATGCAGTTGCATACACTACTTTATCTTCACTAATGCAATTAATCAAACAACAAGAGTAAAAGCTGACAATAGTTTTTCACGCGTACGTGTATTGTCACAGTGAACTTGCCGCCATTAAAATATAACCAATGAGAGCGCAGCTGCGCGCGCAGGGCCAATCAGGAGCGAGCGCGCGCTGTTCTTTTTTTTATTTAATTGGCACAAGATCTTACCAAAGAGTTTTGTGTATGTAAGTTTAGTAGTTTCGAAGAAGTTTTCACGTATAACCCAACTGTTTTCAAAAGCCAGCCTAATATCAAAATTTTATACAACTTGTATGAGGATTTTGACATAAGGCTCGCCAGGTTAATTGGTCGCGTTTTATTGATGTTATAATGAGATTTTACGATATCGATGTGGATATTATACCATCATGTGAAATTGCTTAAATTGAGTGTTTTGTTGTCTGCGCTATAACAGTAGTAATTATAAGTCAAGTATTGGAAACTTAAGTAGAATGTTACAACATTAGTGTAGATAATAGTAGTTTATGCAACTGTCATATAAGGAAGGGTATTAAAACACGAGTGTGAGTTTATGAAACGAGCGCAGCGAGTTTCATAATAGTAACGAGTGTTTTAATACAAGTGTTATATGCAGTTGCATACACTACTTTATCTTCACTAATGCAATTAATCAAACAACAACAGTAAAAGCTGACAATAGTTTTTCACGCGTACGTGTATTGTCACAGTGAATTTGCCGCCTTTAAAATCTAACCAATGAGAGCGCAGCTGCGCGTAGGGCCAATCAGGAGCGAGCGAGATCTTACCAAAGAGTTTTGTGTATGTAAGTTTAGTAGTTTCGACGAAGTTTTCACGTATAACCCAACTGTTTTCAAAAGCCAGCCTAATATCAAAATTTTATACAACTAGTATGAGGATTTTGACATAAGGCTCGCCAGGTTAATTGGTCGCGTTATAATGATGTTATAATGAGATTTTACGATGTCGATGTGGATATTATAACATCATGTGCAATTGCTTAAATTGAGTGTTTTTGTTGCCTGCGCTATAACAGTAGTAATTATAAGTCAAGTATTGGAAACATAAGTAGAATGTTACAACATTAGTGTAGATAAAGTAGTTATTAGTGTCGGATATTGATAGCAGACAACGGAACATGGCTTATAGATTATCATTATAATACGACTGCAAGGATGTTGTGTCTATTTGCAATGCAAGAGTATTTTACATACTAGATATCAAGTAAGACATATGTATTTTGCATACTACACACATAAAAGTCGTAAGTTCTAAGCGACCATCAATTTAATTGACAATTAACTAATTATTGATCTTAATTTTTTCATACTTTATCACTTCATTAACCTCTACTCCTTCATTGTCTTTTCTCTAATCATTGGAAGTACAGATGTGTAGTAGTAACGAGCACAATATGGGCAAAACCGCGGGGCGCTGCTAGTATTGAAATAAGGCGAGTGACCCTGGGGGGAATAATGAGTATAAAATAAGTGCATTAAATACAGTCATACATACGGATGTATGACTGTTACGGACTTTGATTCTAGCATTGATTTAATTAGTCATTTACACTTTGCTCTCTGCGGACTTGAGTATCATAATGTGCACATTGATAAAACACATTTTTTTAAATTATTTTATTACTAAACTTAGATCCGCTTGATGCAATAAAATTGATTAATAACTAGCATGAAGTTTGGGGTTAATTGGTTTAATTTTATACTCAAAAAATGTTCATTCTATTATGGAATGAGTGTTTGAATCAATAGTTATGTTGTGATTTAAAAATGTTTAAAGGTTCATTTAAAAAAATAACTAGCAGCGCCCCGCGGTTATACCCGTGTTGTGCCCGTTCCTTTGGAAATTTCGGAATGAAAAATAGCCTATAGCCTTCCTCGATATGTGGACTATCCAACACTGAATGAATTTTTCAAATCGGACCAGTAGTTCCTGAGATTAGCGCGTTCAAACAAACAAACTCTGCGGCTTTATAATATTAGTATAGTATATTAAGAAATCAAGTAGGTAATCTCAAAAACTTGTTTTGATTAGAGACTAGCTAGCTCGATCTATATACAGGGGGTTGATTTTTTTGTTCAGGTTAAGGGTAAGGTATCCAGTCTTAAGATTCCTTTTTTAATGGGAGGCTCTAAATAAGGCCTCGGTAGTTATTCGTTTCCACAAACCATTTGTTTTAATGAAACGTGAAGAGCCGCCATTACAATGGTAATTATTTTTTCTATTACCACATTTCAAAGTGCAATTGAATTAAATAACGTTATAAATAACTCTGTTATTACTCTTTATAGTTACTGAGGTCAATGTTAATTATGAGTCGAATTAAGTTATAATGGGTGCAACTTACATTGTTGTTTAGTGATGGATTCTGAATTCAAACGGTCTTATTCAGTTTGATGTAAGGGGGATAAGGGTTTGCAAAAGGAATAAGTATACTAAAGGACTAGGGGTGGATTGCGCAAGCATTTTTAATTTTGAAGGCGTAGCAACCAAATCGATCTTATTACCTAATAACTTAAAACAGAAGGACCCTTAAGTAGGGACTGAATAAAACCGACTGAGTATTACATGGACCTCACTTTTTCTTTACAGAAACTGAGTAACGAGACTTGGCTTTTTACAAGTTATGTTTTTGATGGCATTTTATTTAGCGCCTACATATGTTTAATAAACAAATGACGTTCGTTTTAAAAAGTTTTCTTTTTCGAGAAAGGACCATGGGCAAATTTGTATGGGCACTGTCCCCACCCACCAACAGAAATGAAACATGTCTCATTTAATAGATCTTGGCAAACTGATGATTTTTTACTATGACGAGAATCGCCCTGTGTATGGGGTTTTCTTGGAAAACCGTGTTTTGTTTTTACATATTTTTTGATCATCTCATTGAAAGTTACAAAGAGAAGGTTGAAAAAATATTATGTTACTAAAAATAATACTTCACAAATATATATTCAGGACAGAAATCTTTTATATTATTTAATAGTTTTGGCTAAAAATATTATTTAATATAAGTTACCTATAGAGACTCTTTAAAAGACAACATGTATGAATATTTATATTCAGCCAGTGGGCTAATTGAGTAACGCATTTGAATTTCGAATACTTTATACTTAATTCGAATTTGGAATCAAATCTCACTGCCAATAAGGCACGTCAAATAGACATTATTCTAGATCGTACGCGAACGTCGTCTGTTTCTGCGTTATCCTTATCAGACTTATCATTTTGTTATTAGATTTTCTGTGACCCCTGCTTGCATACTGGACCTTTCGATTGCTTACCTTTTAACCCTGGCACGTTTATTGGATTTCGATCTATACTAATACATTCAGATGTACTCCTTGAGTAATGATATGAAACTCTCATAACTTATATTAAAAAATATTTTTAGCCAAAACTATTAAATAATATAAAAGATTTCTGTCCTAAATATATATTTGTGAAGTATTATTGTTAGTAACATAATATTTTTTCAACCTTCTCTTTGTAACTTTCAATGAAATGAGCAAAAAATATGTAAAAACAAAACACGGTTTTCCAAGAAAACCCCCCATACACAGGGCGATTCTCGTCATAGTAAAAAATCATCAGTTTGCCAAGATCTATTAAATGAGACATGTTTCATTTCTGTTGGTGGGTGGGGACATTTCTGCCCATGGTCCTTTATAGAAGTGATCCTTTTTACTCACAGAGCATAGAAGCACCGCGCGGTAGCGGCTGGCCCGGGCGGTGCTTCTATGCTCTGTGTCTTTACTTAACTACTAGCAGCGCCCTGTGGTTTTACCTGCGTTGTATCCGATCCCATGGGAATTTCGGGATGAAAAATAGCCTATACTATAACCTTCCCGTTGTATGTGGCTATTACAAAAAGAAATATACGAATCGGACTGGTAATTCCCGATATTAGCTCGCACATACAAACAAACTTACAAATTTTACCTCTTTATAATATTAGTATAGATTTCTCGGACTAGTCTTTCCATCCATCATCACATACTTACACAACACATTAATGAAACTAAAGCAAAAAAAAGACGTGTGGCACTCGGGGACTGCCGCGGTAAAGCTATTGCATAGTTATTTTTTGTATCACTAGATGGCGTTAGTGGGGAGCGTTAGGTTTTTTGCGTGAGGTTTTTTCGTTACGGAATTTCTGGATTCGGTCCCCGCGCTCAAGGCCCGCGATAGAAGCTATGCAATAGCTTAAAAATATGATTAAATAGAGTATCATCCATGTCATCATAAAAATCTTTTATAATTATTCTGACACTTTGTTATGACGTTGACCAAGAAAAACACTTTAGAATTATTACGTTCTCACATGTTTTTATTGCAAATTAAATCTTCGGCTCAGTATTGATTATAATTGTATAACCTTTGGACTGTATCAAGATTACTCTAGCTTGTCATGGCTGTTAATAAATTCAATGTTTTATTAACCAATAGTTAGAAAAAAAAGGTAATTCAATATGTAGTTTGTATACAAAAAAACCTATATTATATTATTTCTCGAGAGTTAAAATTCAAACAATCATGACTGATTTTGCAACCAAACACACATTGAGGAAAAGAGCTCATTGAAGAGGTAAAAATGAGATTAATATACTAACCGCTTTATTAATAAACGCTCGAGTATAACAAAAACACTGCTTTAAAGTGTTTTGTCTCTTTTGCACTTAAGAAAATAGCGTATGTCCAAAAGAGACATACCATTTGATAGCTAAAATGTTGTTAATAAGCATCACTACATAGTATAAAACAAAGTCGCTATTTTTGTCTGTTTGTTTGTCTGTTTGTCTGTATGCTTAAATCTTTAAAATTACGCAACGGATTTTGATGCGGTTTTTTGTAATAGGTAGAGTGATTCAAGAGGAAGGTTTTTATGTAAAAAAAATCCCGAAATTCCCACGGGAACGGGCACAACGCGGGTAAAACCGCGGGGCGCTGCTAGTTTATAAATAAGGCACTAAACCTTTTTCCTCTTTAGAAGGGGTCAACTTCGGTTCGAAAATCGACCATATCATTCAAAATTTTAATGCTCCTAAATTTTTTTACTCCCAAAACATATGAAAAAATACCATGGGTTCCATAACATTACAATATTCGAGTTATGTCAAATGAATATAAATATCATCGGAAAATAGCAAGACTCGTAAGTTGATCAATTTACTATAGGTATAGGTAGTTGACCAAATTAATAAACGGCAGTTGAAATGTATTATTTAACGCATGTATTTTAGTAAACTTACGAGTCTTGCTATTTTCCGGTGACATATTATACAATGATCTTGCCGACTGTACTGATAGTTACGCACACAAAGACTCTTGTCAATACTCATTACAACTACAAACGATTGATTCAGGGGCACTCGTGAAGTAGGTATAACAACTATACCTTGTTTCTAAACTTTACCTAAAAGTAAGTACGTTCGTGTAGGTTAGTGGCCAACCCTGGTGTCGGAGTTTTTAGACCGCCCAAAGGCCTCCGACATGGTCTAAAGATTGCAATAACCAGGACCGACTATTTAACATGCCCTCCGAAGCACGTAGCGCTCAGATAGAAATGTCACTATCGGCCACCCATCCAAGTAGGGGTTGAGCTCCACGTTGCTTAACAATCGCAATGGGTTTATATCGCTTGGTCAAACTACACCACGAGCACTACCTAACTAACTAACTTTACCTAAGCACTAAGTACTGTCGGCGAATCAGTCTGATTGCTTCAATCAACATGCATTGCTTCTAATTAACGGTTGCTTTTATTTCACACGTCAATTAGAGTAATCATCGGCCAGTTCCTGGTGTGAAATCGATTGGGTCACAATAACATTTCTATTTACAGCCGATAACAGCATCTACAAACATCTTATCAAAGTTCTAAGTTCAATAACAGGACCTATGGTTAATGAGAAAACTAATTAGGTATTAACTTGTTTTAGTTTGGTGAGCAGTTAATTACTTTTTTCTTTAATGTTAAACGAGTTAAGTACTTAAACTGTTGTTCTCTTTGAATCGCTATATTTTTTCTTGCGAGAGTAAAAATATGTATTACTAGCTGCGCCCCGCGGTGTTACCCGCATTGTACCCGTTCCCGCAGGAATTTCGGGATAATTTGTACCGTGTTTGATCCAATGTTCAGCTGTTTCTATGAGCAAAACTGTTTATCGATAAACCTAATTCAATCTTAGTTTTTATCGAGGCTTTTTGCAATCAGTTATTTTTAAAATATTTATAATTTAGAAAAACATAGTTAATACACAAATTGAGAACCGCTTTATTTTCGAAGGCTATTACAAGAAACCAGTATCTATCCATTTTCATAACATCTAAATATAGCACGTAACTATTGTTCTAAGCTTATCCAATTGTTAATATGAAACCGTCAAATCAAAAGGATGTGAACAATTTGGACATAAAGATGACCGTGGGACCCCGAGGGAACACGTGCCATCGAAAATAAACTAATAATAGGGTCTGATTCATCGTATTAGAGAAAAACGAATAAGAATTACCGTTTTATGTAAATGAAGGAAAAAAGAATTTTAATTGTATTTAAAAAAATATGACAATAATATTAGTAATACAATCAATGAGATTTTAAAGAGTAAGCAGCAAATTGCTAGTGATGTGACAGGCCAAGATTTAGTTCTTTCATGATTAAAACGATATCCCTAATATACTAAAACCAAAACAACGTTGTTAAGGCATTTTCCAAGATTAGTTTGCAAACATAATAGCTACGAGTACTTAGTTCACACACTAATAGATACCTATTAGTTGAACGAACTTTGCTCAAGTGGCTATAGTATAGCTATGTGTATCACTTAGGTATCACCTATTCTTTATCTATCCGTAATCGAAACAATGAAACGGAGTGATATCACAGTTATCTGATAGATAACAGACAATTACATATCAAGAATATTATCCGTTCAGGATGTAGATTAGAAAGTTAGCTGGTTGGAGAGAAAATTAATAATAATACGTTTCTTTTGAGTCCGTCTCTTCAATCCATGGATGCCCTTTAAGTACGAGTATATAGGGTATATATTAGGTAGGTTAGTTTTGGTAAAACAGCAAATTACGTGTTTTTCTAAGAAGTCATTTAGCTTATAAATGGAAGGATGCGTTTCCACCTGAAGCTGATTGGAGCGAAGCTTAATTGACCAATCATAATTCATTGCAAAGAGATTTTGGGCATTGCAATGCAAAGCCATTGGTCAATTGAGCTCATCTGAGCTCAATTGACCAATTACTTTGCAGCTGTGGCGGATCTCCGCCACAATGGAAATGTATTTTTTCTAAAAGATGAAGGGGAAGTAGGCTTCAAGCAAAAATGTACTTAAAAAAAGGAGGGCCCTTAACTACAGGAACGTAGAGGGTTTTAAAAATCGTGCTGTTTAATATTTACTATCATTAAACTTCAACTTCCTCTATTTTCTAGATAGGCACTATTTTTATTCATAGAGATATGTTTTCTATAGACATCTGATATATATGCACCAAATAATACATAGGTTAGTAGATTATATTGTTTTTCTTCGGAGGGCACGTTAAGCCGTCGGTTCCGGTTACTTTCTACGGATAGTAGTCGTTACATGAGGCATGTCAGAGGCCTTTGGCGGCTCAATAACTCTGACACCAGGATTGGTCAGGTTGACCATCCACTCGATGAAGAAGAAGATACCTAAATTAATTTGTTATCAGCTGGATTACTTGTCACAATTTAAAACGTGTACGACGGAATTCCTTTGTATCAGTCGATTATAATATAAGGTTTAACTAAAACCAAGTGGACATGTTTTTATCTTTTCCTATTAGGTACAATCAGAAAAATTGGCGGTCGACCATATTTAGGTAAAATTCGTAAGATATTTGGAAATTTATTTAGCTAACATCTCATACGAGTAAGTACGTCTGTGTGCAAGCGTCACGTTGATTTTCTAGTCTAGATTATCAGTAAATGTTCTGTGAATATTATTTACATTTTCACATTAGGATATTGCAACATGCTGAGTTTATGTATTAATAATTATATCTGTTATCGACTCTACTACGAAAATTCTTAGAATATTCTTAGGTAATAAGTAGAAACAGTGATCGAGAAACAACTTTGCCGATTCTACCTAACAGCTAATCTGTAAGCACGTTAAATATTTCAAAATTAACAAAGGACAATTAATTGACACAGTGACCTTAAATAAAGTGATAAAATTTTATAACTTATAACGTTTTATCTAATTTTAAGTCTTTGCATTGTTCACTAATCTACGTCACTAATCTACTCGGCAACAGTTGCTACATTATTTTCTAATCAGCGCCTAATGCGTGATTAGTAACTGCCATTCCACACACAGTAAACTTAGAATTCTTATGTACTGTAATTCTAAATAACACTATCCCTACCGGTAATCTCGGATCACAGTTCAAGTTTTGTACGTAATTTGTTGTTGTTTAGCAAAAAGACATTGAATTGAATATAAACAAAGTCAACACTTAAGCCGGATTGCACAAGAACACTTAAATCTGTTTAGTACCTTACTATCACATGAGTAAATAATTATTCAAGTGCTAACTATCTTTATGAAACAAAAGCAGTTCATTCAAAATTATATTTTAAACTAACTGTGCCCCGCGGTTTCACCCGCAGCGCCCCCGTTCCCGTGGGAATTTTGAGATTTTTATTCCTTATTTTTCTTATATAAAAACCTTGTCCTGACATTAAGGAACACATTAAAAAAAGAATCATCCAATTTGGTGCAGTCGTTCTGAAGTTATGCGCTAAGCAACAGATTCAGCGATTCATTTTTTATATTTTAGATAGATTGCACCAAATAGAACAATTCAAAACGAACGTCATTTGTTTCATGAACATAATTATACATTTTTAGTTCGAGCAATCTGACTTAAATGAGCTATTTAGGTACCCCTCTTGTACCGCTATTACTAAAAACACTAGGTACCATTCCGTTTTATTGATCTGTAGTTAAACTGGCCATTAGTTAAGTTTCTTCTAATTTTAAACCAAAACTAAACAGTCATTTTAAACCATTTGTAAACTAAGTAGGTAAACCACGGATCAAAAAATTCGCCCTAATCCGACAAAGACAAAGAAGGTTTATAATGTCATTGGTGTTTGCATAATTTTAATTAAGACTATTCAGTACAACGCGTTCGTTTTCAAACCGGATTAAGATATTATTTTTGTCTTATCTGCATTCTTAAAGCCCAACGCAGTGTTGAAATCGATGATTACCTAGATACTAGGTACAAGACTACAAGTAGGTGTAGATTGTGCAATATTTATACAAACTATTGACATATCTAAATGAATCCATCATGATATAAAAAAAGTGCTGATGTATTTGTTATTACTTTTCATTTAAATCTTGTAAATTCAAATTAATATTTAAATCTGTTTGTACAGATATTAAAATTAGAATACCTACTTAGAAAAGAGCAGATATGTATGTACCTACCATTCATTCATTCATTCATTTCAAGTAGGTTAGTGGCCAACCCTGGTGTCGGAGTTTTTAGACCGCCTAAAGGCCTCCGCCATGGTCTGACGATTGAAACAACCGGGACCGACTGCTTAACATGCCCTCCGAAGCACGGTAGCGCTCAAATAGACATGCCATTGTTAGCCACCCATCCAACTAGGGGCCGAGCTGCACGTTGCCTAAGAATCGCAATGAACTAACATCGCGCAGTCAAACTACGCCACTAGCGCTACAGATAGGTACCTACTTACTCTGTGTGTAGTTATAGTTATCTATTCGAGGCTTCCGGCGAAATGGCCCGCAATAAAAAGGACCCGCGGCCCATTTCGCCGGATTCCATTTTTTAAATATTTTTCTTCCGTCAAAAGGGCCCGCGGGTCCTTTTTATTTTATTTTATTTTTTTATTTTTTATTCATTATTGCGGGCCATTTCGCCGGAAGCCTCATCTATTCATCTTAGATCCGAGGTCTCCATAAAAACAGCAGTAAAATATTTAGGCGATACAGTTATTATGGTCAATAGAAGATAGATTGGTAATTATGCTAAAGAGGTAAGTATAGTCTACAGATGTTATGAGGTATTTACTTATTAAGTACCTACTTCCTTCATACATAGCCATTATCTTAGATTATAGAAAGTACTAGATGTAGCATTCAAATGTATTTACAAGCTACACGCTGTGTCCAAAAACAGAACAAAGTCCCTCGCGTAGTGTTGTTAGCTCTCGCATTATTTGCCCATTTTTGGGGTAAATTTTGGGAGATTCGGAGGTAATATGATAATAGAATAAAAATTGTCCTTTTCTTTATAACTATGTACCTACCTGATTATCTCAAGAAATAGATAGGTATATTAAATAAAACACGGTGTTAAGGTGGATGTTTGAACACTTTTATCGGGTGATGGAAAAATTATATATTTTTATTTTATTTTATTTTATTTTAAAGTATTCGGAAAACTTACAGCTAGGTACAAGAGTTACATAAAAAAAGAATAATAACTTAGGGCCAATTACAATTTTTCACTATCTAAGATGGCTAATATAGAAACATAATTTTATACCCGCTCCCCCTCTCCCCTTCTACCTCACACGCACACCAAAAATTTGTTTAGAAATCCTATAGACTAACATACTTACTATTTAATAGGATTGTTAGGTTAGGTACATAGGAGCCGCACTTACGCTTTATACTTTCTTTTTTCAAGTTGGTTATTTTTTATTATATTACTTATTAATATTCTACAACGAATTAAAGCCCTCAAAAGGTAATAAAAAGAAGGGTAAATCAAAACTCTTATATTGGCAACACTAGCATAGATTGACGCATCACTCTCTATGACAATTGAAATCTGAGAAAATAATTAAATATTTAAATAAGACGATACCTAAATGCGATACTTACACGTGAAATGTGATCCCATCCTGTTTCTTTTTCAGACCCACTGCATTTTTACAGGTAGGAATGACACAAGACGGCATAGTTTCGTGAAATTGGTCACGGGTAAAACACGTTAGCGCGTTCCGACGGTCACAAAGTGACTGATCGGTTGCGCATCAAACTACACCAGTGTTGCCAACTTTATTTTTCCCAACCCACCAGATGGGGCAGTGTGAACCACTAGAAACCACTAAAACTTAGCGGCCTCTCAATCCACCAGAATTCCACTAGATAATCCAAACCTAATACTCAGTGTAGCCAGCCAGAACGTGGGGTTTTTTTACCCCTCTTTAGCACCGCGTGCGTTAGAGAGAAGTAGACAAAGACATGCTGGAGAGTAGTGGAGAGGGAGTAAAAATATACCATGATCTGGTTGCACTGCTATGACCACCTGAAGTTATTTTAAAAATAAAACAACCACAATGTAATTATTAGTATCAAATATTAATTAATTAAAAAACAATGAGGTAGAAATATGTACCTATAATCTAGGTACGTACAGGTAAAATCACGAGCAATAACATTTACATAATCTGAAATAATCTGTTTACCTATTTAGTAAAGATCCGACCAGATAAAGCAAAAGCGGATTCGTCGGATGATTTCTTTATTAAATGAATTTACCTCTACTAATGTATTAAACTAAATATCATCATCCGACGAATCCGCTTCTGCTTGCTCTGGTAAGGTGTATATTTCCTTACTCCCGATTTTATTAATAACAGAATTTGGTAATTCGTATGTATTACAACACTGGCCTGCAACGTTTAGGCCAGCCCGAATCGTAAGTATTGAAGAGAGAAGTTCGAATTTCATGCGGTTTCTTGTCTTCGTCTTTACGACGTTCATTGTACTAAACAACCGCTCCACATCTGCATTGGAGTGCGGTAATACTAAAATTGATATTGCAAATCTAGCTAATTTTTGAAATCTGTGTTCACCTGCAGCATCTACAAAATTAAGGACCTCGTACCAAAACTCTTTTGTAATGCTGGTATTTTTCCAACTTAACAAGTGAATTTGACGCCATTGCTCGTCAATTGTTGCGATTTCCTCGGGTGTTTTAGCAAAATGCACCAATAATTCCATGATAGGTTGCATATTGTGCGATAGTGCATTATCAACAGATATTGCTTGGATATTTGTCATAAGTTTTATGTTTTCGGGCAATCTGTTTCCACATTTTATTAATAGCGTTAGTGGTTAAATTCGGAACTTACCACTAACGGGAACAATCGAATCCACTAAAGAAATCCACTAGCCACTAAAACGAATATTTACCCACTAAAGCACATGTCTAAACCACCAGAATTAGTGGAAAATCCACTGAGTTGGCAACACTGAACTACACTATTTAAGGCTAGTTTGAGTAGCTACAGTATTATGCGCGCTCACGGGTTCTGGTTATTCTGTATTCTGAGGCCATTATGATTGATTGAGCTAATAATTTATTGTCATCTACTATTGAATTTAGAATGGACCGTTATTAAACAAGACATAACCATTAAGTAGTCCAATGAAAAAAAAAACCGGCCAAGTGCGAGTCCGATCGCGCACGGAGGGTTCCGTCCTTTAAAAAACGGCAAAAATCACGTTTGTTGTATCATACAACTTGTATGGGAGCTCCCCTGGAATATTTGTTTTATTTTATTTTTAGTATTTGTTGTTTTAGCGGCAATAGAAATACATCATCTGTGAAAATTTCAACTGACGGAGGACGGACGGACGGACAGCAAAGTCTGTGGCAAAGTCTCAGTAATAGGGTCCCGTTTTTACCTTTTGGGTACGGAACCCTAAAAAAAGATTGGTCGCGAAATTGTCTACTATAGAATGGACTTCTTTTGTAACTACAAAAAGTTTTTATACTTATTATAGAGGTTAAACGAGTTCGATTGTGTGAGAGATTTCGTTTTATGGAGACGTGTAGTTAGTAAGGAGTAGTACTTCAGTAACTATATATCGGTTTTTATTTTATTATTACAATACTAGCAGCGCCCCGCGGTTTTACCCGCGTTGTGCCCGTTCCCGTGGGAATTTCGGGATTTTTTTTACATAAAAACCTTCCTCTTGAATCACTCTACCTATTACAAAAAACCGCATCAAAATCCGTTGCGTAATTTTAAAGATTTAAGCATACAGACAAACAGACAAACAAACAGACAAAAATAGCGACTTTGTTTTATACTAGGAATGTATGTAGTGATTTTGAAATTCGTATGTGTAATTTCTTTCTACTTTTACATGATTTTATTCGCTAAAGACTTTTGGGCCTTATTCATAAATGCTTATTAACAGCACTAGCTATCAAATGGTCCCTTTCCGACATACGCTATTTGCCGAAGAGCGAAAGAGACAAAACACTTTAAAGCAGTGTTTGAATTAAAGTGCGTTTATGAAAAAGGCGGTAGTTCTTTTTGTCCGTTTTAAACCTGATAACAGATTTAGATGGCCAACGTTAATTCCTATTGTGATGCTGACGAAATAGATACTAAACCAAAACACTGTTTCTTAATCAATAACGAGATTCTAAATACGAAAAAGAATTATATTTTAAAATCAAAGAATTCAAATGTAGAGCAATTTTTTTACAAGTCTAATATGGAACAGGTACCTATTAAACTTGTCTTTAATGGTTGTTATTAACAGCAGTGCAAATTATAGCCTTTCACTTGTGGATAAATGAAGCATGTGTTATTCTAATTCATAACCTATATTATAATATTACTTATTGTTCCCGTTCCCGCGGGAATTTCGGGGTAAAATGTATTCTAATGTATTACTGTAAAATTTCACCCCAATTCGTTCCATAGTTTTTTGTGAAAGAGCAACAAACATACATCCATACATCGATCCTCACAAACTTTCGCATTTATAATACATACTAGCAGCGCCCCGCGGTTTTACCCGCGTTGTGCCCGTTCCCGTGGGAATTTCGGGAATTTTTTTACATAAAAACCTTCCTCTTGAGTCACTCTACCTATTACAAAAAACCGCATCAAAATCCGTTGCGTAATTTTAAAGATTTAAGCATACAGACAGACAAACAGTGTGACAGACACGAAAAAGAGACGACTTTATTTTATACTAGGTATGTAGTGATTAGTAGGATTCGGTATTGTGTTAAAGTCGTTAGAATGAACTTCTCCAAACGTCCCTCCCACCTAATAGCCAAGACCAAAATAAAATAGATTCGCCAGAAGGTAATTAACCTAAATGAATTTAACAATAGGCACTTACTTACCTACACTTAAATTAGCTGACCACTCTAAAATTAGGTCTAATTAAAGTAAACGACGCACAAAAGAAAATAATGTTTTGGCAAAATACAAAGACGCATCTATAAGCAAGAAAATACATGTTTCGTTGGCTTAACTACAAAGATAATGAAGAAATGCTACCATCTATACAAATATGTATTATAAAAAGGTAAAATTTGTAAGTTTGTTTGTTTGTATGTTCGAGCAAATCTCGGGAATTACCTATCCGATTTGAATAATTCTTTTTGTAATAGATAGCTACATTCAACGGGAAGGTCATAGGCTATTTTTCATCCCGAAATTAATTGAAAAATACCTTCCCGTTGAATGCGGCTATATTTAAAAAATTAATCGAATTATTCGAATCAGACAGGTAGTTTCTGAGATTAGCGCATTCAAAAAAACAAAAAACAAACTACCTATTCAGCTCTATTATTACTAGTATATAAAAATAATGATGTTTATAAAACAAAGTTAGATTGTATAATCCATAACCTTCACGTTGAATGTGGCTTTCTATTAAAACCGTATTATTCGAATAGGGTTGGTAGTTTCTGAGGAAAGCGCATTCAAACAAACAAAAAACAAACTATTCAGCTTTATTATTATTACTAATAGTTATATAAAAATAATGATATTTATAAAAAACTAGCTGTGCACCGCGGTTTCACCCGCAGCGCCCCCGTTCCCGTGGGAATTTTGAGATTTTTATTCCTTATTTTGCTTATATAAAAACCTTGTCCTGACAATAAGGAACACATTAAAAAAAGAATCATCCAATTTGGTGCAGTCGTTCTGAAGTTATGCGCTTAGCAACAGATTCAGCGATTCATTTTTATATTATACCTAGATAATGCTATTTATAAATGAGTGAAATTTAATTCATAGTCACATATCATCCTAATTACCTATGTTGAATTAAGTCTAGAATATACAATTAAGGAAATAACTAAGCCCCCGGATCTACCGACTACTGTATCTACGAAATCCAACCATTTTTTGCAAATAATAAAAGGATGTAAAACCGATTAATATTATTTATTACTTAATTTTTTCCTAAACCGATAACAAGTCACAACTTTGCCATGTAATGATTATTATCATGTTGCCAATGAATGATTTGATTAGGTACCTACTTCTATAAATATAAATAATAGAACTAGAAGCGGCCGCGGTTTTACCTGCATTGTGCCAATTACTGAAGGAATTTCGTGATGAAAAATAGCCTATAACCTTCCCGTTGAATGTGGCTATTCATTACAAGAATTATTATTATTAAAAGAAGAATTATTCATATCGGATTGGTAGTTCCTGTGTTTAGCGCAATAAAACAAAGAACAAAACCAAATTCTTCTGCTTTATTAAGTACTAGCAGCGCTCCGCGGTTTTACCTGCGTTGTACCCGTTCCCGTGGGAATTTCGGGAATTTTTATACATATAAACCTTCCTCTTGAATCACTCTACCTATTACAAAAAACCGCATCAAAATCCGTTGCGTAATTTTAAAGATTTAAGCATACAAACAAACAGACAAAAGTAGCGACTTTGTTTTATACGTACCTATGTAGTGATATGTTTCCTTTTCAAACATGGCTCGAGTTTGAGATCACCAACCCGCATTTGGCAAGCGAGGTGATTATACCTAATCCTCCTCACTGTACTGATAACTTCAGTGAGATGATACTTACTTACTTATTAATCACCAGGGATCATCTCTACAATTTTTTTACATAAAATAAAGTCCCGAGAAGGTCTTTGACTGCATGTAATAGACTTTCTCAAAAACTACTTAACGAATTTCCATGCGTTGTTCACTAAGAAACAGAGTAATTCACGGACCGGGTATGCCCGCGGGGCACTGCTAGTTATCTTTAAAATATCACTAGGTACATAGGTGTAGGTAGAGTAATTACATTAAGGGCGGATTGCACGAGCATTCTTAATTTAATTTAGCGCCTCAATCTGTTTAATAAAAAAATGAAGTTCGTTTTAAAAAGTGTTCTATTTCGTGCAATCTAATATATAAAATTCTCGTGTCACAGTTTTCGTTGCCATACTCCTCCGAAACGGCTCGACCGATTTTGATGAAATTTTTTGTGCTTATCCGGTATCTATGAGAATCGGCCAACATCTATTTTTCATCCCGAAATTCCCGCGGGAACGGGTACCGTGGTTGAACTCCTCTGAAACGGCTCGACCGATTCTCATGAAATTTTGTGTACATATCGGGTAGGCTGAGAATCGGACAACATCTATTTTTCATCCCGAAATTCCCGCGGGAACGGGTACAACGCGGGTGAAACCGCGGGGCGCAGCTAGTATAAAATAAAATTTTGAACGAACAGCTTTTGTTTCTCAAACATAGGTATTTGGTTAGGTACTAGATTTAGGAGTTCTTGCACACGCACGCCGCCCCAAGACCTAGGTTTTATTAAAAAGGGATGCTTTAGATATCTGCTTAAATATATTGAGTTAATAAATTATTCGATAATTAAATAAATTGGTAATTCAATTCATGTAATCTAAGTTGAGATCTAAGTAACCTTTGTATTGATACCCGATATAGTTATTATGACTTATGACTCTTATGAGGTAAGATCCTATTTACTTAGGTCACTTCTATCTTTGTGACGTCATTAAGTAAGGGGTATTCACTTAACTAATTATTTTAAAATTATTATTACAATTCGGTCACAGCGGGCCTTGGATAGAGTCGGCTGGAAGTCGATGGTCGACTTTGTCCAGCTGTGGGATACGATTATTAACTAAAAGCACCTCAAGTTAAATTATTATGACATGGTTCATTAAAATAAGTAGGTAGGTAGAAAGATAAATACTTAGCAATTGTAATTCCGGTGATAACTCTTTGAACTTTCGCAAGAGAATGTAATTAGGTCAATAATTTGTTTTGTTTTGAACTGTTTGTTACGATTCGTGCCATGTTTGGGACCACCAAGGTAAACAAGATGATCAGACGAACATAGCTTTTTTTGCAATAAGCCCTAATAGGAAACAATCAATGCGAACTTGGTTTTTATGTTAAGTACAAGCCATAATAGGTAACTTATGCCGTATGAGTTGAAGAAGATGGCAGAAGATAGGAATGAAAAGAACTCCATCGACAAAAGTTGCAGCTTAGCTCTTAGGTTAAAAAGTTTAAACAGCACTAACCTTTGTTTATCCCTAATTTGACATTACAGGTAATGTTCGAAAAGTGAATATCGACAGGATCCGTAGTCGGCACCCTGGCCAGCCCCTGGGTGCCCTCAGCTGGTGCTGCTGGTTTAGCACTCACTGACACGCTAACAGTACCACTGCCATTCCCCTGACTGAACGAAGCACTTCCTTTGTCAACAATCTCGGCTCCCGCGAGCATCATTTTGAATCACAGTTTGTTCGATATTTAAATTACGCGCGTTTTCGTTCGCGCGGCAAATGCGCCCGCGCCGTTGCTCGGTCAAACGCGAACTGGTTATTGCCTATCTGAATCGGCACCCTTTGTCCTCAAGTAAATAATTGCACTCGTATTTGTTTTACAGCACATTAATTTGTAAATTGAGCGTTTTGTGCTACTACCGAGCGCGCTCGCTCCGCAGTAAACAATGCTCTTTATTCCCAAACAAAGATGTCACTTATTTGCAGCTCATTAGGTATTGTATTGTTTTATTTATAGGTAGGTATTATGAAAATATAATGTAAACAAAGGGAAGTCCTTTCATTCAACGAGTATTGTGATCCATCTCTAAGATAAAAAATATTTTGGAGAGCAGCTTCTTATTCAATAGGTAATAATCATTCTTCAGATAGTTATGTACTTACTATCATACATAGGTCATACATAGGTAGGTATATTTTATGTTATTGTGTTTTTTGGTATAAAAATAGCTATTTGTTTCGATAAGAATATAAATACATAAGTGTTGCATACGTCAGTTTCGTAGTAACTAGATAGGTATATTATAATCAAGTATATAAATAATTAACCGTCTTATTCATTAACGATATTTAACTTAAACAGTGTTTTAATGTGTTTTGTCTCTTTCGCTCTTTGGCAAATAGCGTATGTCGGAAAGGGATTACCATTTGATAGCTAAAGTACTGATAAGCGTTTATGATGGCCCCAAGTATTAATGGGTACCTATCGTCAGTTTTTAGAGAATGACATCACTATAGGTACCTAGGTTAGGTATACATAAGTATTCAGTAAACTAGACCTTTAAGTAAAGTCTAGGTGTCAGGCCTGAATACCTAGATTCAGCTAGTCACATCTACATATCTATAGTCAAGTTAGTTACACAACTTATAAGAGTTATATATACCTAAGCCATGAACGGCTGGACAGATTTTTATGAAAAATTGAAGTACTTACCTAATTACAAAAAAACTAGCAGCGCCCCGCCAGTTTACCCGCGTTATGCCTGTTCTCATATAACTTTTGGGATAAAAAATAGCCTATAACCTTCCCGTTGAATGTGGCTTTCAGTTACAAAGAATCATTCAAATTGGACGGGTAACTCTCTAGATTAGCTCTAACATACAAACAAACAAAAAAGTATAGAAAGGTAAATGAATGCGCAGCAATTTTTACTCTTTATCCAAATAAAACAGAAGAGGGATAGCTAGAAACCGATTTAAAATATATTGTAGGAACTATGGTAGTTATTGGAAAAAACTATACATTAGTTAGAGAATATTTTTATGATTAGTTAGGTACCAATTTGTAGTAGGTAACGTAAGTAACGTTACCTACCTACTACAAATTACTAATGCAGCTGTCCTCGCTTTACTTCAGTTCTTTGGGAGTCGATAATTAGAATGATCTTTGACCCAGATGCACATCAACGAATTTTAATGTATACAATATTCAAGGTTGGGTTACGTTGACTATAGGTATAGAGATATCCTAGATTTAGATAAATCTTTTGAGTTTACATAGGTACCTAACTTTAAATACCTAACTACATTCCACATTTTAAAGTTCAAAAAACTTACAAAATAATGTAGGTACATTTTGATTGCACAAAAAATGTAAACTAAAACCTAGGAAAATAGCATTAGCCTTCTTATCTCGCATGCTAAATAAGTGCATATTTTAAACACCTATTTCTATGTATTATTTACATCACACAATGTAACAAATTACTACTTGTTTATCTACTGTACACAATAATTTGCTTTTATAATATTTATTACCATATCATCATCATCATTGCTTTGTACTTTGCGCATTTAACTACATAGAAACTATATCATAAGCTGTGTGATAACACTTTGCTATTACAATTTTGGTAGGAGTTTTGCAGTACCGATAATGGTCGCAGACAATTGCTTTAAATGTACGCCAGGGGCTCTCAATCATGGTAATGATGGTGAAATATTGTTTTGTTGGAACATATTTATATGCCAGGGTTAACCAAGTACTCACATTATAATACTATCTCTCTCTCATATAAGAATGGCCTCTATCTATCAAATATCAGTGACGGTTCCAGATTCCAGATGCCCTGCGGTGAGTCATATATCTAAAGGCCTAAAAAGGTAGGGAAGTAAACTTATGTGGAAGTTTATTAGGTGCAGATTTTGATGCGGCAACAGCAATCAATGGGTAATGTTGTTGCTATTGCTGTATGTTTGTTGAATATTTTATACTAGCAGCGCCCCGCCGTATTACCTGAGTTGGGTGCGTTCCCGTGGGAATTCCGGGATGAAAAATAGTATCCATTACAAAAGCAATAATTCAAATAGGATGGGTAGTTTCTGAGATTATAGCGTTCAAAAAAACAAACTTTTTAGCTTTCTCATATAACTATAGATTGTTTTGGTGAATTAATCAAACACAATAACTTTAAATTATTGTTTATTGTCACTTACAATTAATTCAAAATAAAATCCCCTTAATAATACGAACGCCATACAATAGGATCAAAAATAATTCACACCAAATCTATGGCACTTGATGTGTTTCTTATGAAACACGAAATTCGCCTATTTCAAGAATTGGTAATTTCCTATGGACCAAAATTTGTTGGTTATATTACAATGTACTTTTTGAGAATATTTTTACAACATATCACGATAGCTGAGCGTAAAGATACATATTAGACAAAAGTTACGGTCGTAAACATACATATTGGACAAAAGTTACGGTTAAGGCGGTTTAAAACAACATCGTACCTTATTTTAATACATTGTCATCATCATAAAACTTAACGAGCTGATTGCATTCAAAAGTGGTTTTGACCGGTTATGATTTATGACTAATATATAGGCCTTGCATTTAAATATAAAGATCCAATTTCGATATTACATACCGTAAAGTAGGACAAAAAATAACACTCTATTTAAATACTTAGTGGTAACAAACAAAACTAGGTACAATTAAATATAAATATTTTGTTGGAGTTAAATCGTTTTAGGAACAAATCAAAATAAACTTAATAAAATATGATAACATATGTTACAGAGATCATTAATTTAAAATATAATCATATCATTGGTTTCAAATTAATCCTTGGTTTCACAATGAACACAAAAAATAGTCTTAATAAATTAATTATACTTGTAAGCAATGTATTCTTAGCAAAAAAATAATCTGTTGCAAACTAGACCAAATAAAAAGTGGAGACAGAGTGCTGTCACCACTAAAGTGAAGCCAGTAATAAACGGTTACTGTGTTTAAATACGAATGCACTAGAGATGTCTCTAATAGTATTTTGGCATAATATTAGGTCCAATACTAAATATTCGGCTTAGCTCTTAGTCGCTAAATAATTGGCACTATATTGTAATGGTGCTCCCACACTGCTGTTACAAAATGTTTATAAACATTTTTGAACACTAAAACATTTACTAACAAATGTTGTCAATTCTTACATTTTGTTAGGAACTGTTATATGTTATAAGTGCTCCTACACTGATGGAAAGTGTTTACTAACATTTTATAACATTTTGAATCTGGCATTGGCTCGCAGTTTGGTTTTGCGTTCTGAGGCGTCTACACGAAAATGGAAGAAGATTTGCTAATTGGGATAGCTTTCATTTTTTGTTTAAAAAAAAAGAAAAAGCGCTCTTATTGGATGCGCCGAACGCTTAAAGCTAGAGAAAAACTCATCGACTCACCGCATACCCCGCCGTCACCCGTATAAAATGTTTACAAACAAAATTTTGTTCAAAAATGTTAATTAACATTTACTAACATGAAAACATTTTTTGACTTTGGTGATTAAATGTTAGCTAACAAATGTTTACTAACGTTACTTAACATTCTATAACAGCAGTGTGGGAGCACCTTATGAAAAAAAAAATACAGAATGCAAAAAAATAGTGCAATATTGTTGGATAGTTGCCGAATATTCGGGACATCTCTAATGCACAAGACCTTATTTTGTATTTGGTCTACTGCAAACTGAGATATATAATTATAACTAGCAGCGCCCTGCGGTTTTACCCGCGTTGTACCCGTTCCCGTGAGAATTTCGGGAATTTTTTTACATAAAAACCTTCCTCTTGAATCACTCTACCTATTACAAAATCATCATCAAAATCCGTTGGGTATTTTTAAAGATTTAAGCATACAGACAAACAGACAAACAAACAGACAAAAATAGCGACTTTGTTTTATACTATGTAGTGATTAGTGGTTTATTTCCCCGGTATATAAAGATTACTGTACTGTACTGATCTTCATTGAGATGAGAGGCCTTTGCCCAGCAGTGGGACATTACAGGCTAATACTTCACTTATTATAGACTTTATAATATTAGTAGTTATAGATAACGTCTTTCAAATTAGATCTTTTATAATAATTTTGTTAATAGATTATGTAATATATATGTGATGGAAAATAAAAATGCAAATGTAATACACAATAAAATACATAATGGGTAATTAAAATCAAGGTGGTAACTTAAGATAAATATTAGTTATAGAGATTCCCTAATACATAAGTATTTACTTAGTAAAGCCAAAATATTCGAATGAAATATATTTTTTACGATGTCAATTAAAATATACGGTTTGAGAATTCATTTTTTAGCTTAACAACGAAACATTTCGTTTTTTATGAGCATATTCGTTATTGCCTACGTTTTTCCTTATATTTATTCATTTCCTATACACTTTTATACGAGCCACGTTTGACAATCCCATTGCACTGTGATTGGTAAAAGGAACCCGCAACGCTCCAATCCGCTTCAACCAATCCTAAAATCTCCAATTGGCTAACCATTCTCCTATATTTTTCGACTAGCTAAATTGAACACCCATATTGACACTACAGGACACTTGTTAACACTTGCAAAAACTTGAAGAGACTTGTTTGGTCATACAATTCAATCAATAATGAGATAGGTCGAATCAGGTCCTTAGTGGCGAAAATGGCTTGCAGTTAAAGTATAATTTTGACTGACATGACTTATACAACAGTTATGGACGTGCATGCGATTATCACCTTTGTAGGCAGTTAACCTGTTACTTTAAAATGAAGTTAGTCATTCGCTGCGTGCAATATGCGGCGTATTTGTATTCGGCGACCGAAAATAGCTGTCCGAAACGATCGGTGACCGAAGTATAGAAATAAAGCATTACAGAAACGCAGTGAAGTAATATATAAATTAGCCCTTATAATTACTTTTCTTTTTTAACTTTTGCCCAGCAGTGGGACTTCACTAATACTAAACTTGTATTCAAATAAAAATCTACTTACAAATAATTTCAGTAGGTTGCAGTTTATCTTTCAAATCCGAATCGTTGCTTGGACTGGCATTATTAACTGGACTTTTGAAATACATTACCACAGCTACACTGACTAGGCATATAGATACAATAGTATAACTAGTAATCAAGATATTAAACAACAAATAACACACCACTGCAGTAATAATCAATTCTAGTGCACTAGCATAAGTTTTCAATATAGAATTAAGATTTTTCAGAAAAAAGCTCGTTACTATACCTACTATTGCGCTATTAATTGTTATCAAAACTACGAATATATCACACAGTTGATAGAAATCGGAGGCCAAAGTGCCTGATTCTCCTTTAAAAGTCCAAATTACAAGATTACAGAGCACAGAATCCAAATACATGAATACATTTTGTAGAAATATATCTACATTTGCTCCGTTTGATTTGAGCAGATATTCGTTATAAGTACCAGCTAGGCAGGAGCAGAAATTTTGAAAATGTATCGATAGAAAGTAGATGTTGAATACTTTGGACCATAAGTCGGTGTTCTCTGCCGATTGTGTGGACGCTGCGTCGAAGTTCTTTATCATGCAGCCCAGAGTTAGTATGCCGAGAGAGATCCATTGGAATCCTGAAAGACTTTTCTTGAATAGGAACTGAAAAGAGAAAAATAGTTTTATTCATAGAGTGTTTGCGACTTTGGGGCAATTAAATATGTGCGTCTTGTGAAGGGTGTAGTGTAGAAGTAAAGTTATGTAAAGTATTAGCCTGTAATGTCCCACTGCTGGGCAAAGGCCTCTCATCTCACTGAAGATACAGTGAGTAGGATTAGGCGTAATTACCACGCTTGCCTCATCTCAAGTAAAGACTAAATGCGAGTGGATGAATTGAAAATGTGTCCAACATGTCACTGTCATAAATAAAATATCCAGCCAATCATATCAGAGTAAGTAGAACGTAACTATGGAGGGAAGAAGTTAAGGAGGACCATCTCAGTGTATTAAAAAGTGTCCGTTGAAAGGGAGCAAATTAAGGTGGCGCTTAGAGTAAGATACTAAATTAAAAAAGGAAAGAATATTTATAAATTACAGTTGACTACGTAAATAGTTGAGATTTTAAATACTGCATATTTCTTAACTAGATAAGTCAAGAGAAATATTAAATTTTTCAACGCAGCACACTTCACTCTGCTTATAACTGCTAAGTTCATATAATTTCCGCTTGCTACACTAGCGCTATTTCGGTGAGAGTTCGAACAATAATTTGCTGTTTACAAGTGGACACTTTTTCGACTAATCCCCCATACGAGACGGTCCTCCTTAACTTCTACCCTCCATAAACGTAACCAATCGAATTGAATGAATGAACGGTGTAGCAACGTCGAATTATAATGCAATATATTACTGGTAGCATCGGTTTCTCTACCAAATCTCTCGGGAAGAGTAGAAATATGTCTTCAGTAATATGCTTGCCCGACTGATGTAGGTGTTTGTAAAAAGCCTAAAACTCTAACATGTAAGGATATTAGATAGATAAAATCATGTTAATTTCTTACCTGAAACAGCAGTGCAGTCAACACCACTCTAAACTGCAGCAGTATGTAATACGAAGTCGGATCATAGTGTGACAAATTGACGAATGCCAAGTTATTGTAGAAACAATAGAGAAGCGACGGTATGAAGTACAAGTATAGTAGTTTACGATTTATCACTATCGCCTGGATTAGAGTTGGTTTGTTGCTGTAATGAAGTAAAAAGTTTGATATTAAATTATACGTAACTATGTTGAACATATAATTAAGTAATTATTTAAAGGGCATTTAAGGACTGCCACATTAGGTAACAGCCTCCGTGGTCTAGTGGTTTGAGCGCTCGGCTCACGATCCGGAGGTTCCGGGTTCGATTCCCGGTGGGGATATCTCACAAAAAATCACTTTGTGAGACTGTCCTCAGTTTGGTTAGGGCATTGCAGGCTGAATCACCTGATTGCTCGAGAAGTAAGATGATTCCGTGCTTCGGAGGGCACGTTAAGCCGTCGGTCCCGTTTACTTTCTACGGATAGTAATCGTTACTTGAGCCATGTCAGAGGCCTTTGGCGGCTCGATAACTCTGACACCAGGATTGGTCAGGTTGACCATCCACTCGATAAGAAGAAGATTAGGTTATCTCCTTCAGGAGTTCTTCTTCTTCATCGAGTGGATATGGTCAACCAGACCAATCCTGGTGTCAGAGTTATTGAGCCGCCAAAGGCCTCTGACATGGCTCATGTAACGACTACTATCCGTAGAAAGTAACCGGGACCGACGGCTTAACGTGCCCTCCGAAGCACGGAATCATCTTACTTTTCGGGCAATCAGGTGATTCAGTCTGCAATGCCCTAACCAAACTGAGGACAGTCTCACAAAGTGATTTTTGTGAGATATCCCCACCGGGAATCGAACCCGGAACCTCCGGATCGTGAGCCGAGCGCTCAAACCACTAGACCACGGAGGCTGTTAGGAGTTAAAAAGATCCGTCGATGACTTCGTCTAACCTAAATGGCGCAAATCAAATTTAAAACCGGATCAGTAGTTTAGGAGTCCATCGCGGACAACCAACATGACACGTATTTATATATATAAAGACTAGCAGTGCCCCGCGGTTTTACCCGCGTTGTACCCGTTCCCGTGGGAATTTCGGGAATTTTTATACATATAAACCTTCCTCTTCAATCACTCTACCTATTACAAAAAAAAAACCGCATCAAAATCCGTTGCGTAATTTTAAAGATTTAAACAGACAAACACACAGACAAAAATAGCGACTTTGTTTTATACTATGTAGTGAAGATAGGATAGTAGGTAACTATGTTGAATGACTAACGACACAGCTATTACATATAAATCAAGTTCAGATAGCATACATTAGGTACCTACTTCAATTAAGTATTCATCAGAAATGTTTACACAACTTGTAACCAAGGTTCAATTTCACGTCTGAACAATAACATAGGACCTTGGCATCAAACCTATAACTTTAACTCGACTTTAAGATTGAAAACAATAACATATTTACTTAATTTATACTTAAGTACTAGCAGCGCCCCGCGGTTCTACCCGCGTTGTCCCGTTCCCGTGGGAATTTCGGGAATTTTTATACATATAAACTTTCCTCTTGAATTATACTATCTATTTTAAAAAACCGTGTCAGAATCCGTGCAATAGTATTTGAGTCTATCGCGAACAGACAGACAGACAGACCCGGTCGGGGACTTCGTTTTATAACATGTATTTCATACTATACTATGTTTTATACTATGTAATTCATGTAATTAAACATATCAATTAATGTAAATGGGAATGTAACTGTGTTCTGTGGTTAATTTGATTTCACGCCCGTACCACGGCCTGTACCGTTGAAACGTTTCTGATGATTGTTTAGTTATAATTCGCTTTTATTTTACATTTTTATCTGGAGTTTCGGCCCTTTTACAAGAACCGTGGTCACAGAAGACTGAGGTGTTATAGGTATGTGAGGCGTATAGACGCATAACGTTGTCTGTGACCACGGTTCCTGTATAAGGCGGCCCTTTTACAGGAACCGTGGACGACGTCAGATAAAAGTCATAACTAATATTATAAATACGAAAGTAACGCTGTCTGTCTGTCTGTCTGTTACGCTTTCACGCCAAAACTACTAAACCAATTTGAATGAAATTTGGTACACAGTTACACACAATTAGTCCAGAGCCTAAGAAAGGACATAGGCTACTTTTAATCGCGAAATTCCTGCGGGGACGGGTACAACGCGGGTGAAACTTCGGGGCGCTGCTAGTGTAAAATAAAAGCGAAGTGTATCCGTAAACGTTTCAATTCAAAATGAGTAGTGTTCGTTTAAACCTCAGAAACCAGTAAGTATATCTAATTGGTGAATAATTAAATCAAAAGGTTTTCTCTTATCACAAGAAATGTGATATTGTTAGCAGTGCGAAGAATGAGGTCGTTACAATATATGCATTTTTTATAAATTGCATTGAAATAAATATTAATATGTTATATGCATTTCTTTCTAAATTGAAAAAAAAGTCAATTCAGTAGATTGCTAACATACAAGAGGCAGGTTAGGTAAGGAGAGACTAGGTCAGGAGACTTTGTTATTCTAATACCTACTTTTATTTAGTTGCTCGTAGCCTAGTAACTAGATCCAACTATAATAATAACTATAACTTACATCCAAAAACCAATTCTTTCAAAATATAAATAAGGTTTAAAATGGTATTTATGTTTATAAAAAACTGGTCAATAAGATTTAATAGTAGGTATAGACCCACGTATCTATAAATGTCAAGGCTAAGAATATTTAGGCATTACATATTATTAAGTTTATTTTAATGGAAATTTACTAATAGTTAAAGGTATATTTAAAAGGTTTTTGCATAACTAGCATCGCCCTGTAGTTACACTCAAACATTTCCTGTAGGAATCACTACATAGTATAAAACAAAGTCGCTTTCCGCTGTCTGTCTGTCCCTATGTATGCTAAGATCTTTAAAAATACGCAACGGATTTTGACGCGTTTTATAAAATAGATAGAGTGATTTAAGAGGAAGGTTCATATGTGTGAAAATTCCCGAACTTCCCACGGGAACGGACACAACGCGGGTAAAACCGCGGGGCGCTTATTACACTTAGTCCTCACACCTATCATTAACCATCTTATAAGAAATTACTTCTATCTATATTTTTGCTCATTCCATGTCATAAAATCATCAGTTTATTTTATCAAAGAAAAATAGAATATTTATACAGAGTTGAAAGTATCAGGCCATAATTTTTTTCTACAGAGGAAATGCCTCTAGGCAGGAATGATACCAGTAAAAACAAAAATGACTACCAAAATATATTAGCAACTGAATAATGATATAAAGATAGATAAATACTTACTCTCTCCTCCAAGAATACAATATTGCTGAAGCCACTAATTTCAATAACTCTGATAACAAAACAACCAGCGTTGTATTGTAATCGTAACCTCCATGGTCGGCTTTAGATGCAGTCACAAAAACTCCTGAAAATCATAAACAAAACTGTCTTTTAAAAAACGACCAACATCAATGTTTTATTTCACAATAAACCTTATTCAAACTATGTTTTTCCTTGGGCTTGAGGGAGTAGTATGGGGTCGCTTTAACTTATTAAAATTGCCTAAGGTTGGGGTGATTCTGACTATCAAAAATTAAATATGATAATTTTTTATTAGCAGAATTGGTGTGAAGTTTAAATAATTTATTACATACATACATGTTTAAATAGGACCAAAAGACACATTTGACTTATTCCCACCAAATTAATATCAATAGCCATGTCAGAGGCCTTTGGCGGCTCAATAACTCTGATACCAGGATTGGTCAGATTGACCATCCACTCGATGAAGAAGAATATCAATAACCCTTTGTACTAAATGTTTATACATCCCTTTATTGAAAAAAACCATAACTATAACAATATCACTGATAAGCATTTCCTGTTACAATTTCGGCAACAATTTTTAATTGGTCAGATAACATTGTAAAAAAAAAACAATCACCTTTATCTTTTAGCACCCATAAACAATAATTTGTTATTAAAATACAAATTCTACTATAACCTATGGTACTCAAAACATGCCTTGTTATCAACATAAATGTTTTATCATATTGCACTACCAATGTTTATCACATCAAAGCACAATAGTGGTTTTAAAACAACACTGAATTCAGTGAGAAGCTATTTGAAATAAGTTTCAAACACACTTAATGGGCGTCAACATGAAACATACCTTGAAAAACGAAGAGTATTATGTACAGTGCAAATACTATGAAGGCCTCTTTGTTAGGAAATATTTTCCATAGTTTCATTTTAACACAGGTTCACTCTCCTCTGTAACGAGTTGAAAACTGGGCAAAGATAGTGCCGCTATACAGCTGTTTCATTTGCAAACTGCATAAGTGTAGTACCTAGGTACATAAGACATCGTAATTGGTTTTCAACGTGCGGTGGCTCTATGGGTAAACCAGAATTTAGAATTCATTAAACTTAGAACACGTATTATTTTTACAATAAATATGAAATCGTTCTATTTACATTAACGATTAAAATGTTGCATTTTATCGAAATTTTGCTGTGAGTACTGCAGGCCTACTATCAACGCTTAATACGATTCAATTTAGGACCTAAACTGAATCGCTTTGCTATTTCGTACCATCAACTTCGTTTTACGAATCAATTTAGATCGACACCTAAAAATAATCGCATTCTAATATAGTTCACTCTTTTTATAGGTAAATCCGTACCATCACCTTACTTTAACTGGCGTTCGAGCCTAAACAAAATCGCTCAACTGTCAAAACTTGCGATTCAAAATAAGTTAATAATTTGTTGCTGATTTTGATTCTTTTGTCATCAGTTTTTTAATTTTTACTTGGTAAAAGTCAGAAAAATCTATGAATTTAAGTGTTGCGAGGTAAAACATAAATTGGTATCTAAATAGCATTGATTTCGATAGTTCCACAATTTTTTTTAAGTGCAGTATTATTCGTAGGATGTGTGACGACGAAT
The DNA here is from genome assembly GCA_963082685.1 of Cyclophora albipunctata. Classification (NCBI taxonomy): domain Eukaryota; kingdom Metazoa; phylum Arthropoda; class Insecta; order Lepidoptera; family Geometridae; genus Cyclophora; species Cyclophora albipunctata. Next base: position 2,644,936 of record OY720119.1, read on the forward strand.
TGATGCTTTTTGAGTTCTCGGAAGCCGATAGTGCAAACATGCAATCGCATTTTATGAATAACTATATTTTAATATAACTTACGCCATTATTTAAATCCCTGTGTACTTTTTAAACAAAAAATCACAACAAAAATAGGTAGGCACTTTTGTTTACAAACAAAATTTCGAAGCGGCCGCCACACTCACGTCACGCACTGTCACACTAGGCACAACGCACGTTCGAAAACTTGATAAAATATTGTTTCTGATACAACAAATACATTATTTGAAGTAGATAATTGTAAATATTTTTTTTATTTTTTTTCACAATATGATCATTAGAAAATTTGTTTCAGTATCGAATTAGAATTTATAAAATAAAACCAACAGTATACAGTGATATGAAGAAGTAAAAAGTTAGTAGTAGTAAAAATAAAGTTTTAGAACGCAACATTCGAATCAAGAGAAACAGAATAATATTCGTATAGCGTTGTCTCTTTCCTACTTCGACCTTGGCGTTGTGGTTCAGAGACAAATGTATTTATTTTTTAACGATTTCATTCGTTCTTTTCGCATCTCTAACGATTCAATTGAGGTGCTGTTTTACTAAGGTGAGGGTACGAATGTGAGCGATTTTGTTTAGGAACCTAAATTAAACTGCTCTGAATTTGAATCGTTTTCTAAAAGTTGATAGTAGGCCTGCTGAACTGTATTCAAGACTTATAATAAAAAAAAATATGCAAAATTTTATGCTACAGTTTTAACGATCTAATTTTATGATAGGCTCTTCTCAATTTTGCATTATAGCAAATGAAATTGAGATATTTATTACCTTCTTTAATAATTTCTCAGTGAGATAAATAGAAAATTGGAAAACAAACAATTCACATCACAATTGTTTGTTTTGTTTGTTAGTTGTGATGACTGACAATCACATGACAATTTTGACAATTCAATTCAATTCAATTTTTATTTTGAAATGAATGATTGACTTGACAGACATTTGACACTTTAATTTTTATTTGATAAGTTTGTGAAAAAATCGATACAATAAAATAAGTATCGATATTTGGTCGAGCTAGCGTAAATTTTCGATTTTGTATCTCCTTTTAGATCGGCAATAGATAATATTACAAAAGTAGTCAATTTAAATAATGAAGTTTATTTATTACTTATAAATTGTATGCTTGGTGAGGGGTATGTTAGTAGATTTATAAAATATGTAATCGCAAATTTTTATAATCAAATTGAATTGTTGATGTTTGAGCACGCGAAGACTGTGTTTCTGTGCTGTGATTTGCGGTAGGTGTAGAATATATAAATAAGAGCTTGTTATCTTTTCTCCATAAATTTAAAAATATCGATTAATTATAATAATTTTATCTGCCATCTCTATAAGCAGGTACATATTTGTATTGTTAAATGACAGAGCCAGACAAAGACTTTGACTGTATTGTAAAACAAAAAAAAAAAAATTGTGAAATAAAACATGTCAATGTCACGAATTAGTTAGTCCTCAGTCAGTCAGTTTCCTGTCACTCAAAATTGCAAAAAAATCATGGTGGTTTAGTGGACGAACTGAAAGCGAAAATTGAAAATCAATCAAATAAAAATATCAATAGTGCAGTAATTGGAATTGAGAAATATCATAAATTATCACTACTCTTTGACAAGTTACATTAATATACCGATATTATAATAAAAATACTGTAAAAGGTATTTTGTGCAAGATTTTGAACAGTGAAATATAGTTTGAATGTTACGCAGTGTTGTGTGGTGTTGTTATCTGCCGTATGTTTGTTTTTTTTAGCTTGTACGTGGAAAAGAAGTAATTTCGTTAGTACTTATTCACAAAAAAACGTAACATGGCAAGTGACGAAGACGATAGCACATGGTAAGGAATTTCTTATGATTCATTCGACGTAATTTATCTTTTATCTTTCCTTGTCCATATCGCTATAAAAAATAATGAGGTTTGTGATTTGTTCGTTCCTTTATTTGAACAATGATTAGTTTCACATTAAATTGTCTACATTAACTCTTGAAAGTAAAGTTTAGAAGAACAATGCATTTTGAATCTAATAAGAATCAACTTTACATCTTACGGATGTATTAGTATGTTATTTGATCTGATCTAGTCCAATTATTAAAATTTCAGGCTTATAGAGCTAGAATCTGCTTTGCTAGATGGCTGTTCACCCCAAGAAATCAACTTACTGACCAAAGGAAAGAAAATCCCAGAGAGCCTCCGCCCTGATGTCTGGCTGCTGTGCCTCAACTGCCAAGACGCAAGTAACCAGTTACTTCTCTTTGATGAGATATTTGATCTACCTAACCAGCATGAATTACGAGATGATGTCAAAGCGTTTGTCAAAAAGCTTGGTAATGATGATGAGGATTCATTATCAGTTCTATCCGATATAGAATCAATTATAACATACTATTGTAAATCTAAAAATCAGGCATATTCTTCTAGTAATGGGTGGATTGAAGTCCTTTTACCGTTACTGAGTTTGAAGCTACCAAAGGCCGATACTTATAATATGTTTGAAAGAATCTTAAATATTTACATTCCTAGAGGCTGTGTGAAGAACGGAGTTCCATTTCATATATTAAGACTAGTGTTGCAGTACCATGATCCGGAACTCTGTTCATTTTTAGACACTAAAAGGATAACACCCGAACAGTATTGTCTACCGTGGCTCAGGTCCTTATTTGCCGGGACTTGTAACTTAGAAGTAGTACTTTTTATGTGGGATCTATACTTCCAAAGATCAGATCCATTCTTCATATTTTTCCTTTGTCTCATTATGATAATCAATGCTCGTGAACAACTTCTTCAAATGAAGACAGATGATAAGGCAACTATTATAGAAACTTTAGTGAGCATGCCAGCTGACTTAGAAGCTAATGATGTGTCAGATTTCTGTTCATTAGCACATTATTACTCATTAAAAACCCCACAGTCATTCCGAGATGATGTATTGGAAGTTATATTTTCCGAGAATAGTGTTGAAATCAATTGTAAATTGTATTCCCAAGCATTATGTCTTCCTGTTGCCGTTCATGAGCTGATAGAAAGTGCTACAGTTGATTCTCATGTAGACAATGTTAAGTTTTTCCTAGTTGACTGTCGACCGGCCGATCAGTACAATGCTGGACACTTATCAACTGCATTTCATCTAGACTGCAATCTCATGTTACAAGAGCCTTCAGCATTTAATACTGCTGTTCAAGGACTGTTGAATGCTCAAAGGCAAGCATTAGCCGCTGGTTCGCTTGCCGCCGGCGAGCATTTATGCTTTGTAGGTTCCGGAAGGACGGAAGAAGACAGCTACGCGCATATGGTAGTCGCTTCCTTCTTAAAAAGGAATACAAAACATGTATCTATGCTTGATGGAGGGTTTGTCGCAATACACGATTATTTTGGTCCCCATATGACTGATTGCCTCGAAGAACACAACCCTTCCACTTGTTTGGTTTGCGCACCAAACAACAATAACAGTACCACGGAATTCTACCAATCAAAAGTTAGAGATAACCTACCAGCAAAACAGTTGTTCAGCAAACTTTCTACAGCTATGAAAGCTAAAAGTCAGGAAGTTAAAGGAAAGTTAATCGAATACATAGTGAATCCTAATTCTACGAATAATACAGGGGAATGGCATGTTTCTGCGACCGACCGAAAGGAACAGAGATACCGGAACGTTCCACCAGTATTTAGTATCAATGATGAGGATGACGATTCCAGATCCGACAGTGGTCGAAAAGACTTTACCGACTCAGATTCTCTCGACGAAATCGTCGAAACCAACTACTTCCTCAAAGAGCAGAACGTAGTCAACAGTTTTCAATGCCAAGAAGTCTTACTTAATGGCTACATGCATGATTCGTACTTAGTAGTCACAGAAACACACTTGATAATTCTTCGAGACATTCCAAATAAGAAAGGCTTGGCTAGAGTTATGTCAAGACGGCCTTTGTCGACCATAGTCAAAATTACTGCAAAGAAAAGACATCCTGAGTTGATTACCTTCAAGTATGGTGTTCCTGATGGTGATAATCTGATGATAAAGGGTATGGATAGGTTCCTAATACCCAACGCCTCAGTTGCCACTAAAGTGGTGTCCAATCAGATAGTCCAACAGTTGGACAGTAAAGTACAATAGATTTTCCGTGTAGATTTTTAAAGTTTTGCACTAAATTATTTATAGATTTATTCATTCACTGAAAGTTGTATTTAGGAGAAGGCAGCGAAAGATTTCATCGAAATTAATTCTGTCATGTTTTAATATTACCTATATATGAAAGTCTAATAGAATGCCTGCCACAGCTTGAATAGCGAAACACCAATCTTTTATAATATAATATTGTCAAAGATGAAATTAAAGCTCATACGCGTATCCATAGACGCGGGGTGGAGCAAACTGGAGCTCCTTGTCCAATCACAACGCCATATAATTGCCAAAATCCTTATTGACATTTTCAAAATATCTTTGTAATGCATTGTAATTAGTTAATTGAGATCCTTACCACTCCACTTTGCTTCTATGGAAACTAACTAGGCTCCAAGTCTTCGTTGCGTTTTTCTAAATATATTCTTGTGTATTAACGGCACTCAGGTTACTAAAATTATAAATTATTGTCACCTAGCAATATATAAGGATTTACACACATTTTTCAGTTACCTTACAGTAACTTTGCTTAACCCTAGTCTAAGCCTTGAGTTCACTAAAGCGAAAATGTAATGTGCGTGATACACAATTTATCGAACACATAATATATTGATGGAAATGGGATTACATTGTATTTATTCATGACTTATTATTGTTTTTATAATAATTACGCGCCTTACATTTTCACTTTGATAGAACCAAGGGTTAAGGGTGCTTTGCCACCAAAGATTGCATTACAAAATTGTGTACAGCTCTTATGAAAAACGCATGATTTTGTAATCACCAAATCGGACCACTTTTTTTCATATATAATTGTTTGTAACCTCAACTATGCTATAGTTCATGCTGTTACATATCACATTTTGTTGAGATCTTTGGTGGAAAAGCAGCCTAATTAGTTATTAGTTCATTATTTGCCTATTAAAGATATTCCTATATAAATAAGTAATTCGAGATTTATTCCATACTCTTGTATTACATGGTACTTATGTGAAATGTTATCAAAAATTATATTGAAATTGAAAATGTATTTTAAATAACTTTTATTTATTGAAATTCCGTTTGTAAAATTTCCTTTATTTCGATTTACAAGGTATTAAAGAATGTATCAAAATTACTTTTATTTTAATAGCAATCTTGGTATCATGGTTTTGAATTTGAGTTCTTAATCAGGAACAAGACCGGATCGTGTAGAGGGTAATCCTAATCACACAGGTTTTTTTGTTAAATTATTTGCCAACATTCCTCAGAAATTGTTTCGTCTGTATTAAATTTTTCTTACGAGAGTTAAATTCAGACTACCGACTGATCTTTCAACCAAAGATAACTTCTTTCATTGAGGAAATGGGTTCAGTGATGGGGTAAGAATGGAATAAACTCATTAAACCTTTTTCCTCTTCGGAAGGAATCGTCTTCGTCTGGAAAAACGACAATTTCCACTCTTGTAAGAAAAATAGAGTGTATAATATTTATATATAATAGTATACTTTGGATGCAGTAGCGTTATAGAGATTATTATATTTTACTAGTTATCAAAATACAAAGTTTCAAATTTCTACCGATTGAAAAAGTAGCTTTTATTCAACTTTACATTTAAAAACGAAAAAAGATTAACTATTTGTGAAATGTAGTAAGTACCTATGTATTAGTTTATCTAATAGTATTTTGTGATAAATGTGTGTGTGTGTGTGTGTGCTAGAGATTTGAAACAAGACCAACGTAATAGAAACAGTAACCAAACAAATATTTACATTTGTATACAAAGTATTGGAAAGCTAAATGTACTAAACATGAGTTTTGGCGCCAAAACTGAGAATAAACAGCAGAATATTAAAGGGAGACATCAGCTCACCTAGCAAAACGAACTGACAAGGCGAAAAGACATGGCATTATAAATAATATGAAATGATTGGTTAGCATTGATGGAATATCGAATTTTAAATATTCTACCCACAGAGCATAGAAGCACCAGAGCGCGGAGCTTCTATGCTCTGTGATTCTACCAATCCACACGCAGTATTTATTATATCATGTTTTGTCTTCTTCTATCAGGTTCGTTGTGCTAGGTGAACAGTACTTAGAGATTTATCCCCCATGGGGGGTATATCCCCTAGCATGAGTCCGAAGTGAAAAGAAATTCAGGGTAAGCCATTCAATATTTTGCTTAGTCATATCAATAGACATTTTATATTGTTCGAAGTACATCTGATCTGCACATTCTAATAGCCCTTATTACAACACCATAACGCCTAAATTACCTTAAACATTACTCACCTAATGTGTGATCTAGGAATTTGTATTAGTTATAAAGTAGCTTAAATGTTGTCTGTTTCTTATATATTTATGTTGAATAGATGTTGTTATTTTTACGAATTAATAAAATTATAATAAATAAAATGTATGCCTTTTTTACCCTGGACATCGACCATCCCTGAATAGGGTACTATCCTACCTACCTACTTCCTACTAATATTATAAATGCGAAAGTTTGTAAGGATGGATATATGGATGTATGTATGTTTGTAAAAACTACTGGAAGGATTTGGATGAAACTTTACAGTAGTATAGGTTATAACATCAGAATAACCGATGAAACAGAAATTCCCGCGGAAACCGATAAAACGCGGGTAATACCGCAGGGTGCGGCTACTAGATAGTAAATTCCTTTTCCTTAACATTAGACGCCTTATTCATACTTCATAAATTCATAAATATTTTGTCTCTATTGCTCTTGGGGAAATAGCGTATGTCGGAAAGGGACAAACAATTTTCCAGGTAAATTGCTGTTAAAAAGCGTTTATTAATAAAGCCCTAAGTATATGGGTGACTGATAGTGGCCTTTCTATCTTAGCGCTACCGTGCTTGGGAGGGCAGTTGGTCTCGGTTGTTTCAATCAATAGACCATGGCGGAGGCCTTTAGGCGGTCTAAGAACTCCGACACCAAGATTGGCCACTGACCTATTCGAAGACTTCGAAGTGAATGAATGTACTTCACTACATAGTCACTACATAGTATAAAATAAAGTCATCTCTTTTTCGTGTCTGTCACACTGTTTGTCTGTCTGAATGCTTAAATCTTTAAAATTAAGCAACGCATTTTGATGCGGTTTTTTGTAATAGGTAGAGTGATTCAAGAGGAAGGTTTTTATGTAAAAAAATTCCCGAAATTCCCACGGGAACGGGCACAACGCGGGTAAAACCGCGGGGCGCTGCTAGTAAATAATAATCTTGTTTATAGTTGGATTATCGAAATAAAACTCATTATATACTCATAGATATATACATTTTATTTCATAGAATTGTATAGTTTTAACATTATATAGTTACTTACTATTAAGTGATATATTTATAGTTTCAATGGGTCTAATAATATCATATTCTATATTTTATCACACAATGCGTTTCTATATATTAATGAAATTGGAAGATTAATTTTATGATATGTTTCGTTCACGATTTGAGGCAGAGTTCTATGTTAATATATTATCAAGGATAGAATTTTTATCATTTTCGTAAAGTTTACTTAAAAGATTTTTTTAAGATTTAAAAGAGAAATAACAAAGTTTAACTGTTATTGGACTAATCTTCTTAATGTCTAGGTTATATTTATTTTCATATAATTTATATATAAGAAAGTATCTAATAGGTATATGTTATAGTAGAAATTAATATATAAGAGAATCTTCACCTATTCTATAGCGTCAAAGCAGTGTATCGAACGTTTTATTAATTTGGAAATATAAAAAGTTATCTACAATATACTTAGGTAACTATGTACATAGTAGTATCTATATCATTTAATTATAATTATTAACTTAACCTTGATCCCTTAGAATTAGTCGCATATGTATTACATAACTACAATAGTTATTAGATAGAGATGTTTATGAATCGAGGTATGTGTCTTTATGCAAGTTTAAGTAGGTACAACATGATACCTTTTCGCTTTTACTGTTCTGTACTATACATAGATTCACCATAGCTTTACGTATGGTATCCATATCTTAAGTAGCATAGCTTGGCTCTATGGAAAAAGCACCCTAGTTATTTAGGGCTTGTACCACACTTGAACTTCTAATAAGTACTGTTAACACGAGGGGGATCCATCCACTTTTTCCCACTACCTTCACTAACTGTTCCACTATCATTTAATTGACTTGAATTACTTGCGCCCGTACACAACGTCAAATGCTTCCGTAGTCGAGATTTAATGAGTGCTTTTGACATGTCATGTATGTAAACTTAAGTCAAATATTTAAGTGTCTATTCATCTCTGAGTGCGTCAGATAGACACCTATGTAATCCAATTAAAACAAACATTTTTATGTACCACCTAATAGTGCACCTCGGAGATGACTCAAGTTATAATGACGCTTCAATGCATACGCTGTCCATAGACACTGGGCATAACAACATATTTATGTCTTCAATAGTCATTGGCATAGTGCCTAAATATACCTATCTAGTAGGTACCTATAGGGATTTCACAACATTGCTTTGGTTCGTGTATTAGATTATGGATAGGAGAAGAAGAATATCCTTCATTAATTTTAGCTGATATCTGTCCGACTAAAAATTAGTGGCACAATGGGTAGAGAAAAGTGAAATTACCCTAAAACAGTGGTTCAGAGTCTAAGCACTAGGTATACCTGGCCAATACCTAGGTAACTGCCATAAATCACAATGGCTAGTAATGTAGCAATCCTTATAATTACTTCAAAATAAGAAAATTTAGTAACAATTCGTAGCAATAATTTACCAACTGTGGTAACGTAACGATTCAAAGAATTGTATGAAAGGAATTAATTTTTCGAAATACCATCACTAAATAAGATTTATAATAAGCTAAAATTAGATCTACGTAATCTGGAAGCATAATTTTCCTGAAAAGAAAATAATTTCATAAACGACCAATTTAAGAGATGACAAACATAACACACGCATGGAGAAATTCCTCTCAATTTAAATTAGTGTAGTGAAAACAAAAGAAAATGAGTTTTAATAAATACCTAAGACATCTGTTTACTTCGGAATCCGTAACTTTAATGTTATTTTCTAGTAGCTTTACTTCTTATAGTTTCTATTCTTATTCAAGTCTTTCTAATGCACGATGATTCATTATTAATTATTATTAAATAGAATTCGTATTGATGTCAATTATAGTTATCGTGGAAAAACTAACATGAGGCATAATTTTACTGTTCGATGGAATACCTACTTTGTGGCGTTCAATTCAATAATGATCATTTATTTATCTATAGTAATATAATAAAACTGAAGAGTTTGTTTGCGCTAATCTCTAACTACCAGTCGAATTAAATAGTCTTTGTACTCGAAAAACTATGACTGATTAACGTGAATTTAATTTCCGAAATCTACACGAGTACAACGAAGCCGAAACCAGGGGCGCTGCTTGTTAGCAAGAGTACCTATATTTAGCAGATCAGACATCCTACTGATATTATAAATGCAAAAGTTTGTGAGCATGGATGTATGTATGTTTGTTACTCTTTCGCGAAAAAACTACTTAACGGATGGATTTGGATAAAACTTTACAGTAATAAAGGTTATACATCAGAATAACACATGGGATACATTTTATCCCCAAATTCTCGCGGGAACGGGTAAAAAGCGGGTAACACCGCGGGGCGTGGCTAGTAATTAGTTATTTAGGTAGTTTTGCTACGTCATGGGATTGGTGACATTTTTAAGCTTTACGACCCAAAACAAGTATCTAATCATACTTAGGAACCAAACCTTAAGGCTGGGTATCAATAAGAGATGCCTTAAAGCGCCTCAGACCCTTAAGCGAAGAACAGCCAAAAAAAGATGAATAAAATTTCTTTGTCAATACAAGATAATTTCTTAAACTGCTCTATCAATGAAAGTTTTTACTTTTAAAACAACAAATAAAAGCGTTTGATTCCATAACAAATATTATCACATGCAATGTGTATCTACTACTTATTGTTAAATGAACATACGTTTTTATCACAGCCCGTTTTGTTTGATGTAATTGATATTATAAAGCGAGGAGAAGGCAAATGATTAGAAGTAAGGGTAATGTTGACAGGAGCTTGTCAGCTGCTGATGTGTTTGATTCGGGCATCGTCAGGTTGGCTGTGGGCTGAGAGAGTGTTGAAGGTCTGATTACTTCCACTGAAATAAAGAAATACACTTTTATTCGATAACTCAACTGGCTTGCTGAACTCTAAGGGCTTTCGCCCAGGGCGATTTTGTAGCAATACTGTTCCGCGTTTGGCAAATGCGCGATGAATCGAGATTATTTTGACGAGGGCACATAGTAGCGACATCTTCGTTACTGCATCGTTACAAAAAGATCTCCGAAAAACAACTGCAGATCAAAATCTACCTTACCTATAACAGTGTCATTCCTAATATCAGCGAATTTGTCCTCAATACTCCTGAACTCGGGAATGGTGCTGACGCAGCTGATCTCCAGCCTGCCAGTGGCTACCAGCTGCAGTTCGGAGACAGTGACGTACAAATCCTTCTTGTTGGGCTTCCGACTTTTATGTCGGCTCGTTGTCGTTCGGATGACGTTGAATGTTTCGTGCTCTTTTAGTTCTGACATCTGGAATAAGTGGAAGGATAAACTAGTTACATACTAATTGTATAGTTTTGTCTATAAACGCGTTTTTGAGTTATGTTAGGATTGGGTCGTTTTTATTTATGAAGTGTTACAGCTGACCAAGAATTTACAAGTGGCGGTACCCCTCCTGTCTTTCACATAATAGATACTTTAATTTCTTACGAAGTGAGTATTTTAATTTTTGGGCTTCCATGGTAAAAAGGTTGGATCTTACCCATCTAAGTATACCTGTTTCCTATCCATTGTACAAACGATTAACATATAATCTTGCATGAAAGCTTTATTAAGTGAATCCCTAAAAATCCCTTCTTAAAAACAAAGCAGGTACCTACTTAATCCGTGACGTTTTTGATAACAAACCATGCAGGTACCGCAATATCTAAGCATTACACGTGGGAGTCGGGACCATAACGGTTCATTTGCATAAAAGTAATTTCCTTCAGCATGAAAGCATCTACAGCTATACCTGCCGTCAAATATCAGCGAAACAAAGGAATTATCGTTATTAATAACAATTGTTCAGTTAAATCTTGGTAGAACGCTGGAAATGCTTAAAGTAAGGAAAAGTAGTTCAGTGCTAATTGCAAAACTACAAGAACTTCTCGTTGGGGCGAATAAGTTTTCTGGTAATTTCATGAAATGTGTTTCTTTGCGAAATAATTTATACCCTTTTTGTTTGACCTTTTTTTATTTAATTGTTGCATTAGTACCGTTTTTGCATTGGTGACCTACATGTTTACTTATTTATGTAAAATCTTTAGTAGGTACCTTAGGTATAAAAGTGAATTATCATTACGTTATCACACATTCTTAGTGTAACTAAATTGATAGGATTCTTTGAACAAAACCAAAAAGCGCTTTTAGATTTACAGATTTAGAAATACAGCAGTTATTAGAAGAATAAAAAGAGTTATAATAAATAACAGGAGTTCGGAGAATTAGTAAAAACAAAAGCTAGGACATACCTGATGATCCTTCAAGTTGCAGCCAGGTGGTCTGGTAGCCACATGTGACTCGTGCGTCAGGGCCACCAATGATGGAGGGGTGCTCACGTTGTTGTCGTCTACCGTCCTCTGAAGACCTCGTCTGCCATTCCTATCGCCCACAGAGACGCGGAACTTGTGCGAGTGAGCTATTAGTTCGTCCATCTGGAGAAATAGAAGATAGTGTTTGGATAAAAAAAAACTATATGTTACTTGCTCGTCTCTGCTTTGAACTTCTTTAACCTATATTGTCTATGGAATTACGGAAAGTCGAGAAAAGGCGAGCGTTTAGGACAAAAATCCCACGTATAATTTGAGTAGGTAGCCTAATTTATTTCTGTGACAGCACGCATGGAAAATCACCTGCTAAATGTGTAAATGCCCGTGCTTGGAGGTATACAATTTGTTAGGCCCTTGGTAGTCGTGTTAGAGGTCGAGAGCTGGCACCAATTTTTGGGTAGGTATTTGAGGCAAGCTGAAAACTTGTCTCATACATCTCCTATTATACGCCAACATAGAACGGTAGACCTGGCTGGCTATAATACGAGTATATTCTTCGTTAAGGCGAGGATATGTGAAAATAACGCGCATAGTCGCTACTTTGACGATCAAATATCAACACTTCTATCGATTCTATAAATAAAATAAAAACACCAATTAAAAGAATATATCCTTAATCAAATTTTAAATCGAATAGAATTTTAAAATTCATTATAATAATGTAGAAATAAGATGCACAAGATTATGTAAAAGTAGCACCAAATATTATTTTCTCGTCCTAGATCTCGTTATTTGAAGCGATAGTCATAGTTTTTTTTTAGGAATATCAATTTCCTAATACTCACTTAGATTTTAAATCAGTTTCATTTTTCATTTGACCCGCCAATTTCTATAAAAACGCAAAAGAGTTCAAATATTCGCCCGCCACGTATCACGCACTCGTGTCTTGCTTCACAAATCTCAACCTTATTTTATGGAATTAAGAACACCCCCTCAGCTCTGTCCGAGCGCCACATATCCTCGCCTTAACCTCGCAGTCAACTTATACCTACATACGTTTATAAATGTTGACTCGGAGAGGGAATCGAATCGGAACTCTTAACCCTTAGGTCCTCTCACCACAAGCCAATGCAACGGTCTAACTAATCAATAAAAATAAATAAAGTTAATTTATTCATAAAATAAACCAAACATTATTTTCCAGGAACATAATTATTTTAATAAGTCCCATTATAAATAACTACCGATACTATCAACCTTAATAATCGTATTAAAGTAATTCTTTCATTGAGTTCAGTTATAAATTATTAACGTGTTAATTATTAACCCCCTAGGTAAACGTGTTACCTAGGGGGGATGCCTTCATGATTAAGAGTCGAGGGGAAGTCGAGCCGCGAGCAGGTAAGCTGTCCGCCTTTAGATGATTTTAAGAATAATAAGGCAATAAGTTATGTTCACTGCTAAATAAGTAGAGGGGACGCGATTTCGAAATCTCGAAGAGGAGGCGAAAAATATCGACTCCGCCTCGACTTTGCCTCGACTCCACCACTACTCCTCCACCTCGTAACGATACGCCAAGCAATTATTTTAAATTATAAAATAACTTCGTACCAACTTGTTAGCGAGCCTAGCATGTTTATTGTCCATAGTATTTGAAATATAACTTGGTTTGAGATCGGCAACACGCCATCATCTCCCTATTACTCAAAACTTTAAAGACAAACGCTTTTGTACTGCAATCAGATTTTACAGATTTTCCTCCGGCTGTTTTCGTAACTCTGAGTCCAAACAAACAACGGTAACAGATCACAACCCGCTACCCGTTTCGTACAATTAATAATTAGACATGTATTGCGAAACTGGTTGCGATTCGCAATAACGACAACGGCCGAAGGAGATATTTTACATATAATACCTATTACTGAGGAAAACAATACACGATTAAAATTTAATTTATAGCTCGATTTAGAATATCAATTACAACATTAACTCCGCGTATGTAATAGTAATTCGTGAGTTCGTAATAGTAATTAGGTACTAATGAACCATAATAGGGGAGGCTAACGCGCTTTGTGTACTCGTATTAGTTATAGCCACGTCAAATTAAGATATGAAAGATACTTTGGACAAAAAAATCTTCTACGTCCTGAAACTGCGTTAAGCGAGTGCCCGGACTGGCAACCGTTGCGTGTCCACGCGCGTGGACCCCGTCACGAGCGGGGTACCCACACGGTTGCATACAAAAGTGCTACGTCTACGCCTAAGGGTTTTCACCTAAGGGTTTTCACCTAATTAGGTGACTGCTACCTAATTATATAGGCGCTGTCGCTTCCCAAATGCAGTCGGCTACCATATTTATTTCACTCTTCCGGACATCCCTCGTTGCCTGAGGCGTCCATTTACAGTGATTGCGTCTTTAAGCAGGCCCAAATAGAAAACGAACGCTTTGTTATTCCAATGTAACATAAAGGATAAAATCGCAATTTCATAAAAGGACCCCATTTCTACCCAGCCTTACGCATTTTAATATTAAATTCAAAACATTTTGTTTGTTTGTGAAATGACAAAACGAATGAAAGTTAATTCAAAGCAAACTGGTGGACGCGACTTATCTGATATAATCAAATCCTTGAATATTCTTTTAAATTGGTTTTAGTAAATTGCTAAGTTGACAATGAAAAAAGTCACTAGTTAGCCGGCAGTCTTCTGTGACCACGGCTTTTGTAAAGGAACCGAAGCGTCAGATCTTCTTCTTCATCGAGTGGATGGTCAACCTGACCAATCCTGGTGTCAGAGTTATTGAGCCGCCAAAGGCCTCTGACATGGCTCATGTATCGACTACTATCCGTAGAAAGTAACCGGGACCGACGGCTTAACGTCAGATAATTTTTTAAAAATAAAAGCGAAGTGTGTAAACGTAGTATCAATTAATACACAACGAACCTTCTTTCCATTAATGAACCACGTGATGTGCGGGGCGGGGAGGGCAGGCGCCGTAGTGCAGTTGGCGCGTAAAGTCTCCCCGAAACTGAGGTACCGGGTCGGGAAATCGATCCGAGGGTGGTGCTTCTGAGGGTCTGAAATTAATATTAATTATTATGAACAATGGTGAATTATTACTAGCCGGTGTTGTTTACAATATACACTAGATAATAGATGGGAATAGATACTCTATAGAGAATAGATTAATTGTATGTAAGTTCGATTAGGTTAGTGATCGATTTGTGTCTGAGTTTTTAGACCGCCTACAGGTCTGCGACATGGTCTTACAATTGAGCTTCACAGTGGTGATGATGATGAAAACATATGACTAAATTAGTGTACAAAATATCTCTTAAAAATTGACAAAAGGTTTTAGTAATAATCAAAGTTTTATAACAACAAACAATTAAAATGATTAAATTCCATTGAATATACTTAGTACTTACTCGTAATCTACGAAAGTAACTAATTATATTCTACTCAAAAATACTAAAAAGCAAAACTAGTAGATGGTATACTTAGATTAAAATAAAACACTTTTACTAAGTATGTTTTGCAACTACGAAAGTTTCCACATAAATTTCACGTAGGTGGAATATTTTACAAATAAGTGAGGAAACATCTCGTTGGGTAAGAATGAAAAGAACCTAACTTGAGCATGATTCTCGCAATGCAAAGATTGCCCAAAAGATAGGTAAGCAAATGTGAGGTGAATTACAAACAGAAAAATATGTTCGTAGCGTCTTCGTAGCCTGTCGTAGTAAACGTAGCGACTACGATGCTACGAGAGTAAAAAGTTTGTGACATTTTTCATGGATACAATGATTAGCATCAAAATATTGTAGTTGGTATAAAGTTGTAGTATACTACGCTTTTATTTTACACTAGCAGCGCCCCGCGGTTTTACCCGCGTTGTGCCCGTTCCCGTGGGAATTTCGGGATAAAATGTAGCCTATAGCCTTCCTCGATAAATAGACTATCTAACAGTGAAAGAATTATTCAAATCGGTTCAGTAGTTTCTGAGATTAGCGCGTTTAAAGAAACAAACAAACAAACAAACGAACAAACAAACAAACAAACAAACAAAACAAACTCTTCAGCTTTATAATATTAGTATAGATTTTTATCTGACGTTTGACGTCAGTCTTTTATGCCACGATTCCTGTAAAGGTTCCGAATAGTATCTATAAACGTAGTTTAAATTCAAAAGGTGTAGTGTTTGTTTAAACTGAAGAAACCTGGTTGAAGTGTAGTTGTTACATGCAGTAAGTAGACGACTTGTAGCCTTCTATCACATTCGTTGTATACTAGGGGGCAGATTTATTTCTATCTTTTCAATTTAGAGAAAAACTACTACTAATATTGTAATTGCGAAAGTGAGGATAGAGGTACACTAATTATCGTTTAAAGTTGAAACGCTATCACGAATTTGCAGGTTTAACTTATTTAAAATTTAAAAAAAGTATTTTGTTTAAAATTCGTGTAGTTTACCACGCATTTTATTCAAAAGGCTACCGAAGTTGATCATGATTAAATTAAACATGAATAGAATGCATTTAAATTGACCTCGCTAACAGTATTAACTCATATCCTGACAGATTTTCGCTAAACCTACTATCATATTCGTAATTAACTCAAACTAGTAAGGGGTTATATTTGCTGAGGCTGACGCAAGGTAATTGTTGTGGTTTAAACCTGTATTCTCCTCTAATCATGTATAGCTTATTTAGGTTCTGAATATAGATATGCTGCGTTGAGATTGACGGATGGAATAGGCTCTGCAGGTAGATAATAATTACACGTTTATTAACCTATTGATGTACGTATAAAACGATTCCAAATGATTTCCGTGAATATATTAGCATGGTTTCGTATTCATTCATAGACTGCTATATTAACACTAGCTATGCCCCGCGTCTTCTCCCGTTGCCTATTCGTCCCCGTGAGAAATTTGGGATTTGTAATACTTATTTTCCTATTCCTGACCAAGATAAATAAAATAAAAATAATCTTATTAATCGATCCATCCGTTCTCAAATTGTAAATGGTGTAACTAACACGACTTTCTTTTATATATATATATATAGATTATCAATACTAACATAATAAATCTTAAGTCCTCTTCTGTGACCTGTGACAAACGTCAGGTAAAAATGTAAAATAGAAGCGAAGTGTATCCGTTATCGTAGATTCAATTCAAAATGAGTAGTGTTCGCTTAATATAAGAAACCAGTTAATATGAATAGTTTCATTTTCTGTTTCTCAGAAACCAGTTAATATGAAGAGTTTCATTTTCTGTTTCTCAGAAACCAGTTAATATGAATAGTTTCATTTTCTGTTTCTCAGAAACCAGTTAATATGAAGAGTTTCATTTTCTGTTTCTCAGAAACCAGTTAATATGAAGAGTTTCTTTTTCTGTTTCTCAGAAACCAGTTAATATGAAGAGTTTCTTTTTCTGTTTCTCAGAAACCAGTTAATATGAATAGTTTCATTTTCTGTTTCTCAGAAACCAGTTAATATGAAGAGTTTCATTTTCTGTTTCTCAGAAACCAGTTAATATGAAGAGTTTCATTTTCTGTTTCTCAGAAACCAGTTAATATGAAGAGTTTCATTTTCTGTTTCTCAGAAACCAGTTAATATGAAGAGTTTCATTTTCTGTTTCTCAGAAACCAGTTAATATGAAGAGTTTCATTTTCTGTTTCTCAGAAACCAGTTAATATGAAGAGTTTCATTTTCTGTTTCTCAGAAACCAGTTAATATGAAGAGTTTCATTTTCTGTTTCTCAGAAACCAGTTAATATGAATAGTTTCATTTTCTGTTTCTCAGAAACCAGTTAATATGAAGAGTTTCATTTTCTGTTTCTCAGAAACCAGTTAATATGAAGAGTTTCATTTTCTGTTTCTCAGAAACCAGTTAATATGAAGAGTTTCATTTTCTGTTTCTCAGAAATTACCAATCCGATTTTTATAACTCTTTTTGTGGTAATAGATAACGTTAAAGGCCTCCACCCATTACACCGTATCATACCATGACCGTGCTATGAACGTGTCAGGCAAAAAAGTATTCTTTGTATTGAAAAGTATGAGAATAAGCTCACTAGACCGTTCCGTCACCAACCAACAACGTCGACTATTCTCACCTAATATTTTGCCGGTGCTGAAACGTTACGATACGGTGTAATGGGTAGAAACCTTTAAGGTTATTTTTCATCCCAAAATTCCCACGGTAACGGGCACTACACGTATATAACTGCGGGGCGCTGCTGGTTATTAATATGCAAAAATTGCAAACATATAAAAATCTACATTCCCTCAAATAACTAAAATTTTCTAACCAAATATATTTTTAATGAACAGAAAACATATACGTCAAAGTACAAACCTCGTTTTTTCAACAAAACGGTTAAAACAATATTCATAAACACGAACAGTAAAAGTACATTCAAAATGAATAAATAATTGAATGAAATCTGGTTTAACGTACTTTATTTTAAGGCCGAATCGAAATATCAGGACCACATGATCAAACCACATTCAATTTGTTTACGGATACAATTATTTTCGTTTAAATAAAATAAAGCATACGTTTAAAGATTACTGTATATCAAACTAAGAGCTCGAGATCGTAAAACTAGCTTGAACCCCCTATTTTACTCAGACTATTATAAAATAGTTTTGTTGTCATCAAAAAGCTATTATTTGCCTTGTCGTTGGTTTTGACATTACATCGTAGATGGGCGATTAATGACTTTAGTTTGTTGGGCAGTAATTCACCAAATGCTATATTTAACAACGAACAATATACACATACCAATAGGTACTACGTTCGCCTAATTTAGTTGCCATCGTTCAAATTCAAATTCAAAATGTCTTTATTATATCAGATCATTACAATAATTTATAATCAATTCAATTCTACTATCCTACTAATATTTATTAATGCGAAAGTTGGTGAGAATGTATGTTTGTTACCACCACGCAAAAACTACATAACGGATTTTTATTAATTTAATACATATCATGGTTATACATCAGAATAACACGGTGAGATACATATTATCCCGAAATTCCCGGAACGGGTAAAATTTGTGTTTAAATATTTGCCAACTACAGCCGTTAGCGATTACGGCCGAATACCGTATTCTATACTCTACTAGCAGCGCCCCGTGTTTTACCTGCGTTGTGCACGTTCCCGTGGGAATTTCAGGATTTTTTATACATATAAACTTTTCTTTTGAATCACTCTATCTATAAAAAAAACGCGTCAGAATCCGTTGCATAGTTTTAAAGAGCTAAGCATACGTAGGGACAGACAGACAGCGGAAAGCGACTTTGTTTTATACTATGTAGTGATGACCGCATGTTGCATGCGGTCGACTTACTGTAATCGCTCATTTTAGTTAAGTTAGTAAATATGTTTTACCTCAGCAAGGAATCTTCAAATATCTATTTTAATAAGTAGGTACTGACCTTATCTTCGAATGAGCTGATCTTCAAATCTCTACTGTTTAAATAGGTACCGTTCTTACGGCGCAAGTCTTAATTATTTCCCGCGAATTTTAATACAGGGTTAATTATAATAATGATGTCAAGCTGTAAGGGGAGACCCGGCCAATATTTGACTGTAAATTATTTATGAATCTTTGTCATCCATTAACGAATTTCCTGAAGTTTCATTCCCCTAAATTACTTTAGCTTCCTGCTGTCTATCGTGAATTAGGTTTTTATATTACGACACGTTATTAGAAACAAGCGACGCACCTTCGTTTTGCATCAAGTAATGAAATTATGTATGTTTTAGTAAAATTTACTTAGCCTAAAATTTTTGGCAATGCTGGCCAGAAATTTACAATATGTCCTAATATGGTAATATTGTTTATTTGAACGAGCTACTCTCTTAAAAGTTTATTGTCGAATGATTCTTTTTGTAATGGACAGCAACATTTATTAAACAAGTTTATAAGCCATTTTCCCCAAAAATATAGAACAATACCTAGTACAATACGGATAAAACCGCGGGGTGTGACTATTGTAGTACAATGACGGTCGCAATTCGTGTACTTATTAACTACTAACGGAGTAATACTTAAGCAATAACTTCATGGTATATGAAATAGAGATTACGCAGCAAGAACTTTGTTCTTCCGTGTGGCAAGCCATGGAATTTAGCTTTAACTACTAGAGTAATCACTACTAGATTATATAGATTAACTTGTCACAATACTAGTTGAAATGGTACTAACTTCAGCTAATTATAAAATTGGGTTACGGTTTTCAACATAAAATTATGCGAGGGTCAGCATACGTAATAAGTGGTCGGTTCTTTTATGTTACTCCAAATTTATTATGACACTTCGGGTTTTAAAATAAATCCAGTGTAGGTTTTCTATGTGAGCGAGGTAGAGCAGATATATGCATATGAGTTTGGAGGTACTAACTAATAATATAGTAGAAGGGTTTTCGTTTGTTTAAGTGCGTACCAACAGCTAAAGAGGATGGTAGAAGAAAGAGAAAAATGGAAAGAACTCCATCGACAAGACCGCAGCTCTTAAGTTTAAGAAGTACGTACTGATGTCTTCGGTGAGATAAGACGTTTACTAAGTTTCATAAAATACTATTAGTGAGACATTATGTTTTTAATAGCCTTTTGTTTAGGAGCAATAACTACTTAGGCCTTCACATGGAATATTCTTCTTGAATTGTAAAGAAAAAGACCTACTTTATACTTCTTAGCATCCTATCTTAGCGGCGTGAATACTAGGCGCCTCAAGTATTTAAAATATAATAAATATTACAATATCAGTTAACCTTAGGCTGAAAAGGATTAACAGTGAAATCATATCGCCAAACTATATAAAACTTATCTATTTAATCTTAATTCAATCAATAAAACAAGATCTATAATTGCGCATTACTCTAAAGGCTTGCACAGACGAGAGTCAGTCAGCCGGATTCTTTTTGTCCGTCAATAAATTCTTACAAATTGTATCATTGAATAACACACATGAATTATTAAAAGTCCCCTGTGCAAAAATAACATTTATTTCAGGGACTTTAGTTCTCCACTGACACAATTTCTTCGTCTGCCCCGGTCTTTAATCAACAAGTTTATATGTATTGGACAATCCAACTCAAGTAGTGGGGAACGCTGGCGAAAACTGAAGGGTGGCCAAGTTCGCAGCCAGCAATGGCTACGAAGGAACTGATTCCAATCTGGACATCGAATCCATCCATCGACTTCACAGTTAGAGGGCCTCCAGAGTCTCCTTGACAGATACCCACACCTCCCGTACCACTGGTGCACATATTCGAATCCAAAACGACATTGCCATAAATTCTCTTACAATCAGCCAGTGCCATTATCTGAAGAAACACATTCCTGACCATAGTATAAGTTGTTGGTAGAGTAGCGTCTGAGTACCTTCCGTAGCCAGTTGCTGAACTCCAGAAGCCAGTGTAGTCGAACGTCTGGAATGCTCCAAATGGTAGTGTCACAGGCTTTACGATATCAGAGTAGGGGACATGGACTGGCAGGAATACTACTGCGACGTCATTCGCAAGAGTTGCTCGATTGTATTGAGGGTGAAGAACCAAAGAGTTGGTCTGGATGCGGTATCCTCCGTGGAACAGGAACGGCGATCCAAGTACTATAGTAAAGCGCCAAGCTTGGGATCTTCCATCGTTCCAGCAGTGAGCAGCAGTCAGGATCCTGGTGTGGGACAGGACTGAACCACCACAAGCAGAAAGAGACGACACTCCAAATAGGTCGATGAGGATTCCAGCCAAGTACGGATGAGCTTGGATTGGAGCGATCATACCACCGACTATCGGTCGGTTTATATCCACCATTTCTTGTTGACGTATTTGCTCTGCATTTTTGATGCCCACGCTTCTATGCCAGCTGTAGTTTTCCAAACTCCATGAAGCTTGGAAACAAAACAGAGCCAGCACAAGTACACGCATTTTACCCAACAGTTTCCCAAATGTTGTCGTGAACTAAACATCGCGACGTTGTTTATAAACAACTGGCAACCTTATCGTTAATTTAGGAGATTATACATTAAATAATCTTTAACCATTTTATTGGCTCCAATAAACGGCATTAATTATGCTCAGTAATGAGTGATAATTGAACATAACAATGGTAGATAGACGCAATGTCTAACATCAGACGTACGAGTACATGCCTGCACGTAATGCTAAGGATTATATTAAAATACAACGACAGTATTAGTGGCCGACAAGTGAGATTAATGAACGATAATTATATTATATTTTGGTTAATAGTAAGAACATTTAATGTTATATTAAAAACAATGAATTCAAACAATGTACTCTCCAAATGTGAGCACATAATTGGTAGTAATGATTGTCCAATTTTAACACTACATACATTGAAAGTAACCACTAAAATATTATTAGATTCTATAACAAATTTAGAACTTAGAGTTTAGTTTGGTTCTAATTAACCGTGTGTGAATTTAACCGGGTGCATTTCGGGGAGTATAAGGTATTTATAGACACAACACACACAATTTTTTAAATTTTCTAATACTTGTATACTCTTATTACCTCACTGTACTTTCATCACTACATAGTATAAAATAAAGTCGTCTCTTTTTCGTGTCTGTCACACTGTTTGTCTGTCTGTATGCTTAAATCTTTAAAATTACGCAACGGATTTTGATGCGGTTTTTGTAATAGGTAGAGTGATTCAAGAGGAAGGTTTTTATGTAAAAAAATTCCCGAAATTCCCACGGGAACGGGCACAACGCGGGTAAAACCGCGGGGCGCTGCTAGTTACCTATAAATGCTTCTGGCGTACTTCTCAGAAAAACTGCACAAAACCTTACTAATGAGTTCTATAAAAAATCTAAAGATTCAGTGTAATCTCAATAAAACGAAGATCACTATGATACTTTGTCCTATTATAAAATTGTACGATTCTCATTGATATGTCTGTAGGTATTATAAACATTAGAATATGATAAACTTCTATGTATATTTAATACTTTTCTCAGCCGACACTCAGACACACCTATAGTTATAAAACATTTTCGTCTTGATCTCATTTACTTACGACAGTCACTTGCAGTTGGCAAGACACAAAGATCTTGAGCATAACGAGTCAGAGGTGGCACGTATTAGTTTATGTAAATGTTGGAGACACCTGTACTGAATTATTTATTCTAATTTTCATACAAATTATTATTTTTCTTGATCATGATACTCGTAGTGTTTTGAAGTTTTGTTCATTTTCTTGAAGACTTTTTAAAAAGATACCAAGTTGTTCTTGCGACCTTATCTTCTGCCAATGCTGCAGCTTTGTTATTGCGTTTCGTTACAATGATTTATAAGTTATCCATAGCATATAAGTTATACTAACAACTCCATGGTGTAGGGCTCAGAATACAGAAAGATCTGTATTCTGAGGTGTAGGGATCTGACAGCGTTTTGTTTAAAAAAATAAATAACATGGGATGTTTCCGCATCGCTCCGCTTCTATAGAAACAGCCTTAGTATCGTAAACCGAGATACCCCATAGTCTTCTTTTTTATCTACGTTGTCTTTCAACGGATTCTCTAACCTAACATAACCTTACCATCCGGAATCAAGGAACATCGACTTTTAAATCAAACTACTCAAATAAACTAGTAGCAGTTGATTGCAGATCCTCTTTTTAACTTTATTGCTATTCTAAAATAGTTATGACTCGTCTAAATTCTATTTCCAAATAAAATATTTACAAAATGCATTAAACATTCAGTTGCCGTTTATTTATTCAAACCGGGTGTCCGGCAAATTTCGCTTCATTCGTACGAATTCTAAACTTAATCAACGTATGATTTCTGATTTCAAATAGATATTTCATTTTGGTTTTCAATTTCAACTGGTTTATTAGTAAAAATTAGATAAAAAGTACTAGTATAACATAATTTCATATTATGATAGGATTTAAAATTTTCTCAGATATTTTTAGGTTTTATTTTTTAAGTTTTGTGTAGTGATGTTGCTATAAAAAGGGTTCACATTGTTAGCAACTTTCAGTTTCTGAAATTAGGTTCTAAGTTTTATACCACTTTCCTTACTTTCTTTACAATAATGACAACCTATATAATATTTTTTTGAACTAGCTGTTCAATAGATGCAACAATCTATCTTTATCAATCGTAGTTAGATTTTCTCCCTAAAACTCAAAAACGGCTGGTCCCATTTAGCTATTTTTGGTTTAAAAATATTGGTGATGGAATAATTGCGGGTGAAACCGTAGGGCACAGATAGTATTAAATAAAATCTAAATCATATCCATCACATTGGTGCTAAAACTGGCATTAAAAATTGATAATGATACACTATTAAGCAGGTTTTATATTCTATACCTGCTTGATAGTGTGACAGAAAAATAATGATCAGTTTTAAACTCAGTTTAAAAAAGAACAGGATTTTAAGTAGATATCTACCGAATACTTCGACTAATATTGTATCAATTTCCACTACACTGCTGTCCCAGTCTTTCTATTTTCGTTCAATCAACTTAAGTATTTCAGCACCGAACTAAATTAAATCAACGGTTCAGACAAGGCAGGCATACAACATTACGAACAAAAATACTCAATTTGAAGCAGTGTCTATTTACTATGCTTCCCACGGACCGTTCAAACCAACTTGCATCCAAATAGGCGGTTAATGATAATGTTTTGGCCTGTAAATTGATACTTTCAGGGGCAAAAGATACTTTTTGGAATATAATTTGGTATGTTATGCCTTGTGGTTGATATTTTGAAGTTGTATAGTACTTAAAAGGCATGAGATTTTGAATTTGTATTTTTTATCTGACGTTTCACGGCTATAACTGAGTACTAGGATTAGTCTAGACTTTTTAGCTGAACGGTTTCTTGGGCTTTAAATTTGATTAAAACGATAAGTTTTTATTAAAATACTTACCTACTTGGATACTCATTGAACTTAGCATAACTAATTAAGGTTTTTCAAATAATACTAATGTGGTTCACGAACAAAAGCAAACGAATCCGCTTTTTGTTTTCAGCTTAGTTAAATCAAAGTGGGGTTAATAAAAAACATAACTGCAGCTACCTTACCACCTACACTATCTTACTACCCTGGTCGCCCATACGTGTATAAGAAATGTTTTCATAAATATTATAAACTGTTTTCATCCCAAATTTCCGAACCGGATCTATACAAAATAGGCTCTGTTTTTTGAATACTAGATAATTAGGTCATAATCTATTGAAATAAACTGGCCGAAATGGCGTCAACGTCAGACAATAGATAGATATATTCAGAAATGAAATGTAACATAGTGTTTAACACCACACGACCACATAACGTAACCAACTGAATACTGTAGGTAGAGCATCTCTATTTGTATTTGTTAATTGACTGATACAATTGAATTATTTATACGCCCAAATCCATGCGATTTACACTGTGATACGGTCAGCAATAAAGGTGATTTGTAAATTTTTATTACCTTTTAATAAATTTTACAACCTTTTGATTTAGTAAATTATTGCCTGAACAGGGTAAACAATCGATGATTGCAATTAAAGTTTGCAGGAACCTTGTTTTCTTAAGGGAACGAGTACAATTTTATAGATTACCAATCCTAACTAATATTATAAATGCGAAAGTAACTCTGTCTCTTACGCTTTCACGTCAAAACTATTGAACCGATTTAAATGAAATTTGGTACACAGTTAGTCCAGAGCCTGAGAAAGGACATAGGCTACTTTTTATCGCGAAGTTCCTGCGGGAACGGGTACAACGCGGGTGAAACCGCGGGGCGCTGCTAGTAGTAGTATAATATAGGTATAAAGCTGAAAATTTTGATTTTCTGGGCACAATGCGCATAAAACAGTAGGACAGTGTTTCTCAAACATACCACCTATACTTAGACAAGGCTGATAATAAAGTAAAATAGATTAATTCGATTCCTATTCGAGCAACATGATAAAGAACAAAAATACTTCAAAACTTAAAGATGCAGTAAACTAAACACAACATACCTTAATTTCACCACAAAAGCGGGCAAAACCGTGTGAAAACTACC
Source organism: Cyclophora albipunctata (assembly GCA_963082685.1). NCBI lineage: Eukaryota > Metazoa > Arthropoda > Insecta > Lepidoptera > Geometridae > Cyclophora > Cyclophora albipunctata. Next base: position 2,670,741 of record OY720119.1, read on the forward strand.
TTCTAATTGCGAACTACAAACTAAGTGAAGTAATTACGTTAAAGACTTACGGAACACTGTGAGCTGCTTTTCAGGGGATGCTTTCGTGTAGATGGGCGTGTCCATAGAGACTTCGCATGAGTAGCTTCCACTGGCTGCGAAGTCCAGGTTCTGGAGTATGATGGAATTCTCCGTGGCCAACGCGATCTGAAGAGAAGACAAGTTTTAATAAAGAAAGTTTTAACTATCTATAGCAATAAATTTTACAGAGAAGAATATCTTTTCCCAGCATAACAAAATATATGGGCGCGAACTCAGTAAATATGGGAAAATAATATAAGCGCTATCTAAAAAATGTTCACACTAGCGCCATCTATTGGATTGTCTGTTGTATTACATGTATTACATAGTTTTCATGATAGTTTGCATGCACTGCGATGACAGGACGATGAATATATTAGACAAATCTTGAAATTTAATAGGTAATGTCTTGATTAGTACTATCAATTAATATGGATTTCCCATCGAAAAAATATAGTACAAAAATAATATATGTATCTTGCAATATTATCTATACTCGTTATAAACATTGTTTTACCACGCATACACCACTCCCATTAAAAAATCTTTCCTTTAAACCAAATGAAAAACACATCCTGTATTAATTAAGCATGCATAAAATGAACTTAGTATTCACAATTCAAACTTGCTGAGCCGTAAATAAATAGCTTAAATTATTTATTAATAAAACCACCAAACCTCGAAAACTTTACAGACCTGACCTACTTATAAATACGAGTAAACCCGCTGCAGTAAACAGGTCTCTATCTCATTATAATACTGGTGTGAGCTTCGTTTTATTACCTCTACGTTTGACTTGAGTTATATGGCTTAAATGCTGACCACAAGGCCGGCGACACCGTACATGTGATAGGTGATGTAGGTGACGCTGCTTAGATCTAGAAAAACTAAAGGAATGCAGGGTATTATTTGTAGGGCTAATAGTATACAATGATAGTCATTTAAACTATATTTTGTAGCCCTACAATAAGTACCCACCGTTACTTTGAATTATTTTCTTACAAAAACAAATTTTAATTTTTCTTTTGTTTTAAAACTTTGAATTAAGAAGTATCTGGTAGCGTAGTCTTTTGTTTTTCTACCAGTCTTAAACCTCATTTATAAATTCAGGGTGTTAGTTGACGCTTAACGGACAAACTAAGGCTGTCATCATACCAATGACAGAGCTAACTTCAGCCAGACCATTTAACAAGAACTGGCTGACCCAGCACTTAGAATGTTCCTATTAATCCGCAACTGCTCGCCCAAAGATCAGTCGACGACAATGACATCTTATTTACATGAACTAAATAATATACTGTGTGATAGATATTGCTACTGGAAACCAAGTAGACGCGGTCATTACACATAACGCTATTCACACCCTGTATAGAATTACATACAAATACACATGTACACTAATACGTACATCACTATACACATAGCTATGCCTGACTTGCTCTACACCCAGGTGACCTACAAGTAAGGTCGACCTGTTACGCCCTACACTAAAACGAGCTTCATGCATGCAATGGAGCGCCGAATTAATTTAAGTGCGCTTTTGCATTACCGCGGCTTTTGGTAGCAAGGAATTGTTTTGTAATTTCGTAATTATGAAACTTGGTAGAAATTGCGTGATGAATAGGTGTTTGGGTGTGTTGGGCAGGATGTTATCTGTCTGATACGTTTTCATGTTGTTGTATCGCAACGGGGTTTAAAAAATGTTGAATACTAGCAGAAACCCGCGGTTTTACCCTGTTGTGTCCGTTTCAGTAGGAATTATGAAAAGTAGCCTTTAACCTTTGCGTTGAATGTAGCTATTAATTACAAAAAGAATTAATCAAATCTGATTGGTAGTTTCTGAGATAAACGTGTAGAAACAACAAAAATCAAACTCTTTAACTTTATTGAATTAGTATCTTCTTATATATAAAACTAGCTGTGCCCCGCGGTTTCACCCACAGCGCACCCGCTCCCGTAGGAAATACGGGATAAATAGTATCCTATATCCGTCTCCTGGTTCTAAGCTTCCTCCCCACCAATTTTCAGCCAAATCGGTTCAGCCGTTCTCGAGTTATAAATAGTGTAACTAACACGACTTTCTTTTATATATATAGATTCTCGTGTCACAGTGTTCGTTCGCGTACTCCTCCGAAACAGCTCGACCGATTCTCATGACATTTTGTGAGCATATTGAGTAGGTCTGAGAATCGGCCAACGTCTATTTTTCATCCCGAAATTCCCGCGGGAACGGGTACAACGCGGGTGAAACCGCGGGGCGCAGCTAGTTATATATATATTCTTATTGAGACATTGTAAAGTCAATACCACATATAGGTATTAGGTGATGACTTTACGAATACTAAGAAGTACTAGTAGGTTAGTGGCCGACCCTTAAGTTTTTAGAAGCCTTCGACATGGTCTTACGATTGAAACATCGAAATTCGAACGTATTTTGTGCCCTCAGATGGATGAGATGGAAGCGGACAGATAGAAATGCCACTAAAGGTCACCTATCTAAGTAGGAGCCGAGCTACATGTTGCTTAACTATTGCAATACAACATAAACTAAAGCGTCGGTTTTTTATCAAACTTATAGACTACACGATGGCGAAGAATGTGTTCTAATTTATGTCGTTAAAGGAATTAATAAATATAATAACACTAGCTGCGCCCCGCGGTTTCACCCACGTTGTACCCGTTCCCGCGGGAATTTCAGGATGAAAAATAGATGTTGTCCGATTCTCAGGCCTACCCGATATGTACACAAAATTTCATGAGAATCGGTCGAGCCGTTTCAGAGGAGTTTAACCACGGTACCCGTTCCCGCGGGAATTTCGGGATGAAAAATAGATGTTGTCTGATTCTCAGGCCTACCCGATATGTACACAAAATTTCATGAGAATCGGTCGAGCCGTTTCGGAGGAGTACGGGAACGAACATTGTGACACGAGAATTTTATATATAAGATGGTTCTAATATTAGTAGTACATAAGTCTTGTCAAATGCGCAATAAATATCAAGTAAATCCAGTTTCTAGCTTATCAGCTGATTATAATATGATAGTTATACTTTTATACGACTCTAATTTACAACAACAGTTGATTAAAATTAAAAATGTTGGTTATCTCGTAGAAAGCCTAAAGTTATCTGTTTAATAAACAGCAATTTATTGTAAGTATATGTCTACGATAGCCTATATTTAAAATAATATGTATTACGTATTAGCCTGTAATGTCCCACTGCTGGGCAAAGGCTTCTCATCTCACTGAAGTTATCAGTACAGTGAGGAGGAATAGGCATAATCACCACGCTTGCCAAATGCGGGTTGGTGATCTCAAACTCGAGCCATGTTTGAAAAGTAGGAAACATGTTTTCGCTCGACCCGGGAATTGAACCCGGGACCTCAGTCTTGGCAGGCGAGCGCACATACCACTAGACCACTGAGGCGTTTAAATAATATGATTTTGAATTAAAAAACAAAATCAGTAAAGTAAAGTATTAGCCTGTAATGTCCTACTACTGGGAAAAGGCCTCTTAGCTAACCGAAGATATCAGTACGGTAAGGAGGATTACCTAGGCATAATTACCACGCTTACCTACTGCGGGTTGGTGATCTCAAACCCTGCCATGTTTTGAAAGTATATATGTAAGTGAATATGGTTTACCTCGAAATGAGAAAATAAGAATCGATATTTATTTCAATTGCTTATTTACGTTTTGCGTGTCGAAATAAGCTGAATTTTGGTAATACAAATAGTTGAAGTCATAGCAGTGTTGATGAATTACGAGAATTCGCATTTAAAATAATTATTTGTATGCGATTATTTGGGGTACATATATATATTCTGCCAGCTATCTGTTATTTTGTTTAGCCATACCAGAGTACCTATTTAATGAATACCTATTACGAGTTACGACTCAGTTAGTGCCTGGAATGCCACAGCGCCACTACGGCGTCGCTTTTTTGAAAAAAGAACATTTAACATTAGCTCTGCAAAAGAAAATTAGTTCTTACAATATAAGTTAGAATTCTGTTTTGAAAAAATACGTTAGGTGCCGCTGCTTTGCAGCGCCGTGAGACTGCTATGTAAATTATACGTTCAGTATAATACAATGTTATATGCAAAGCAGTTCAATTCATCAACTGCCTCATTATTAAAAGGGGAATCCTGACGACTTACTAACTTAGCATCGTTTTAACTTTCTTTCGAACTTTTATATTCAAATTACCGTGCCGCGAATACACCTTAATGTATTCTGAAAATAAGTGGTAATTTCCTGGTTGTAGTAAAATTAGCATTCTAGTCATTGTTCAATAAAATCTGGCTTCTTGATCTAGACTAGAATTTAACTCATATGCCATATTATTTTCGCTATCAAATGGTTTATCACTTTCTGACATACGCAATTTTCCGAAGAGCAAAAGAGACAAAACACATTATAACAGTGTTTTAGTTACACCGCGTTTATTAAAAAAGCGGATTACGTTTACAAAATATCCTTTTATTTCGAGTCTAAGATCTAAAGATTAATTAACAGACCGCTTTAGAGGCCTTTCGGTAGTCTAAAGACTATGGCGGTCAAAGGACACTAAAGGCTGATTAAGTGCATAGAAATAGAGACTCGGCTTAAACACTAGACAATGAAATCGTATGAAAACTTGTACATAGTTATTTGAAGATCGGGGTAAAACAAAAATGCGTATACGCTTAGCTTAACCACAACAAATTGCATGCTGTGCTCTAACCTACCTTCAACTCCAGATTAACAAATAGTTACTATAATCTCAAATTACGACCACAATACAACGTAGACGACAAAAAGCAGTAATTCAAACTCTGAGTCCTATAAAATAGTTGACAGCACTAAACATTTAAAACTTTCTAACAGCCCTGACTGCATTGGGTGAGCTTCAATTGTGGCAACCCTACTGACGGGGGTAAATTAAGCCTTGGTATAACCTCTGGCTCTGCGCTACATTTTTAAAAGTTCCATTTGGAGTTTTTAAGTATTGTTTGTTTTATTTGGAGAGCAGTGAGAATGTATTAAAGTTAGTGTCTATTAGCTACACTACACTAAGAAGTAAGTAACGTAAAATATTATTAAACTAGCAGCGCCCTACGGTTTTACCCGCGTTGTGCCCATTGCCGTGGGAATTTCGGAATTTTTTATACATATAAACCTTCCATTGAATTACTCTATCACTACATAGTATAAAACAAAGTTTTGTCTGTTTGTCTGTATGCTTAAATCTTTAAAATTACGCAACGGATTTTGATGCGGTTTTTTGTAATAGGTAGAGTGATTCAAGAGGAAGGTTTTTATGTAAAAAAATTCATTCCCGAAATTCCCACAAGAACGGGCACAACGCGGGTAAAACCGCGGGGCGCTGCTAGTATCTATTAAAACAAACCGCCTCAAGATCCGTTTGCGTAGTTTTAAAGATATAATAAGCATACCTAGGGACAGAGACAGCGGAAAGCGACTTTATTTTATACTATGTAGTGAAGATATCTTTTTGCATAATATAGAGAACCAATAGGTTCTTTAACTGACATCAAAAAGAAGGTGTGTGTGGTGGATATTTTTTAAAACATTATACTTAGTCGTATTAAATGCAGAACCTCAAAAGACATATTAAAATTAACAGCCAAATAATATTATCATTATATTAAACTGTCGGAGTTTTAACCGAGCAAGTTATAAAAGCTATTTAAAAGTTAAAATCATTCATGATGATATTACTCGGCTCACTATACCTTGGAAAAGAAATCTTCGGAAGTTTCTCAAGAAACTTGCAAATCTTTGTATAATGTTATGATTTTAAAAGATTCTTTAATTTTTTTTAAGCACCTGCACTGAAATCTTCGGTGAGATAAAAGGCCTTTGCCCGGCAGGGGGATATTACAGGCTAACTACTACTATTACTTATTAGTTTAGGGCGAAATTTAGGAAAGACCAAGCTTTAGTCGTTAAATTATCGGTCCCGTTTGTTTCAATCGTCATAGCATGTCGGACGTCTTTAGGCGGTCTAATAACTCCGAGACCAGTGTTGGCCACTAACCTACTCGAACTTCTTACCAACTAATAACCTTACATTGTTATATGACCCGTAACATCATCGCAAAACTTTCTAGGTGTAATAAAAACAGAGCACTATTTGCTTTTATGATAACCACTGAATTTAGTTCACGCTCACAAGAGATTGGATCCTAAAAATGGGGTTACTTAAAATCGGAAGCCATTACTTTAAGTTAAGACTTCAGACCTACTTATTAAATTACTAGCAGCGCCCCGCGGTTTTACCCGCGTTGTGCCCGTTCCCGTGGGAATTTCGGGAATTTTTATACATATAAACCTTCCTCTTGAATCACTCTACCTATTACAAAAAACCGCATCAAAATCCGTTGCGTAATTTTAAAGATTTAAGCATACAGACAAACAAGCAGACAAAAGTAGCGACTTTGTTTTATACTATGTAGTGATAGTGAAGATAGGTCCGACACTGCGTTAAGCGTGCGCACGCCGCGGTTTCATACAAAAGTGAACCGTCGCGGGCGCCCGCAGTGTTGGCCCTAAGTTCGAGTAAGCTAGTGACCAACCCTGGTGTCAGAGTTTTCAGATCGCCCAAAGGCCTCCGATATGATCTAACGATTGCAACTACGGGGACCGACAATTTAACGTGCCGAAGCACGGTAGTGCTCAGATAGAAATGCCCCTATCGACCCATCCAAGTAGGGGTCGAGCTACACTTTGCTTAACAATCGCAATGAGCTTCGCTTAGTCAAACTACGACACGGGCGCTACCTACTTATTTAATTAAGTTGGTGCAAAAGTACTAGTTGTAAGCAACTTTAATGGTAGTACAATGAGACTTTCAGTAATCCAATTCTATTTTATTATTGTGTTAAACATTATTATTGCTTTGAGTGTGTAGTAAACTGTAGTTCAACACTCCTTAGCACTCGGACGACTGACATCACCATGCTGTTTTACTTTCAAATAATATATTTTCCTTTGTGCATAGTTTGTTTGCCAAATAAACTTCTATTTTCGCTTAAGCTCAAGACACTTATACTACTGCACTCAAAGACGTTCATTAAAGCGACATTTAATTATTTCAACTAATTTTCCATACATTACATCATGTCAAAATCAGTGATTAAAGGCTTCACTACATAGTATAAAATAAAGTCGTCTCTGTTTCGTGTCTGTTTGTCTGTATGCTTAAATCTTTAAAATTACGCAACGAATTTTGATGCGGTTTTTTGTAATAGGTAGAGTGATTCAAGAGGAAGGTTTTTATTTTAAAAAAATCCCGAAATTCCCACGGGAACGGGCACAACGCGGGTAAAACCGCGGGGCGCTGCTAGTTATTAATAAACGCTTACTAGCAGCATTTTAACTATCAAATGGTTTGTCCGTTTCTGACATACGCTATTTTCCAAAGAGCAAAAGAGACAAAACACTCACTAACAGTGCTTTAGTTAGAGTTTATGAATATTGAATAAGGCAGTAAATGTTTATGAAGGGAGCATTTGACGTCTGTGTGTGACCAGTACAACACGTTCATGCAAATACAAGGAATATAACAATACCCGCATCCGAACCGCACCTGCACTATGTGTGTCTTGCACTTTAATGTAATTGCTGATCTTGTTGCCATTTTCTTCGGTTGCCAAACGTCATTTTCAGTTATGGTTGACACCGACTGCACAAGCTGACTGCTAAATACCTAATTATTTGACAGTTGACTGATGAACACCTAATTATTTCACAGTTGCTTGCCGATTGCGTCTACCTACAGATTTTTTTACTCTGCAGCTGTAGTGTAATATCGCCTATGTTAATGTTAAGTAGGCAATCAATTATTTCTTTTGTTATAATAAAAAAAGCTATTCAAAATTCCAAATAAATATATTTCACTAGCTGTGCCCCGCGGTCTCACCCGCAGCGCACCCGTTCCCGTAGGAAATACGGGATAAATAGTATCCTATATCCGTCTCCTGGTTCTAAGCTACCACCCCACCAATTTTAAGCCAAATCGGTTCAGCCGTTCTCGAGTTATAAATAGTGTAACTAACACGACTTTCTTTTATATATATAGATATTCTATGTCTCTTATTGTATGTGCTAGCTGTAGGCTGTTGTTCAGGTACTGTAAACCTTAGTAGTATCTACCTATATCTATATTTATTGAGTAAGATATATATCGGGCTATAACATAAAGTAATGTCCCACCGGCTACAGGCAAGACTGACATAAAGCAAAGGGATTGGTCAAAGTGACATAAGGTGCACTTGGGATCCTTTATTTATTGGCCCCAGAAGAAATGAGACCATAGTATCATTTTTTGTCTCATGTTGGGTAAAGGATGTAATTTACCAGCTTAAAAGGCGTGTTCTGGCGTTTTTCTACACTAATATTATAAAGAGGAAAACTTTGTTTGTTTGGTTGTAATGAATCAAAAACTACTGGACCGTTTTTAAAAATTCTTTCACCATTCGAATGCTACATTATCCACGAGTAAAATAGCCTATTTTTCATCCCAAAATTCCCACAGGAATGGACACAACGCGGGTAAAACCGCGGGGCGCTGCTATTTTAAATATAGATATGGTGTTCTAAATTCATAGTTTCTGTAGTCAGATGTTCTAGTATTATGAGTTTATAGTCTTTGCACACGATCTTTATAAGGCGCAAACGATGCTCGTTATTACACTCAAGAATCGAATGCAAAAGTATCTTCGTGACAGATGTCTTGCGTCATCTGCGCGTTTTGATTGTGTTATATTTGTGTTGAGAAAAGTCGCGTGTATAGGCTCATAAGTATTTTTATACTTGAACTAGCAGTGCCCCGTGTTGTAAACTTGTCTGTGGGAATTTTGGCACTAAAAATAATTACAAAGTTAGAGAACAAACCTTTCTCTTGTTATCACTGTATGTAAGTGGAAACCGAATCTGTTGAGTAGTTTTCAGACAGACAGATTTTGTTTTATAATACTTATGTATAAATGTAGGAACCTCTTGTATCAGCCAACTTCCAAAAAAACAATCTTATTTTGACTGTTTAATATATGAGATTTGGTGCATTTCACACCTCAAAAGTAAAAAAAATAAGTAAGCACTGTTCACAAAGACACGATACACCTGAGAAACTAGCGAAAAAGAATAGAACAAAATCGAAAAAGGCAACGATTTGAAACAGATTCTTTATTTACATAAGTCCGTGTTCCACCCTTGTATCCGACACAAGATTTGAAAGAACGTGAACAAAACTAGAATAGAGCGAAACTTTATCCCCTAAACTTAGTCAGCTCGGACTTGGAGCAGATTAGGTTAGGTCGCTGTTACGGGAGCGCGCGACATGCATTTTAAAGGAGGGATATAAATATCACGGAAATGCGATTAAAATAACGCGAACAATTCATGTTTCGTTGCACTTTTACATACTACATGAATGTTAAAATTACTACATAGAATAAAACAAAGTCGCTTTCCGCTGTCCGTCTGTCTCTATGTATGCTTAGATCTCTAAAACTACGTAACGGATTTTTATGCGATTTTTTCAAATAGGTAGAGTGATTCAAGAGGAAGGTTTATATGTATAAAAAATCTCGAAATTGTCACGGGAACGGGCACAACGCAGGTAAAACCGCAGGGTGCTGCTAGTTATATATATTTATCGGTATATAAATTCTAAGTTTGTGCACACAATAAATTTAGAAACAGTCTTAATGTTTAATTCATTAAATTATAAGAGCTTGTTAGAATTTAATTTGATTGACTGCCGCACTTCTTCTTCATCGAGTGGATGGTCAACCTGACCAATCCTGGTGTCAGAGTTATTGAGCCGCACTCAAAGACGTAATTGACGTAATTTTTCATACATTACATGTCAAATCGCTCATTAAGGGCTCCCACACAAAACTGCGATGCGATGCGATGCGAACTGAAATAGTTATATCTATCGCCATTACTACAGTACAAAGAAAAGAAATGAATATTATTATATTAAATGGAATTCGCATCGCATCGCATCGCAGTTTTGTGTGGGAGCCTTAAATAAGAAATATGCTAAGGATTTTGCATTTGACATCTCCGAATAGGCGTATTGTACTGGAATCGGCAGTTTACGGCAATGACAGTTATGGCCGGTTCACATTATTCCAGTCCAGTGATCCAGCGAGCTAATCCAGTCCAGTGCTGGACTGGAGCATATCGTTTACATTGTTCCAGTCTTTTAAGAGTAGCTGGATTGGTCCCCAAAACAATTGACTCGTATTCACTGTTCAACGTTCAATCTAGCACTGGATTGCAACTGGAATGGCTGTCTACACTATTCCAGTGGCGCTGGATTAGGTGAGCTGGAATGAAAAGTTGACGGTCTCTCCAGTCACTGGACTGGAATGCTTACTGGAATGGGTACATTCCAGTGTCGGTTCACATTATTCCAGTAGCATTCCAGTACTGGATTGGATTGCTGGACTGGAATAATGTGAACCGGCCATTATCATTCGCGTGATGTTACGTAGAACATGGTATCCAGGTATCCAACAACACAATGTAAGCACTAGAAATTAGAGTGCCGTTCTAGATGCTAATTCATTCTAGAGCCATTATCTATTGTATAGAATCGGTTAACAAAACAAATAAGGGACATGTCCAACAAAACGAACACATCAACCTATCACACAACGTGGTATTCTATGGCTTTCACGTGTTCTTGGAAAATGTCAGCGAACTGACAATGAAGCAGTATTGTGGGAAACTATCAACAGTTTCTATACCTGCCTGATGCAAAGTTTCAAGTTTACAGTTTGTGTGAAATATACAGGTATATGTATGTATAGGTAAGGTAAGTATAGAATATGGTATGGGCGATAGGTAGATAGGAAGGAAAAGGAGCCTGTAATGTTCCACTGCTGGGCAAAGGCCTTTCATTTTACTGAAGATATCAGTGTGGAGGATAGATAGGATGGAAAAAAGTCGTTCTGTCTATGGTTGGTAAGTTAGTAGTATACTTAATGGGAAAATAACTTGAAGGTTAAGTCAAGACACTTAGGGGGCACTACGACTCATTGAAATAAGCAAAATACAAAATAAAAAACACTAGAAAGTAGTTCGAACATTTTTTCGAAAGTAATGCAATTGATCGCATCAAAAACAGTCACATGAAGTTATTTACACTCATAGGCAAAAGTAAAAAATGAAAGTAAGTACATAATAAGAATACAATACATAACAAGCATAGTTAGATTCCGCACTTAGCCAAAAAGCTTTTGTGCCCAATATTTCATTCACACATTCCCTTCTATTTTTTTGCGGCAATAATGTTGATACAACGATTTTAGGCAAAGACTTTGAGCAAAGTTCGGTGCAGGCATGTGAAATAGTGCTGGCTATTAAACTTCCTTTGTGATGTAGTATCAATTGTGTAAACAGGAGATGATGCTAAAATGCTGCTAATTGGTTATACACACGAAATAGAGACAGTAATTACTTCGCTCTTCCGAGGCAATGGCATTATACCTCAGGCATTATACCCCAGGTATAATGCCATTTTAGTAACAAACGATGTGTGACATTTTAGTGGACTTTGAAGAGGTAACATTAACTGTGTAAATTTTTAATAATCCGTGTTTCAAAGACTTGTTAATTATGTTGTTTTTATATCAAAAGTCTCTTGCTTTGTGCTCGTGAAAGCCACACTTACGAGGTGCTTCAATTAGAAAACGGGGCAGAGCTTGGCACCACTCAATTTTGGGGCGATTTAAAAATAGAAACGGTAACAAGTACAAAATAATTAAACAGAAAAGTGTTAGTCTGTATTGTCTCAATGCTGAGAAATGGCCTCTTAACTCACTGAAGATATCAGTACGGCAGAGGTTAGGTATAATCACCGCGCTTGCTTACTGCAGGCAGATTATGATTTCAAACATGTTGCAAATAATATGTCCATTTTGTCGCCTTTTAGAAGGGGCAATTAGCCGGAAATTTTCATTTTTTAAATGTGGACAAAGTCACTCTGTCGGTGTGAAGTTTGTCGCTAGTCTGCTAGTGTCTCAGTCTCTCAACTCATACCTAACTTCACATAGGTAGCGAGTGACAGAGTGAATTTTAGACATGTTTTATATCAATTTATCAGTATAAAACTAAATAGTATTAAAAGCCTTTGACCAAATGAAGCTCCGTTTTATCTGCAGTCAAAACTTTTATTTCACACATGAATAACTAACTATTAACCGAAGCGAAACAAATTCCATTTATATAGAATGCCGGATTGATTTGCGAATCTGGAAATAACGTTCAATGGTTGTATGTATCTAATGTTTCCTATTTTTTGTGTGAGAACTTTTATCTTCCGATTAAAAAATATGGATGTTGCATCAGAATTTGTCTGCATGGTTTTTAATCGTTGCACCTGACGTTGTTTGATCCTGAATTGTTAAGCAATTGCAAGTCGACCAATAATTGGATGGACCCATTATTGACAAGTTCAATCTTACCACTCGACCCCGAACTTATTAATTAATTAATTTCAAGTAGGTTAGTGGCCAAAACTGGTGGCGGAGTTTTTTAAAGCCTAACGATTGAAACAATCGGGGGCAACTGCTTAACGTGCCCTCTGTAGCACGATAGCACTCAGATAGAAATGCCACTATCAGCCACCCAACTAAGTAGTGGCTGAGCTGTACGTTGCTTAACAATCTTAGTCAAACTGCGCCGCCCGAACTTACTTATAATATGTTGTTTCTATTCTTGTCGGCACGTATACTGCTGACAATTATAAATATTTTTCTAACCTTCTTAAGATGCACTGTTCCAAATGGCTATAATTGGTAGATCACAATGCCTATAAGTTCGCCTTAAAAGTTCAACACCAAAGTATGAGTAGAAATAGTACGTCAATAACTTTACTCACTCTTTATTAGTTCCCTAGCTATTACGGTAAGGATAGAGGATGGCAACCAAAACGGGGCAATGGAAATAGGATCTCGTATATCTCGATCCACTTGTGGTAGATTCGATCGATCCAAATGTCCAGAATAGTTTTAGAAAGATTATTACGTTTTTAGATCTGCGTACATATTTGAATACGTATGAATGCACTTATCTCTCGAATACACGTCAGATTTGAAATTTTTGAATCGTCTCAATGGTCTAGGCATGTGCACTCGCCTCCCAAGATTGAAGGCCCGGCTGCAAACCCCAGGTCGAGCGAAGCATGACTCCAATTTACTTTAGAAACATATTTATTTGCGTGCAAGTTCAACCAATTCAGTTAATTGTTTAATAGCAAAATAACCTTTGACCTTTCTTATTAAAAAAACTTTACCAAAATTTGTTTAGTAATTAATAGCCTCATGACTAAATTGCTCGTAACATGCTCAAAACTGAAATTAAATCGGGTCGCGTCGTTCCAAATTATGTTTCCGTTTTAGATCACATAGATATCAAAATTTGATTCGAGTAATTGGTTCATTGTTCTAAGCAAAGTTTGTGTAAATTTTAGGGCGAGTACGTTGACCTTATTTATTTATTTATTTATTTGGTGACACAACAGATTACAATCAAAGCCTTACATACTAATTACAATTAAAGTTTATTATCTGGATTGTAATCCTAAAACGTGTTCACACTACATGTACATAAAAAATACACTCATGAGAGAGCTATAAAAATATGGAAAAGGTAAAAGTTATAAACTTAGTAGAAGTGCGAAAAATTGCAAGCAATAAAAGTATACCTATTACAAAATAAATTAAAGTTATTGTGGGCGGAAGTCCGAAAGATAACTTGGTTTAGCTTCGCTCGCGTAGATGAAGTTATTATTCTTAGAAGATTGCTGGGTGCACACAAGTACTAAAAATATACTCTATGCTAAGAAGAATACGTCATTTATATTGAGCGACCTTGCGAGGAGCGAGTTGGCGAGTGTAATAGAACACGAGTTACTGAATGTTTTCAGATTTAAGTAGTTTTGAAGAGTACCACGTGGCGAAACACAACACTAAAACCTTGTGTGACTGGTTACTGGAAAGACACGTCAGATGGAATGTAAAATCAAAGCGAAGAGTATCCGTTAGCGTAGTTTCAATTTAAAATAAGTAGTGTTCTCTTAAACCCAAGAAACCAGTAACAATATTAACCACCTTATTAATAAACGCGGTGTAACTAAAATACTGTTATATTGTGTTTTATCTCTTTTTTCTTCGGAAAATTGCGTATGTCAGAAAGTGACAAACCATTTATTAATATGGCCCTAAAAGTAGGTAATCATAATTTATATTTCGACCGCGTTGTTAGTATGCGGAACAACTGTGCACCTGTTTTTTAAATTGCTTTCTCTACCTTTCTCCTAATTACGATAGATTGTAGTAAAACATTCATTGTCATCTGCGAGTAGGGAACTATGCTTCTCATAGACAGATGCATACATACATCATAACTGTTGTAATCTGTTACACTGCGACCGTTGTACGAGAGCGATTAAATATTGATACCAACGGCCGGCGGATAGATGCAATGTGTCTACTGTCAAAATCACACTGAAAATGAAGATTATTTGTAATAACAAAAAGTCACCGTTGACTGTTGTAGAACTGACGTATATTGGAGAAATTATATCTGTCAATCCTACTAATATTATAAATGCGAAAGTTTGTGAGCATGGATGTATGGATGTATGTTTGTTACTCTTTCACGCATCAATTTTCAACCACTGCAACACAATTCTACATTGCCATAAATCTCCCAAATCAACTGTCTATTTGCCCAACCCTTCGTCAACCTCACACCTCATTAACTAGAACATTATACAAACGAGAGATGACGTTGCGTTTGTCCGTGTTTCCAAAACTGAATCAAAGAGGTGGAACAGTGAAGTGAGAACCGACTAGCTGGCCAGTCACTGGATCTAATCTGCGCTTGGATGAATACCGCTTATTTGCTGTCAGTACAATATGGAAGCGGGAATTAGCCAAGGAGTTAGATTTAAATTACTTGGTTAGATGGGCTTCATAATTAGGACGTTTTATATTACCATTTACCTTATTTAAAATAAATAAATATATCCGAACAAATTCACACACGGTCAATTAGATAGCTCTAAGCTTATTTGATGGAATCTAACCAACTGATAATAATATAAACATACACAAATACTTTATAAGACACATATACTTTACTTTATATTACACACCTAAATAAACATCGTTGCCAGCTACATATATGTTTGTACTTTTAACAAATAATTATCGATTATATCAGAAGTCATCAAGGCAAAAGGTTTAGGTTAGGCAAATACAGAGTTCCTTTATAATCGAGAGTTTCTTAATTCAAAATCGATTGAGCATCATCTCAATTCCTCATCAATCTTCATGCCCTATCTAAATTTAAAGTGCTACCGTAAAACCGGAAGTACTACTAAAAATAATTGGAAAAAGAATATTGCGTGGTCACATTTAAAACAGGAACGCGTCGCACGCAGGTTTTACCCTGAATCATTTTATAACAACCTTTAATCCGATATTTATGAGATGGTAATGTAGGTAATTATATTTCCTACCAATTAAAAATGTAATAATAAAATGTCGCAATAATGAACCTTCTCCCTAATTAGTTTCTTCGGAAAATGTACTGTTCTACTCGAATTAAGATCAGTACTTTAAAATATTGATGAGAAATCATTTGGCGGATGGAGGTGCTTATCCAACGTTATGTTTAGTATAACTGTGTTTAAATTTTTTATTTGCTTTGAATTTCATAACTACACATAAATAAAATAAAATATGGCAAAGACAGAAAAAAAGCTTGATGAGGATGAGGAGCCGCGGTACAGCGGCGGCGAGACCATTTTTTTTTACCGAAAAAGAAACAAAATTTAACAAGAGTAAACACCGTTAAGGATTTCATAGAAGCGGAGCGAAACTCTTCAAATGACAATGCTTGGGTATTGACTAACAACGTTGTTAAACATCTTTTAGTAATGCATCGTGATTGGTCAGTTCAGCTCCACACAACTCCACTCCACTTTAATCTGCTTCTTCTTCATCGAGTGGATGGTCAACCTGACCAATCCTGGTGTCAGAGTTATTGAGCCGCCAAAGGACCACTTTAATAGGAACGCACTTTAACGATGTCGCTTCAATGTCTTAGGCGAGTGCATTTGAATTTGCGTTCCATTTTCAAATATACGTCACACGTGTCATTCAAACTTTGTCTTCAGAATTCATCAACATATTCTAAATACGCTCAATCTTATCAAACGCCAAGATAAAGTCAGTCCCCTTGATTGGCATCTAAAAAGCCACAGGTCCATTAGCACAAAACTCACACGTCAAACTTACAACACCACTCTTCGTGTGGGTTAAAAACAAATGACAGGCACAGATAAAGAGCAAATAAAGTTTATTTCGTGGAAAGCCCGAATCAACTCCATTACCCGGTTCGGTTCCAACCAGTTTAATGAATATGTCCACGTTAATGTTTATTACGCTGGTAACATCGACCGAATTATTACGTTTATCTTTTCTATGCCATTCATACTGAATCTTTTCGTCTTTTTTATTTAATAGCCTGTGGAATACTTTGAAAGAAGGTTTTTAATTTAGCTCAACACTCGTAAGTAAATCAGCAGTAATTTTGCAAGATAAGTACTGATTCAACTCTCGCACTTATTTAACTCGAAAACATATGTATATTTTTGTCCCGAGTTTAACGTCACTCAATTTAATCAGCAGGAGACATTTTTTTCTTCCTATTATCAAAATTGTATGTAAAGTTCCACTTCACTTGAGTTGCATTGAGTATTTCACCTACACCGTTATACGAGTAGTTATAACTGTAATAATAATACGTAAATACTGTCTTTTCGGTCTGCTACAACATTTATTGACAGAAAACTAATCTATCCAATCAGGTGCACGGATCCGTTCCGTGCTGCTTAGACCTCCATCTGCAACTCTAC
Organism: Cyclophora albipunctata; assembly: GCA_963082685.1. Lineage (NCBI taxonomy): Eukaryota > Metazoa > Arthropoda > Insecta > Lepidoptera > Geometridae > Cyclophora > Cyclophora albipunctata. The sequence goes on from OY720119.1 coordinate 2,687,755, forward strand.
ACGAACTTCCCCCAAAAACACATCAATCATCCAAAAACTTACATTCAGAACAGCACCAGGCGTAGTAAAGTTTCTATAGGGCGGTTTCCTATCCCTGATGTACTGGAAGATCTTGGTGCCGTGGCGCAGGAAGACGACCTTGTCCAGCAGGTGCAGGGGCACGTCGTGCACGCAGCGCAGGCGCACGGACCCGCCGCGTGCTGCCCAGCGCTCCATCTGAAGCTCGACGCGGACTTCTGCGTGGCCTCGCACTGCGGAGCATAAATAAGTGATATTAAAACGCGAATAAGTAAGATCTAAGTAATTCTATATTATATCTATAATAATTTTATAAATATTTTTACCAATTTTAATAAATGTCCCATACATTTACGCACACGAAATAGAGAAGTGTAAGTGTTTCGCTCTTTCGTGTTAACACCCATACTTAGTGACGTCAAATGCTTCTTTAGTAGAGATTTAATGAGCGATTTTGACATGTACTGGTAGTTTCTGAGATTAGACCTTACGAAGTTAGAAACTTGACTACTTTATAATAAGTATTGGTAGAATAGATGTAGCTGATGTTTATAAAGTAGATGGCTCATCGCAAAATATACCCAACTCTGTAAAACAGATTTCTTTATAAAAACACGAAAATAATCTCAATCCTCCTCATTTTCAAACCCGATTAAAAATGGAATAAGCGAACACGGTGTGGTCAATCCAATCATAATAATAATGTATTCAAATACGGTAACTGTTCCAGTCGAAACGAAAAATCAGAGTTCCGTAACTGAACTGAAGTTTCTTAGTATATTTGTTTAGTGGACAATTTAATTCAATAGCATATATCGGAGACCTCAGGACCTCTGCGCTCGTGGACCCCTCATTCAGTGTAACCGGGGTCACAGGGGTCGCAGTGTAAGAGCCCTTTTTATGACCTTTGTCACGTTTTTCAGAAATTGCCACAGTTGCTCGGGGTCGCAGGAAACTGGAGATTTTTCTGTGCATTCAATATGTTTTACCCATAGAAATATACAAGTGATATGAATAGGAAGAATAAATTGATAGGCGAAAATTCTTTTGATGTGTGTGTAATAAATAAAGTGGCTGTTGTGACATTTTATTTATGGCAGGATAAATAGAAAATAAACAGCATGCTTGGTAAATAAAGCAGGAAAAACCACGTAAAACTGTCACCAAGATTCTATAAAATTATATCTTCCGTCTATCGACAATCCCTTTGAAAGATTTTCCATTTGAGAATTCACTTCGTAAGGTATATTTACTGCAGCCCTAAACAAATATTGTAAAGGTGAATTTAGAAGATAATGTAGGCCAGTAGACAGACATACGTACACGCATTCATAATATTTACTCACTATTTTAACTTTGTCGGTCAAGGAGAAGTATTAATATTGAATGTTATTCAGTATGGTTGGATTTTATTTTGTTTTGGACAAGCCCGTTGGCACAGTGGCAGTGAGATCGCTTACTGTGTCGCGGGTTGCGGCTTTTCCCGCAGGGAGTCAACAATATGTGAAGACATAGTTGTTGGCGACGACGTCTGGGTGTCAATTATATATTCTTATAAAGTATTTGTGTATGTATATGTAATTATTTATTTATTTATTAGACACTACAACAATATAATCACTTTGCACTTACAATTAACTTATAAATAATTTAATATATAATTTATTTATTTTTTAATTTTTTCATGTAGTAGTATCAGTGAGTTAGATTCCATATTACAAGCTTAGAGCTTAGTTTGGGTCTAAATAACCGTGTGTGATTTTGTCCGGGTTATTTTATTTAGTATTTATTTTTATTGGAATATAGTAATTGTATATACCAATTATACATACGTCTAACACTGTGTGTGATTATTTTTATACCACAACTGTATTTATTGATCGTTTCAATTGGGCGGAGACTACAAGAACTTGAAGACTACAAAATATTGTATTGAATAGGTGATTACACCTTAACCTCTTTAGATCTGCCTATACAACCCTATACCCTCTGAAATCTTGCACTCTTTTACTTTCCTTTCACCCCTACTTACGTCCCTGATCTAATCAGCAAAAAACCCTCCTTAGAGGAAAATATTGTTCTTATTTATTATCACCACTTGCATTTTACCTGAATCTGCAGACACGCTCACGATGATATATAATACGCAATCAACCAAAATGTAGGCGTAGGTGGAGGTAGATATAGGTGTAGGTGGCTGTAGGTGTTCCATGAAATACCTACCTATGTATCCTTCTCGCGTGTCATAAACAATTCCGGCCACTTTTACGATTTGCACGCTTTATGATTTCACCGCTACATTGCAACGGGTACGGTACGCAACAACAATGGTTGTTACCATTTTAATAAATTAACCGCAGCATTCAATTTTGGGGTCATATAATTGCTATTTGTTATTATTTACGCAATGTTTATTTTAATTTAGTTTTTGTGTTTTAGAACCACTCGTACATCAACTAGACTGTTGCGACCTTTTCTCTTCTAATAAAATAGATAACATAGGAACCTCAAAATTAAAACAAAGGAAGTTACTATGGCTTTTGTACAAAACGTGGCTTAAAATATTAACTAAAATAGGACTCTAATCAACTGTGTACCTAACAAAAGTTTATGCAACTGATTAAGCCCAACTTTTGGCATCATGCGGAACAAAATTGAACCAATTTTCTATCAAAATTTCAGGAAAAATCAGGGACTCTACGGAAACTTTGTCGGAAGGTTGTGTGTGCGTGACCTCCTGCTATTAGATGCTCCTACATACATGTTCGTATGTAGTTCTACAACTAAACACGTGAAGGTGATAATAATCAAGCTATTCTTCGATATTGGATGAGATATAATCTTCTAGTAAAACTTTAATACGGAATGATAGAATGAAAACAATTTTTTAGGGTTAAGTGCAGCAATAGCTATATCACTGGTTGGATATTTTCCCTTGTCATTGATTAGAAGTTTTTGGTGTTTTGCCCTATGTTTACGAGAAAAAAATGTATTAGAATTTCATTTGAAACTCATGTTGATGACTCATTTGTACACATTTTAGTAGTGGCGAATACGAATAGATAGTTGGAGTCTAATTGGATCGGGATTGAATCTGTTTTGAGCCATGCTAGAAATCTTTGGAGTTTTCTAGCAAAGTAAAAGTGTTAGAAAAAGCGAACTTGTGGTTGAACAAGTCAATTCTAAGACTGTATCGATTACAGCATACTCAAGCTCTGACACCCATACTCAGAGTCGTCAAATGCTTCCTCAGTAGAGATTTAGGTAATTAGTGATTTTACACATATAAAGTATGAAAAAATACGTCAATCAGTTAAATGTTGATTTAATGAACGCTTGGGAATGCGGCAGTTAATATAGTTGCTAATGAATTTTAACGATTGTACTTTAAATTTCATATGAAGAGTTTGTAATTTACTAAATTACAAATATGGAAATGAACGTTATTGATCGGAAAAATGGTAATTCCGATGGGCCCAATAGTTTTAACTTTACGTTATTGAAACTGTTAACTTTTGTTCAAGCTAAAGTTTGAAAGTTCCATATTATACCCTAGTTAGATTACTATGTAACTATGTAACTATGACTTTACTGCCGTCAAAATTGCGCGATTGTGGTCCATTCCATTCCAGACAATCTTGAAGAAAAAGCTTTGTAACATAACTACATTTTATGTTAATTACGATACATTTTTATTATTTAAACAATTAATAAAATTAAGTTGAGTTTTTCTGCTTTGATAGCCAGATGGCGTTAGGGAGCTTCGGCGTTTTGTATGGGACTCATTAACTAATAGACCAACCAATTGGTGTATTGACATCTTTAGTTTATATAAGGAAACAAATCATGTCCATTCTATAAAACTTTTAGGTGGTACATATTTTAACAAAAATCTTATTATTGAATACAATCATATTATTTCATAAACAATAAAGTAATTCAATTTCACCGCACATTCCATTTCACTCAGAAAGTTTGAAATAAATCACCGAAAAATATAAATAAAAAATCGTTCAAGGAAAAAATCTGTAATTTTTACCGTATAAAACTATTGGGCCTGTTTTGAGAAGGCCGACGTTATTGCTTCTGTTTGCTGGTCGGAATATAAATTGCTAATCAATCTTCTTTCTTATTCTGAGGGGCAACTTGGCTAAGCTCGCTATAATTACAATATTAATATCTTGGATCTTGGTTTGTTATTGGTTTTATGAGCAATTTAAGACAAAGTAAGTAGTTTTTTGATGGTTTAGCTCTTCAGCTTTTAATAGAAGATAGTCGTACGTCAATTTTACTGTGCGAACATATAACTATAGATTTTATCGCACAAACCCCTTGAGCTATACTTATGTAGGTAATTTTACATACACGTTATCTTAGTGTGCATCATGGTCCGTGTCAAAATCCTTTCATAATTTTCTTCGAAGTAGCTACATGGTAGGTTTGAAAAAACGCAGAATTCGAAAGTTATTAGCAGTGATATATGTCGAATTGATTTAAATAATGATCACACACTGCGTAACTATCGGTACTGATGAGACTTGAATGATAACGCACTCAATGGCTCGTTTTTATGCTCTTTCATTTCGGGCAGGTTAGTGACCAACCATGGTATCGGAGTTTTAAAGTCGCCCAAAGCCTCTACCAAAATTATGATCCCCACTCCCAACCAAAATCTGCAGCTTCAGAATCATAGGAACAAACATATTTTTCTCTACTTCCCCTTTTTACCATGAGTTTTATGGCAAAGTATAATAAAAATATACACATGCAAGAACTCCCTACTCTGTGCTTTTAACGTAACGTAACACAATTTTTTTTTATCATTTAGTAAAGGCATGTGTACCTACTCATTAAAAATAAAAGCCTGGGATGTTTAAAGATGCGATTAGTCAGTAGTGTGCCTCATTTAACATGCGTTAAATGTACAATTATAGCTATCAACGCATGTTACATGCGACCAACGACTTATTAAAATCGCATCTTAACTCTAATATAGAAACTGATAAGATATGTTTCAGAATTTTAAACAACTGCAGAACATAATCAAATTCTCTTTTCTTTTATTTTTTTAGAGTTATTTCAACAGATATATTCCTCTCATATGCATAGGTTATATCTCACACTAAATATGACATTCTGTTTGAATTTCTCTATACTTTTTACGAGTACACGTTTCATATTACATGAGTGTATGTAGAGTAATTCAGAAGTGTCATGTGTCTGAACTGTCGGACAAACAAACTGCGGTTTGGACAAAACTATAAATTACTAATGACGTTCAACAGTTCCGGAAAGGACATACTTTTTTATGCCGGAATTTCGGAAATCAAGAACAAATATATGGAAATATAATATTTTCTAAGTAAGTCATCCTTTAAATTTAGCGTATTTACAAGCTGCCAGCAAGGAATCCATAGAAAACAAGCACTAATCCTAATTTGGCTTTAAAATTAGCCGGCTTGTAAAATAATTCAAAGGTACAATTCTAAAAAAGTTTCATGAAAAAGAGTATTTGTAATAATGCATGACACATCGAAAAATAAAAACGTGGCAACACCAAAATACAATTATTTCTAACAAAATCAACAGTTATTAATGTCAGATGAAATTACAGACGTGTGGGCCTAACATTTGCTTTTATAAATTACACCTACTTTATATTCCACTTTCATTGTTGGGTATTTGTTTTTGTTACCTTTTTATTTTTCAATAGCACGAACGTTATTTATTTTTCTATATAAAAGGATGCAATTATATTATAAAGCAAAATAAGTAAATTCTAGTGCGTTAATGGTTAGATTTTAAAGCCAAAAACATGGAGTTCAAACTTTACTTAAATAAGAAGTACCGCCTTTTTAGAAATCGGATAATCTGTTTCATCTGGTAACACGCTAGAAATATTGCTGCAATTAAGTTCAGTCAATAATCTATGGAAGACAAAACTTGTTCTTTTGTTTTTGGCATTTGTGAAATAAGAAGGCACAAGTGGGGCCTACTCATAAAACATCGTCAAAGAGAACTACTCGTAAATATCACAACGATGCTTATAAATGTTTATTTCCGTCTGCAACAAAGGATATTTCCTTATTTGACAATAAATTGTCCCTCACCAACGTTTATCTGTTATAATAGAGGGCAGATAACAAAACATGACGCGGCCGTGGGATTTTGTGACAAATATATTATTAAGACAGTAGCTAAAGGTTTGTTCAAATTGGTGATGGTTTTGACAAATATTTGGCGAACTTTAGGGAATATCAATCTTAAGCTCAGTAAAAAGTATCGTCAACTTATTATACTAATCAATCGTATTTTAGTAAATACGTGTAATTATCTAACGCGATACAGACCCGTTTCATTTAGTATAATGAGTGAAAATCGTGTGAGTTTAAAAAGTTTATCGTCAACTTGTTATCTTTTACTAAATCTTTACTCCTAAACTGAATCAAAAATAGTAGGTTTGACTATTTCAATCTCATGCATTAAACCTCTTACCTATGTAGGTTTCTCCAAGGCAGTTGACTCAATTTAGATTTTGATTTTTTAGGTTTGAAAACAAATTTGATCGTTACAATGTCATTATTTGAGTGGTATAATTCTATATAACGGCCCACATTTTTTTATATTCGATTTCAGAATGTTACTTTCCATTTTCCCCGCAATAAGTTAGACTTGAACAAAAGAAAACGGTTTCCCTTTCACAAACACAGACAGAAAGAAAAATTACGGATAAAAATGGTGACTCAAGCTATCATTATCGAAAGAATTATGAATACTACGCAGAGGCTTGCTAAGCGACATTTAACTGTGCGGATGAAATCCGGCTTTCTTTCTGCTAACAAACTTACTACGTACGTACCTACATACTCGTAGCTTTGTAGTAGTATACACTTTTTCACATTATTCTGTTATAAAATGAAAAAGTGCAAGTAAATATCTGACGTTGACTGTACCTCCACGAAATGAAGAGTGAAAGGAAATAGTAATTGATAGATTGGTGAACCAGTGACTCATTACTGTGTGAGTATGGTCGTTGTATGATCATAAATCGGCTAAATGACAGTAAAAACGGGAGATTTTGACTTCTCAAAAAGTTCGTGTGTACAATCTAATATATAAAATTCTCGATCGCTTGGACGTGCTACTTGGACGTAGACAAATTTTATAAGTTTATTAGTAATGAAGATTTTCCAAAGATATTCTTAGCTTTAAGTCAACATGTTTAAAATGGTGGTTGAACCATGAAGATACAGTCGTACAGCTAAGCAGTGTGTACAACTGCACATATACTCGTAAGATATGCCTTGTAACTTTTCCAAAATAATAAAAGAGTTTTAAATCTATTTTAAACACCCAGTAACCGGACCGTTCGCAAGCGTCCTACTAGCATAGTGTGTAAAGACCCTAGTTGTGTCAGAGACAAGTTAGTGCGATCTCCCGAGGTCCCCATGATCCCGGTATAATGATTACCTCACATTTAGTTGTTGGTCAGTTTGTTTTGTTTGTGTTCCGTGGATGTGGAATATGAATTAGGTTTAGAATGTTGGCGACACGTTGTTCCCAGTTTTATTGGATTACGTGTTCTATCTGTTGGGAACACAGTTTACTACATATTGTTCAGGTACGTATATATAGTATGAAATAGTAGGAGAAACAAAAGCATTGAATTTGGTGTTTTAATATTAGATGTATGTTCGTCTCTCTCTCTCTTTTTTACTCACTCTTCTATTCTTTGTGTGGGTGTATGTCTCGTAGTGTAGTTTTGCCAGCGAAGAGGTTTCTGTGTCTATGGGTTTTGCTCCTCGCATCAAAGAGGTTTCTGCGAGTATGTGTATGGGTTTTGCTTCACACAAGGGAGCTATGATCGAATTATCCTATATTCAAATCTCAATGATATACCCATATGCTAAGTCATTCATTCATTTCGATTGGGTAAGTGGCCAATCCTGGTGTCGGAGTTTTTAGACCGCTTAAAGGCCTCCGATATGGTCTGAAGATTGAAACAACCGATTTAAATATGATAAGTTAAGTAAGCACGAATTCAAAACGTAATTTTAAACTATCCTAAAGAAAACCACGTAATTAAACTAAAGGTATCATAGATTAAAATTGTTTACTAAATGTACCGGTACAGCAGTAAAATAAATTGACGCTTATCACAAAGTAAATTATACGGAATAAAACTCATAAAACTGTCGTAAACCCTTCCTCTGATTTAAACTACACAAAACGTATTTTATTCGTCCCATAAACTATATTTTATTTATTTGGCGGAACAATCGCAAGGAAACGGCTTTAATGAGGTGTAAAGAGGAATAGCTTTGAAAATAGTTATGACCATAGACTTATGAGTTGTGACTGTGGGCCAAGACAAAGTTTCATACCTACAGCTCGAACACACTATATAGGCAGGTTTGTAGTTATATATATGTAACACATATGACGAAATAAAACACGAATTCTGTGCGAGATAATCGATAATGTAACGTGACGTCATATAAATCAGAATGCATGATTTTCTCATATTTGGGACTTCACTTCAGTGTAGTAAACGCCTCGGTGGTCTAGGGGTATGTGCACTCCCGGGTTCAATTACCGGGTCGAGCGAAAACATAGGAAACATGTTTTTAACTTTTTAAACATGGCTCGGGTTTGAGATCACCAACCCGCATTTGGCATGCGTGGTGATTACGCCTAATCCTCCTCACTGCACTGATATCTTCAGTGAGATGGGAGGTCTTTGCTTAGCAGTGGGAGATAACAGGCAAATACTTGCTAGTGATGTAACAGAACGTGTTTATAGTTATGACAGCATATATAAGCACTAAATTAAATTAACCATCATTTAAGAAGTAGGTAAACACGACAAATACATCCTGTATGTTTAATAGTTCAGGTACTTGTATTATGTCGAACACATTTAACTTATATCCACAATAAAAGCGAACATATACCTATAACGTGTAGGCTCTTACGCGTTTATTTACCCCTAGTTATGAGACCCAAAGGATTTGGGAAAGGTAAAAACAAACGAAATAGGCGTAAACAAAACATTAAGAAGGATACAACAATATTGGCAAAAGAAGTAAAAAAAAGTAAACTATTGCCTGTAATGTCCTACCGCTGGGTAAATGATCTTTCTCACTGAAGATATCAGTACGGTGAAGATGATTAGGATACTACATTACATTGACAAAGAATAAGTATTTAATAATATTGGTGGCCAACTAGTGTCGGAGTTTTTAGACCGCGTAAAGGCCTCCGAAAGGGTCTAACGATTGCAACAACTGGGACCAACAATTTTACACCTCCGAAGCACGGTAGCGCTTAGATAGAAATGCCACTATCAGCCACCCATCCATGTTAATGCAAAGAAGAAAATGTAAAGTATTGTCTGCAAGGTTCCTTTTTTGGGTCTTTCTCTGAAGATCTCATTGGGTGTAAAGTATTGTCTGTTATGTCTGCTGGGCAAAGGCCTTTCTCTAAAGATCTCATCGAAGATTGAAGATGTACAGTGAGGAGGATTAGACGTAATCACCACGCTTGCCTGCTGCAGGTACGAGATTTTAATACTTAAAGAACTTAAAGCCATCTATTCCCTTAATTGAGTTCCGAAGTTATAACATCGGAACAGATTATTAAGGCCCTCGCACGTTCTCAAAACTAAGATAAATTAGGGGACATTCTAACTTCCAGTAACTGTAGGTAAGGCATTGGTTGACTTGCAGAACTCTCTGGCTTAGCTCGCAATTATATCTTTTCAATTTTACCTCAACTGGATTGGTGGGATTTTATTCAAAATAAAATCATTAATGCCCGCATTTAAACCATTCATTTCTAGTTGGTAATGGTCAACCCTGTTTAACGTGAACTCCGAATCACGGTAGCGCTCAGATAGAAATTTATTTATTTTATTTTAACAATGAACTAACATTGCTTAGTCAAGCTATACAAATGTCAGTTTTGATACTAAGTTGATTAAATTTCGAACTCGTTTCAATCAGATTTTGTTTAGATAGGATTGTACCACACTTTTATGTCACGAGTAAGATTTGACCGTATAAAAAATCTCTCTGGGTTGTTGTAATATGATGGTACAATATCGAATGTGAAGGTGTTCCGGCTCCGATAGAGCCAGTTTCACAGTTTCGATCCATTTCCCAATTTCATTTATTATTTAAAGTTGAAAGGGGCCGGAGACACCGGCACATCCACTAGAGAATACGCGTGCTTTCCTTTACGAATCGAACCGAACCCAATTATTATTAGAATATTAATAATTCAATGGTTTTAAATAGTTTTCTTACTTGCTTTCTTTTTTGTGACCTCAAAATGAAGTTCAAGGTTCCAAATAGGTCTGATGGTTTTTATTAATGATCATTGGATTAGCAAATTCCTTTGCTTTAGTTTGTATAATTCTATCTATAACAAAGCGACAGTAACCTTCTACAAAAATCTGATGAGTCTAAGGGAGAGTACAGAGTATAATCACAACCAGACTTAAGACTGACTGTGGCTGCATGAAAACTAGTGAAGGTTTCTAGATTTATAGAGACAAGACATCTCTCGGACTTTTGTAGTCAAGTCTATCAATAAAACTCATATTCTTTGTTAAGCTATAAAATCGGGGGCCTTCCCAAACGCGGACACCACTCCATGATAATCTCACAGTACCAAACACACCCCATACAAACAAAGGCCGGTTCCTCCATTCTATATCTACTGAACAAGAAGCTCTTTCTCCTTCGTCACAGAAATCACGTTCAGAATTCAGCCCAACCGCAGACACCAGCCATTTAAAAATCACAATTTTAACTCCAAAAAGGTTTTCCTTTTTATACAGATTACTTACATTTACACCACGACAATAAAAACGGATGTGAGATAAAAAAACAGGTGGGTACACATCTGAGACGATGCCCACGAGACTCGTAAGGGCTTGTCCCTACCCCAGAACAAACCTTTTTCTCAGAAAATGTTTGCTGAATAACGTTTATGTATATTTCTATCGACTGTCGTTTGAATATTAGGTATTTTTATGATATCCACTCTTTGATAGGCTTTTTGCATACCGATGATTAGGGGTTATGTTGCTTTTAGGTCTTCATTTTGACGTGTAAGTGGTACGTGTAGTAGTCTTATAAGTGTCGGAATGTTCTTTATATTGTCTGTTTCGTTATTATCAAACATGTCAAATATGAAGTTGAATAGACTACTTTTTTCAGGATGTCGAAATTTTATTTCTAGATACATTATTATACCTGATTATATGGTTTGATATTGAACAGTAAACACACTAGATCTTTGTAGTACAGCCTCTATCTATCGGTAATCGCTTTCTCTTCGCCTACTATCAAAATGTATAAAAACTCACTTGATTGTCACGTGGTCATAACATATCCCCTTACATTTTGACTGTAGACAACCAAATTGAATTCGAACCTATTGTCTTCTATACAGAAGGAATAATCTATAGTATAGTATTTTTTCTTACGATCGCCTCAGCACCGTACTTGTGTAAGCACATTGTCTGTGTGCATAAAAGTCAGAGTCCAAATTGTCTTTGCAGCAGTGACAGCATGGTAGGCATGAGTAAGCGGAGAAAAGTTATTCATAGTGAGCTATGTCAAATGCACAAAAACAATGATCTTAACTACCGTAGTAATAGTACACACAATGACGCGTGTCAAATACGTTACAACTACAAATATGACCTGAAATACTGTGAGAAAATCATGCATTCTGATTCATATGACGTCACGTTACATTATAGATTATCTCGCACAGAATTCGTGTTTTATTATAGGAATTCACTTGTTTGTCTACAATCCCACAACGACATTCAATCATGCCAATGCAAATATCTACAAGTGAAGAATCCCCTCAGGAATTACCTTCGGATTTCGTGTTCAATAGATAGTTAGAACTATATTGTGTACTATGCACGATATTGTTTTGAAATTGTTTGACTATTTGATCAAGGTTTGTTGGGTCAGTTTTACCAAAAAAAAAAAATTGGTTTGTTTTTCCGAAAACAGAAGGGATGTTGAAATTTTGAATTTTTCTGTTTTATTTGAATAAAATCCCCTCGCTTGCCTGGGTGGTCTAGTGGTATGTCCTATGCAGTGGTATGGTCCTGCTAATAATGAGGTCTCGAATTCAATTCCCAGGTCGAGCGAAAACATGTTTCCTACTTTTCAAACACGGCTCAGGTTTGCGATCACCAACCCGCATTAGACAAGCGTGGTGATTACGCCTAATCCCCCTCACTGTACTGATATTTTCGCTGAGACGCCTTTGCCTAGCAGTCGGACATTACAGGCTAAAACATACCTACTACTACCTATGTGTAAATTCGCCAAGTGTTAGTAAAACCTCTATTTCTATTTTAAAGATATGTCCATTGATTTAAAATATATACAAATAATATTATAAATGCGAAAGTTTGCGAAGATGTACGAATACTTGTTACTTTTTCACGCAAAAACTATTAAACGGATTTCGATGAAACTTAACAGTAATATAGGTCATCGGAATAACATTGGGATACATTTTATTTCGAAAATCCCGCGGGAACGGGTACGGGTACAACGCGGGTGAAACCGTGGGGCGACTAGTGGATAACATATAAGACTCCATAACCATCAACTGCAAAGCATAAGTAAGTAAGTAAGTTCTAATAGGTAAGTTTCCAACCCTGATGTCGGAGTTCATATGCCTCAGATATGGTCTGAATACTGAAACAACCAGAGTTGACAATTAAACGTGCCCTCCAAAGCAAGTAGTGCTCAGAACTGTCAAAGTAAGTATTCCTTTATCATAGCTGATGAGCTAACTTGACCCTGAGTCAGCATGTTTTACTAATCCATTAAGCAAAAATGACCTTTGAAATCTAAAAATAAAGTAGGAGTTACTATCAAACATTGACTAGACAAGTCTTATCTAGATTTTTCTCGCATCTTGTAGAGTACTTGACCCACATACGGGACTTAGAGAGGTCCCTTCGCGAATTCTCTCGGATCTGTTTTTGATGCAAATATCTTGTGTTGCTTGTCGCTTTACACAATGGATGAACTTGTTGAATTATTACGTGCTTAAAGATGATAATGCTGGCTTTGTAAGTTTGGGGATACGTTGATACATGCGCCACTATACAAATGCTTTCGATGTAAGTTGTATTTACGAGTATATGTCCACATGCTTTCGAAAGCCGTTCGGTTTACCTACTTAAACTAATATTATAAAGAGGTAATTTTTTTAAGTTTATATGTTCGAGCTAATCTCGGAAATGACCAGTCCGATTTGAATAATTATTTTTGTACCAAATAGTCACATTAAAAAGGAAGGAACGTATAGGCTATTTTTCATCCCGAAATTCCCAAGGGAATGAGCAAAACGCGGGTAAAACCGTGGGGCGCTGCTAGTCTATATATAAATGGCAAACAATGACTCTTTTGAATATAAAAATGACTCACTGATTTCTATATCATCAAAGGACAGCCGAAACTACTAGAAACTTGAAATTTGGTACAGGTGTTCCTTTTGTGATGTAAGTGAGCACTAAGAAATAATTTTGCGAAATTCAACCCCTAACAGGGGGTGGCCCTTCCAACTGAAACGAAGCGACGGTGGCTACTAGTATGTCTATATACTATTTGGAAATATGTTATTAGTTCTGTGCCTGCGATATCGATTCAGACCTTACTATATTTTCATGTATGTGTTAGTGTAAGTAAATAATGTATTGAGACGTTACTGAATGGTGTCACAGTGCACTCGAGTGAGATTTAAAAAAAAGTAGTATAAAACAAGTATTAGCCTGTAAAGTCCCACTGCTGGGCAAAGGCCTCTCATCTCATTGAAGTTACCAGTACAGTGAGGAGGATTAGGCATAATCACCACGTTTGCCAAATGCGGGTTGGTGATCTCAAACTCGAGCCATGTTTGAAAAGTAGGAAACATGTTTTCGCTCGACCAGGTTCCGTCCCAGGTTCAATTCCCGAACCTGGGACCTCAAACTTGGCAGGCGAGCGTACATACCACTAGACCACCGAGGCGTTAAAAAAAAGTAAATGCCAAAAAAGTCTTTGTATTTGTGTATACCTTTTCTAGTCGCCATGCCACTCCCGTTACGACGTGATAGTACAAACATTTCTTACGAACGCCGCATCACGTAACAAATTTTTCAATTGTATGATTCTTTCAGAGAACTGAACGTTTCTCTCCGGTGTCTCTAAATTTTTAAGAGTTCATTTTTCGTTTCTGTAAGTGCGGTTACCTTTTCTTAAATTTAGGTCAAGTTGTTTTCAAAGCTCGCGAGAACTTACAGTACGAAAATTTTAAATAAGTTGAGCTTTGAAGTAATAATTTGTTAACTTGAGTAGGTTTTAGTACTTGTGGGTCATATCGTAACGTACAGAAGCTTGATTATACTTTGCTTGATTTTGCATTGAATTCTAATTATTTTAATTAATATTTTAACGTATGCAGTAGTAATATTCGCCTGCTATGGCTCAATGAAAGCCAAAGGCCTCTCATCTCGATGAAGCCCGGGATTTATAGGTATTTGATGAGAGGAGAAGTACATACTCGTATATTTAAATTAAGTTGGTTGGGTTACCTACGTATAAAGAAAATGTAGTTGCACACAGTAACATCTAAAAGCCTCGTTGACAAGTTTACAAGCTGCAAGCCGATGTCTTAGGGTTAACACTGCACTGGTTCACTTTTGAATGACACCGCACGCGACGGGCGCACGCTACGGTTCACTTTTGTATGAAGCCACACGCCGCGGGCGCCCGCGACGGTTCACTTTTGTATGGAACCGGGGCGTGCGCACGCTTAACGCAGTGTCGTCGGCCCGAAATAGAAAATTAATTCACTCGCGCTAAATCACGAGTCGGCTCGCAGCTTGTAAAGTTGCTCTTATATTAGTCAACGACGTTTTATATAGGTACTCGTATAGTATTTTTATGTCTCGAGCACCTCTGGGCCATACTTGAATACTTGTTATATACTTGTAGTTGTAACATATATAGAACACTTGACGCGTGTCTTTGTGTGTGTAACCAACGGAACTGTTGTCAAGATCATTGTTTATGTGCATTTGACACATAGCTCACTACGAATAACTTTGCTCCGTTTACTCGTGCCACTACTTCCAAGACAATTTTGACTCGGACCATGATGCATACTAAGATAATGTACATGTATGTACATTTGCTTACAAAGTATAGTCCAGGAGCGCTCGTGAAATAAATAAATAATAAATAAAAAATTGTTACATGTGTGCTTAGAATTATACATAGATTTAAAAATTAAAAACTTAGTTACTAATACGAGTACCTAAATAATATCTAAAAAACAAGTATATCTAAATAGCAAAAGGCAGAACTCAGCTCTAAGCTGTTAGGCACCTGAGTCTTAAGCAGCGCTGTTTTTCGGTTTCACTTGAAATAAAACAACTATACAATAAATAAACATGTTTTTCTCGAAATACTGATTGAAAATTCATTGGCAATACTTATTCGTCCATCAACTGAAGAGAGGTAATGTTGTTAAAAGCTTACAAGCATGTGTACACGAAACTTTTCAATTACATTAATTTACAGAACAAGTAACAGAAGGAACGTTGTATTATAAACAAATATATTTTTAATCAGTCAGACTGAAGGTAAATAAGTAAACATATTCAAATGCGAGTATTTACCTCTAACTGGGTCAGATATTATCAACTTACAGGTTTGACAGTTTAATGTCTTTTATGGAATACTAGCGGTTGTCTACGGGTTTGGTCGAGAAAGTTGCTACGTTAATAAAGGGAATGATCCAATAAATTATCTTACCACTAATTAATACGTTCGTCTTAATACTAAGTTATGTATGTGTTTATAGTAATCAAAGTTTAAAAAATATTTTTAATGCAACATTTCGACTCAATCAGATATCAGGAACATTTGATTTAGTAAGATTTGAGAAAAGATACTGTTACCCATGACTATAAAAATACAAATGGTTTTATCGTCACCTACTTTGACGTCAAATAATTTCTTAGTGGAGATTTTTATTACTGCAACTTGCTGCTAAAACTGCACATTTTTAAAAGCACACTTTTCATATTTTCCTTTCACCCTGCCAAGAAAACCGCGTCAAAATAACAAGACCAATTCAAAATGAACCATAAACCTTATCATTTTATTAAGAGAATAAGTACAGAAAATGGAAAAGTCTTGTTCAACGTTGAAATGTAGGTACTTAATTAATGTGTACGGAAAGCTTAGTACTCTGTTACATAACACGAAGTTAATCGGGGATTAGTAGTTAGAACCGAGGCGGTGAATAAAGTAACATAAAATTATAATTGAGGGATAAGGTTTCATCCACACGGTAGTAACCTTCTGCTCTACTTAATCTTTTAGGTTTTGTATTTAGATTTTTTTTTGAATTTAAAGCACTCGTGGAGTAGGACTGAAAGATGTTAGGTCATGGCGGTTGTTAAGCAATGTGCACCTCAACCCCTTTGCCTTCCGCGTACTTGGATGGGCGGTGGATAGAGGCATTTCTATCGGAGCGCTACCGTGTTTTATAGGGTACGTAAAATTGTCGGTCCTAGTTTTTCTAATCGATAGACCTTTAGGTCTAAAAACTTTGATATCTTCGTTGGCCACTACACGAATTAACTTTTTTATTTACACAAAACTGGAACGCTTAATCATTTTACTTGTTGAGTTTTGTACTTAAAAATGGCATCGGTAATATTGTATGAACCAGATGATACCGATGATACTGATACTGTACTGATTGGTATGTTCAGAGAATGTCTTGTGAGATGGAGCTCTTTGCCTAGCCGTGGGGAATCATAGAATAATACTTTCTTTTATATTATAAATCAAATGCATTGATAAATCTTAAGGACTCTAAGTTTTCTCTTCAACCCGCTCGTTTTCGATCCCTCGATCTGAACGACGCGACGCGTTATTTAAATTATCTTTTGTAATCAAAACCAGAGATCACTCACACGTGTCACAAAGTATCTAACAGAGTAATTGAATCAACAGAATCTCCAGTATAATGAACTTTTCAATCAGTATTTCCGTCGCGGAACACATTGTAAGCAGTTTAATTCACCCTCTTTTGAGAGACATTTCCAAAACAATACCAATTAGTCCACAGCGTTAAACCTATTTGGTCGAAACGTTTTTCGTGTCACAAAACAATTCTATACAAAACATAATGCCTTCAAGCGTAATAAGTTGGCACAGTAATACTTTTACTACTAACTACTTAACATTTTATTTTTAGACCACTCTGAATCATGTTGTTATAAATTACAAGTGTTGACTGCATACTTACCGCTATAAGTAACATATGTGGCAAAAAAGTGAAAATGTATTTCTTACCTTCATTGTGAAAGGTCATAAATGAAGATTAAAGGCGTCCCAGGGCCGGGAATGTATAACAGTACAATTGTGAGCAATTCACGTTGTATAATTGAACTGTAAGTGCGCAATGCAAAGATTATACGGCGCTTTTGACGTACCGAAGCCGAGTTTATGGCTTAAATGAAATATTTAAAGAATATCCCATTTGGGGATTAACTTGCTAATATTTTAGCATATTTTCAACGTTTTGAAAGCATTCAACATTTCGCAACTTGTACGTTGTGTAATTTGTAATCGCATGATGATTTTACAACTCTGTTTGATTAATAACAATGTTTAGACTTATTGTTTTTATGTTTCTTTATCTCATAGCTCATAATTTTTGGCCAATATTTTGGCAATAACATTAAGAACAGTCGTTTACTTCCACTATGTATGTTATAAGTATAGTAATAAATTAAATTTTTACCTCTGACTTCTAGATATATTTCCTGCCTAACTGAATATCTCTGAGATTTGTTACCAACACATCGGTACTTCTGGCAAATAAGTGGTTTTTCCTTACCTGCAGAGAAATGGGATACCATTATGAAGGTAGACCCCAATCCTTCGGAGTCGCACGTACGTGTTGGCAAAATCAATCAATCGGCAAGTGTTCTCATTCGCTTTCAGGGAAACAAAAATAAATACAATACGGATTTATAGGAATAGGATAATACAACCTGCATTCAGAGTTATGGTAATGATACGTTTGAACGTGGAATGTCAGAGTTCTACATATTTATGCGTCGGCTCAATGTATTTTTATTTAGGCCCGACACTGACGGGCTTCAGGCCTCATATATAGTTTATAGTCTGCGATATCACTTTGTTTATGAAACGTGAACTTTTATTTACATATCTATAAAAATGTCCTCGTTAACATTAAAGTATATTGAGAGCTTTTATCTGATTCTTATTATAGTATCTACCACTAACTCAAAACTAAATATTAATTTAACAAACTTGTATTGTTTGCAAATGACTACTAAAGTTGGGTCCCACGTGACCCACTATAGGTACCTACCTACATTCCTGCCATCGTATATGGACATTGATTAATGTTCTGTACCTCAGTGATTATATAAATTAGGTAGTTTTATGTCCCTTTTATGTATGTCAAGGAGTCTACGATAGATAAGTGAGCAAAGAACTTATGTTTTTGTGTACAAATACAGGATACAAATAAAAAACCTAATACACACTTACTGCGTGCTTCTACAGACTTTATACGTCATAAGGAATCAGGTAAGATAGGTTACGATAGATTTTTTATAGTAGTTTATGCAACTGTCATATAATGAAGGGTATTAAAACACGAGTGTGAGTTTATGAAACGAGCGCAGCGAGTTTCATAATAGTAACGAGTGTTTTAATACCCGTGTTATATGCAGTTGCATACACTACTTTATCTTCACTAATACAATTAATCAAACAACAAGAGTAAAAGCTGAAAATAGTTTATTTATAATAAATTCCCTGATCTATAGCTCAAGAAAAAGGCAGGGTTTCGACAGGGGGTGGGTCGAAGTTCCATGTATTTTTTACATACGGCATAGCAGCTGCCCGTCACAACGAAAGAACGATCTATTTTCGTTTTTGTTTTCGAAACTTTCACCATGATTGTACTGTCGTCTACGTTAGAGACTTCATCGAACTGGATGTTGTATAGCTCTTGCCTTCGGCATGCCCCCATTATGCCGAAGATTAGTGCAACCTGTAACAATAAACGATATAATAAGCTTGATGTACATAGCCAAGGCAAAAACTATGATTTATGAAGTAGTAAAGTGTAGGTACCTACTACCAAATTTATACACAAAGCGCTTAAACGGAGTGTCTAGATAACTTGCGTGTGTAGTACGTAAGTACTAGGTAGATTAAATAACAGAACTAAAATACACTTACCTTTTCAAAAAGATACAAAATATCTGGTGAATCTTCCAGGAACATCTTTATTTGACCTGTTGTAAACGTCAAGGACTTTTTTTCCTTGTGTCCTTCTGAACTGCGTTTCAGGAACGCTATGACTTTTGAATACTTCGTGATATCAATATTGTTGTAGATACTCAGTGTGGACTTGAGCATAGAATATTTAGCCCACATAGAAGATGGCTTGAATTTGTCGGAGAGGTCTTTGAGATACGCAAGAATGACATTTTCAGAAAATGATGTAGTTTTCTTTTCGATCTTCCAAGCCAAAAAGTTATTATATTCTTTTTCATATAATTTTCTAGATTTTTCTGGCAAAAGATTGTGAGTTACTTTTGTTGCCAATTCTAGAATATCCGGAGGCGTACAAATATCATCGTCGCTATCCATTTTTAACTTTTAATTTGTATTTTAAAAACAAAACAAATTGCGAAACATTAAATTCACGCGTAGGTACGTGTATTGTCACAGTGAACTTTCCGCCATTAAAATCTAACCAATGAGAGCGCAGCTGCGCGTAGGGCCAATCAGGAGCGAGCGAGATCTTACCAAAGAGTTTTGTGTATGTAGTTTCGACGAAGTATTCACGTATAACCCAACTGTTTTCAAAAGCCAGCCTAATATCAAAATTTTATACAACTTGTATGAGGATTTTGACATAAGGCTCGCCAGGTTAATTGGTCGCATTATAATGATGTTAAAATTAGATTTTACGATATCGATGTGGATATTATACCATCATGTGAAATTGCTTAAATTGAGTGTTTTGTTGTCTGCGCTATAACAGTAGTAATTATAAGTCAAGTATTGGAAACATAAGTAGAATGTTACAACATTAGTGTAGATAAAATAAAGAATGTCACACTAAACTGGAAATATTCATTTAAAATTCGAATGTGCTTTCAATTTCGTTTATTAGACAATTGCTTATGATAGTAGCGTATCTTAGGGTACATTTCCATTGAAAAGGAGCAGAGCTGTACGTCGGCCAAGAAAGTGGTCTACCACTTTTGACAAAAGTTTCTGCGAGATGTAACGATCGCTAAGGTTGACTTTTCTATGCACAATTATGTTATGACATTTAAAATTGACCTTGTTGTTTCATGACGTTCAAATGAATCTCAACCGTAGGGTGGTAGACCACATATTTGGCTGACCGTACAGAGTTGACCAATCACAACGTATTACGAACATATTTTGACAGCGACAATACGTTGTTTGACAACTCTGATGCACTGTGATTGGTAAATCAGCTACGCACTACCCCGCTCAGCATAAGGATGACTAATACGAGTATTCCTCGTTGCACATTTTATCATTAGACATTTGCATGCATCCTACAAAACTACTAAACAATACCCTAATCGCTATCCTTCTGTAATTAGTTTTGAAGTTACGCAACTAAATGACTTAAGTATTACGTCAGCGGAACAGTAACGATGCAGAATAACGAAACTTTTTGTAACAAAACGTAATAATACGTTATTTCTGAAAACAACTCGGAAAGTGATTCGTTAATCCCCTATTAGGGTGTAATCAATCAAAATAAAAGTAGACCAGGTAACAGACAATTTTTGTCACGAGAATTCATTGTAATTTCGTTTGGGAAATCAAATCTGCGGTATTGTTCTACGGTGGTATTTTTATGTAGGTACTAGCAGCGCCCCGTGGTTTTACCCGCGATTGCCCGTTCCTGTGGGAATTTCTATAACCTTCTCTTTGAATTTGTCTATCCATTACGAAAATAATTATTCGGATCGGATTGGTAGTTCCTGAGATTAGCGCGTTCAAACAAACAAACAAACTCAGCAGCTTTACTAGTATAACCATTATCATCATTATTACATAGTATAAAACAAAGTCGCGTCTGTTTGTCGTTTGTCTGTTTGTCTGTATGCTTAAATCTTTAAAATTACGCAACGGATTTTGATGCGGTTTTTTGTAATAGGTAGAGTGAATCAAGAGGAAGGTTTTTATGTAAAAAATAATCCGAAATTCCCTCGGGAACGGGCACAACGCGGGTAAAACCGCGGGGCGCTGCTAGTATTTGTATAGATGTATCCATGTTTGCAGTCTGTTTTTAAACATGGCTCGAGTAAGATCTTCAACTTGGTAGTAGCAATGCTTCTTTGGATCTTCTTATGTTTTCTTTTAGTAAGTGCAAAGTCCTGTCGGCTATATTACTTTACTTTATAACCAACTTCAAAAAAAGAAGGAAAAAGTTCACAATGATTCATTTACTCATTACTATGCGATTGGTTTTTACAACTTCATGCAGAGTCAGTGGATAAATAGTAGTTTATGCAACGTCATATAAAGAAGGGTATTAAAACACGAGTGTGAGTTTATGAAACGAGCGCAGCGAGTTTCATAATAGTAACGAGTGTTTTAATACCCGTGTTATATGCAGTTGCATACACTACTTTATCTTCACTATTTAATGCAATTAATCAAACAAAATTTTAAAAACAAAACACATTGCGAAACATTAAATTCACGCGTAGGTACGTGTATTGTCACAGTGAACTTGCCGCCATTAAAATCTAACCAATGAGAGCGCAGCTGCGCGTAGGGCCAATCAGGAGCGAGCGAGATCTTACCAAAGAGTTTTGTGTATGTAGTTTCGACGAAGTTTTCACGTATAACCCAACTATTTTCAAAAGCCAGCCTAATATCAAAATTTTATACAACTAGTATGAGGATTTTGACATAAGGCTCGCCAGGTTAATTGGTCGCGTTATAATGATGTTATAATGTTAAATTATAATGATATTATAACATCATGTGCAATTGCTTAAATTGAGTGTTTTAGTTGTCTGTGCTATAACAGTAGTAATTATAAGTCAAGTATTGGAATCATAAGTAGAATGTTACAACATTAGTGTAGATAAAATATTTTATATTATATTTATTGTTACTTCCAAAACTACATTTAAGAAAACTAAAGAAATATTAAGAGAAAAATAAGTATAATTAAATAAGTATGTTAGATTAAATCTGAAACTCGTTTAATCATAGTCCATTACCATAGAAAGTTTAAGCTGTATTACGTCATATAATTACATAAAACTAAAATTCATATTTGGAACGTTCACAATTCTCAGTTCTACGAAATTAACGAAAATGTTGGTTATTTTTGTTTTTCCAAAATGAGCCTTAAGACCTCAATAATAGAGGATTTTCTTTCTATTTTTGACATTCATTCTTAGAAACACTATCCAGGAGAAAAACTATTCAGCACATTAGCGCGGGGAAAAAGCTCTTTTAATCAGACGAAATGACGTTGGTTCGTGAACTAAAACTAAATTAAAACTCGAGTAGGAACTAGTTTACCCTGCTTATCATTTTAGAATTTAATGTTACCTTTTCATCATAATTTTTCTTTATTATGAATACTAGTATCACCCCGCAGTTTTTCCCGCCTTGTGCTCGTTACAGTGGGAATTTTGGGGTGAAAAGTAGCGTATTACTTTTCCGTTGAATGTGGCTATCCGCTACAAAAGGAATTATTAAAATCGGACCGGTAGTTTCTGAGATAAGCCCTTACAAATATACAAAGTTGGAAACCTTACCTTTTTATTCTATCCTTCTAATATTATAAATGCGAAAGTTTGTGAGGATGGATGTATGTATGGATGGATGTATGTTTGTTGCTCTTTCACGCAAAAACTACTGAACGGATTTAGATGAAACTTTACAGTAATGTAGGTTATACATCAGAATAACATATGGGATACATTTTATCCCGAAATTCCTGCGGGAACGGGTACAACGCGGGTAACACCGCGGGGCGCAGCTAGTTAGTATATAATAGTATTGATTGATAAAAACGCCTGATGACAATGAAACTGAATGACGCCAACGCGACGTTATTCAGTGTCATGCAACTAAGATATGTATAATAAACTATTATTTATATATTAAAAGGCAAAAAAATACGGTATTTACCTCACCATTAAGCCAGTAATCATATTTCGGTAGTTCCAGAAATGTTTCACTCCGTCCACTAACATCAAATGCAACAGCAATTTAGTTGATGAAGTCGAAAAAGTTTACTCAATGAAGACAAATTACGTGAAAACGAAAACAGTTCGCATTCATAATTATTAATGAATTTGTAGCTTCTAGATTCGTTAAAGCTGTTAATTCTAATTGTCTTTTGGGAACTGTTGGTTTTTTACTTATATTTGTTTGTATTTGACCGAGTTTTAGGCGAAAGTTTTGTTTGTTTGGAACTTTGTACGTGACGTGTTTATGGTTGATACAAGATTGGATGGTTGTTTTGTTGTATACCGATACAGTTAACTACAAAAGTTGATGAATACATTCAAAACTACAAAACACCTAAACACTTTCGGCTCTAATCACGATATATATTTATAGAATCTTTGAGTGTCGTTGATTATTTTGTATTGAAACTACGTTTCGGATACTTTTATTTTACATTTTTGTTTGACGTTCGACCCCTTTACAGAAACCGTGGTTACAGAAGACTGTGTTACTGTTGACTGCGATTAGTTTTGTAATGGATAGCCACATTCAACGGGAAGGTATATCATCATCATAAATTTAAGAGCAAGGCTCTTGTCGATGAGTCCGATGCAGACTTCTCCATCTATTCCTATTCAGTGCAAGCTCCTTGACAACCAAGAGTTCAAGTTCATGTTCATCCCAAAATTCCTACAGGATCGGACAAAACGCGGGAAAAAAGCCGCAGGACGCTGCTAGTAATAATACAAATTACAAATTATAAATTAATACCAAGCAATAATACAGATGTTTAAAAGTTTTCTTTGCCGTTTAGATTTCAATTACGCCCCTATCGGTACATATGTACGGGTACAGAAGCAACGCTGATTGCACGTGCAAAATAAACAGTCCCCGGTTGAAACACAAACAAGTGGCGGGCTAGCCCATACGGTGTGTGTTTTTGGATGTAACTTAATTTATACTGCTCTTAAATGGTACTTTATATACTGAGCAGATATGCCCCGCGGTTTACACTTACTAGCTGTGCCCTGCGGTTTACCCGTTCCCGTGGGAATTTCGGGATATTTATTACTTATTATCCTATTACTGACCAAGATAAATAAAATGAAAAAAGAATCATTAAAATCTGTCCAGCCGTTCTCGAGTTATAAATGGTGTAATTAACACGATTTCTTTTTATACAAGCATATAGGTAGTCTATATGCTTGTTATCTTATTATGAAAGTTAACTGGGTCTATGGCTGCTGCCATACTTAATGACAACAGAATGTCCGACCCGATACGATATCGATAGTATTCTTTAGCATTGTACATTTACCGGCACGTCATAGTTTGTTGCCATAGATTTCGAATATACTTATCGCAGACTGCCAACGCCCCGTGGTTATAACTACGTTGTATCCGTTCCCATGGGAATTTTGGGATGTAAAATAGCTTGATAATGATAATGATAATGATAAATTGATTATTCAAATCAAATTGATAGTTTCTGAGATTAACGCGTTTAAACAAACAAACAAAAAGCTTAATTATGTTAGTATAGATATAGATGAAAGAGCTTTACTAAAACAAAGTCTCTCTTTACGACTTTTTCAAGTTTTTCACTGTCAAGCTTCTAAAGCTTCCTTCACAAAGGTTTGTGTATCACACATTCAATTGAGTTGTATAACAGAGAACATTCGTTGTGTTCTAATCAAGCGAAGCAAAGCGAGGGTCGTTCGCTAGTTCCTCATAAAACACACTGGCGGCTTGCAAAAGGCAATTGCTATTTGTTTGATATCTTGTAGTAAAGGCCGATTCCCATTTACTTGATACGCCTGAAGTTTTCCTTCACCCTACTAAATTGAATACTCATATGAATTGGCTATCCAATCTCTTCGTACTTTAACTTCCAACCTATAAGTAACTGACCACTGCGAACTTTACCGCGATAGCATACACTTGAGTACACTTGGAAAGTACTTAGACGTAAACTAGGCGTCTAACTTAAACTGCGTACTTTAACTTAGACGTTAGTAGTTCAACTTAGCGGTCTTGATTCGGGAGATTTAGGAAATAGGTAATATGTACTTATACTTATACGATCTGCAGTTATTTTTGTCGATAGTATGTAGTGAGTTTTCTGAAATAAAATTATTCAGGTTTTAGTTACAATTGCTTAAACAGAACTATTTTTTAAAATCTTTATCTTTTAAACTTAACAGCTGGGCTCTAGTCGATGGAGTTCTTTCCACTTTGAAAAATGATTATGCGGCTTTGAAATATTAAAACACGTTAGACTCACAGATATGAACAAACATTCTCTGCACACTTTCACTCCTAAACAGGATTTAAAATCCCCTCTTGTCATGGGTCAAAAATATTGAACATCTACTAACATAGCTTACTCTTAATACTTTGATAGTATGTCTATGATATATTATAGTTTCGACCCGCAGTTTCACCCGTGTTGTACCCGTTCCCGCAGGAATTTCGAGATAAAAAAGTAGCCTATGTCCTTTCTCAGGCTTTGGACTAACTGTGTACCAAATTTTATTCAAATCGGTTCAGTAGTTTTGGCGTGAAAGCGTAACAGACAGACAGACAGAGTTACTTTCGCATTTATAATACAACAATATTAAGTTAGGATATACTCTCAAAATCTCAAAACTTCCAAAATAGGATTTCAAATCCACTTTAGAAGTCAAAGCTTCAGTAGATACAGTAGACACCTACTTATAGCTAAACAGGCGTTAGCACTGAACCGATTTTATCGGAGATATTCGTTCGGAAGCCGACAGATTAATCCGCCCGTAAAGATCGTTCCAACTACTGACTCCGGGCTCAATGATCGGTCACACCACGGAAACCAAGCCAAATTACTAGGCAATGCTTCGAATAAGACAGTATTCGAGGATTAGGAAGGCTTTTTGTAGACGTTTTTGAACCGATGAGTAATTGAACTGGGAAGTATAGTTGGTAGTACATTATGATGTATATAGAACTAGCAGCGCCCCGCGGTTTTACCCGCGTTGTGCCCATCCCGTGGGAATTTCGGGAATTTTTTTACATAAAAACCTTCCTCTTGAATCACTCTACCTATTACAAAAAACCGCATCAAAATCCGTTGCGTAATTTTAAAGACAAACAGACAAATAGACACGAAACAGAGACGACTTTATTTTATACTATGTAGTGATGTAAACAGGTAACGGTGGGGCTTCAAATTGCTGACAATTTAGTTCTATAAGCGGAAAAGGTTTGTTGATTTTATTGATATTCTTACATGTCATTAACTGCAGTATAGCGTTTTATTTATTAACCGATGAAAAAGACGGAGGTTGTCAATTCGACGCGATTTTTTTTAAGTAACCAATTTTTTTTGAAGACGTGACGTCATTGAGTCAGTAAAAACAATGCTTTAGTAAGATAGCTGTCTATTAGGTACAAATACAGGTTGAAAATAGGTAAAACAGTAAGTCATATAAGGTAGTGATCAACCCTGGTGTTATAGTTTTTAGACGACCCAAAAACCTCCGATATGGTCTATCCATGAAAACAACCAGGACAGACAATTCAGAAGACAGGTGCTCTGTTTCAAAATATCCCACTTTAATAGTATTCCTATGGCGTAGAAACCATAACATTCCCATTTTGTTTCAACTTTAGCACCCAGCCTCTACGTTACTCCCGGTAAGTGCATGTTGCTAGTTATTCCGATCACGCCGAACTAATATTTGAGTGGAGATTACATATATGTTGGATTTATTGGATAAATCTTGATTTTTGAAGTAGTGGTAATGATAGTTTTCGTAGTTTTTAATTTTTGTTCACTTTTGTACTTGAGGCGGAGGAGAGGACTGTACTGTCTAATATCTTCGGTGAGACGAGTTGCCCAACAGTTACAGGCTAATCATTTTTCCGTTTTTTATTGGCCAATATATTAATTACTGCTGCAATTGGAGACGTCTATTAAATCAAGAGTTAAATAATTGACATACTCGTAATTTGTCATACATTACATGTCAAAATCACTCATTAAATCCCTACTAAGGAAACATATGACGTCTCCGAGTATGGGTGTTAACTTTGGTAGGTAATTACAGCGTTTGTTAGTGGTTTGTAATTCCGATTTGCCTAAATCTTAACTAATTTCAACGGGAAATGGAACAACCAATAACGTAAAAATGAAAATTCTATTCCATACGAGCATTTCAAAAGCGGGTCAATTTTGAAGAAAAATAGTGGAAAATACATTAAAACTATAACGGTCATTGAATGTTTGCACGTTTAAGCACTCTCCAGACCACTTCAGTAAAATCGGTATTCAGTTAAATTAATGAAATGGGCCACGTTTGCCAACAGGCTGCCGCGATGACGTATTCACTAGAGCAAGACTATACGAGAGAAGTACTACGGTTTAAAAACGGAAGTTTTTAATCAATATTTCAGCCAATATCAATTACGATTTTGAATTTAAATTAGTTTACGGATACATTTCGCTTTTATTTTGCTTTTTTTTGACATTTCGGCCCCTGTACAGAAACCGTGTTTACAGAAGATTGAGCTGTTATGCGCTGGAACTTAATTAGCCAGTATCAATTAGGTACGATATTTTATTGTATTTGTTCCAGTTTCGTGCCTGTAAAACGTTTATTACATGACTTGTAATGTAAGTAGCATTAAAGCGCATTACACACATAGTGACGTGTGATGTTCATACAATGAATTCAAGGAATACAAGGTCACGCGACCCGCGCCCGACTCGAAGCCGCACTATGTATGTCTTGAGTTTAATGTATACATATACAATTATTTGTTTCAAACTAATAGCTATAACAATAAAAACTTGATACGTGAATTATAAGCACGGTCATAGCGTACAATCTTTGCCACTACTGGCATTTCTTTTAATTATGCTTGTGTGCTTTTGAGGACACGCAGAATTTTCAGCTTTAGTATTTTGAAATAAAATCTTCAGGCTATCTAATAAACTTCAGTACCTAGACGTTAAGATGAAGTAAAATATATTTTCCAAAATAAAGTTCGCAATGTTAACCAAAGCCAGTACTTTAGTAAAGATTAAACACAAGATTGTTTTCCAAAAGATGGATAAAATGAAAATCGACTGGCATTCGTTGATTCCGACTTTATTACTGCCTACCAACTCGATTTCCCGTACATATCTTCAAGTATTTTATTTGCGTGCTTCTGTTAAATAAAACGAAAAAAAATTGCAAAATTCCACGGATATTGAGCTCACGGCTTAGCAGATAAAGGCTTTGCATTTTTGTATGAGATTCTTCGTTGCTTCGCTTTCGTTTGGACATCTATTCGCAAAGTAGGGCAGCCGTGCGGGTCCATAAATAACGAATGTCATGTAAAAGGCGCTGTTTTCACGCGGAATTTCTTGTTTTGCGTACATTACCTGTAGTGGGTGAGCGAGGCGTTTATGCAAGACGGAAAGGATCTTATCGACTTTGTGCTCTAGTGCATTGGGTTAAGGTCTAAGCGGGGAGATGTCATAATAGTCCGTGCAAAGAACGCTACGCTCGTTAGACTTTATTACGCGAGGCAACAAGGTTGAGGAGTACTTAAAACTGTTTGTCTCTTCCCGGTCTGTGTACTAAAGACGAGAGCTTTAGTAATGAAAAGGACAACAAATTACTGAATAAATTAATGTACTACGCCATAAAAGGTAGTCTCGAACAAATCAGTTTATAGTACACCAGAAAAAGCTTTGAATACATTTTGACGTATTTTTTTGTTAAATCACTGAAGGTCTATTTCTAATTCGGTCAATCAAATGGTCATAACACAATGAAATTGTCCTTTCAACGCACGGAAGAGCGCAGTATTTACTGCGTAACTCTGTTTCCTGTTTCGACGTATATAAATAATGTCGGGTTCTTTTTTAAATTTGCATGATATATAAGATATGTAGGTAAGATCTAAGTATAGATTAGAATACACCACAAAGTACCTATCATAACAATTATAACTAAAAATCAATTTATAATACTTACCCAGAAGTTACTCCTTATCTTTATATTTTATTATTGGCAGGGGAGCGCACGTAATAAGTTACCTAATTAACTAAGTTTTTACACTTGTCTCTGTAAGTACTGTAAGCATTCGATTCTATTATAGCCTACAAAGCTTTTAAGACCATACTCCTAGACGAAGACCATAAATTAATATCTATAGTTCAAAATTTTCAATTTAGTATAAGTATTCGTTCTTAATGCCACGAGGTAAGGGTGAACATCAATTATGAGTAGAACAAAGGGTGTATTTACTATCAAACGGAGGTCAAGGGCTATTTTACACTTGTTAATGTGTAGAGGGCTGGAATCTAATTTATTCAAGCCGTAGTCCGGAATTTGGTCGTAAATGTAGGATAATAGTTTACCGTTACATCCAGGTTTAGTGCTCTTCTATATTTAAGTGGAATTAAACATTTTGGACGTTTTGTTAATATTGATTTCTATCTTGATCCTTCGTACTTGAGAGGGTCGAAAAGGTTTTCACCTATACGTGACTACGGTTTGATAAAATGATTAAAATGTAACCCTTTTCGTACTAAACGCGGATTTTTCAATCGCCTGATAAACATCAAAGGTCAATTTGTTTCTTCAAAATTATAATCGAAAAAAATACCGATCGAATGTAGATCATCCTCCATTGGTTGAAGATAATGCCAATTAATCTTATTTTTCATAACTAAGAATTTACTTCAAATCATGGACTTAATATTGCTTCAAATACCTTTATTTGAAAATTGTAAAATTTCCAAAAGTCAAAAAGAAAATTCTGAATACAATTGTATACATTTTGTTGTTTTCGTTTCATTTCTTCGCCCATGGATTATGCAGTATTTACGCAAACAGAATTATTCATCTTTGTTCAATGGGGTAATCTCAAGGGTGTTCAAATAGGTTTTTGTCCAGCGGAGCTTTCGAAGGATGCTATTGTTATTATTCTTATGATAGCGTTGATTTATAAGGAAACCTGTGATAAAATATCAAGGTTAATTGTCTTTGGGGAGCTTCGGGCTTTAGGCATGTTAAGCAAACGTTTCAACCGTGCGACCATGTTTTTTGACATTTTGACTTTTGTCGACCAGAGGCCTTTAGGCGGTCTAAAATCTCCGACAGCAGAGTTGGCCACTAACCTACTTGAAATTAATGAATGACCTGAACAGTTAAACAGTACAGACATACCAGAGCTTGCATGTTGATTGAACACATGCGAACCTGTACAATTTAACTGTACTAGTATGTACGTAGGTACGATCGACACGTAGGCAGGTATGGTTAATTCTAAAATAGTTTCAAAGGGTGAGATTGATAGCTGTGCGCGCGCTAGTAACATTTTCAAAGTCTTCTGTGACCACGGTTCCTGTGAAGGGGCCGAAACGTCAGATAAAAATGTTAAATAAAAGCGAAGTGTACCCGTAAACGTAGTCTCAATTCAACGTTTTTATAAAATAAAATTACCCAATAATATTGTTTTTGTTGTTACTGTTACAACACTGGTTTTATAAGTTACAACACTTTATATAAATTTCTTCCATCCAAAATACAGACGTTTTATTCATCTGCAACATGTTTATTCATCTGCTATTTGCATCTTTTAGTCAGCAATATTCTTTATGTGATATCAAGCTGGATATCTCGTGCATTTTCCCCAAGCGTTCATTGTTCTTTATGTTAAAGTGAATGAGTTTGGGCACAGCAATGGAGCAAGGAAAACTAGTAGGAACAGTTTTATTTGCGTTAGTAATGGGTGATAGTTATCTAGTTTATTGCTTATGTCATTTTTTTGATTTGGGTTCTTGATGTAGTTGGATTTTGGTTGTATAAGGAAGTAGTGATGTGGCAGGATTGTTGTGGAGATGATCTTATCCAAAGTTGTATGGTTTTATGGAACCATACCACATACCATACCATACCACATACAGAACCATAGAGTGATGAAATAGCGATAACAAGGAAATAAGTAAAAATTGGAGATGCAAAGGAAATAGTAACAGACCGTTTGCTATGTGTTTTTAGGAATGTGCTCATTATTCCTTTTAAATACGATTATTCTAAACTAGGTCGCTAGGTAGCTAGTAGGTTCAAGTTCGGATCGAGTAAGCCAATCCTGTCGCCTATGAACGCCAGACTTTCTTTGACATGATTTAATGAATGATAGAACCAGGACCACTAACTCAATGTATCTTCTAAATCTTATAGAAATGCAATATAATGAAATATAACTCAAAAGACAACTTTCGACAAGCAGAAATAGTGTTTGCAAGCCATGTTAGTGGAAAAGTGGTCTATACAAGTATAACTGTATCCATTAAGAACTAAATACTGAGTCAAAATGACCCGTCAGTGTTTCAAGGGTTCCTGAGAAGGGTCAAAGACTGATGTCGCAACTAATTTATTAACCCGGGTCACTCTTTCTGAACGAATTATTTAGAGAGAATAAACCTTGTACCTACTGTTGTAACTATCTATTTAGTATCGTTAATAGCCGAGGGTTTCCTATTCCTGTTTCCAGTGAGAGAATATATGGTTGGCCACTACACTACACGAACTTACTACAAGACACACAACAATAGTCCCTACTCTGTTAAACATACCAAAGCTAGATGCAACTGAAGTGATACTACTTTTTAAGAGTCAACTTAGTACGTAAAGATCCTAATGTCACTAAAAATGTAACTATATTTCCGGTACATTGGCTGTAAATCTTATTCTGTAACATGCTATGTAAATCTGTTATGACACAATTTTTGAAAATGTTTTTATGAAAGATTGTAAACTGAAATTTGGAGCATTAACTGAAAAGCAGAATGTTTCATGTGAGTTGTAAGCATGTTTTTGGCATGCAATGTGTAAACGTATTTTAATGTAAAGGTATTTTTGTAACACTCAACTGTAATAGTAGTTTATGCAACGTCATATAAAGAAGGGTATTAAAACACGAGTGTGAGTTTATGAAACGAGCGCAGCGAGTTTCATAATAGTAACGAGTGTTTTAATACCCGTGTTATATGCAGTTGCATACACTACTTTATCTTCACTATTTAATGCAATTAATCAAACAAAATTTTAAAAACAAAACACATTGCGAAACATTAAATTCACGCGTAGGTACGTGTATTGTCACAGTGAACTTGCCGCCATTAAAATCTAACCAATGAGAGCGCATAGGGCGTGGACTCCTGATTGGCGCGTAGGGCCAATCAGGAGCGAGCGAGATCTTACCAAAGAGTTTTGTGTATGTAGTTTCGACGAAGTTTTCACGTATAACCCAACTGTTTTCAAAAGCCAGCCTTATATCAAAATTTTATGCAACTAGTATGAGGATTTTGACATAAGGCTCGCCAGGTTAATTGGTCGCGTTATAATGATGTTATAATGTTATATTATAATGATATTATAACATCATGTGCAATTGCTTAAATTGAGTGTTTTAGTTGTCTGTGCTATAACAGTAGTAATTATAAGTCAAGTATTGGAATCATAAGTAGAATGTTACAACATTAGTGTAGATAAAGGTATTTTTGACCTCGACTGTACAATATAATATCGAATGCTTATTCGTTTGTGCTAGTCATTGGATAGCGGTAGTGTTTATGCTTACTGAAGGAGATTCACATAAAATTAAAAAGAAGTCTACTTATTACTGTTTACTAATAAAAATCAATAGAATGGTATTTTTTTCAAAT
Source organism: Cyclophora albipunctata (assembly GCA_963082685.1). Lineage (NCBI taxonomy): Eukaryota > Metazoa > Arthropoda > Insecta > Lepidoptera > Geometridae > Cyclophora > Cyclophora albipunctata. The sequence continues at coordinate 2,720,821 of OY720119.1, forward strand.
TTTTAATTCTAAAATTCTTTAGTTAGCAACTCATTTCGATGCTCTAGAACGGGGATATTAGGTGACAAATGAATTGACCTACTTCATCTAGTCGGACAATTCTAAATTCAAAATAAAAATCTAACTTCACTCATCCAATAAAAAACAAAATGTATCAAGTGCAGATTCACTTTCTTCATGTTTATTTGATACACGTAATTTACATTAGAACATCTCAGTATATCTTTTACAAGTAAAAAAGTAATAAAAATGGTACGTCAGAAAACCCACCGAGTGTACTAACTCTGTAACGATGTACAGTCCAGCCTACAATTCGGGGATAACGTATTTTACGACTGACTTGTACTTGGTACGTGACCCAAGAGTTTTATTTAAAAAAATATAAGTAATATTGAAAAATGCACTTTATTTTTTCTAGACCAAGCATTTGAATTAAGAATTAGATGGGAATGAATGACGTTAAGGGTGAACGTGATGTCTCAGGTTAAGTTTATAATTTAATTATTTATCTGTGTACTCGCATGTACGTTGCATAGAGTAAATTACTCTAGTCTATACCTATATTATAAAGAGGGAAAATTTGTAATGTTGTTGGTTTGTATTTTCTGAGTAATGGATAGCCACATTCAACAGAAAGGTTATAGGATAATTTTTATCCCGAAATTCAAACGGGAATAGCCTCAACGCAGGAAAAACACAATATTTTGCCGAAAAACCGATTCTGCCTGTCTGTCTGTTGTGGCAAAATTTAAATACTTATTATTATAATACACGTAATCTTATGCAGTTATACCATTAGACAGAGGCTTTTAAGAGAAAAAGTATCTAAAACTAACTTATATTCCAGACTTCCATCCAGCGAAGTCTTACACATTCTTGATCAACCAAAGCAAAGGCGGGTCGCTAGTATATGATAACAGTTCACACGTCCTTCAATTCGAAGTTCAATGACCTTACAGGTTCATGTATCAAAATCCTCTACATTTTCACTTGAACTTGCATTCAATTTCTTTCATGTTTCGTCCAAGTAATGGTCTGTTATGCAGCACGTAAAACTAGATGACTCTGAGCGATAGCCATTACATTACATTGGTCGTAGTACTTTCGAGAGATAACATTTCGCAGACACTATAAAAGCTGAAATAAAGTGCAGTGTATAACTTAATGCTGACAAGTTAATATTCAATAGTGGCTCAAGTTATTGGGTACTAGGAATTGTAGTATAGAATGTCATCGAATACACATCACCAGGTGTTATAAGATAAGTATGATTGATTTATATATTATTATAGTTAATTGATATCGGGACAAGCCACAAGTTATTTCTGGAGCCTATCTATTGAAAAAATACCTACTTATTATAACTTTTTGGACAAGTTAATGTACGGTTATTTATAACACTTGATATGTCAAAATAATTCTGTAGCTCTCTTCGAATATATGTATATGAATTTATCGACTTTGAGTTTTATATAAAATCCACTACATTCGAAAATACCATCACTTTAGCTAAATAATTTAAACAAATGAACATCGACGTCACAGTTTAATCAAAACAAGCTTAATTTCAAAGAAAGAGGTTGAATTTGAAACAATCGACGGCGCAGCGCCAACGACACGAGACCGCATGTAAATTAATTCAAACATCAGCCTCCAAGATAGCAAGTTATTTACAGGCTGTCTCGTATTGAATAATAATTGGAGGAAATTATTCATAGTAATTGAAAGTGGCAGGGACATTGTTGGAGTTTGTGTACGTGATTATGTTAGTTTACATATTTGGTGTAATTAATAATTGTGTTACGAATTGGACTTTTTCAAGCTTTAAACCGATTACAAATTCAAAATGGATTCAAAAATACATGAACTATTATATTACTATGTCCTTTTAATACAGGAAAATGTGTTTGATGGGGTGCAGGTCGCAGGCTAGCATTGGCAATTATTGTCTTTTTTTTAAAAATTATAAACTAGCAATACCCCACGGTTTTACCCGTATTGTACCCGTTCCTATGGGGATTTGGGCATGAAAGGTCATAAACCTTTCTCTTAAATCACTGTGTATGTTGGTGAAAACGGCATGAAAATCCGTTGAGCAGTTTATGAGAAAACTAATTGCATACAGACAGACAGCCATTGGAGACTTTGTTTTAAAATATGTATAGATGTTTAATGTTCAAACCAGTCGCTATTGCTATAGACACATGTGACATTCTCATTTCAAAAATATATTCCAATTTCTTCTTTATTATTGTAACCAATTTATGATGTCAAAAGATTTAAAGTTTTAAAATAAAATAACAATATCCCAAAATACTTTCGACCACAAAGTAAAAATTCTACCAAGATACAATTCTTAATCCTTCATTTGACGGCTGGTCGACATCCTACCCGGTTTGCGCTGGACGTATTGGAAATAGACTGAAAATTTAAAAAATATCTTCATGTTTTATTTCCGTTGCAGTTTATAGAATGATCCAAAACCATAAGTAGCGCTCATTGTGTAGTTTGACTAAGCGATGTTAGTTCATTGAAATTGTTAAGCAACGTGCAGCTCAACCCCTATTTGGATGGGTGGCCGAAAGTGGCATTTCTATTTGAGCGCTACCGTGCTTCAGAAGGCACGTTTAGTTGTCGGTCCCGGTTGTTTCAATCGATAGGTCATGTCGGAGGCCTTTAGGCGATTTAAAAACACCAACATCAGGGTTGACCAACCAACTCGAATTTACTTACTTTAGTTTACCTTAACCATTAGTGCTTGCCCACGTTGAAAGTGCGGGCGCGGGCGCGGTGGAGGGCGCGGGAAACATTGCGAGCTCGTGTTCACGTTAACCGCCAGGCGTTCGCGCGAATGTGACGTTTTGTCAGAGGTCGTAAACATATCAGGAAACATTATACTAAATGAAACGGGTCTGTATCGCGGTGAGTTCACACTAAATGTTGTCTATTCGTTAATAAGTGACAGGAGTAATTTTAAATATTTGTATATATAGACCTTCCGCTGTCACTCAATTTAGATCTCATTTAAGTAAACTATTATTAGAAAAATGTTATTATTCTGTCTCAGATTTCCTAAATGATTCCTGTTTATAGTTATTTCATAGTTGTTTGTATATTTTATAGTTGTTTATGGTTAGTTATGTTAATGTTTTTTATTTTTATATAATAATATTATTACATAATTAGTTACTTTATGTTTACGTTATAAGTTTCTTCTTTAAATTCGTATGCCAAAAGGCGGAATATGAGTTTTAAAAAAACAATGTAACCCGTATTCGAACAAATAAATAATTTTGATTTGATTTGATTTGATTCAGTCCTGATTTTAGTAATAAGTCCATGGGTTGAACTTACCTGACGTCGCGAGTAAATCGCGCGCGCCACCGCGCTAGTTTGACGTGAACACACACAAACGTCTCAAGCGTTTGAAATTGGAGCGAGCCAGTGGTCCGATTTTGCAAAGTTGGGACATAGGGCTTCAAAATCATTTTTTTGTATTCTTTGCATGGAAACAAACATTTTATGTTCCAATTGGAAAACTATCAGAAGAAGCTGCAGAGTCTAGAAACAAAGATTTCAGAAGGTACCGTGAAAGTCATTCACGTAAAATTAACCGGACTGCTTGTAATCAGGATATTATTAATAACTTGTTGATTAGTTCTGATCCCTATATATCAACAAAGAGGCATAAAATAATTCGTGTACATAAAATGCTTTCAGAAGACGCGAAAGCATTGCTATTACCTGATAGTTTTGATAAAGATGATGAGCAAGAAAACATTGAATTTATAAATGTAGAAACTATCATCGAAGGACAATGACAGGAAAATTTGATTTGTGTAATTTACTTTTTTTAAGTGCTTGTTTTTAAGTCTGTGTGAGTGGAATATGCCTCTTGGGGACACCACTTAAAAAAAAACGCACTTTATTCTCTACCTCTGGGGTGGTGTGGAAATGAGAATGAAAAGTGAAATTTCTCAAAAATCGGGGCAAATCGAGGGTTGGCATATAGCTTTTAATTTAGCACTAAAATAGTGTTATCCAAATCTGAAAACCATATTTTGAGACATTTTGAGACTTTCAAGATATTCGAAATAATGTGTTTTTTTCCATACAAAAAATAATTCAATGACGTATATCTCGAAAAATATAAGGTTTTATCAAAAATTACCATCTATAAAAACATCTTGTATTGAATAGCAAAACCCAAATATGCAATAAAAATATTAAAAATACGAAGTCAATTTTCGCGATTGCCTATGTCCACTACGAGCGATTTTCGGACCATTGTGGAGCGCGCCGCGCGCGCTAGTCGCTAGTTAGCTCGCTACTTACACCGCACTCGCGTTTTGAACGTGAACACTTGGATATCACGTCATATGTTTGATATTTCGTGACCGCGCCCGCCACCGCGCCCGCGCTTTCAACGTGGGCAAGCACTTAGTTGTGACTAGTTTTGAAAGCATCAGTAAGTATGTAACTGGTTAGGTTCAGAAATGTTAATGCCCTAAATACACTAATACGATCGCCTAATGCGGTCACCGATATTGTTTCAATCTACTTCGGTAGCCTAAGGTCATGCTTCATGCTAAGTTGTCTAGCGATGGGCAACACTTAAATATATGACAGTCGTTCATCGAATGTGTCACTGTCACTGGATGCGGCAAACGACTGGAGTCAAATTCCTGCACCTGCAACACAATCTGGTTTTGACATATAATCTAAGTAACTATTAAATTGTATTTATTGAAAAAAAAAACAGTAAAATTTCTTGCCCATTCGACTCTGCTGATGTTCTTCCGAATGGGCGTACGTTCAAAAGAGCCTCTTTGTGGCCAAACCTGAATAATAATATCTAACTTTGACTTACTATATTCGCTCATTAGCTGTAATTTAGTTGTATATGGATACACTCTCGGAAGAGTGAAATACTTACTACGTAACTGCGTACTTACGTTGCTACTCTGCGGGCGAAATAAATAGCTTGTTATTAATAAACTTTATCATATAGGGAAAATGATAAAACAACTTAACAAAATTGCATTCGGTGTCTCTAAACTTGAGGGTAAAAAGTTTATTATTAGTTGTAAAATAGAAAATGTCAGAGTTAATAAATGTCACTTAAATAGGTCACCCGAGGTGTGGCGGTGACAATGAACACTTCAAATAGTTAGTTAATATTAGTTTGTAATATATTATATTATTTTTTTCGAAATCCATCTTACTAATTTTATAAATGCGAAACTTTGTGACAATGGATGTATGTACATGGGATACAGTTTATCCCGAAATTCCGGCGGGAATGTACCCAACACGGGGCGCGGCTAGTACTTTAATATCTATATTAGTACTTAATATAATAATGCTGTTATTTTGCTTATTTGTACGAGTCCACCAGACTACCAGTTAGTTTCATTTCTTTTTTTTTCTACATTCAAGAGAAAGATTGTAACCAACTTTTTATCCCCAAATTCCCACGGGAACTGACACTATGCGTGTGTTCTAGTAATAAACTAACAGAGAACGATTGAACTTGCTCGCTAGCTTCCGTAAGGCGTAGGGTATCTTCTGTTTTGTAGGCACTCTTTCACACTACCCGTTGGGCAAAAGATTTAGTTCTTTTTTTAAACTACAACATTAAACTATTACAATAAACTTTAAATCACTTAAGTGTGCATACAATTGATATCAGTTTGAATATTTACCCTCAAACATAAACTATAATTGAGTTAATAAATTAAATGACTACGTATTTATTGCAATATACAGGTGAAATTACACATTACACCACTTTCCTTACCCATCTTTGGTGTTTCCAAACAAGCCAGTATATTCTAGTTCATTATAATAATATCACGAACGGTATTCCTCTCACAATTCCGGCGTGATTCACCCCAGGTGACCTATATACTAGTGATTGAAGTAAATATTCAACTCAAACCTTGCCTAAATTGGTTAAGTTGTTAGTTACGTCTTGCTATTTAGTGAATGTCATTCGGATGCAAATTCTCTATCTTATGCGTAGTATGTTGGAGCAAACTTTTGGGTATTGATTTAGTTGGATCTTAAACTGTGTTTGTGTATCATGCATACATAGTCTTAAATAGTGTATTTCCAATTTACTTATCAAGCCTCACTGTACCGATATCTTCAATGAGATGACAGGGCCTTTATCCAGCAGTGGGACATTGCAAGCACTGAAAAATTTGAAGTCATTACGAGTCCCGTAATAGAATTAAAATGCATGCGGCGATATTATTCCCACTTTATTTATAACTAAGCAGAGAACGGTGGGAATGTTTTAGGTCGAAAGCTGACAGCCGGAGGGCTATTAATATTAACTTGCAACCGTTCGGCAGGAGTCTCTTCAAATAAAGATATATTTACCTCGATATTTCTCAGAGAGACTGTATTTGCTAAAATAACCACTTAAGTTCTGTATTATGCATCGAAATGAGTAAAAATGTTCTCAATTTCTTTTTGGTAAGTGTGTGTGTCTAAGTGTGTTTAGGTATTGAAATGTAGATGGTGATAAGATGGACAATGAAAATAGAAATCCTACTTAATATTATAAATGCGAAAGTTTGTGAGGATGGATGAATGTATGGATGTGTGGATGTGTGACGAAAATCGTGTCGCAATGTTCAGTCTAAATGAAGAAACAAAGTAAAACTTTATACTCGAACTCAGTTTAGGAAAAGTTTTTAAGAATCGAAAGTTTATACTGAGAAAAATGTTGTTGTTGCAAAGAATAACAAAATATGTTTGTACAGTTTCATTTCGCAACATCCCTTGTAACAATGTAGCCAGAGCTACGAACTTTGCTACGTAATATCGTAGCGGCCGTAGTGGAAGCGTAGCACTGTAGTCTACCGTAGTAACTTTTTAATGTAGATTTCTCTGATTTATTATTATGTTTGATTAAGGTATCCTCCTCACTGTACTGATATCTTCAGTGAGATGAGAGGCCTTTGCCCAGCAATGGGACATGACATGCTAATACTGAAAGGTATCTGGCTACAACCTTAAGATTACGTATAAAGCGGTCTTCTTTCCGTTAATAAACCGTCAAGGGTAAATAGTGATAATTAAAGTCGGAATTCCAGCTATGCCATAATGACATTCCACGTCTATGGCGTACTATGACGGGCTTACTTGCTGTCATGATGATATGTTAGCTGGCATGTCTGTATATGACAAGTGTGCATTGCACGTTCACTTAAATATAACTAGCATGCTAGAAACTGCACCATTTTTTAAAATTTTAAAATCATATACTCGTATGTTCACGTCCTTAATTAATATCAAAGTATTTACAAAACAAATCACTAGGCGAGTTTGTAAGAAGGCGAGTGAAGAGATTTTATCTGCTAGTATCTAATAAATCTTTGAATGTAGAACCCTAAAATAAACAACAAGTTTCAAACATCGAACATCAAATCAGCCAATCTGACCGCTACGAAATTTAAATACATATGCGTTCCATTTGACACTGACGTTTATGGTGTTGTAAAAGGAAATGTTTATGAAGAGTTTCTTCTGAGCTATAAACACGAAGGTTATGCGTTGTTAACAAGTTATCTGGTTATATCTGGTTCGGATTGTACGGGGTGTTTCGATAAGCTCCGTGGTTCGAAGGCAGGTCACGCGACCGCGTGTTCCTGTCAGTTTACACACTATTACTGTTATCTATCAATTATCTTGTCAATATTAGATGTCGATGCTTTCTATTGTACAATGTTTAACCGTTTTTCAAGTACTTAAGCTTGAGAGAGTTTTTAGACCGCCGTTTTGAGGCCACCGACATGGTCTTATAATCGATAGAAACGGGACTTACAATTCAACGTGCGCTTTAAAGCACGACAGCACTCAGTTTAATTAATACTTAACAAACCTGTATTAAAAATGCCTCAATAACTTTCATAAGGATCCGAAATGATTTCCATAAAAAGTCTAATAAAAACTCACTTCATCTTTTCTCATATACGGAGGCATATACAGTAATTTTATCAGCCGAATAATTTTATTTCACACAATCCTTCGTCCGGCCGAATGCCGGAAGAATACAAAAATGGAAAACATTGATTCGGCTCGTTATTTGAGACCCAATAAAGTAGCTTGAACGGCAAAACCAACTCTATTCTAAGCTGCTCCAAATAGTTCTGTAAACTTGCCAATTCTAAGTGAGCTTCGATATTTGAATGTACATATTTAAATATCGAACAGTTTACATTCAGAATATTTTGAAAGTTGAAGTAAATAATCCGTTTTTGATGCTTATCTTTGAAAGCTATTTAAAGACAACGTTCAATAAATAGTTGAAGTAATATATATTAGTACATGTAAAAATAAATAAGTTTTATGGCTAGAATTTTTAAATTGTACTTAATAAGTAGATTTATAAATATAATCTACCTTATATTGCGTATTTATATTGCGTTGTGTTCTATTCGAAATCGTCCACAGCTTGTAAACTTGCTCAATCTTACAATGCTAAAATCTCCTTTAGAATGCGCATCTGGAAGAGTTTCACAATTTTCCTATTCTAGACTCTACTACCGTATACATAAGAACACTATTATCTTAAGTAAGTTAAAACTAGTCTTATAAAGACGAACATTTTAATATTAAGACGTCTCGCTACAAACAAGTTTGTATACTGAAAGTCTCAATATCCTTTGAGTCCACGTATTCAGTTAAAACTCTCCATTTGTGACTTTATGTTCGAACTTCAATAAGGTCGTAATACCAAATAGTTTATATTTTATCTCCTCGTAAAATATAACTTTGATGTTATGAAACAAAACACGGTTATGACTTATATTTACCCTTTGTCTTCAAAACCTTGATAAAGTAGGAAATATTAAATAAAGAACATTCTTTTACAAGATTTTTAGACTTTTTCATTTGCTTTTAAAAGAGTGGATAAAAGTACTTGTTCTACTTTCATTGCATATACTTCCATAATTGCATATAACTTACTAAACCAAACACATGAATAAAGCAAAATTTTTACGCTCAAACGCTCGCAAATTGTCTATACAAGTCATGCAAAATATTCTAAAATAAATAAAAAATCATCACGGTTTGGTTCTGTGCAAAGCTTTTATCGGAACTAGGAATTTCACGCAATGCAAGCTTAATTGGCACAGGGGAGGTTCAGCGCGTAAGCGGTAACAATCTCTAGTCTATTTCACAGATGCGAATCTAGACTTTCTCTATCCGTATATTCTGTAATGTTCACAAACAACATCGACGATTTTCGATTCTACCTGATTTTTCTAGAAGCATCGTTTTTAGGGTTCCGTAGCCAAATGGCAAAAACGGAACCCTTATAGATTCGTCATGTCTGTCTGTCTGTCTGTCCGTCCGTCTGTCTGTCTGTCTGTCCGTATGTCACAGCCTTTTTTCTCCGAAACTATAAGAGCTATGTTGTTGAAACTTAGTGTGTAGATGTATTCTGTGAACCGCATTAATATTTTCACACTAAAATAGAAAAAAAATAAAATTTTAGGGGGGTCTCCCATACTTAGAAATGAAAATAATATTTTTTTTTTCATCAAACCCATACGTGTGGGGTATCTATGGATAGGTCTTCAAAAATGGTATTGAGGTTTCTAATATCATTTTTTTCTAAACTGAATAGTTTGCGCGAGAGACTCTTCCAAAGTGGTAAAATGTGTGTCCCCCCCCCTGTAACTTCTAAAATAAGAGAATGATAAAACTAAAAAAAATATATGATGTACATAACAATGTAATCTAACACCGAAAATTGGTTTGAACGAGGTCTAGTTAGTAGTTTTTTTTTTACGACATAAATCGTAAACCGCAATAAAATACTGATTATTCATTCAATAACTCAAATGTAAATAAAAAAACATTTATTTCAAGAACTTCTTTATTATGTTACTCGCTGCTACGGAACCCTTCATGGGCGAGTCCGACTCGCACTTGGCCGCTTTTTTTATATGTTGATTTCATTCATTCAACACAAAAACTTGATTGTTTTTTAGACCACCTAAATACATGCGACATTGACGATTGCAACAACTGGGACCAACTATTTTACGGCCCCTCCGAAGCACGGTAGCGCTCAGGTAGACATAACACTATCGACCACCCACTCGAGTAAAAAGCGGGCTGCACATTGCTTAACCATCGCTATGAGCTTACAGCTTACGCTCAGTATATGAGATATAGTTTTGTAGCTTAGCATGTTATTTCGTAGTATATATAGCTACAAGCCTCGGCTACGAGCCTTCGTCGTAGCATAGCTGCATTTGCTACGAAGTTACGCTGCCGCGAGCTAGTTGTACAAGGACTATCCGTAGCATAGTCTCATAGTAATCGAAGGTAGATAATTAGATATATGATAGAGGGATGTCAGTAAACATCCATAACTCAGATTCGTAGTTTGCGTCCATAATATACAATACGCCTTCATAGCAGCTACCTGAGAGAAACGCTTTTCAAAAAGGAACAGAAACAGTTAACAGCCTGATCAATCCATGCTAAAGGAACTAGAATTTCGAAATAGAATCCACACGCAACATGATAGAGTTAATTGTGGAAAAGCTAACTGCATATAACATGATTTAACATAATACACATAGTAGCGTTTACTTGTGTGTGTCGAATACATAGGTAATTGAACTGTGTTTAATTTAAGGCCACGTTGACACCAATGAGGACGAATGTGTACTATGACATACGAGTCCACTGATTGGATGAGCGCATAAAGTTAGGTGCATTTGGTTCGGCTTTGCGGGACTTCCATCGTTTAGCAAGCCGCGACCATACTATAAAATAAAGAAGGTAATGAAATAAGTATGAAAGCCAGTGTTGTTAAAAATCACTCATTTGTACATACTATAAAAGTATGGTACATAGGTTATCATTAGTTCAGAAAAACAATAAATCAATCACAGACTGAGTTATTTTGACTTGTTCAAGTTGACACGAAAAGTGACACTCTCACATACTACCATTCAAACGTAGTAAATACTTTGGTCTTCTATGTTTGACACTATCCTATAATTATAACTGTTCAATATAACTGTAAAATATTTATTAAACGGATATTATAATTTTAACCTATTCGTTTTTAACATATCCTACAAAACAACGTTCATTGAAACCAAATTGGAATTTCATGTTTAAAAAAATTCGTATTGTAAAGTTATATATCAGTGTTTGTGTTGCCGGTATGTTTGTACAGTATATGGTATTGCGTATGTGGGTAAATTTTTGTATTACCTTACACAGTTTCGGTTCGACACTTCCCTAGAATTGAAACAAAAGTACACCCGAGAGCAGAACGGTGAGCGTTTGTTCTCTTCGGGATTCGGTTTCTATTTCTTGAATACAATAAAGTGAATACAGATACATTCCCTCGGTATAATTTATTCGATTTAATAATATATTTGTTTCAATTTTCTTCTACGATTCCTGTGGGATGTGTAAAAGTATTGGGAAGATTTGGACTTGTATTTTCTTATAGGTATTTAGGCTATGAAGGTATATCTTAGCAAGCGTAATAATGATGATGGTGATGATGACAATATAGCAGTGAAGATGACTGTGTTTAAAATAAAAATTACTTTGCACACCCTTTTTGCAGTCGGGGCTAAAAATAAATTTTAGAATTTGGGCATTCGATAAGATTGAAAAGTTTATAAGTTTTAGCGCTCGTGGCGTAGTTTAACTAAGCGATGTCAGCTCGAGCAGGACTTGAATGAGTGGACGACAGTGGTATTTCTATCTGAGCGCTACCATGCTTCGGTGAGTACATAAAATTGTCAGTCTCGGTTGTTGCGATTGTTAGACCATGGGCTTTAGGCGGTCTAAAAAACTCTAGGAACACTAGGGTTGGTCATTCTACTCGATTACTTACTTATTGAGGTCAATGAATCGCAGCTTGTAAACCACCTCTATACAGGGTGATTACGGGGTCGTGGAGCAAGAAAGAAGCATTTAACTTACTTTCTCCTAAGCATCACGATAGGTTAGGACTAACAGTACACCAGCGACTTATTTTAGTCAGCAAAAAAAAATGCGATAATTCGAGATCATGGTCACCCTACTATTTCCCAAGAAAACTTATGTCAAGTAATATTAAAAGTAGGGTGACCACGCATTTTGAGTCAATAATAATTTTTAAATAAAAATACGTAAATAACGAATCATCTTTGTTTAAATTAAAATAAATACAGGTAGCATCGCAATCATTTATTTACTGAGTCAGAAAAAAATGGTTGGGATCACGACCCCGAAATCACCCTGTATAAACAAACGCGTCAGTACGTAAGTTCGAGTAGATTAGTGGCCAACCCTGGTGTCGAAGTTTTTAGACCGCCTAAAGACCTCCGACATGGTCTGACGATTGATACAACCGGGACCCACAATTTAACGTGCCCTCCGAAGCACGGAACGCGTCATAAATACTAAATTTAGTAAGCAAAACTCCGGTTAATCAATTTGAAGAACGCAAATCTAATTAACTATAACTTCCCTACATATTTGATGTTATAATTAGTCTATTTATCCTAGTCATCGTCAAATTGTCACGTACAACTTAATATTTAGGGCAATTCTAACGTTACTAGGAGGTAGGCAAGAGACGGGTGAATGAAGAAGGTACCTCTACTTATAATAAAAATATGTTTTTGTTATATTGTTTGTTTGAACGCGCTATTCAGTAGAAGTGCCAGTTGGAATCAGATCATTCTTTACAGGCTTTATTAATAACAGCTTATTAGTTACCAAATGGTTTGTAAGTCCCTTTCCGACACGCTATGTACCAAATAGCAAACGCTTGGACGCTATAAATAATTAAGATTAACATAAAAACAATAATATAATCGATTCCTAGAACCTCGGAAATGTAGAACAAAGAATATGTGACAATGACTTTCTAAATCTCATCGATGCACGGTAGAAATAAAATGTAATAAATAATATTCAAAGCTGCTACAAATAATGTTTCGTGATAACATTGGATAAAAGCACTTTGTAAGAATTTCTCTAAACTATTTTCTGTTGTGAACAAAATTCGCATTGAATTTTTAATGAATTTTGCGGTCAGAGCGTCTGCGAGCCAATACTACAGCTATAGCTCTCATAGTCACTGCGTATAATATTTAGCTTAAGCTCAGCGGCATACGGCAAAACACAATATTGAACGAATAATTGACGAAGATCAAAATTATGGAAAAAACCGTTATTCATTGTATTTTGATCTGCATAGTGTTTATGGTACTAAGTACTGGGTGACCGCTTTATAGTACCACGTACTGTAGTCATCGCCATATTCAGTAATTTCTCAAAAATATCATCTGTGTGATGTCCCCAAAGAGTCGAGAAAATGTCACCGAAGTGTCAAGAAAAAGTCACCGAAGAGTCAAGGAAAGATTTCATTAGAAAGCTAGGGGCGAGTGCCGCTGGTATCCCGTATCTCAACTTTCACATAACTCCATGCGTGTGGATTCCCTTAAACGCAGAGACTGCAAATTAAAAGGATTATCTCTGTGTACTTTGTGAATGTATACGCTGATCATAATAGCTATATAACGAACAAAGGCTAGGTATTGCAGCGGAGAGGTTTATGCAGATACACTCTGTAGTCTACAGTTTTGTCAATATTCTCCCAAGTTCATATAATATGTATGCGTCGGATCCGGGCAGATTTTCGTTACATCGAAGGCGAGTATACTGCGAGAGGCATGGAAAATGCAATATATTTTTAGTTGTCCTATGGGCTATTAATATACGATGTGGGTTTTCGACATATTATATAATGATCATTAAATTCCCTTTTTTGAACCTTCACCTCTTTATTATAGTAATTATATAAAGATATTATTCCTAATTCCATTAAAACCTCTGACTTTTACTTACAATTTTGATTCATATGCCTTAATTTAGAAAACCCATGAAAAAGAATGGAATCCGGAGGCCTTTATATAGAACAATGCCTTTTATGTAATTCGGTGCTGAAACTGTAGCATTCAATTTGCTCTCAAAGAAAGGTCCGTTGTCTCTATTGTTCAAAAATAGTTCTTGTTTCGCTTCAAAAATAAAAGGGAGCAGGATACAGATTGGAGAAATAATACGGTGTCACTTGTACCAATGATACTATTAGATTAGATAATGTTGATGCTGTGATATGGTATGCCACATTGTTGTACCTAGGTGTTTCAATCGTCAGTTTAATATGACACAGTGCCCTGCGATTTTCCCTGCATTGTGCCCGTTCCCGTGGGAATTTAAGGATAAAAAATAAGCTATAACCTTCCCGTTGAATGTGGCTATCCATTACTAAAAGAATTGTCCAAATCGGTTTGGTAGTTTCTGACATAAGCACTTTCAAAGAAACACACAAACAAAAAATAAAACTCTTTAGCTTTACTATGATAGTATACATAGATATAGATATAGATAGGCAAGTTAAACTGATCCTGGTGTTTCAAACGTTAATATCTGTAATGAAAGCCTGTAGGCGGTATAAAACTCCTAAACTAGGGTTGGTTTTAAGTTATCTTAGGTTAGTACTTAAAGAAGTTAATTCGGTTTTACATACCTATTAGTTTTTTTTGGATAAATGTAGTGTACTTTGTATTTGTGAATAGTAGTGTAACGAAAAACCTACTATTTTCAAAAGATAGATCATATCTTTAAAATATTTGTGTAATTCACTTTACTAGATGAAACAGTTTATCTTTAACTAGCAGCGCCCCGCGGTTTTACCCGCGTTGTGTCCATTCCTGTGGGAATTTCGGGATGAAAAATAGCCTATGTTACTCGTGGATAATGTAGCTTTCGAATGGTGAAAGAATTTTTAAAAACGGTCTAGTAGTTTTTGAGCCATTACAACCAAACAAACATTACAACCAAACAAACAAAGTTTTCCTCTTTATAATATTAGTGTAGATAAATAATTTACTTCATGTTTGGGACTAACTGTCGCACTCGGAGACATTCATTAAATCGACATGTAAATAATTGACGTCATTCTTCAAACATTACCTGTTAAAATCTCTACTAAGGAAGCATTTGTCTCTGAGTGCGAGCGGTAGTGTTGTTAATATTATGCGAGTTTGCATCTTTTATACTTACCAATAGTTAAGCATTCGTGATTGCACAAACTACTGAATTTCCAACTCGAAACATCGCTATATCTCATTGAATACACAGACAAAACCGTGCAACATAACAATATTAAAACTTATCTCAAGACTCAAGCTTCAGAGTTATGTAAAGGCGTTTGGACAGCTCGCTTCATTTGAATGCATTCGGCGATGTCGCCCGTGGGATAGACCCGGGATACTATTATAAAGCTTTGCAGATGAAATACCTTTCTTCGTGACGGAAGAAATCGGGTTAGTGCGAAATGCTTGAGATTTGAGTTTACGATTTCGTTTGAAATAAATAGTTTGGAATATTAACAAACAGAACTTATAGGGCGTTAAGTACATTTTAGCTATAAAATGATTTGTCACTTTCTAACATACGCAATTTTCCGAAGAGCAACAGAGACAAAACACAGTATATCAGTGTTTTAGTTATACCGCGTTTATTAATCAAGTGGATTACTCGTGTGTTCTAGTGACAGCCTTCATAGATTGTAGACAGTTTTTAAGCATTGTTTTACTTAATGCCGAACGTCGTCTTCGCAATAGATTCGCCTTTTTATTGACACTGTTGCGGTAACAGCATGTTATAATATGGAACAAACTATTATAGTTTGGCAAGAGATAATTTCTTAGTAAAGTGTGCTTACTTATTATTTAAAAAAAAATTAAAAAAAAGAAAAAAAAATGTGGCAAACGATTTACGTAATCACGGCCCAATGAAAAATGACTCATTAACATTCTAAGCAAAAACAGCCAGAACATAATCCCATTATTTACGAACAAACAAATTACTATTCACAAATTCACTGTAGAATTTGATTGAGAACATTTTCCTTTTTAATCCGGCTTTATCAACGGATAATCTGTTCGGATGTCAATCAATACTACGAAAGGGAATTGGGGATTGTAACACGTACGAAGGAATAGAATATTTTTAACCCATGCAGATGAGGTCGGGGTGGAACAAATTAAACCTATTTATTATTTACATAAGAATTAAAATGGAATAACGCAATACGTTGTGTTGGTGCATGAAACTTTTTCACTGGTAGTTATCAATTGTTTTATTTACTTCTTTATTTATGGTTGTATAGAGGTGCGACAGTGCATGTGACTGCGACTAAAATTACTAAATAAAGTGTAGCAAGTAAAGATTAAAAAGAATTAAAAACCCTCCACGCCAACACGGCTGGACCGATTTTTACTAAACATAGCTAAGAACCACCGTAAGGAAAATGGTTTCCAAATGAAAAAAAACCGAATCGAAATCGGTTCATCCGTTTGACTGCTACTTATAAAACTTATAAAACCATTCTTTTGTGTTTATAAAAAAATTGAGATTTCACTGTCGCGCCCAAAACAAGATTCCGGTCTCACAAAATCGTAGATATTTTAAAACTATGAAAAAGATAGCACTGAAACTCTCATCGACAAAACCTCAATTTGGGTAATAAAGTTCAAAGGTCATGTTTGAGCAACAAATGCCCACGTAACGGAAAGTGAATTTCATAAAACCGTTTACGGTACATTTTATAACAGCTTCCAAAGCTGGCCGTAACATATTAGAAGACACGATTTTTATTATTCCCAACGATTACTTTTTATGTGTACGTGTTTATTTCTGTACTTTTATGGCGGAGAGTAAAACGTTAGTGAACGAGACGTTAAGGGAGGTACTCACTCGAAATTAACTGACGGTCATTTGTAGATTCGAATTTGGAACGACAATCGTTTTTGGTCAAGTAATTACTGTATCGAGTGTTTGCTGTTCGGCTGATGTGCACTCAAAACTAACACGTGTTTTTATTATATCAGAATCAGAATTACTGATCCCCGCTGATCACCAAAAGAACCTGCTTGCTCAAGTGTAACTAAACCATTTGATTTACCGTAAAAACAAGCGATTGCTTGCCCTGAAATGTTTATGTGCAGTTGTGCGTTGCTTAAAAGCAACACTGGTTGCGACACGAAGCCTCAAAGCTAGTGTCTCATTGTGGGTTACGCTTGTCAGGCTACAGCCAATCAGAGCTCTGTCTCGTGCTGCTGTCAAGTTGTAGCCAATCAGCGGCTTGGTGCCGCAACCATAGTGTCGCTTGCTGACGCTCAGTTTTAACGTAGCTTTAAATACTACCGGCTCGTAGCTTGTAAATTCGACTTTCACTAGTCAAGACTTTCATTATATGCAAATACTAGCAGCGCCCCGCGGTTTTACCCGCGTTGTGCCCGTTCCCGTGGGAATTTCGGGAATTTTTTTATCTTCATAAAAACCTTCCTCTTGAATCACTCTACCTATTACAAAAAACCGCATCAAAATCCGTTGCGTAATTTTAAAGATTTAAGCATACAGACAGACAAACAGTGTGACAGACACGAAAAAGAGACGACTTTATTTTATACTATGTAGTGAGATTTTTTTTACATAAAAACCTTCCTCTTGAATCACTCTACCTATTACAAAAAACCGCATCAAAATCCGTTGCGTAATTTTAAAGATTTAAGCATACAGACAGACAAACAGTGTGACAGACACGAAAAAGAGACGACTTTATTTTATACTATGTAGTGATTGCACACACCTTGCACACCTATTTCGTTTGAAAAAGCACCTTTATTTCACAGAGGAAGAGACCCTTATGTTCGTTTTAGTGGTTTGAGCAACCCCGGCCATTTTTAGAAGCGTTCTTCAGGGATTTGAATCTCTTTGGTTCAAAACTTATTTCGGTATCGCATCGAAGTTGTAAGTTGGAATGAGTTTCGGCCGATATCGATGGCGTTTGAATGGTAGCTGGGCTGTCTGTTGGGCGCGATACTGGTCATTTATAACTGAGACTACGTTTCTTTTGTTTTATTAGGGTAAACTTATTAAAGTTCAGTTGTATACTTGCTACATTATATTTGACAAGCCCGTCGGCACAGTGATAGTGAGAGCGCTTACTGTGTTGGGGGTTGCGGGTTCGATGCCTAGAGTCCTCGTCAACATGTGCAGACATAGTTGTTGACGATGACGTCTGTCGATTATGTATTCATATAAAGTATTTGTGTATGTAGTAGTATCAGTGAGTTAGATTCCAAAATACAAGCTCAGAGCTTACTTTGGGTCCAATAAAATGTGTGTGAATTGGTCCGGGTATATTATATTTTATTTTATAAAGTAAAGTAACTTTTATTTAATAACGTTTACTTTTCAATTTTAGTTTTGTAAATATGAGCGTTTAAACAATCAAACAAAAAACAAACTTCAGCTTTAAACAAGCGCTAGAGTATTAAAATAGTGTTTAATATACTACATACTACATAATATCTCAGTGGTTTACACCCTAACCACGACACATTGGTGACATGTCAATAGTTGTGCAAATAAATTGTGATAATAAATTACATTCAAAAATAGTTGTATAGTAGCTATTAATCTAGTGCACCGCCAAAACAACTTCAAAAACTGTTAACGAGTTCTAATTAGGGATACAAAATTGGAACTTCAACAAAAAACCGTCTCGTCTCGACTTTACATAAATACTTAATCCCGGGGCTTATTCAATGAAATATTGTCGAATTTGTGCCAACAACGAGAGGTTTGTATTTATTAAATTGAAATATTTCAAGGAAAACATTATTTTGTGCAAGCCTGTTAAATATGGACCTTGAATACGAAATGAGATTTAAACGGTGTTTAACTCGACTTCGAGAGCGGTCTCGTGGTTTTCTTGTAAGAAACATTAAGAAAACAATGTCCTGAATCATTGAAAAGTATTGTATATAATTCAACTTAGTATATGCGTCAAAGTTGGAACAAGACTTTTAAGCGAATAGGTAAAACGTTACTGTATAATGGTTTCTGTTGATACCTGTACTTTTGGATATAAGTCGCTTGTCGTGAGTATGTGCTGGAGATCGAAAGGGCTAATAAAATCTCTGCCCTGCAGACAGTCGGTATGTCACCCGAAGGAAATCTCAAGCAACAGTGTTGCGCTCGTAACGTTTGAGTAAGCGATGTCAAATTATTAAGCAACTCGGTAGTCTAGTGGTATGTGCACTCGCCTACCAAGACTGAGGTCCCGGGTTCAATTCCCAGGTCGAGCGACAACATGATTCCTACTTTTCAAACATGGCTCGGGTTTGAGATCACCAACCCGCATAAGGCAAGCGTGGTGATTACGCCTGAAACCTCCTCACTGTACTGATATCTTCAGTGAGACGAGAGGCCCTTGCCCAACAGTGGGACATTACAGGCTAATACTTTTTTTTACTACTTTATTAAGCAACGAGCAGCTCGGTTTTTATTTCAATGGGTGGATATATAAATGCCACTATGGTATTTCTATCTGAGAGTTACAGTGCAGTTATTTTTGCCGTTACACCACGTAAAGACTCCGACACCAGAATTGGTTACTAACCTACTCGAACTTAGTTACTTTTTACTGTACTTTATGGTTTGAGCGCCCGGCTCACGATCCGGAGGTTCCGGGTTCGATTCCCGGTGGGGATATCTCACAAAAATCTCTTTGTGAGACTGTGTTTGTGGTTAGGACATTACAGGCTGAATCACCTGATTGCCCGAAAAGTAAGATGATTCCGTGCTTCGGAGGGCACGTTAAGCCGTCGGTCCCGGTTACTTTCTTCGGATAGTAGTCGTTACATGAGCCATGTCAGAGGCCTTTGGCGGCTTAATAACTCTGACACTAGGATTGATCTGGTTGACCATCCACTCGATGAAGAAGAAGAGACTGTAATTTATAATACCCAAACTTCTTTATTCATCACCATCAACTTTATAAACCCAAACGCGAACAAAGCCACCTGCTTTAACATACATCGCAAATAATTAACAGCCACGTTAACATACTATCAAAAAACAATAACAAACTATTACAAAGTTTAATTATAATACCGAATTTGCAATTAAATGTCACGGTATAATTAGTGGGTGAAATATCACGGTTGGTGACGTCATTGGTTGCGTCACCGGTGTCGAAACATTAGCCGGCGTTTTAATTACAATTTAACCCGTGGTTTGAACATATAACCGCTTATTTAACACTTGCGTTTCGGTGGTTGCTATGGGTTTCGTTTTAGGTGTGATGTTCTGGTTTTGTTAAGGGTTAAAAATAGTCTGAAAATTTCCAATGGGTAACATAATGATATATGTACATAACTACGTTGGACTTGCTGGAATGTAAAGCAAAGAATAGCAAAGGCATATAAACCTTAAGGATGAGTTATTTCAAACAGTTGGTAAAGTAACATACGTTCGTTATAGTAGTTTATGCAACTGTCATATAAAGAAGGGTATTAAAACACGAGTGTGAGTTTATGAAACGAGCGTAGCGAGTTTCATAATAGTAACGAATGTTTTAATACCCGTGTTATATGCAGTTGCATACACTACTTTATCTTCACTAATGCAATTAATCAAACAAAATTTTAAAAACAAAACACATTGCGAAACATTAAATTCACGCGTACGTGTATTGTCACAGTGAACTTGCCGCCATTAAAATCTAACCAATGAGAGCGCAGCTGCGCGCGCAGGGCCGCAGGGCGCGCGCCGCGCAGGGCCGCAGGGCGCGCGCCGCGCAGGGCGCGATGTTATAATGAAATTTTACGATATCGATGAGGATATTATAACATCATGTGCAATTGCTTAAATTGAGTGTTTTAGTTGTCTGCGCTATAACAGTAGTAATTATAAGTCAAGTATTGGAAACATAAGTAGAATGTTACAACATTAGTGTAGATAAAAATATTTACGACTACGTACACTGTTAAATATCTGTTAAATACATGTTTCGTAACTAAAATGAGTACAGTCAGTAAAAGTTATTCGGGCTACCTTTTCATTTTCTTATGACCGTTGAGACTGACATTTTGTTTTAACGCTAACTGGTGCGTGAGCGTAAGCTGGAGGAACCCGCTTTAAGAAACTAATATCTCATATCGATATTCAGTACATGATGCGCTCTAAATCCGGCAATCCCCTATTCGGCTTTCTTACAAAATATTATATATTACCCATAGATTTCTTAATCTATAAATATAAAAGAAAGTCGTGTTAGTTACACTATTTATAACTCGAGAACGGCTGAACCGATTTGGCTGAAGATTGGTGGGGAGTTTAGAACCAGGAGACGGATATAGGATACTATTTATCCCATATTTCCTACGGGAACGGGTGCGCTGTGGGTGAAAACGCGGGGCACAGCTAGTATCTTAATAAAACATAGGCCTACCAACACTTTCAATTTTGTACGTAAAGCAATGCCCAATTGAACATAATTAAACTCCAAAATTACAATAATAAAGATACAACGCAGACTATGATTAAAAGTTTTCACTTAACCAAATGGTTATTCATAATTTTTGAAGCTACAAAACCCCTCTTAATACTTCACATTAACTGCCGTCATAAATCACAAGAACCCACAGGGCTATTGTTTTGTAAAAACATATTTTTCTCCTTTAAATGAAGCGTTTGAACCTGAGAGCCTTTAAAGACAATGAGTAGCCTAGTTATGAAAGTTCATCTTCATTTTGTTGGGATCACATTGAGTTTGGTTGCGTTAAACGGATTGTCATACGTATATTTACTGTATACCTTTCGATATAATTTTTATCTATAAATAGCAGCACCCCGCGGCTTTACCCCGCGGTTTGTTCCTGCGGGAATTTCGGGAATTTTTATACACATAAACCTTCGTCTTGAATCACTCTGTCTATTTAAAAAAACGCGTAAAAATCCGTGCAGTGGTATTTGAGTTTATCGCGAACAGACAGACAGACTCGAAAACGGCTGGACCGATTTTAATGATTATTTTCTTCTTTTATTTAATAAATAAAAGAATTGATTAACATCCCGATATTCCCACGGGAACGGTTGCGCTGTGGGTGAAACCGCGGGGCACTG
This sequence comes from Cyclophora albipunctata, assembly GCA_963082685.1. Lineage (NCBI taxonomy): Eukaryota > Metazoa > Arthropoda > Insecta > Lepidoptera > Geometridae > Cyclophora > Cyclophora albipunctata. Next base: position 2,742,853 of record OY720119.1, read on the forward strand.
CAAGTATGTTATGAAAAAGGAATTGTTTTGATTATATTATCGCTTTATGAAATAACTTACTTGAATTCTATATTAAAATTGATTAAAGTTAGACTAATAAGGTATGTTTTCGGTAGTGACTGCAGCAACAGGCAGCAACTGTCGACCGCAAGCAGCGGTACTGGTTTCTATGAATCTCTATGAAAGTGATTTCAACCGCGGCACCACTGCTGCTGTGGTCGCTGGTAAAAACATACCTATACAATGGCGTTCTCTTTTATATACCGAGAGAATTTTGTAAATCGTTTCATAAACGGCGGAGATATGATGTAACAAACATGAAAAAATATCACTTGATTTGTGAACCCACTCTTGGTTGACATTGGTAACAAAAAAACTAAAATTGATTAAAATATCGGATATTATACACATATTATGTATAATGAGTTATATGAGTAACACTATAAATAAATCCAGCCAATCATAATCAGTCCGTTTTAAATCAATATCAAAAAAGTAAAGGTTCTCAATTCCGTTAGGTAGCTCCAGTACATGTCCCCTACAAGATTATTTTAAACTACCCTAGGAAAAAGAAACCTGAAAAAACACACGTAATAACATCAAAAACTTCCAACTTATCAATACGAATTAACAATCAGACCTTCTCAGAAGAATAACTAAAACTCGGAGAGACTGAAAAGTATTACAAAAATGTCTGGCATAGACAGCGGTACCGACATAACCGGAGGTGGAAAGTAATATCCTTTGCGAGGACGGAAGAAATCACGAATATTAACCTAACGAGTTTCAACAAAAGTATTACGGTGTGACGACAATCAGAAACTTCTCCTTGAACTCAGTCGAAACCTCATTTTTGTTCCGCAGTCTGAATACACTGTGGCATTTACTGAGTAGGTCTTATATTCACGCTGGATAGTACGTATTATTCGTGGCGGTGTAATTTTTCTGGGAAAGTCATGAAAATGGTATTCTTAGAGCAATAGGTAATAAGTTATGGAACAGTACCTATTTTTTAAAGTGTTTGTGTGGTAATGTGATGGTGTACAAGGTCTACGCCGAAAAATGGAATATTACAAAGTGATTTCTTTATATATATTTAATTCATTGGATATCCGTTTGATTGGATATTTGGATATTTTGATATCCGTTTTCCGCAGAAAATGATCCGTTATGTGTTAAAAAAGAACCGTATGTTTGGATACAAAAGGCTTAGTGCTTGCCCACGTTGACTCGCGGGCGCGGTGGCGGGCGCGGTCACGAAATATCAAACATATGACGTGATTTCCAAGTGTTCACGTTCAAAACGCACGTGCGGTGTAAGTAGCGAGCTAACTAGCGACTAGCGCGCGCGGCGCGCTCGCTCCAATTTCAAACGCTTGAGACGTTTGTGTGTGTTCACGTCAAACTAGCGGTAGCGCGCGCGATTTACTCGCGACGTCAGGTAAGTTCAACCAGTTTGAACTTGCCGCTAGAAACGATAGCGCGTTTTTATCATGTCGTTCAATACAGAAGAGTTTATTAGTGCTGTTCAGGCTAGAACTCCTATTTGGCAAAGTAAACACAGTCATCATATGAATAGAAATGTTTTTAATAAGGCTATGGAAGGAAATTGCTGGAGAGTTATCCCGTGACCACGAGCGGTGTAATCCGCTCGAAACGTCGGGTACGTATTTTAGTAAAATACGCTAAATAATCTAACGCGATACAGACCCGTTTCATTTAGTATAATGTTTCCTGATATGTTTACGACCTCTGACAATACGTCACACTCGCGCGAACGCCTGGCGGTTAACGTGAACACGAGCTCGCGACGTTTCCCGCGCCCTCCACCGCGCCCGCGCCCGCGCTTTCAACGTGGACAAGCACTTACAATATAACACGCAGGTAGTAAGTAAATATGCATAATAAAATCTCGATGTTTCAATATTTTCTTACAGCTTTTGTATTACAAACGAAATTAGTATTCTCATAACTGGAGTCCAATTTAGAATTTACGGTCTCATAAAATTGCAGCCAATTTCGAGTTTACTTGAGATGTAACGGAACTATGAATTTCTTATTTGTTTTATCTTATTGCGGTTGTCTTGAGAAAGCGTATTTTAATAAATAAACTCACAAGTTTAGATATGTTCTTATATTGATAAACTTCTCAGTAATGAAAAACTTGTATGTATACTGTATTCAAGTTATGAGAACTTTAATTTAATTAGTTTTATTAACAACATATTTTCTTTTAATAGCGTATTTTACGTGTCAATTACAATTGTAATCTTCTGATAGAAAACAATCTCGTGTCACAGTATTTGTTGCCAAACTCTTCCGAAATGGCTCGATCGATTTTCATGAAATTTTGTGTGCATTTCGGGTAGGTTTGAGAATCGATCAATATCTATTTTTAACCACCCTTAAATGTTAGGGCTAGTCCAGCCCTTAATTTTCATATGGCAAAACAACGTTTGCTAGGTCAGCGAGTAATATGTAATACCCGCATAAAATGAAACCAACTAAAACTGCAGGTCAAAACTTTCTATAAAATTCAGAATCTAATTTTGAAACTATTAATTTTGCATAAAGATTTTAACTTTAAAAGTGTCCACTTTGCAACTCTTATAGAATTTCCCCGGAGATGAGAACGGGGTGCAAATTGGACTTATTCATGTTGAGCGAGTTAATACAATCATAAATTGGTTATTTTTAACCCCTTTTGATATTGGTATTTTGAGGAAACATTTTTATTATAAGTAGACTAGTAGCTCCTCACAGTTTTATTCTCATTGTACCCGTTCCGGCGGGAATTTCGGGATAAATAGTATAGGAACTGTTTTCTTTGGTAAATGGGTCGTTTTTCATGGAGTGCTTCAGAAAAGGAATACACATCGCTTTTATTTTGCATTTTTATTTGACGTTGGACCGAAACGTCAGATAAAAGCAAAGTGTATCCATAAACGTAGTTTCAATCTATAATAATATTATAAAGAGGTAAAATATGTAAGTTTGTTTGTTTGTTTGTATGTTCGAGGTAATCTCAGGAATTATCAGTCCGATTTGGTTAATTCTTTTTGTAATAGATAGCCACATGCAACGGGAAGGTTATATGCTATTTTTCACCCCGAAATTCTCACGGGAACGGGTACAACGCGGGTAAAACTGAGGGGCGCTGCTAGTTCAAAATAAGTAGTGTTCGCTTATACTTAAGAAACCCGTACTCGTAGGGTACAAATACCTTTAACAGTAAAATATGAAAACAAAAACGTAACAACAAAACAATTGACGAACAAAACTCATTAAAGCGGTTATTTCGTTGCCGTGTCCATAATCAGTCAGTTATTGACAAAATAATACATCATTACGATTTGACACGGAAACAATGTTACTTTTCCATTGAACTGATTATTAATGTAAAATAATTCAGCAGAATTACTGCGAGAATGTGTTTGGTATTTTCATTGAAATAATTGCAGTGTTAATATGTGGTTAAGTTATGTATATTAACCTAGTTTGGCTAAGGCAATAGTAACCTATTGCCTTAGCCAATAGGACAATAGGACAATCCACGATACGCGATTTGAATACGGCATAATCCTAACTAGTTCTAACTAATATTATAAATGCGAAAATAACTCTGTCTGTCTGTCTGTTACGCTTTCACGCCAAAACTACAGAACCGATCTGAATGAAGCTTAGTACACAGTTAGTCTAGAGCCTGAGAAAGGCTATAGGCTACTTTTTATCGCGAAATTCCCGCGGGAACGGGTTCAACGCGGGTGAAACCGCGGGGCGTGGCTAGTTGTTCATACTTTTAGTCAAAATCTAACATATTATTGGTTTTGACGTAAGTGCCACGGTTTAAGCGAAGGCAACGGGTAGCAAGGTTTTTAGAAAATTATATTGAACATTAATAACATCATGATTGGGTCTGTATTTAAAAAAATAAACACCATAATTTTCCTGCCGCGGAATAAACGCCTAAGTTAGCCTTATATATCGATTAAAGCTAGTGGTGAGCGTTTAATGAACGAACAGTTTTTTTAGACTGTTTCTTTGGCGTGAACGGATAAACAGTCTACCGTTCTCTGATAAACTAGTTTATGAATGAACTACAAGCAACGCGTTGCGCTTTGGTCGAGCGAAGTTCACAGTTCACAGATCACAGTTCACAACGCGACGATACTTAAACCTACGTCATCGTCGAGTGAAATACGAAAGTAGCCGAATATTACCGAAGTAGTCTAGTTCGCCGAGATTGGTCGTAATTATGATAATTTAAAATAGACTCTTAATGTTTTCTATTTAGGTACATTTTGCTTTATCATTAATTTAAATTTTGTTTGTTTACATTATATTCGTAATATTCGTTAGTAGAAAAGTTAGGTAATATTTTTAAATGTTAATTTAAATGAAAAAAGGTTCGAGAATTACTTGTAAATATTTAATAAATAAATTGATTGTGTAAATAGTGTAAATACCCATGAAAATGTATATAAAATGAAATGAACTTCTAAATACGCCAGGTTTATGTGCACCTTATATTTATTAATAAAACACTTTTAAAAACATAAAATTTTACATACAAATAAACCTGCCAGTCTTAAGCCTGGAAAAGTATGAAGGGGAGTTCAGTTTATTTTATTTTAAATAGTTTTGTAATAATCGCCGTAGCGTAGTACAACTGCTCACGTTCAGTCTAAGAAGTAAACTAGTCGAAAATTGGACTGTTTTTTAAACTAGTTTATCGTTTACCATAAACGGTCTCGTTGCGTCGACGGAAAATACGTCAACGACCCACCGCTAATTAAAGCTAATCCTTTAAATATTCAGTTGGTTTTCAATATTGTGTTATTATACTAAGGGTTTGCCCACACTTACAATAAACACACCACATCGCAGCCACTAATTGAGGTCACGTGTGAAGTGTCGTTGTAGCTTTTTATGGTTGCGTTGTGGTTGTGTTGCTGCTAGATGTTGCGATGTGGTTACGTATTACAGGCAGATAAGCTCGTGGTGTCACTAGTGGTTGAGTTGGTATCGCAATGTGGTCAGTATCACTCACGTGAGCGATAAAGATAGCAAATTATGGTACGTGCATATTGTACTATTCTTTTTCAATACAAAACAAATGCCTGCTACGTGGTGTGGTTTAGTTTTAGTGTGGTTGTGGTTTGGTTGTGGTTGTGGGTTGGTTGTGGTTCGGTTTTAGTACGTGTGGCACACCCTTAGGGAACGCTCAGGCGCGGAATGAGATTATTGCATCAAACAGTCTCCAACGCGATTAAGTCTGTGTAATAACGGTGTTTAACTGAAATTATTATGACGTTTAGCTACTGAATAAATTAGTTGGCATATTTTTTTAAAGCTTTTTAGGGTTAAAGCTAAACTACAAAACTTACCTGGATGGTTGGCATTTCTATCTGAGCGCAACCGTGCTTCAGAGGGCACGTTAAATTGTCGGTCCCGTTTGTTGCAATCGTTAGACCATGTGGAGGCCTTTGGGCGGTCTAAAAACTCCTACACCAGGGTTAACCACTAACCTACTCGAATTTAATTACTACAAAACAAAAAAGTAATCAATGAATAATTTTATAACTATCCTCACACGTGACAATGCGTGCGGCTCGGTCAAGGTCTTTTACTCTAATCGTTCTTTAAAATGAATCCGGTACCAAATTGTTATTCAAGTGTTATGGGTATTGACTTGTTACGAGTTTTCGATAGAATCGGGTTAGGATTGCAATTGTGAGGCAGGGATGGGGCCTTAAATTATTGAGAGGTACGGCTAGCAAGAGAAGTGGGTGAATCCGAAGAAAACGTAAGAAAATCTGTTGGAACTGACTGCTTTCGTAACGTGTTTTTGTGCCACGACAAATAACTGGTTATTCTATATTTGAATATTGAGTTGAGTGTGATTTGATTAGTATGGAAGTTTGTAGAGTTTCGATTGGTTACCTATATAAATGAATACAGGCAATCTATTGACGCTTGGACTCATATTGGTACTAATAGTAAAAGTATTTTATCAAGACATGTTGAAATAGCGTTTACTAAAGTTTAGCTCATTGACTGTTAGGCTCGTAGTACACTAACGTTACCGCATGCGATGCAACGTCGATTGTCCATGTGCGTAGTTATTCAATGGGAAGACTGAATTTCTTCCCGGAATTCCCATCTGAATACACAGGGAAGTAAATGCGATGCGCAATTTTTTTGTACGCACAAGGGTGAAAAATCCGGAGGGCTGGTAGCTTCTTTATAGCATATCAATAGCACTGTTAGTTTCATCACAACACGTTATACAAAAATCCAACCCCCTTCTACGATACTTTGCAGCGGCACTCTCGCTGATCTGCTGATCTTACAGGCCGAGCTACGAGACCGTACAAGGCCAAGTTCTCCATAGGACAGTTAAAAAAACTAAATATTACCCTGTAATGTCCCACTGCTGGGCAAAGGCCTCTCATCTCACTGAAGATATAAGTACAGTGAGGAGAATTAGGCGTAATCACCACACGCTTGCCTAATACAAGTTAGTGAGGAGGGTTAGGTGTAATCACCACGTTTACCTAATGGGGGTTGGTGATCAAAACCCCAAGCCATGTATGAAAAGTTTTTGTTCGACCCGGGAATGGGAATTGAACCCGAGATCTAAATCTTGGCAGGCGATGTACATACCACAAGACCACCGTTGCGTTAGGACAGTAAGGATAATAAAAATATATTTCGAATCCAATCTCCTCTGTGCCTTGTACACGAAATCTTACCTGCAATGGCCCGGCCCAGTAGAAGCGCGCTGAACAGAATCGAAAGCAATCGAGCGCTCCTTCTGCCGGCCATCTTGTCCTCTGTATCTATCAACTAGTCATTTTGTACGTTTGTTTATTCACTGCGTTCACGAATCACTTGGTTTTTAACACATTTTAATATGGTCACTTCACTTGTTAGAATGTTTTGTCGTTTGTTATTAAAATCACTTTACGCGGTCACTCTGTGTTTAGTATTTATTCATTGCTTAAATCAATGTTAGTAAAATAGATAAATAAATTATTGAAATTATCAAAAATAAATGATAATAAGAGCCTTCTTCTAATATAACACTTGGTTTTTATCAACGATTAAGCGATTTTATTACGTTTTTACTCCGAAATTCCAAATTACACCTCTAACATCAAATGCTCGAACACTTTATCTCTAAGGGTCAACAAGTACGTTAAGTGTGCGCACGCGGCGCGCGCATGCGTCGGTTCACTTTTGTATCACACCGCACGCGACCGGCGCACGCGACGGTTCACTTTTGTATGAAGCCACATGCCGCGGGCGCACGCGACGGTTCACTTTTGTATGGAACCGCGACGTGCGCACGCTTAACGCAGTGTCGGCCCTAATATTTGCGAGGTCTACAATCCGTGAGCTCAACAGCTTGCATCAAACACAGTATTATAATGTCATGTCATGATATTTCTGTACTAATTATGCTAAGTAACTTAATCCGATGTAATATGTAAATTTCCATAAACTATGGTACAGGTATCAGTATCATGTAGGTATGTAATTAGATTAAACACGTCACCCAGGACCAGTTGATTTAATTACAAGTTATTTCAAATGCACACATTGATTAGTTGTGATGGTTTACCATATGTAACCTAAATACAATTTTGGATTATGATTCGTTTATACTCGTATCATTCGTCTAGAGTCTAGATCGACCCAAGTTCAGGCTCCAGTCGTCTAGACTCTAGAGGACTGGAGCCTGAACTTGGGTCGGTCACCGACTCGTAAACCGGTATTCGGTTGCCTATATTCGACTGAAACAGGTATTAGCTCCCCGACAGTGTAAGTAAGTAAAAATTAGCCTGTTATGTCCCACTGCTGGGCAAAGGACTCTCATCTTACCGAAGATATTAGTACAGTGAGGAGGATTAGGCATAACAATGTTTCAACTATACATCATTCGGTAGGATTTACTTAACTGCAACTCGTATTCGGTCACCGAATGTTGTAAACTTCGGTTGGTTGCATTGGGTTACAATACTTAATCCTATAAACCAAAAACAATCGTCAAGTTCGGTTAACCAACCAATGTGAACAACCCAATGGGAATAAGCGATCCGGTTAACTCTAAAACTGAAACCGGGTTAGATGACTGATGTTAATATAATGTGAACGCGCCATTAAGTACTACCTAGGCACTAAGTAGGTAGCTATGTATGGTTGTTTCCTTTATGTATAATGAGATGTAGGTTGAATTAGATTTAATTAGGTGGTGTCACTATCTGGTATTGATCTTAATTCAAATAAATGTTTTGATACTAAAAGTCAGTTTGAGAAGGTCAATGGCCAACTCTGGTGTTGGAGTTATAAGACCGCTTAACGTCAATTTAAACGACCGGGAAGGATAATTTGGTTAAAACATACCTTCCGAAGTACGGTAGCGCTCAGATAGAAATGTCACTATCGGTCATTCATCTGAGCTGTATGTTGCTTAACAACGCGATGAGTTTATATCGTATAGTCAAACTAAGGCACGAGTGCACACAAAATTAGTTGTTAACTGATAGTTGAAACTAAGTTGAAGTGATTTAGTTTTTGTTAGATGGTATATTAATATAGGTATGCCATTATGGATGGTATTCCACACGTTATCATGAGTAATTATTATTATTCTGAAATATAAACACAAAAAACCAATACCCCAAAAACACTTTTGTAAAAAAAGCAATAACGTTTTCCCGAAACATAATCAAAAATTCCAACCGCTAAGATTCAACATTGCCCCTGAGGTGAAAACACCAAATATAATTGCATAATAATTCGTTTATTCAAACGGGTAAACTTAGGTAAATTTACCCTAGAACGAAGGGAGGTAAAGTGAGTAAAACAGCATTTTCTTGGCAAAGAAAAGTTTTATGCGTTAATTGCTACATCTGTAACGACCGTTGTTTTCTCCTGAGTGTAACCGGTGTTGCCACAGGGTAAATAAAAACAGTAATATTCATTAGTAATTACTTTGTTGTAGCAACGCTATCGTAGCACGGTTTAACGTGCGAGTGTAGCTATGAGCTACGAGTTACGAGCTACGAGCTACGAGCTACGAACGTAGCTGGAGCTCTGTCGATTGGCTTGTAATCTTTATCTATGTTATCAATAATCTATGTTAAGTTATAGTGAATCTGTACCAAAAATTTTATTCAAATGTCCTCTGGAAATCTATTTGCCCTTGTTGAATGGGTTCGCAAATGCGTAAAGCCCTTGATCTGGCATTAAAATCTGGGCATACTACGAGTACTTATATGTGTATTCTAGATTAATTTTCGTTTTGCTTTTTATGATATAAAATTATGCATTGAACACACATGTGACTAGTCAAAATTTACTCATCATTATGTACTGTGTTTATTTACCTAGTGCTTCTTTGCCACGTCATGAATAATAATAATCCTAAGGTAAGGACTAAGAAATAAAGTGTCAGCCTATTATAGTTTTTTCATACTGTGGCCTACCTCGATGTTTACAGTAAATAAAAGAAGTTGGTCAGTTAATTCTCGGAAGGAAGATCGGTCAAAACTAAATAAAATGAGACTTGTGACTCATAATTCATTCGTAATTATTTATTCTAGTTGAAATAAACAGCGGTCGGGAGTTTTTCCTACTGGCACTGAGATTTTATATTCTACAATAAGTTTACTTTTTGTTTGTGTTTGAACTTCAGTCTAGTATTCGGAATTGAAGAATATTTTTGTTTATGATAGCTACATTCAAAGAGATTGTTAGGCAAGGAATCGAGTGCCACGCGGGTAAAACCGCAAATGATACTAGTCCGGTATACTGTCCAGTGTCCAGGTAGATAGGACCTTAGGGTTTTATATTCACGTTTTAAAAAGTATTATCCTGTAAGTCTCACAGTGTGGACAAAGACCTATCATCCCACCAAAGATATCAGTACGGTAAGGATGCCTAAACCAGCCATCTTATAATACATTAACGTATAAATGTTCGAGAATTACTACTTCTCATAAATTTCCAATCAGCTACATAGTTCTGCTTTTAGTTGGAACACATTAATTCTCTTACTTGAGTCAATACTATACTTTATGCTCATTCCAATACTCAAACAATCCATCTATCCTTCATCCTTCAGTCCTCGGTTGAGATCACAAGCCAACTTATGGTAACGTTACTACATCTTGCAGGCACTGATTTCTTGCCGTAGAAAGAATCTTGTATTGAAATCTGCAGCAGAGTCTAGATTCTAGACGCACTAGGATTTACAATCTTACATGGTTCAGTTTTACAGATTTGCCGGATGCAACATACTTGGGTACCAGTCCGAATTTTTTTGTAATAGATAGCCACATTCAACGAAACCACGGTAGGTATCTAATATAATTGCACCATTATCTATACTCTATTTCTTTTGGATTGGCACAAAAAGTAGACCAATGTCGTCAATTTTCCAGCCGAAGACGATTGCTCCTGAAGAGGAAAAAGGTTTAGCAATTTTATTCCATTCCAGGAAAGTTGACGACATTTAACCACATTTTGTGCCAATCCAAAAGAAATAGATTTTAGCTATACATCAGTTGCAACAAAAACAATTAAAAGTTCTAAAATTACGAGTTACGGTTCCAACATTTTTATTAATCCAGCATTTGGGTCACTATGCGGCCATAAATTTATTACACAGATGGGGCGCGACTTACACTATTACTCCCTCGGGCTCTCATTCAATTGTAATGCTAGAATTAACTTTTCACATTCCTTCTAACACTACGTTAATAACTATTTTAAAATTAAAAATATAGTTAATGTTTACAAGTAGAACTTCCCATCAACGGTATTTAGAGTACTGGTTTGAGATCACCAACCCGCATTTGGCAAGCATGGTAATTATGCCTAATCCTCCTCACTGTATTCATATCTTCAGTGAGATGAGAGGCCTTTGCCCAGCAGTGGGACATTACAGGCTAATACTTTACTTCATGCTTTATTTTAGTTCTCTGTCTATGGTATTTACGTTCTTCGAAAATGAGAAAAGTTTTTATTAAAAAGTTCGGTCAAGTTTTTTGTTCATCATGTCTGAATAGGTCATTTGTGAAATTGGTGAGCCATTGCGTGACTCGCAACAAGGCGAAGTCGAATGTATGTTGCGACGCCTCACGCAAATTGTCGTTTTGGGTATTATGTATACGAGTATAACATACTATAACACTAGTTTTATACGCCACTTCACTTGGGTTTACTATTTAACAACACTAGTTTTTTATGCTACTTTTCAAACATGGCTCGGGTTTGAGATCACCAACCCGCATTAGGCAAGCGTGGTGATTACGCCTATTCCTCCTCACTGCACTGATATCTTCAGTGAGATGAGAGGCCTTTGCCCAGCAGTGGGATATTACAAGCTAATACTACTACTACTACTACTTCACTTGTGATGCTTGTAGCTAAGCATTTCAGTGTTAAGATATGCTTCGTTGCTTCTTCCAATGTTTATGGTGATTACAGTGTATTCGTTTTAATGAGTAAATTTTGTATAACTTATTTATTTTACTGTTTGAAAAAAGAATTTCATTTTTACTTCGTTATTTTATTAAGTTTGTTTGGTTTTCAACTGACACCTAAAATATAAAAGTAAATTTTAAACTATAGAAAAACTAGGCGCGGTTTCTAGAAATTTTAGTTTTGATGATGTCATGTGACATCTGCCTTTTAATAAAACAATATCATATTGTTAATTCAATTACATATGAACGTTGTAAATTAGTTAATGTTATTACTTAATATATAAATAATTAATATTAGTTAATATATAAATAATTAATATAAGTTAATATATAAATAATTAATATTAGTTAATATATAAATAATTAATATTAGTTAATATATAAATAATTAATATTAGTTAATATATAAATGATCTAATACATTAACCGCCTTATTCATGAACGATATTTGACTTAAACGGTGATTTAAAGTGTTTTGTCTCTTTCGCTCTTTGACACATAGCGTATGTCGGAAAGGGACAAAACATTTGATAGCTAAAGTGCTGTTAATAAGCGTTTATAAATAACTTCATGTGTTTATGATTCGAGGATGTGAAAACTCTAATTACTTCATTACATAGTATAAAACAAAGTCGCGTCTGTTTGTCGTTTGTCTGTTTGTCTGTATGCTTAAATCTTTAAAATTACGCAACGGATTTTGTTTCGGATAGGTAGAGTGATTCAAGAGGAAGGTTTTTATGTAAAAAAAATCCCGAAATTCCTACGGGAACGGGCACAACGCGGGTAAAACCGCGGGGCGCTGCTAGTTTTTAATACTTGTCTTTTCTTTTAATACTTGTCACACGATAAAACGATAGTTTGTATTTCCGGTTTCCATGACACAAATATTAAAACTTTACATGCTACAAAGATATTTTATAACACTTAAAACTTCGGCATCGTAATATGTACACCGAGAATTTAAACGTAAACTTTAAAGTTTAAAGCATACCAATAGCAAAATGCCTCGGGTAAGATTTAAGAAAATTTATTTTTATTTACGCTTCTTGTAAAGTGGGAATATAGTTGCAAAAGATGCAATGGAATGCTACCTATGGGATTCAAGTAAAAGGTAGAGGATTGGGCAGCGCAAAACTACATTTCAAAATTGTATCATAAATTCCACCGATTTTATTTTACACAAGCAGCACCCCGCGGGTTTACTAGTATTGTGCCCGTTCTCTTTGGAATTTCGAAATTAAAATAACCTATAACCTTTATATTGAATATGGCTATCCATTACAATATGAATTATTGAAATTGGTTTGGTAGTTTCTAAGCGGGATCAAACAAAGAAAAAAATCTTCAGCTTTATTAGATACAGTTTCATTTACATTTATCATATTGGTCACTTTGATATCAAATACAATATAAACAAAACAAACCATACAGACAGAACTGGAAAGCAACATGAAATTCAATTGGTTTATAAATCTGTTACTGTCGAGGTGTACCAACCTCCGTGGATAACACCTCATTTTAGTTCTCCAGGGAATATGTCTGTCATGAAACGGTGTTGAGTCTGTTCGAAAAATTAAAAAGTTGTCGCGGTGTTCTTTTTTTAAATGAATTAGATTACGCTGTGTTTGTAATCAAATTAGAATTTGGAATGTGTGGTTGTATTAGGGTATAACGTGATAATGTATGTTATTTTTTCGTATTTTTATTGGATTTAGACATTCGAAAACGTGTAACGTGTTACTTGCCTGTTCAACTTGGTCTTGACCAAAATCCCTTTGAACTTGGCAATCATCCACAAAATTCTTAAAAAGAAGTTACTTTACCTTGGTTATTTACAGAAAACCAGAATCCCTAATGATCATTATGTACAGGAGAGCCACAAACAAAAAGGTTATACCGGTACTTGTACCCGTGCTTCGGACGGCGGGCACGTTAAGCAGTCGGTTGTTTCTTTCGTCAGACCATGTCAGAGGACTTCAGGCGGTCTAAAAACTCCGACACCAGGGTTGGCCACAAACCTACTTGAAATGAACCCCGGAATATCAACCAAAACAAATAACTAGTAAAACATACTTTAATAAACAAAGAAGTATAAGTCACCATATTGTTTCTAAGTTACCAAACTTATGGCGCAAATCTGAGCTAAGAATAAAATGCTACGCACGTAAGAAGTCGCACTTCGCACAACTGTTCCATAGTTCATAGTTACACCAAGACGTGGTACTCTGTTTGTTGTTTGAGATTTCTGTGATGTTTTCAACTAACAATATTGTAGTCTACATAATGTTAATATGCACTTATCAAATAGCTAATAAAAGACATACTTACTATACTAATTTAAATGAATTGGATGGATTAGAGGGATTGGTAAGACGCCTACAAGAAGGACTAGTAATTAGTGGCTCTAAATTGGATTGGGGATGAGGGAGCATCTTGCTCAACAGTGGGACGATACCTACACCAACTTATGAAGATTTTGATATTCTGTAAATTTGTTTCAATGCACTAATTTCTGCAACAACCGATAACTATTTTAGAATCAGCATATTATCCTGTAATTAAACGGAAACGGGTGCTAGATTTCAAAAACCGTAAGGCACTGTTAGTGTATATAATTCAATTGTTTAAACTATTTGTATCCAAAACATTTTGACACGTTTTGATCGCTAGAACATAAACATAACACATGAAACAAATGAATACCATACTTACACTACTTTTTATGTTTATGAAAGTGGTTTATTTATAACGAGGGGAGCGGAGGTCAGGCTTAATCGGTTTACGAGCCGCAGCCTTTGAACTTGAATAATTCCTAATTCCAATGAATGAAATAATAATTCGTGTAATATAAATGTAGTAATTTACAGTAATGAACTCTGCGTTTTCTCTAATAAAGGTTACTGTTAAATATATTTGGTTTTTTAATATGTATTTCTTGGAAGTGTTTGAAGTCTAAACTCATTGCCGCACTCGAAGCGTCATTAAATGGACACTTACCTAATTGATCTTATTTTGTATACGTTACATGTCAAAATCACTCATTAAGTCTCTATAAAGAAAGCATTTGATATCTCTAACGCGCGTCAGACATGGTCTTCGGATAGATATTGTTCATTTAGATGCTCAATCATATTTTCTGCATGCATTTGTTTATTTGTCATGCAACTCAGTATAGGGCAGATATATAAACTGTATGAAATTATGTCCTATTATATAAAGTTTGCACCCCATGCAATGTGCGATGACTGTTGAAAGATAGTCGGCTGCATTTGACGAGTGATCGGTTGTCATCTACTTAGGTGTTTTTTTAGAGACAGTCTAGCTAGTTGATGTTCGATGACAAATTTAGGTGTCAATAATTACTCTCTTTGACTTGCGTAGTCGTGTCAAAAACGTTCATATGATGAGGCCTCACTGTACTGATATCTTCAGTGTGATGAAAGGCCTTTGCCCAGCAGTGGGACACAGGCTAATACTTTACTTTTATTTTATAAATGAGGCCTTATTCAATACAGACCGTTTCTGGAGGTGACTACTTAAGTAGAAGCAAATAAAAGTTTGAACTTCGAATTTAATGTAAGTACAACCACCTACGCAAGTAGTAAGATTAAAAACCATGAAAAACCTTCACATAATACAGCAATTAAATTAGTATAATTTACGTTAATGTAAGCTAAACTGTTATTAATAATGTAAATTAACCGGCAACTGACTAAATTACGTTATTGAAGGCCATTGCCGCTATAAGTTGGGAAATTTAGCCTCTTTTATTTGAGTGGACATCTAGTTTATCGTTACTTAAATTTGAGTGTGACCCTTCTACTTTACAGAGTGGATTTTTTAATGCTTACTAGAAAAGTATTCTTAATACTGAAATGAATTTTTTACGTTTTTATACATAGGAAACATTTCCCTGATTTAAAGTGAAACATAACTGAAATCAAAGATATTACAATTTAAGTAGACAATAATATATGTGAATTGAGATTTGAAAAAAGTAAATCACAAATAAAATACATTTATAAATTGCTCTCAGAATCTTGCAACTGCAGGCATGTGCCCGTGTCATTACACCATCGAGGCGTACAACGAATATAAAACGAATAAATTCTTACACTATTTTAAATGCCCAAAACACACTAAGTACTACGATCGTCTGATGCAGTCAGCGATTCTTGTTAATCTTCTTTGGTCGCCAAGCGTTCTTCAAAATAAAACGTACGTCGAGTGCAAACATTTGACAGCTGCAGTCGTCGTCATCACATGCAGTTGACTATGAGTGGTAAATGGTCATGAAATAGAGAAGCACTTCGTTTCGCTACTTCACTTGTCCATGGTAGCTATCACCGCACTTTGCATACAGTGAAGGTCTTAATATATTTGCGCCTTAACCGCTGTAAAGTCAAAAGGTATATTGTAGAGTTGCGACTGTATCTTTCTTTAACTTTTTATTACTTACACTAGAAAGTTATAAAAAAGTTTATTTAAACCGTAAACGTGCCGTAAAGTATGATACAAACTCGAATAAAACTATAAGTGTTGGTTATATGATGCGAGAGTTAATTCTCAAGTTTTGAAATCTCAACTTTATAGTAGACTTTTAAAGTCAAGCAAGAAGTAATTAAGTTAGGAATCCATCTTAAATATTTAAAATACTTAACAAAATAACGTAGGTCGTAGTATATATCTTTTTTATGCTATTAATAGTTTTAATAAAGTAAAGTTACTTGTTTAGCTTCGATTTACATATACCGTACTTGCGGCAAACTGGTTTCCAATCACGTCTGTCTCCGAATGTAATCAGCACCATAGTCTGCCCTACAACTTCTAATACCTAATAAAGTTGCAATTCCTATCGCTCACCGACTGCTGACTGTGTTATTTTTTACGCGGCTGTAGTTATCGCATGCTTCTTGCAGTTAATGGCTACTTAACCGCACCATAAGATTGAACCTAAAGTTGTAATGAAAATTAAAATATTTTCTTCCATTACAAAGACCATCTTTTGATTTCATCCTACAATTTCGTAAAGGAACCTATTAAATCATTTTACAAATTCAAAAATACATCTAGTTAATAACTGCCTATCATAAGGTTTTAAAAATAAGTATAATTTAACTTTTATACTCTTAACGTTACAAATCACGCACTTTGAGAGGTCCAATTATAAAAAAATGTCCGCTTGCTAACACAAGTGCCTACTAAATGCGTCTTTAAAAATAATTAATAGATAATTATGAAAAGTTAACAACCTTAAGGCTGTTAAAATATTTTCTACCTTTATTAAACCGACTGTGAACAAAATAAGAAAAATAATTGACGTTTCTTTTACTGCATATTATTTATCTTTGCCCAGCAGTGGGGCGTTACAGGCTAATAATATTTAACGTCAGTAAATGGTATAGCGGATGGATTCCTGCGGGCCCACATCACTACTCAGTGGGTCCTGAGAGGAGCGCGAGGAGACGCTGGAGTGACGACTTTGTCTCCTTCGACAGCGAGTGGTAGGAAACTGCAAAGCACAGGGAGGGTTGGAAGCGTTTGGGGGAGATCTTTGCCCTTCTGTGGGACGTTTTAGGTTAAGGAAAGAAACCTAAGTAAAATGTGATTTTTGACCTTATAAAACCTTTGTACCAACGCATTCGCAAGCAAATGCAAAATTACTGCGAATAATTTGCAGTCTCGTCTTTTAATTACTATAATACGCAATGTCGTAACCGATTCAAAAACGAGTCACAGAGCACAGAGGTTCTTAATGATTTTCCTTTAAACGTTAGAGACCAGTTTTTTATTTACTACTAGCAGCGCCCCGCGGTTTTAGCCGCGTTGTACCCGTTCCCGTGGGAATTTCAGGATTAAAAGTGGCTATCGATTACAAAAAGAGTTTTTAAAATCGGACCAGTAGTTCCTGAGATTAGTGCGTTCAAACAAACAAACAGACTCTGCAGCTTTATAATATTAGTATAGATACAACGTACATACTCGTAGTTATTCAAACATGACTCACAGAGCATCTAACCAAGCGAATTATTTCTTCTAAGGTTTCAGGACAATATCTCTCAAAATCTGGGACATATCACTAAAAATCAAACATACATACTACGAGAAACAATAGCACTACCTTTCAGTAACGATTACGATTCATACACCATTACACAACAAGATTGAACCCCTGTATTATGATACACTCCCGGCACCGAAACCTATAAAACTTTGTCTGTTTAACCGAATTTCGCTTCTCTATTGAGACATGAATATCATAATTTGTCACGATAAAACCTTGTGTTACTTTGTAATGTAATATCACAATGTTAGTGAATCAGAACGCAATTTTGCTGAGTGTAGTCAGTATAATTCTGTTATATCCAACAGCCTAAACGTGCACTGAAGATATCAATACAGGGAGGACGATTAGGATTACGCATTGACGCCCTACTTTTATTACGACTTTTATTTACTACGCAAATTGGTGATCTCAAACCTGAGCCATTGGAAGTAAATGTTCAAATGAAATAAGTATTCAGAAGTTGTTGATTGACTGACCATTTTCGGTAATATTTCTTAGGAAATTCAGTTCTCGAATCACACAACCACATTGATTCCCATTTGCAATTTATAGGAAAACCATTATTATTAATGGTGATTCAATATCTATAATAATAAGTAGGTAATACATCAATAGTAAGTGTCAAATAACTTTGAGTATAGGTAATAGGGGATTGAAGAAATTTTACACATTTGAAGTATGTATAACGAGAAACATTATTTACGGGCATTTATTTTTTAAACATATTTAAAACGGTGCAGAGATGTCCTGGACAGTTTGGAGCCCATTTGGCCACAGCGGGCCTTGGGTAGAGACGACTAGAAGTCAATGGGATAGACTTTTGCCCAGCAGTGGGACACGTGAGGCTAATAAAAATCATTACATCGTAATATATGTGAAACCGCATTGTAAAACTAGTCACATAAAAACTATAATTTTAGTTCGATAAAAGTATAAAACGATATCCCGTATATCCCAAAGGCATTCGTTTTTACGATACCATGTGACCTTCCCAAACCGTTCCATGTAGTTTGAGTGTTGTAATAAAATATTATTAGGAAGGTATTTATTCTGATTCATAATACTATTAATTTTAATCACTGCTGCCGCTTGAAGCGTACTAATTGGTACATGCTACGGAATTTGATGGAATACATGTTTAAAACTGTTGGAAATATACCTTGGTGGAACTGAAACGGCTAGTTTTAATCACGTTAGAATTTTGGTTAAAATATTGTGTTTGCGTTAAAGCAGAATGGAAATACAGTGTTTCGCGAATAGGAATGGGATGGGAATTTATCATAGTTTATTATATTTGTATCCTTTATCGTAGTTTTATTTCAATAAGTGAAGTGTATACTTTAACGTAAGTCACTATGACGTAATTTTGCCTTCGTCGAATACGGCCATCGAACTGTTTTCTATCTACTTCGGTCACTAAACTTCTTATTTTAGATCACAAATCAGATGACAGCTGGTCGCCCCCCACCAATAAGAGATGACTTGCCAGCAGACCTCACAAGAGATGGCGAGACGACATTGATAGTTTCAACCTATGTTGGCAATCCGTACCATAGAACCGGGAATCATGGAAGAGGAGTAAAGAGGACTCTGCCGTGCAGTGGGATACTACAGGCTCTCAATAATAACATCTCCAAAGGACCTGTACAAGTTGGATCTACGAATATTCCCTCGCATTTCTCTCAAAAAGACTGTCTCGTGACTCATAAAGAGAAATATTTTAGATATAATAATATCTTCCTGACCGATTTGGGTTTCAGTGACTGCTTAATTGGCTATAGATGATAGTTGCTTTCGCTTGCCATATACCATCTTTACACTGTTGTGGTCAAAGTGTGTTCACTTGCGGTGAAGGCATAACTATCATAGCCTTACTAATTACCTAGTAGAGAAGCTCCGTTAAAGTAATATTTTAAAAACTGAAGCACTAAATATCACCGAGGAACTAGCGAGGAAAACATCGCTTACTGCTCGCTTAAAATTCATATTTTTACTGCCTACTTTGCATTAATACCTACATAGAACTTAGCGAGAATTTCACGTAACGTTTTACAATTTTTTAAATTAAGTTTAATAAGGCGAATTATAATCTTAATTATACCTAAGCTGTATATAATTAAGTTTGGATAATGAATGGTGTGGGGAAACGCGCACACACAAAATAAAGATGTTGTTAGGTTGGTGCATTCGAACAAAATTTCCAACTTTTTTCATCAACAGTGTTAAGATTTCAAAGTACTGGAAAAGTTATAATTTTATTATGACCGCTATTCTTGTAACACCGATTTTTAGGTCTAATTTACATAATGATAAGGGATCTATTTATAGGCAATTGAACTTTGTACTTTTAACGCTTTTTCTTTATTTTTGTGAAGTTATAGAGACATTTTTGGTTAAATTTAAACTTATAAAGTTAATATACTTTCAGGATAATTGCTATAAGAAATGAGTGAGATAAAAACCAATGTTATTATTTTGGAATGTAATGTTATGTCTACTGATATAGTAGAGGTACTCGTATATTGGAAGTTTAAGAATAATGTAAGCATTTCTATCGGAGCGCTGCCATGCTTTGAAGTTATACCTATATATAGCAGTTTCAGGTTACCGAGCTTTTGTTCAGGTTGCTCTTTCTTAACCGGACTCGCGCACACTAGCATCATATATTATGCGTTTCATTCACTTCCAAAAACAAGCTCAAACGCGTTTTAAATTACTGGTCTGAAACCACCCTTAAGTCGTTACGAATAAACCATATTAAAAGCTTTTAAGTGGTCATAAAGTCTAACAAAAATATCACTAATCCTTGCCTTCCGCAACTGAAAGCAATCACCAATTTTCACTCCATCCACTAACCTCAATCTACCAATGTTCAGATGTTTAGATTACTCTAAAATATTACCTAATGTATTTAAATACTAACAGCGACCCGCAGTTTCACCCGCGTTGTGCCCGCTCCCGTGGAAATCCCCGTAGTATTTCGGGATGGAAATAGTCTAAACCTTCACGTTGAATATGGTTATCCATTAAAAAAAGAATTAATCAAATTGAACTGGTAATTCCCAAGATTAGCCGGGATATACAAACAAAATTACAAATTTTACCGCTTCTTAATATTAGTATTGAAGGTCAAAAGCAGTTAAAAGTCTGATTAACCGATCGCTGTAAAATGTAAGAACCTCATTAATAACAATCAACAATCACTCATTTACGAGACTCGTAATAAAAAACGCAATCACGAAGGGTGATGACAAACGTGACGATTTCAATTTATCGTACGAGCTCGCAATGAGTCGGCGACGATCGTAACTTGTCTTCCACCTACTTTTATATCGTTTTTCACGTCCTACGTGTAATGGCTTCACGTACTCCGTCACTCCCAAACAACTATGGACAAATGTACAAATACGAGTATATTGCGTAGACTTGTTGTTTCTCTCTTTTGTTGTGGTGGTTAGATTTTTGTAGGTGTTGCAAAATACAGATATGCTTGGTATGTGGTAGAAAATGTATTTATTTTAGAGTAATACAGTATCTATATCTATACTTATTAATTAAACTGATGAGATATTTTTGTTTGTTTGAACGCACATATCTCAGGTACTACCAGTCAGATTTGCATACTTTTATCTTCTCTTTTTATTTCATCATTTTGAATTTACGTAATTGTATTGATTTTTGAAACATATGCGTCCTATTGACATTACATCGTTTTTGCATCCAACGGTTTATCAGTTGTAAAAATATGAATTGTGTAATTCACATGGAACGAGATTGTGCAACAATAACGAGTGTCATCAAATGCAGTTGAGTGGAATACAAATATTGTTTGAAACGATCGTATTAAATACTTTATGAGCCATATGTATTATTTATATTTTCTGTTAAGTTCTAAGTATTTATCATTTCGTTTTCTATCTCATAAAATGTATTTTACTCATAACCACGATCACCCGGATCAGTACAAACGTAATTGCAAACCGAAGCTATTAAACGATTGCTAACAAAGAGCGTTTTTAACTATCAGTGTTGCCGTTAATTGGTGTGCCGAATTCTGTGTCTACTATTTGCTTCGTTAGGACCGTACAGCCGGACGCGTCCGGCCGAAACCAGTAGCGAACCTTTTGTTCCTGCAGCCTTCGCTTCCTGCTACCGACCATCTTTAAATAATTTAGGTCAGCTCGCTTTGTTATCTTCACAATATTTTTTAAACGAAGACTCGGAAAATAATTCAGGCTCGAGCGCGGTTTTTATTCAACGTGAAAAATACAAGGTGGATTTATCATTGCGGTCGGAGCCACCTCTCAAACATTTAGGGGTAAGAACTGGGCCTGAATAGCAACAAAAAAGCGGTCAAGTGACTATTGAAACACGCAAAAGATGGATTCTGCGATCATTCATACAATATAATTTGAGTTATTTTCGGTTAAGTGCTAATTTTCTTTCGTCTGCGGTGAGTGGGTGGTAATTTGTTCTTATTAATCTCTTTGACAACTAGAGATTTTATTTTCACAAAAGTTCTGTGATAATTACTGTAAATGCTACGTGTACTATATGTGAGAATTTTCTGTTATCGTGATATCAGGCACTAAGTCTTAATATAAAAGTAAAGAAAAGTAATAGCATGTAATGTCCCACTGCTGGGCTAAGGCCTCATCTCACTGAAGATATCAGTACAGTGAGGAGGGTTAGGCATAATCACCACGCTTGCCAAATGCGGGTTGGTGATCTCAAACCCGAGCCATGTTTGAAAAGTAGGAAACATGTTAATGTACTGCTTTTAAATGACTCAAACTGAATTAAAACCCAAAAGATCTATGAACTAATAACAACATTCACAATTCACAAACGAAACGATATTACGATACTTCTATAGTTTTTTTGCTACAGTCAATATTTATGGGACAAGAAAGCGAATATAATAGGGTATATTATTCACTGATAAAAGTGTACAATTTGAGAGATGAATTAAGTAAAATAACTAAAATTATTATTAAAACTGCAATCAGAATCAAAATCGATTAACAAATAAATGAATTATTAACGCTCTAAAAGATTGTCTCCTGTCTGATTCTATACTTTTCTAGCAAAACGATTTTTTCTGTGCGACGTCTACGGCGCTACAAGATTTTGACGTCACAGGCCTGTAGTGCTCTCTCTGTCTAATCAGTAACATTGACCGCCTATAACTCTGAAAATAATAGCGATATAAAAAAACGGATTTTAGTCTCTGACACGTGATAAAAAAATGAGTTCCCCTGTTCCTAATTCAAGATTTTCATAATTAAAAAATCAAAGAATATCATACAATTATTTTGTCTCATATTAATACTGCTAACGTGTAAGCAAGCGTGGTGACTATGCCTAATACACCTCACACTGTACTGATATCATCGGTGGGATGAGAGCTTTTGCCCAGCAATGGGACATTACATCAATACTACTAATCATAAGCGTCATCATCATTTCGCCTAGGCCTAGAATAATGGCCAACGTAAAAGTCTCCGACATTATCCAACGAATGCAACAACCGGGAGATAACGGGGGTTGACAAGCCCGTTGGCACAGTGGCAGTGAGAGCGCTTACTGTGTCGGGGGTTGCGGGTTCGATTCCCGCCCGGAGTCAACAATATGTGAAGACATAGTTGTTGGCGACGACGTCTGGGTGTCAATTATATATTCATATAAAGTATTTGTGTATATATATGTAGTAGTATCAGTTAGTTAGATTCCATATTACAAGCTTAGAGCTTAGTTTGGGTCTAACTAACCGTGAGTGAATAAACAAAAAAAAACAAAAAAAAACTTAACGTTAACCCCCAAAGCACGGTAGCACTCAAAAACATTAATCAAACATCTGTATTGACCTTTCAGGACGTTAGAGACTTCACGAATTCCCCTTCTCGCATTGGGCTGTGGATTTTATTTGACCTGCAGTGTGAACTGACGCTCGAGAGCAAGAGCTTAATGGATTTACTCAGGATTAGTGGGGTAGGTCGTACATTATATATTATTTACGTAGATAGAGATAGAGAATAGTATAGACAGTTTCTTGGTTACCGTGTTAGTGGAGTATTTGTTAAATGCATTTACAATTGATATACATTGAGTTGAATTTACTGGCCCTGGACTTAAATAAGCTCAATTGAAATGTTAGATGAGCGAATATCTGGATGCGTGCGGTCCAGCATATTCCATAGAATGTCGGCATGAGACATTCGCGTTCTATTGTCGGATTTGAAATGCTTATAATGCCAAAATGCAGCTTGTAATCTATCTTATTAGTATACGCATAGCTTAACATAAAGTAGTTACTAGCTAACTATGCAAGATGCAGTTTGTAAACTCTCTATAATATTAACGACGCCTAATGTACGGCACATTAGGCGTCGATTAGGTAAGTTAAACGAGAATGGATTGCTTTAAATCATAATTAGATCAGCAGCAACTCGCGGTTTTACCCGATTTGTGAGTTATCCCGTGGGAATTTAGGGATGAAAATCACCTATAACCTTTCCGTTGAATGTGGCTATCTATTACAAAAATAATTATTCAAATAGGCTTGCTAGTTTCGGAGATTAGTGCGTTCAAACAAACATAAACAACCTCATCGCCTTTATGTATACGTGTGCAGTATAAACGGTTATACATATATACGGTTCTTTCACTGAATTTTTAAACAAATAGTTGAATACCTTTCTGGTCATTATCATTTACATACATTTCGAAGCTTAATGGCGGTAAATCCGGCGCTAATGATTGCAACTTTTGAATTGTTATTTCTGTTTTAAAGAAGGCTCTTATTTTTAACGGACTGTCCCTTAAGGGGAGTTAATCAGTTCCTGACTAGAATGTAATGTAAAAAGTTTTAAATAGTAACTGACTACAAACGTTTTTATAGAATGTATAGTTTTAAATTTTATGTATTTAATTGAACATTGAAATTAACTTAGATATTACCGGCACTTACAAAATAAGTAATTCATTCGTATAAAAAATATGTTTACCTGTCAAAAAACTCACAATATAACTATTAAACTAAAATAAAACTTTCAACTGACCAAAAAATACAACTTCCCCTAAAACTTTTCCATCACTTCTTACCAACAAAAACAAAAAAAACCACTCAACTTTTACACTTTTTTCTTGTATTTGTTCGTTTTTCTATATATTTCAAGTTACAAGTCCACTTGTTGTTCGCGTGTTACGTTCGCGCGGCTGAAGGAGCGTAGTCGACTGCGCTTCCCACCCATTCACCGAACTGAGCACCTACTACGGCGCATGCAACACGAACTCGACTCACTCTCATTATTATATTAAAATAGCTGAACTGGCAAACGTTGTTTTGCCATATAAAAAATAAGGGGTGGACCACCCTAATTACTACAAATTGTGATGTCAGCTATCCTATCTTCAAATTAAAAAACGGTTCAGTTTTAGTTTAGTAGTTCATCGCGGACAAACAACGTGACACATATTTTTTATTATTATGATTATATTAGCCTGGTGTGCCCCACTGCTGGGCAAAGGGTCTCTATTGTAATTTTTTTTTTGTCTTAGGCAAGCTTCTTTATTATGTTTAACACGCATTAGGCATTACGTACTGATAACTTCAGTGAGATGAGAAGCCTTTGTCAAGCAGGCATTACAGCCTAATACTCTTTTAACTTTCCGTACTAATGACTATATGACTATACGTGTATTCGAAATTAAAAGTATTTCTGAACTCTGGTATATTATGGTCAGGACAAATTCTTTGTTTAGTTACCTTGACGGTGTTTAAGCAGTTTAAAAAAATAATATATTCCGTGCTTCGGAGGGCACGTTAAGCCGTCGGTCCCGGTTACTTTCTACGGATAGTAGTCGTTACATGAGCCATGTCAGAGGCCTTTGGTGGCTCAATAACTCTGACACCAGTATTGGTCAGGTTGACCATCCACTCGATGAAGAAGACAAATAATATATAAGCTTACATGTATGTTATGTCCTATAAAGTTCAGTTCATGCTACCAAAACCATCGAGGCACAAAAAAATGCTTCGATTTTCGATCGAATTCAAATGGTAAGGGTAATTCACAGAGTAGGTGCGCTATCCGTGTATTTTAAGTAGTCGTCAGTTGGAGGGTGTCATCCCAACCTTTTCTACCATTCTATTTTATCTGATAATCTTTACAGAATTATGAATGAGTCACATGCCTGAATTATACATGTGTTATGATAAGTACATTTGTTTTTTATAGAGGTGATACGGATTTGGTATAAATGTATCTAAGAAAGTAGATAATTGGTTTTTTAGTTTTCGAGAATATAAGGTTTACCTAATACGTGCGTTATATTGAACACTAGCCGGCTTATAACCTGTAAACTTTCTCAATTTCATCAATGACTTACACGTACATTCTTATTTTTTAACCGACGCAAAAAGAGAGGTGTTATAAGTTTGACTTCGACACATGTGTGTGTGGTATCATAGTTTTTAAGCCGGCTGGACCCATTTTGATGTGTTTAAAAAAAAATTAAACTAGGTTTACGGATACACTTCGCTTTTATATTACATGTTTATCGGACATTTCGGCCCCTTTATAGGAACCGTGGTCACAGAAGGCAGTCTTCAGAAAACGTAGTTGCAATTCAAAATTGTTGTACTTTTATATTTGTAACTAGCAGCGCCCCGCGGTTTTACCCGCGTTGTGCCCGTTCCCGTGGGAAATTTCGGGAATTTTTTTACATAAAAACCTTCCTCTTGAATCACTCTACCTATTACAAAAAACCGCATCAAAATCCGTTGCGTAATTTTAAAGATTTAAGCATACAGACAGACAAACAGTGTGACAGACACGAAAAAGAGACGACTTTATTTTATACTATGTAGTGATTCTGATCAGAAAATAAGATACCCAATTCACAAATAAACGAACAAATAGTAAACATTCTATTGTTCACAAAAGCGGACTGTGCAGCCTATTTCAACTCAACAAAACAATTCCGCTTATTTGCATTTAACGTATGTTAAAAGTGGTTGATTTTTTACGTTGGTAAATTGAGGCCAGGATTATGCTTCAGGTAGACACTTTTAAAAACGTTATAGCTCTTTTAAAACAAAAAGCTAATTTAGTAATTATACCGCTATTTTATATTTGGAATGAAGTGGAGTAGCAGAAAGTTATATCACTACATAGTATAAAATAAAGTCGTCTCTTTTTCGTGTCTGTCTGTCTGTTTGTCTGTCTGTATGCTTAAATCTTTAAAATTACGCAACGGATTTTGATGCGGGTTTTTGTAATAGGTAGAGTGATTCAAGAGGAAGGTTTTTATGTAAAAAAATTCCCGAAATTCCCACGGGAACGGGCACAACGCGGGTAAAACCGCGGGGCGCTGCTAGTATTATTATATTAGTTAGGTTGACGATCCACTCGATGAAGAAGAAGCAGATAATTCAAGCATCATAGTATATATTCATTCTTAAACTAGCTTTGCCCCGCGGTTTTCCCGCGGTCCCGTTCCGATTTCAGGAAAAAACATAGCCCATAACCTTTCTCTTGAAGATATACACCCAATACTAAAATAATTATTCGAATCAGACTGGTAATTCCTAAGATTAGACTGAACATACAAACAAATGAAATTACCAATTTTACCACCTTATAATTTACTCGTAGTATATATTCAATCAATGTAAGCTACGCCTACACATGTGCTTCTTTGAACCTAAACTTATTAATTTGTTTTTTTACATTCCAAGATACCAAATCATAAAATAAAGCTATAAATACAAATCTACCTCTTGTAATAATCTACGAAACTCCAAGAACTCTGATTAAAGCTGAATGCACACTAAACTAATCGAAGTCAAAGAGGACTCGCTCACATATGCATGCACATCGAAAGAAAAGACCACATCGAAAGAATCAACCGTACAGATCTAGCACGTTCCGATGTCGTACGCAACTGATAATTGCGAGCGCATCGGTCGATTGGGTCAAATCGACTGCAAAAGTCGCGTCGAGCTTGATAACGTCATTTGAAGTTGTCAAATATTTCTGGGGTTTGAGGCTTCATAAGATTTCGTAAACAGAATTCTTAAGTTCGTTTCGATCGGCTCTTTCGACGCTTTCGGCACCGAAAAGTGTGCGTCACCTTTAGCTGCCGCCAGCCTACACAAAGTTTACTTTTGTTTTATTAGTAATAGCAGCGCTCCGCGGTTTTACCCGCGTTGTGTCCATTCCTGTGGGAATTTCTGGATGAAAAATAGCCTATGTTACTCGTGGATAATGTAGCTTTCGAATGGGGAGAATTTTTAAAAACGGTCCAGTAGTTTTTGAACCTATTCATTACAAACAAACAAAGTTTTCCTCTTTATAATATTAGTGTAGACTAGCAACGCCTCGCAATTTCACCCGCATTGTTCCCGTTCTTGTAAAAAATACGGTATGAAAACTACCCTATAACCTCAATTGATATTCCTCTTGAACCGTACTATTATATAAAAAAATACATTAGCAAATAAAACTGGCAGTTCTAGAAATTATTCCCTTACAAACAAACTCACCTTTTTACATTAATATTAGTTTAAATCTCGAACGTTTACTCCTCGATTCGCAGAACTATCTATTTCAGATTAATCATATTCATTTGAACAGTAATAATAACATCAATGCTGAGAAAATGTGGGCGTTTTACGGCAATACTTCATATTGTGTGTAGGAAGCTAGCGAGGTGAAATGTCTGGACGCCCACGGAGTAGGCGATTGGATCGCAGGCGGTTTTTATGCGATTAGTTCTTATTCATTTATAATAAAGCATCAAATCAATGTCTCCTTTATATTAACCTTTTTCTTTAATTAGTTTGTTAAACCACAGTATTTAAAAAATAAAAATGTAAATTAAATGCGAAGTGTATCCGTAAACGTAGTTTAAATTCAAAATGACTAGTGTTCACTTAAACTTAAGAATCACCGTTTTGATCTTTAAAACAGGATAAAGTAAAAAAAAATTTTTAATGCTGTATTTTGAAGCTTAAGTTTGAGTATCGATAGTAATAAATAGTAAGTCTATATTAGAAGATAATGTATTGTTATAAAAATAACAACAAACTATTTTTTAATACTCAGTACGTACATGTTTGCTACAGTACAACGCAACACGTGTCATATTACGACAATTTCTTCTGTATCACTGTTTCCAAGCTTATTGTGTGTCGATTTAAACGTTATTGAATTTTATGCTCTGCCGTCTTTGCTATACTTTATTGCTACCAATCTTGTCTTTAACAACTCACAAACACGCACCTATTGCAACTTATCGTACTACGGTGCTACGCTGCTACGGTGCTACACCGCTACGACGCTACGATGCTACGGCTACGAGAAATACACAAGATTTTAATCATTCAAATTCAAATTATTTATTTGTTCATTGAAAGTTAGTTATGTAATGGTTGTTATTTTTATATTCTTTTGCTTATATATACGAGCTTTCTGTGTCACCCTGTTATATCCTCTGGAATTCGTATTTCCAATCGTGCTATAACGTTAACATTTCTCGTTTCAATCAACATAACGATCGTTCAAGCATCGTTACTTGAAACACTTCCGGAAGCTTGTGATTTATTTTTGTTTTTTCATCTTCAATATATTATATTTTCCTTCGATCCTTAGCTTACCTTAATTGGATACGATGAATCATTCTTCTGACTTGTATTTACTGTAAAAAGTTAGATTTTAACTAATATTTTAAGTTTAAAACAATATCTGTCTACACACATATAGTTAACTGCAATCGGTTAGATTAATTTTAATTATTACTCGTATGTTTTAATTAGTATCATCTGCAAGAAAGATTTTAAAAAAATATATAAATTATGTATAATCAAAAGTATAAAGTAAATCAAAAGTATATTCTACTACAGGATAAAAGCTTCTGCTCATGTCTCCCTAATGTAATATTATTATATACTTATTATATTCTACCTACTTATGTATCTGGTACATCTACTACATCAAAATACATGATTTGTGCAAGGAAATACGAAATGCAAACAGTGAATACTTTTCCCTAATGGATGTCTGTATAGAGGGACCATTAATTTTATTATTTGGCGGAAATATGACGCGGCATAACCCTTCCATTGGCCGACTTCTGTTACCGTAATGAAATCAAACGATGTTCTTTCATTTATTCTGATAACCGTGATATTCTTATTTTTATTCATTCACGCTCAATTATGTTTTCTATCTGAATGAAGTAATTAGTCTGTATACATTGATAATTAAGCTTAAAACGTCGACAAGATTTGTGACTATAGATGTATTTAAAAAATATATGATTTTGGTACAGATTATGGAGAAAAAAGGTTTTAATCCCGTAGTGTTTTAACTTAATTTACTTAAATCGCCGCCTTAATGATAGATATTGTGCAACAGCTTGTACCTATGATTGTGTGATAATGTGTCATAATTGTCATAATCAAAGACACTCGCGCGCACTCAGATACACTCTATTTGTGTATACTGTGTATATGACACATGTTTATTGTATACAATTTGTTTGTGTATTTTTGTTGTATGTTTCCTCTGTATCATAAAAAAAATCATAAATACAAATCAAATAAACAAATAGCTCGGTTTAATAATAACAAGTGCATATAATTATATAAAAATGTCACACATGAGACCAAGTTCGTATTATCATGTCGGCTAGTTTTTCTCCGATCATTATCAATGGCGCAGTCATGTGAGCTGAAATAGGGCGGGGAAAAATGCTGGAGTCGGCTACCCTGAGGCCATCAATCCCGTGTACCTTCAATTCTGGGCTGACCACTGCCTCTGGGTCACCCGCAGGTCCCATTTTACAAGTCCCCGTTGTATGCCTCGCTGAAACCATCATTGTTCTAATAGCACATTCCCAATACGCATCAGATTGGTTGGCATACATATGACAGGTCGGGTACTTAGGTAGATGCAACTTTGCTCTATACTTTTTAAATGGTGTTGATTTCCCTATTCTGATGACGTATGTTATTGCTTCCAACAATGTAGCAATGTCTTGAGGATCTTGTAGGTAATTCGAGTATATTCTGGGAATTGAAAATGGGTTTTTGTCTTTTAACTTTAGAAAACCTCTAGATTTTGGTTGGAGGAGAATTGGTACGGCGGACCAAGTGTCACGGCCTTTCAATCTGTGAAATGCGTCTTTGTACGTTTTGTCTGTCAGCTTTAAACTTTTCCTAATTGCTCCGCCGTCGTCTAAGTTTATCGATCCTCCTACACTCATCAGTTCTATATCAGGTATTTGACCATTATCTCGTGCTAATGAGGTTTTCATATAACCCAAAGCTTCAATTCCTCCAGGAGATGTCAAAACACCATCCCCAAACTGTATCCACTGCAATAAGTTTTCGAATGTCGCAACTTTGTTCTCTAAAAGACTAACGTCTGTAGTATTGAGCACAAATACAATTCCAGGGAATGCGATAGGATCACAAAGATTTCTTCCAACTGGGAGATTGGCAAGCACAGGGATATTAAAAGGAAACAGTTGTGATAAAGGACCTATTCCTGAGAGCATAAGTACATGTGGCGAGCCTATCGGTCCAGCAGATAGAATTATTTCTTTATAACAACGAGCTAAATATTTTCGCCCGTTTTTCGTATACTTCACACCAAACGCTCGTTTCGTTTTACTATCTATCAGTATCTTTGTGACTTTTGCATTCGTCATAATGTGCAGGTTTTCTCTATATTTATGAGTGTGGAGGTAAGCTTTCGCAGCGCTCATCCTATGACCCTTAGACATCATGAGTTGGACATAACCGAATCCTAATTCTCCGGGTGCATTGTAGTCTTTGTTGGGGAATCCAAATAATCTGGTAGCTTCAAGAAACGCTTTTGCTAAAGCCGTTCTGGAGAAAAACATATCGATTACATCATTAGTCATATATACTAGTTAATTACTTAATCTTATTTTAAACTTAAATATTACCTGAATGGTAAATGTTCTACAGTAAGAGGACCAAAGTGTCCCCGGTAAGAAGCATTCATGAATCTCTTTATTTCAACCTTTTCAGACTTTTTGAAATATGGGAGTACGTCGTCGTAGGACCTGTTGGGTATAATATAGAGTTTTAAAATTTCAACCGTTACTATAAAATATCATACTAGCCAACATGTTATCATAGAATTTAATGTTTTTGGTTTGGTACCATGAATTAATTACAGTATTCCTATGCCACTGTCCTGCATACGTGATCCATCTGCAACCCAATAGTTAGCTCCAGTGAACATTATGGAGATTGCGCCTACGTTATTTTTTGAAATTTGGTGAAACTGCGACCGAATCAATCATTGAGACGCTCATCAGTAAGCACAAGGCACACACAGCTGGCCCGCAAAGGGCCGGCATAGTGTGACACACTGGCCAGCAACCGCACTATATGTGCCCCGCGCTTAAGATCTAGTTTATTCTTTGTTGTGTATTAATGATGTGGTTATATCTCACCAGCCATAATTTCCTTTAGACGCGATATCGTCCCACTCGTCAGGATGTCCTCTAGAGTAGATCATGAAATCGGTGACACTTGATCCTCCCAAAGCTTTGCCTCGAGGCGAGTAGCATGCTTGTTCTTCACTTCCTGAAATCACAGTTAAGGTCAATTCAATGCCTGATCTTCTTCTTCATCGAGTAGATGGTCAACCTGACCAAAAAAAAATGCCTGATAAAAATAGTTTTTTTTAGAAATTGAGCAATATACAGATGGCAATTGCTCCGCATACGCTTAGCTTGGATACTAAAGGACGGTTGCGAAGCAGGAAGAATTTCGTTCATTGGCCCTTATCTATTTCACATTTTTACACAATAATATTACTATCTCACTTGCACAATGTGTTGACTGCGTAAAAGTCGTGAAACGGCAATGATGTAGTGTACTAGTGATAGAGACAAATATTTAAAGGTTAATGGATGCAATTTTTCTTGGTTCGCGACGGTGCTTTATCAAAATGTATTATAATTTATCATGATCACGACTGTCACGTGATATTTATATATTTTATAATATCAGTGTAGCATAGTGATTGGCCCCTAAAAGTAAATAAGGTGTACTAAGAGTTTAGACAAGTTGTAATACACAACAATTTTATTAAATGATAAAAAATCGATATGTGGTATGGGCATATAGTTACTTAAAAAAGATTGGACTTCTTTCTCAAAATAATCTTAACAATAAATAAGTAAATTAAATATGAAATATTATCGAAAGTATTTCTATTCAAAACATTTATATAATAAAATTCCGTACAAAATATCTAAACCAAAACTAATATAACAAAATATGAACTTATGCGAACTCTTGTCTTGATATACTTGCTATCTCAAAATAAAAGATAAAAAAAAATATTACGTACGTACTGAGAACTAAGAGGATTTTAATGTAATATTTATTACTTTGTTAATAAGAACTAAAATAGTCTGACACGCCAAATTAAAAAGAACATCTTAGGTATCGAATACTTCCCACTTTCAACCTACGCCACTAGTTATGATAGGTCATTGATTCAAGAAGGACTGGTTCACACTAATTAACAATTTCAATAGCGCTGGCAATTTAGGATACATAAATAAATACACCCGGACAAATTCACACGGTTAATTAGACCCAAACTAAGCATGTAATATGGAATCTAACTAACTGATACTAATACATATACATAAACTAATACTTTATAAGAATATATAATTGACACCCAGACATCATCGTCATCATATTGTTAACTCTGGGCGGGAATCGAACCCGCAACCCCCGACACACCCCGCACAGTAAGCCCTCTCACTGCCACTGCCAACTGGCTTGTCAAAGGATGACCCGTAAAGTGCCGTCCTATTCAGATATTAGAAAACGTGGACTCTCTCATACCTATTACAAATAAGGATGTCTCATCAGACGTACGTTATGCTACTTTCATATCATTAGTGGATACCAAGCCTAGCGTAATTAGATAACACAGCATAGCGAATCATAGCTCTGGTTAAAATTAATACACTCCACGCTTCTATAG
Organism: Cyclophora albipunctata; assembly: GCA_963082685.1. NCBI lineage: Eukaryota > Metazoa > Arthropoda > Insecta > Lepidoptera > Geometridae > Cyclophora > Cyclophora albipunctata. The sequence goes on from OY720119.1 coordinate 2,776,470, forward strand.
TTCTTTTATAAATGATCGATATCGTTAAGTGTGAAATTATTGTTTTCATCCTACGACACGATGTTCTTATTATAGCAATGAAAATTTAATTAACTTGGTAGAGTTTTTGCAATTAATAATAGTTTGCAGTCAGATCTCTCTTTGCTCTTGCCCGGTTAGATCTTATATGGAGACTACCTACAAAGTATATGGAGACAGGCTACCGTTCAGACAAGATGTGGTTATTCACTTTAACACTGACTACAGAACGCATCAATAACAAGTGCAGGCCTTCTCTACCTTACCCAAGCAAGTCCCAGTTTGACGTTCAAAGGTGTACGGCCAGCTGAAATCTGTGTTCTGTAAGTAATGTGCCAGCGCTGGAATGTCCGAGAAGAACATCTCCGGTTTCCCTGCCTCCAAGACCAGGACCTTGGCTTTAGGTTTCGTTTCGGAGAGTCTTGACGCGACCACTGATCCTGTGGTACCACCACCTATGATAATGAAATCGTACATTTTTAGAGGCTCCTTCAGACCTGAAAGTGGAATTATGAGTGGGTTAATTATCGTAGTTTTTGGGATTATTTTGGTTATACTAAATGAAAACACGACTGTATCGCGTTGGAAAAAAATATCGTTTTTTTTAAATACGAACCCGATTTTTCGTAGTCGTGACTACTCACACGTTCAAATCGTGCAAGTTTAAATAGTAAATTTGATTATAGCAAGTAGCACTAAGCACTCTGAGGCAGATCCAAGACAAGGTGAACGGATGTAGTGTCCAAGGATGTGCCTGAGTGCAAGATTCCGAAGACGACGTCGACAACAGAGCGAATTGGAGGAAAAACAAGGAAGGCTGATCCCTCCACCTTATGGGACATATAGCCAGAAAGAGAGAGAGAGAGAAAGCTAGTTGGCAAGGTACTTGGCAGATAGAAATATTTGAAGAGAAATAAACGTACCTGCAGGCAAAATATAGGGGTCACTATAAAAGTCCTGATTAAATAAACTATATTTATTATTCATAGACGCGCCCATTACCATATCAACCAATGGTTTTTGTATAAACGTTTTCAAGACATGATTTTTGGATCTGTTTTTAGTTGATTTGCCCAGCATATCTATTGCAGCCTTTGGAATAGCTTTGGATTTTTCGTCATCCAATGTGGTTTCAGTGTCTGATTCTTCGCTAAAACCTGATAACATTTCCTCGCTAAGTTCTTTTATCTGCTTCATGGCGGGGGTGGGATGTTTCAATCTTTTACGTAGTACAGTCCTTCTGGTCACAGTGGCTCCTTTTCTTCCCTTACGTATTGCTTTAAGTTCTAACATACAAACTATCAATATAAATAATATTAGCCAGATTTTCCAGTGTCCGATCATTTTCTGGAACAAATGTAAGTAATTTGGACTTAATAAACGGTAAATGTTTTTATAGCTGGTACGATAGAACGCTACTGGATGCACCATCGGTAAGATGTGTTTTCGCTGCTATGCTCGGAATAGCACGGTCAAAAAACTAAATCGTATTGGATCAATTTCATGACATATATGTTTAAAACTACACTAGAGCACGATCGAGAGGGTTCCAAATTCAAAAACTGTATCAAAATCATAAACACTTGACGATCAAATAGATGGTTCCCACTTCAAACTAAATATTATATGACAAAAACGGTACGGTATCAAAATAAACACTTACCATTTTTTGTCACTATTATGCCAAAATAACACTGATAACTTCGCTTCTAACCAAACACTGGCTAGCACATGACTTCTTATGGAACTTTTTTACGCTATTAATCGCACATATTGTAATTGTACCAATACCCTTGTAACTTCTGTTCACCAAGTATAGTATACATAAAATAGAGTATAGTTTCTTTAGCGACAGCACTTCATGGTATTTCAACTTGAACAAACCCTTTTCTTGTTATAATATCAACAATTACTACTCGCCTAGGTCCGGAAATTAAACAAGAACATATTTATTTACAAATAGAAGCGCTGTTGTTTTTATCAATAACAGATAAAGATGATTTACTCTTGTAAATATCTATGCAACATGTTAAATAAGGACTTCATAGAAACACTTGAGTTAATCTCAAAGTCCACTTGAAAATATAAGTCTAGGCACTAACATTAAGTAAGTACAAGTAGATTTTTTACAAGCCCGATTTTGACAAGCCCGTTGGCACAGTGGCAGTGAGAGCACTTACTGTATCGGGGGTTGCGGGTTCGATTCCCGCCCGGAGTCAACAATATGTTAAGACATAGTTGTTGGCGACGACGTCTGGGTGTCAATTATATATTCTTATAAAGTATTTGTGTATGTATAAGTAGTAGTATCAGTTAATTAGATTCCATAACACAAGCTTAGAGCTTATTGGGTCTAATTAACCGTGAGTGAATTTGTCCGGGTATATTTATTATTTATTTATTTTATTTAGATGGCAAGTAGTTGCTGCTCGTACGGTACAAGAAGCATCTAACGATTGAAATCAATGTCAATTTACCCCGATATTTAACCCCAATGGCACAAAAAATATTAAAGGAGGCCTTTAGGCGGTATAAAATCTCCGACACCAGGGTTGAATGACCATTTTTTAAAGTATCATCAAATTGAAAAGATACCATCCACTTTTAAGCATACATAATTACAAATACAGTTCAATTGAGAACGTTTATTAAATAGATTATCTAATTATTTGATAATGAAATACCACATATAAATATACGATGAACAGATTAAAATTAACTCAAACTATTATTTTAAATATATATAACACTACTAACAAAGTATTATTCATGTTCATAGATTGAAATACTACTACGGCTTGAACTAATGGTACGTTATCCTATTCAAATCGCATTCTATGTTATTGCTCATAAAAATATAATGATTGCAATAATATTATTAACTAACATCAAGAAGAATAATGTGTAATTCCCACATGTATGTATAAGAATTACCATTACTATATGACTAGCAGCGCCCCGCGGTTTTATCCGCGTTGTGCCCGTTCCCGTGGGAATTTCGGAAATTTTTGTACTGATAAACCTTCCTCTTGAATCACTCTACCTAAGTCTTCTGTGACCACGGGCCTGTAATGGGATCGAAACGTCAGATAATCATGTAAAATACAAAGTAATTGTATCCCTATATATATCAAACTACGTTTACGGATACACTTCGCTTTCATTTTACAGTTTTATCTGACGTTTCGGCCCCTTCACAGGAACCGTGGTCACAAAAGACCGTGGTCTTGTGACCACGGTCTTCTAATAATTTCGCTTTATTAAGAACTAGCAGCGCCCCGCGGTTTTACCCGCGTTGTGCCCGTTCCCATGGGAATTTCGGGAATTTTTTTACATAAAAACCTTCCTCTTGAATCACTCTACCTATTACAAAAAACCGCATCAAAATCCGTTGCGTAATTTTAAAGATTTAAGCATACAGACAAACAAACAGACAAAAGTAGCGACTTTGTTTTATACTATGTAGTGATATCTTAATAAAGCGAAATTATTCTTAATAAAAAATTCGATGTAATTTCCCACTGCAAGGCAATCGACTCATCATTCAATGAAGATATTAGAACAGTAAGGAGGATTAGACTAATTATAAAGGTACAAACCCCGTTCATTTAATCTCATTCGTTGTTGAAGATAATCAAAATAAAATTATGGGCGGATTGCACAAGGATTCTTAATTTTATTTAGCGCTTAAATATGTTAATTATACAAATAACGTTCTTTTTAACTAGTGTCCTATTTCGTGCAATAGAAAATATAATTTTGAACAAACAGCATGTTCGTTGGCCGCCAAAAGTATTCTTATTTTAAGAAGTAAAAAAAAAACATTGAAAAACAAAAGAATGATAACTTGGTAGTGGTCTTATGTAAACTAAACAATTTAAAAATGAAAATATGTTACAAGTATCTATAACATCGTTTTCTCGGAGAAATGTATCGAAAACCATATTTGCTCACGCCATCTCTCCATTTTATTTAAAAGCAAAATACAATGCGTACTCAACAACTCCTTCCATTAAAACCACCCTCTGAAAGTAAACCGCCATCTAGCGTACGCCAACATAATCAAGGGAAAGTGAAACCTCTTTGGAAAAGTATTGGGAAAGTTTGCACCATAGAGTTTTAATATTTTCACACTAGATAGCGCTACCGGAGTTAAAATAATGTATGCTTCTAATGTATTAAAACTGAAAGGTTTGTTATTTTGTTTTTGTACTTTGCTTTACAAGGTACAAAACCGCGGAATAGTGCTATTATGGATCTTCTTGCCGAATTAGCGATAATTTACTAAAAATATATATCATACAGATTATTGAAAATTAAAGTTTTAATGTATTTGTTAATTTATTTATATGAAACAAATAATAAATTAAAGAAAGTAAAAAGTTGGCGCATTTATTTAGGACTTAAACTTACGAGTATAAAAAATATTTTTGCGTCCATTGAGTTATATGTACTACGTACTAGAGAGGCTACGTCGAACAAAAATCGTGAAGAGATTTTTCTAATGACATTGACGGATAGGTCTAGTTGAATGACATTACTCGCAATTTAACAATAGAGATTATAAAAATCATCGTAGACCGGACTCTTAGTAGAAATATGTACCTAGTTTATTTTTTCAATAATCTCAGAAGTAAATTTTTATTTTTATTTAACAAACAAAAAAGTATATGAAGAATAATAGCAAAAGGTTTTTTAACCGACTTAAAAAAGGAGGAAGTTTCTCAATTTGTCCGTATATACATGAGTTTTTTTGTGCGCTCGCGGATGTATAATCCGTTGTTACTATATGAACCGATTTTCATGTTTTTTTTTTTGAAGATATTTTGAGGTATCTCATGATGGCATCCCAGTGAAATGGAGAGAAACTTTTGAAAATTATAGGAGCGACTAGAGCATTTGTTATTTTTTGACAAATCGAATCCATCTTTCTCTTGTTTCATGAAACTGCCGAGGAAACCTTTTTCAGACAAATGAAAAAAAAATTAAATAAAAAAATAATATAAAACACTATTAACTCAGACTGGTAATATAAATGCTTGACTTTTAATTGGAGTCGAAAGTAATAGATCCATTCCTGGGGCATCCCTTTAATGTCAAAGATTTTTTTCAAGTCCGTTGTTTTTTGAAAACGTTTAGTGAAAGCCCTTGTTTACATACTCAATCAAATAATAATCAAACGAAAATGCATAGCCTCGTTTTGAAGCCTTTTAAGAGTATGGAGCATTTTACCATAATTATATAAAACACCCATTTAAAAAAAATCCCGCCCAAATCGGATCAATAGTTTCCGAGAAATGGCAGACAAAAAATAGAACTATGTTTTTAAAACTTAGGGTCGAACAAACCTCCTTTTTGAAGTCGGTTAATATAAAAAGATGGTTGATATATAATATCAATCGGAATTAGGAATTTATCAATGCTCGTCGATAGTGTCCACTCTGTATCTCATATCTCATATACTCTTTGTAATATGACCGTTTGTTGATGTAAAAATATTTATTTTTAAATATTTATTTAAAATTGTTTTCGGAGTAGAAAATTATACTTGTGAGTGAAAGGTCACTCCTTTACTTCTATTTGTGTTACTTAAAGTGTTTTTGCAATAACGCAATGCACATGAAGGCATATTTTATTTGAAAAATCAATAGCTGTAACACATGTAGTTCTGGCCAGAGCTGGCCATCGACTAAGTGAACACAAGTTCCCGCCCCGGTGCGAATCTCTCACGAAGCTTGTTTGAAGTGACTTCTCTAGTACGTAGTACATATAACTCAATGTTTGCGTCTATGAAATCGGGCAATAAGTCAAAAAATAATACCTCTGCATTTCTATGACATTCAGCTGCATAATCTATGGTTACTTACAATCGACCTCACCTATTCTTAATTTAAAATTGAACGGTTTGGCAATTCATGACTCTCTAAATCACATGGCCGACGTCCTTTGCCCACTGCGCAGACAATCGGTCGTTCGATCACCAATAATCCGTTTGACTTCTCGTTATTAAGCCTTCCTTTTTTAAAAACAAGCCATTAATGAAAGGATTACGAGCGCCCCTGAGCCATGCTTGTGTAGGTTATTGTATATACGCATTAGTCTTAGTGTGCACCATGGTACGCATCAAGTCATGTCAAAATTGTTTTTGATGTTGCGACAGCATGATAAGTTTGACATTCAAATACATTCAATGGTTATTCGCAGTGAGGTATATCATGTGAATGAAAACAATGATTTTGACAACGGTACTGATATTTACGCACACAAAGAAGTGTGTGTCATTCATTACAAACACGTATGATTCAGAGGTGCTTGTGAAATGAAATGAAATAAAATGAAATGAAATTTTAATTATTGCTTGATGTAGTTACATTAGGTCTTACAGTTATAATAATAATAAATAAAACAACTTTATAGGTTAAACCCAATATAATGATAATAAAATACCCAACCTAGTTAAATTCAAATTTAAAATACTTTATATGCAATTAAGTCACATTAGTACTTACGAACTAAGTACTTATTACTAACTATGATATAACTTTAATAATATTATTACAATTGTTAAATAACATTTAACATTATGAATTAGGTATAACCATATAAAATAAAAGTAAAAGAAAAAGTAAAAAATCGAAACATAATCTATAATATAAAAATGAATCGCTGAATCTGTTGCTAAGCGCATAACTTCAGAACGACTGCACCAAATTGGATGATTCTTTTTTTAATGTGTTACTTATTATCAGGACAAGGTTTTTATATAAAAGAAATAAGGAATAAAAATCTCAAAATTCCCACGGGAACGGGGGCGCTGCGGGTGAAACCGCGGGGCACAGCTAGTAGAGTATAATAAACAAAATGTTATACTCACTTACATATTAGTGTTACGGGCAGAATTTTTCATCTAGGAATTAAATAAAATTGTAGTATGCCTTTTTAGATAAAAAATTAACGAACAGGAGCTGCTTAAATAGTTGAAACATTAAGTAATTTTACTTACCCGTGGATATAGTTGGACAACTCAGATGGATCGCAGTTCAGTCTCTATGATGGAAAATATGTTAATTAAATCAAACTCGTATTTTAAGTAATCAAACAGAATACATTTCCTGGAGCGCGCGTCTATCAAGATTTATTTCAAACCGCCAAAGAAAATTAACCAAATTCTAAGAACTGTCAAGCACAATATACTTTTGCATGAATCTGGTGTCTATAAGATTGGCTGTGACTGTGGACTCTCCTATATCGGTCAAACGAAGCGGAGTATTGGAACCAGGGTTAAGGAACATATAGCCGACGTCAAGCACCGATGTAACTTGAAATCAGCAGTCTGTGATGACACTTTGGACGGGTAAAAGTAGTTTTAACTCACACGAAATTTGTTTATTTATTAATTTAAGAACAACCAGCGAAAGATACATCTGACTTACAAATGAGACTAATAAAACATCACTATTAAAACAAAAACAAAAGCCTGCGTAATTAAATTGAAAAACGAACTCTATTCAATAAGTGCCGACAACCTTAAAAAATAAACGAGATATTTAAAAAGTTTTTATTCAATTACAAATTAATTTGAATATAGAATTCAAGTAACTGGCGCTCTACAAAGTCTAGGTGCGTAATGAACAGCGTTCGTAATGTTGGTATTAATTAAAAATGTTTCTTAGACTTCCTACCGCTCCCAGCTTTACGGTCTTCCGCTTTGATTTCATAAGAAGCCTTTTAAAACTAGTTAAGGCAGTGGTGAGTGCAAATTTAATTAATTTAATAATATTGTAGTATGGGAGTAATCCTATACTAAACAGGTAACTGTTTAACAACTTATTATAATATTCGCGCTTTGAAATAAGCCTTTAATCCTACAAGATTTAAGTAAACGACATGGCAGAAGTATGTTTGTAGTGAATGAAAATTAAAATTTTCTCGTATGTTTGTAAATAAACTCCCTCTAGATTAAGGTAAAAGAAAGCTAAACATTTAAGAATAATACAGACGTTAAAATATATTGCAACGTTGAACTAACCCACTAACGTACTTGAAAGATGAACGAATGAATGATAATATAGTGATTTTAATTTATTACTAAGGAGATAATATTTTAATTCAAAATTAGAATACTTGATTAAGAGCTACGATGACACGGACACGGCAAATTTATAACTCCCCTCTTTGCACATGGGATGTTAATAATAAAAATGTTTTGTAAGCCAAATATAGGTATCTAAATTCGTATCGTGGAAACATTGTTCAAGAAAAGGTCCCTCACGCCACAAACAATTCGAAACAATGAAACGTAATATCTTAAAGAGACAGACGAAAACAAAAGTTTATTGTAACCTTTTTGTAGTAACTGACATTTTTAATGTAAAGTGATGAAAGTTCCCGAACGAACGCCGAAAGTCATGTTATATGTATGAAACCTGAAATAACCGCAAGAAGAACATTAAATATGAATACCCTTTGTTTGTTTACTGTTTTTATGTTTACTGGCGGGTGTAAGTGACTGTACTTTACACTATATGAAAATTATTCTTTACTCTAAGAAGAATATTTAGGTATATTAGAATACGTATTTAGATTTAACAAATGGATACGGTATGCGGACTAGATTGAATTAAGGTATATCAAAATCGTTGTAAACACGTTTGAAAACGAGAATTTAACGCGTAATAATCTTTTAAGAAATTCATCGACGTTTTGGTTGCGTTAAACCGTTTTTGAGTTATATGGGATGATTGGATGGATGGGATTTTGTATACAAACACACAAACAACAATTTACCCTAAACTCATACATAATCTAGGTTTTTTCGTGAATAAAAATTAGGTATAGGAGTTAATAGAAAAATGATTATATTCATAGATGGAAAGATATATAAACACTCATTGTAAAGTTTATTTAATATTATTTTTCAAAAAACTGGCTTGTCACAGGTACCGTCACTTGCAGCGCTAGTGGCGTAGTTTCACCAAGCGATGTCTGTTCATTACGATTGTTAAGCAACGTGCAGCTCGCCTCCTACTTGGATAGGTGGCCGATAGTGGCATTTCTATCTGAGCGCTACCTGCTTCGGAGGGCACGTAAAGCAGTCGGTCCCGGTTGTTTCAATCATTAGACCATGTCAGAGGCCTTTAGGCGGTCTAAAAACTCCGACACTGGGTTGGCCACTAACGTACTGAATGAATGAATGATACCCCAAGATTTCTTTCAAACTTTCACACAACTTCATTATAAAACTTCAATCGCCGAATTAAACGACTAAAAGCTTCTACCAATACTGCGGAAAAGGTAAGCACTAAAGCTCCATCGCGTCTTCTGAGTGAGCTTTAGAAATACTTTAAAAGCTGAACAGGTAGCTTTACGAGCTACATACTGTTCCTGAACGCAATTTGTTTGTAAAAGCTTGAAGTACAGAGGTATCGCATTCACAAGACACGTTTTGTAGTGTACTAAAGTAGTGTTGTACATACACATATTCGTATACCATCTTATATGGTAACACACACACAGCTGTAGAAGAAAGTCAGTAAGGTCGAGTACGTTAGTGGTCACCTTGGTGTCGTAGTTTCAGATCGCCTTAAGGCCTCTGACATGATCTAACTATTGAAACGACTGGGACTAAGAATTTAATGTGGCGTAAGAAGCACGGTAGCGATCAGATATAAATATCACCATCTCCAACATGGTACATCCTACTTTAATATTAAAAATGTGAAAGTTTGTGAGAATGTATGTATGTATGTTTGTTACTCTTTCACGCGAAAACTGCTGAACGGATTTAGATGAAACTTTAAAGTAATATAGATTATACATCAGAATAACACATGGGATCATTTTATACCGAAATTCCCGCGGGAACGGGTACAATGCTGGTAACACCGTGGGCCGCGGCTAGTGACATATAAAACAAATTTTTACACATATTGTGACATTTCTATGTAAAAGAAAAGTACTTACTTATTAATAGTGAAGGGTACAAAGAAAAATCTTTACACAAAGGGTATTCCCAAAATCCTGTTTTATTTGCTGTTGATAAATGGAAAGGAAAGTGTAAGGAAAAACTTGTTGTCGTCATATCGTTAGTTTATGGACGCTTAGATAAACAATAACACAATAAAAATATCGTTACAAGCGCCATATAAGTTTTGGACACTTCCCTATATTAGGTGTTACTTGATAAGTTCTTATAACTTTTTATTGGATCTATGGTTTCATATAAGTATAGTGTATTTATACCCAAAGTATCAGTAGGTAAATATCAATAGGTGAATAAGTCCGTGGAGATTGGTGGCCAACCGGTTTTGAAGTTTTTAGACCGCCAAAAGACCTCCAACTTAGTCTGTCGATTGAAACAACCGGGGCCGACAATTTTACGTACCCTCGTAAGCACGCTAGCGCTTAGATAGAAATGTCATAGTGATAGCACATTGCTTAACAATTTCATAAAGCAAAAATCGCTTAGTCAAACTAAGCCAAGAAAGTAAGCTTCCATAATAAAAGCTTTGAACTTAATGTGGGCTTTACAAACCATGTGTGTATTTAACCTGTTCTAATGTTATGTACTGTACTCGCCTCGGTGGTCTAGTGGTATGTACACTCGCCTGCCAAGACTGAGGTCCCGGGTTCAATTCCCAGGTCGAGCGAAAACATGTTTCCTACTTTTCAAACATGGCTCGGGTTTGAGATCACCAACCCGCATTAAGCAAGCGTGATTACGCCGGAAACCTCCTCACTGTACTGATATCTTCAGTGAGACGAGAGGCCTTTGCCCAACAGTGGGACATTACAGGCTAATACTTTTTTTTTTGTACGCGTAAATCGAAACATAATCAAAATATTTTAAAATGTCTCCATATCACCGTAAGTGTCCTAAAGAATTTCAAAAAATATGAGATCGAAAATGTATAGGCATAGCACATCATTTCTCCGCAGAGAGATTTCAAATAAACCTCAATTTGTTCCCTCTTATTAATTTTATTTCGTCACAGATATAGAAATCCAATAAAAATATCGAAAATCTTCAATAAAAAATGTCGAACGTAAACTGTTTCGTACGATTTATTATGTAATCCTATCAGATGAAGTGCTTAAAAAACCAATAAAAAGAAATTTTATTGTTTCCCTCCGTAATAGAGGAGAGACCATGAAAAATGGCAAATATCAGTAAGTTTATATTTTCTTGTTGAGTTTCCTCAGAGCTTGACCAATCAGCGACCGTTCTTTGAACCGAACGATAGCTCTGTTTAGTTCACGTCCCTCGAAAAGATGTTTGAAACAACTAACTTGTTGTACAAAGCTTAGTTTGGTCAAACATACTGTACAGATTTGGCTCATTTGTGCAAACACAAAGATTTTGTTTCGGAGTTTCAAAAAGAGACGTAATTTGTGCTTCTATCTTTATTTTCATTAAAGTAATCATTTTCTATTTTACTTCTTTCATATAAAATAAATAAATCTATCTATCTATATAAATAAAAATGAATCACCGTAATGTTTGTACGCGCATAACTTCCAAACGACTGCACTAAATTGGATAAATCTTTCTTTTTTGTGTTCGTTATTGTTAGGAGAAGGTTTGTATGAGAAAAAAATATGGTGGGCGGAATTTCGATGGGTCAGCCAGTAATAAATATAGGTAATGTATGTAGGTTTACATCACATATCGACTTCTTGTTTAAATTACATATCACCTTTTTTCATCATAGATAAACCTCCGCCTTTTTTGAAGTCGGTTAAAAACTTGCCTTATCGTCATTATATACTCGTATAGTGTGCAAAAGTACTGTGTCCATTTGGCGAGTGACAGCAGCTGTCACCTATATTTAGGTATTGCAGTCGGTGGAAAGTCTATGTGAAGGTGATACGTGACGTTTAGTGACTGAAAAAGATTGAAATACTTCGGTGATCGCATTATACGAACAACATAATGAATTTTCTCTTATACCATTTGAAATTTCGGGTATTCTCAAAAAAAATTACCACTAGCAGCTGGCCGCAGTTTTACCCGCGTCGTGCCCGTTCCCGTGGGAATTTCGGGACAAAATAGCCTATAACGTTCCTGTTGAATGTGACTACCCATTACAAAAATAATTATTTGAATTATATTGGATTGGATGTAAAAAACAAAGCAACAAAAAAATAAACTCTAGCTTTAATATATTATGAATACTCATATATATAAAAGTACATAATAGAATATATAAAAGTTTTCATTCGTTAATTTCCTCGTATATAAACACACCTTCATAAACCTATGCATTTATATTTCATATCTAGTATTACATACCAGTAATTATCTTGCTATTCGAATCCACCTAGTTAGTTTAGTTATGGAAATTGGAGCATTCGGAATGGACGTTGATTAGCCTTAAAACGTACTATAACCAGTAATTATGAGTTCATTGCCTTCAGTTTATTTGAAATTGTTCTAATTGCTGCCTTCCATTCGTTAATGCATATATATTTTATAGACTTACGGTGTACTTCAATGCTCTGGATATATTTGATAATTCACTTTAGTTAGGTCATTAGGAAGAATTCGTCATTTAAAACAATAATGGTTATCACTAAGTATTATAAAACAAAGTCCCCGGCCGCGTCTGTCTGTCTGTTCGCCATAAACTCAAATACTACTGCACGGATTTTGACGCCGTTTTTTTAAATAGATTGAGTGATTCAAGAGGAAGGTTTATATGTAGAAAAATTCCCGAAATTCCCACGGGAATGGACACAACGCGGGTAAAACCATGGGGCGCTGCTAGTCTAGTATAACATAGCTTAAACTTATTTATAATCGTTATTAAACATTTTGATTATAAATTGGATGAATATACATACACGTATACATATAAATATTAAATCCAAATCTACTGTAAGTATATTCCGAATCGGTCCATAACTAACACAACAGCAAACAAATATAAATTACAGTCACGAATGTCGACACAAAATGTAGTTTAAATTCAAAGTTTGTTTCAGATAAAATACTATGAAATGTATACTGATATTTATACACAATTGGTCGACAAAACACGGGGGCGTGTTATGCGTAACATTCGTACCGTAACACCCTAGTTGATTTCAAGACACGTACACACAGTACGTGTTCCCATCGCGGCTCGCTTTATCCCATTTCCGCGGGGTAAAGTGCAATTAGGAACTTATCGTGGAGATACTGTACCAACTTAGCACTTACATACAGAGTTATCACACGCTAGAAACAGGAGCGGGTTAACAGCACTTCAGTTCCTGTTCAAGTGAGCTCGAACAGGCTATCTTTATGCCCCGACAAGCATTAGGCATATAGAACATGCAAAGTTTTCGCGTTACCCGGACCAATGTCCTTGTTATATAGGCTTCTCTAATTAGAAGCTCTAATTACAGTATAAGCATTTCGATCTACTAATTAGAATTCAACCCACTTGATTTTCAGAGAAACGGAATAATTACGTGTTCGTTTCGATTACGTGGGATTAATTAAAGAATTATTTTTATATGTGATTTATAAGGAATTTGAGAAAACGTAATTAAGGCTTTTATGTATGTATAATTTGACCGATTTCCAGTGAAGTATTTGTAAATTGGACCAGTTACTTTAGGCTTTATCGGAACCCTTATTAGGGCGACATTTCGCTACCTTGAACTTTGCCTGCCCTTTCAATAAAGAGGTAAAGATCACTAATCAGTTGATTGAATCAAATGGGTCTATTTGTATCAGACGAGTTTGGAAAGGATCTGCTGATAAATGACATTATTGGTCAAATATAAATACGTTTAGGATTATTGAAATGTCGAAATTAAAGTATTTAGGCCGATATACACATTCATGTAGCTGAGACACGTGCTTAATTAGTAGCATGTGATAATGTATATATGGTAACGGGCTTGCCTCTTACTGATAACATAATATAAGTACACTGCTTAACATTTACTAGCATCCTAGAAATTGCTAGGCACGAGTATTGTCGCTTTAATTTATAATATAGTATGAACCACAAAAATGGAGAAGGTTCTTCAAAGGTACTTCGCTTTTCCGTGGTATAAACCATAATTTTATATACCTAAAACGTTCAGAAAACCAGCTAGTACCGACCTTTCATTCTGAAGGACAGGATATTCACTGTATGAATTTATTAGCAGGCAGAGCGAAACCGATCAGTCATCTTTATTTTTGGAACAAGAAGAGGTTAAACACTGAACTATCTTAATTCAAAATACTTCCTAACTTTGGTCAAAAACTTATTATTAAAACTGCTAAGTTCCTCATTCCTTCCGATAAGCTTCGCTTATTTCCTTGTCATTAATCGAAATATTACCCCCGAGTAAGTTTTGGGAAACTATTTACTAATAATATGGTTATCCCAAACTTCAAAGAAGTTGGGAAGAGACGGTATTAAGTCTTTCATGAATGAGATCTAGAATGGATCATTTAGCTTCCAACTTGTCCATTCAGGTATTCCAGTTAACTAATACCTGAGAGTCAAACTGGAGTAAATCCGAAATACTGTCTTTTATGTCCTTACTCCAAAGACAGCTTACTACTCATTCAGTGGTAGTTAATTAATGGACGAAGCTCAGAGACGGCCACAGATTAAAGGAATCAGATTCTTACTGATCTACTTATATGTCGAATAGGTTCTTTTCACTTCAATAAAAGGAGTAGATTCTATAAAATTATATGATTAAGTCTTAGATAAGTCTTACGTATGTGAATTAGTCTTGCACATACGAGTATTAATTTACTTACAATCCCGTAGTTTTACCCGCGTTGTGTCCCCACGTTTCGGGATAAAAAAGCTTGTAACCTTTCTCTCGAATGTAACTTACCAATACAAATGCGAATTAGCGAAATTGTTCCAACATTTCACGCGCGATGCAATGACTAAAAATGAGATTCATTTAAATACTTCTGTCTAATACTCTAACTAACATTCTGAACTAAACAAAAACCATTTGATAAATTGTTATTGGTTCTTAAAGTTCACAATCCGTCAAAACGGTTTATAATCTAACTAGCAGCACCCCGCGGTTTTACCCGCGTTCTGCCCGCTCCTGTAGGAATTCCGGTATGAAAAATACTTATATATTCCGGCTTTTAACCTTCTCATTGAATGTGGCTTTCCACTACATAAAGAGTTATCGAAATCGGACTGGTAATTTCTGAGATTAGCGCGTTCAAACAAAGTCTTCAGTTTTATTATATTAAGTAGTATAGAATAGTTGGATTATAACTAACGGGAGCACAATATTCAGATAGATTCTACAGTATTTCGAACGTAATACCTGTGTAATGTATTGACACATACAGTATTAAACTATACGTACTTGTGTATGTACACTCGAGCAAGTGCTTCAAATAAATATTGTATGACAAAAAGGATATCGTTTCACTACAGCTGTAGTTTGTACCGTGATCGGATTAGGTTCGTTTTGAATTGAAAAAAGGAACAAGACTGGGTCGGGTTTATAAATAAAAGTGAATTTAGTTTAAGCATACTGCGATCAGATCCGCCTGGCATATGAGAACCTTTCCACAAGAGCTTTGCCATGCTTTGTAACTTTTAGTATTATAACTGCTGCACTCAGAGGTGTTCATTAAATCAACAATTAATTAATTGACATACCTAATTTACATTAAAATATGCTAAAACTACTCATTTAATCTCTACTAAGGAAGCATTTGGCGTCTTTGAGTACGGGCGTAATCTGCGTATATACTACTAGCAGTGCCCTGCGGTTTTACCCTCGTTGCGCCCGGTCCCATGGGAATGAAAAATAGCCTAATAGCCTAAAACATTCCCATCAATGTGGCTACCCATTAAAAAAAAAATCAAATCGGGCTGGTTATTCCCGAGATTAGCTCGAACATACAAACAAATTTACCTCTTTATAATATTAGTATATAGATGTTTGATGTTTATCTGAGTTAATAGAAAAGTAGAATAGAAACGCAATAAAGTAATCGTTGTTATATAAACAGTAGTTCATCAACGTAACAAAGCGATAGTCGTATCACCAATCATATCAACGAAGCACACAGCACAACTCCGATGGAAAGTCACTCTAATAAGTCTCATGACAAACTCGTGTTAAGTATCTGATAAATCCCAACTTGAAATCTGAGAAAGTTTCGCAATAAAAGTATATTGAATATGAAAGATTATATTTTAAACTCCATAAAGTTAGATCTAACTTAGTGGCAGACTTTTAAACACTGTGTTTAAACCCTAAGTGAAGTCGAAAGTAAAGTTAGGTCACTTTTGATATCTTTTGGAGAGAAGCCAGACTTTCTCTTTGTAATTTAATTTGAAGTTGAAAAGTTTTAAGTCACGTGTCTTGTGACTTCTTTTGAAATTGAGAACGGCATTAAAGTTTCATATTTTATCCTTTCAAAGAATCATATTTTATGGATCTGCTGATTTGAATTTCAAGCACGAGTATCTATAAGGTGGAGTTGTTATTATCCAATCTGGAGGACAAGTATCTTGAAAGCTTCAAATGGAAATACAGAGTACATTTGTGTCGCTTTTGGTTTGTTTCAGGTGTTTTATCTCGGCTCTGAAGATAACTTTGTTAGCGACTCTTAATATTGGTATACATTTGACGGAAAATTCGTCGGGGCGAAGTTTAGTCTGGTCGAAAGATGAAGGTGAAGGTTGAACGTTTTAGTGCTTTTTGATCTGTTTCTTCGAGCAACCGACAATAGGTTACGTTTATTTAGTCAGATGTACAACGGCCCTATAATTCGTGATCTTCTTCTTCTTCTTCATCGAGTGGATGGCCAACCTGACCAATCCTGGTGTCAGAGTTATTGAGCCGCCAAAGGCCTCTGACATGGCTCAAGTAACGACTACTATCCGTAGAAAGTAACCGGGACCGACGGCCTAAGCCCTCCGAAGCACGGAATCATCTTACTTTTCGAGCAATCAGGTGATTCAGCCTGCAATGCCCTAACCAAACTGAGGAAAGTCTCACAAAGAGATTTTTGTGAGATATCCCCACCGGGAATCGAATCCGGAACCTCCGGGTCGTGAGCCAGGCGCTCAAACCACAAGACCACGGAGGCTGTTATAATTCGTTATAAACATTTAAGTGTTAATATATACCTTGTGTAATGAGTCGATTGTTTTTACTAAATTATGAAACAAACGTTGAAATTATTGAATAGTTTACAACACAAACTTGCTTCGCTATTTTCATATGAATTTAAACTACGTTTACGGATACACTTCGCTTTCATTTTAAATTTTTATTTGACGTTTCGGCCCCTTTACAGGAACCGTGGTCACAGAAAACTCACTTTCGTTATTCAAAACCCTTTATGATATGAGCGTGCTTATTTATATAATGTCCAATTATATTAAATCGTTCACTGCGGTCACCAAATTTGTCTCATTCTACTACGGTCATGTATAGGCTGCCTGCCGACTAGGAACTTAATTGAATGGCAGCAGTCGTCAATCATCAAAAAAAGGATTTTTCACTCTTTTGCAAGTTGCATGTGGTGGCCAACTTATCGTAATTATATCATCAAATATGAGGTAAAAAATAAAACATCCCGGTACATACTATAAATTTATTTCTTAGAAATATAACGAATGTTTGCAAATTAAAGTTCTAATTTTATATGTAAAACATGTATAACAACTATTTAAATATTATCTTAAATATTATAATAAATTCTTGCTTTAAAATTTTACGTATGCATTTAAGAAATATCTATGGAATAAAAGTACATGGTCTGATTACATTAATTGTAGACTTTATAGAGGTTGAACGTTCAGTAACGTTACAGATTCGAGCATTACTTCAATGAGTAGGGAAAATCAAGCATTACAATGCGCTTGTAGTGATTTAAAGCTAGTATTCACCAGTAGCCGCGTACCCACCTAGCGCACAGGCTCGCGAGCCATGGCTAGCGCACAGGCTCGCGAGCCATGGCTCGCGAGTCAAATGCTCGGCTGGTGTGGACGTGCCTCGGGCTGCCTCGGGCGCGCGTTTGCTCGGCTGAGCACGGCTCGGCCCCGAGCCATCTGTTGTCGGTAAACTTGACGCGCTCAAAGGTGCCTCGGTGAGCGCTGTGTGTTAGGTGGGTACGGTTATGTTTTGGCTCGCGCGCGAAGCTAGGAAAATAGCTGCAGCTGAATATACACGACATATGATGGCTCAGCCTGCGGCCTCGTGTAAATTGAACAAAACTACTGAGGCTGGCTCGCGAGCCATGGCTCGCGAGCCTGTGCGCTAGGTGGGTACGCGGCTATTGAAGTAAGAGAACCGCGAGCATAAGGGTGATTGCATGAAATATCCGCTAAGAGGTTCTATGCCATCCTCTTGCTTAATATTTATCCGTTTCTCCGCTCGCTCGCTCCGTTTTAACGGATAGCGCAACTTGTAATGATACACTGTGTTATATCTTTATAGAACTTGTAACATCAATGCGCTTCAATTGAAATTAAATGGCTCGCAAAATCAAATCTTGTTATATTATATGCGAATGCTCGGCTCTGAGAAAGGTGGTATTATAATGTTATGCTCAAAATCGAATCTGAAATTTTACAATACAGGCGAATGCTCCCAGTGAGGAAACACCTTTAGCTTGAACTATTGCTATCCTGAGCGTTTAACCTCCATCTTAAAATATTTTTATCGAAAAATTGGAAAAACTTTTTATCTAAGCATTTTAATGGAAAATAACAAATTGTTAATTATTACCAATACTCCAGAGAAAAGCTTCGAATTACCTGAAAAAAAAATTGAAACTGATTAATATGCACGAGTTTATTTATTTTGAGATTATTGAGAGAGTTATTTTTACAAATTCAATGCCTATTGTGTTCATTATTTAGTTTGATAAAACATAAATGTAACGAAAACAATGAAACTTGTATTAATAAATGTTGGTCCATGGTATGACCTACTTTAAGTTAAGCGCTCAGATACTTATATTGTGGCTCTGCCCTCAATAAAGTTAAAATACATACGTACAATAAGTTAAAGTACAATAACTTGTAGAAGTAATTGTAGTATTAGTCTGTGCCCGACTGCAAAACAAATGCCTCTATGCTCATTAAAACCTCCCAGAAGGCATTTACAGTACTTTAAAGTACCTACATAATATAATAAAATAAAACAACTCTAGGCTACGTTTACGAAAAATGGTTTATCATTAAAAAAAACACTTTATTTATGCTTGTTAAATGCACATTAAACAATTTCTATTTAACAAAGAGTTTACTTCACAGATATAATTGAATCAAAAGTGTATAGACAAGTCAAAACAAATACCGAAACAAGTCTTAATTAAAACTGGTAAAATGAGAAGTATCCATCCTTAAGGAATTTAATATTGTTTTATTCCAGGATTATCCCTATAGGAGAAATGTACCATCATAATAGACCAAGAAAGGTTATTACTCAATATCTGATCTTTGCCTTCCTTAATAACTGTGCTTCATGAAAAACTACCTTTCCAACAATCAATTTCCACCCCTATTCCCTTAATATAAGGTTTGTTTCATTTGTACTGATGTGGGTATAATACATATTTTGTACTGACGTATTACATGAGAGAACTGTTTTTTCTTTTATTTGTAGTTTATTAATTTTAATGATAGGTACATGAAAATGTATGTCTGGTTCTTCGTATTTTATTTCCAGAAATGTTGATAAAGATATTATTTTTGTTTGAAAGCAGTTAATTGAAAATGAATGATTTTTTTAATTGGTGCTTGCTGTAATAAAATTAATAGAGCACATTTTTATTATATTTTTACTTTTGGTAAATAATTTAAGGCTTGTACATTATATGTCTTGTAAAACTTGTAACATATATATGGGTTCTTGTAAAGAAAAAACAACATAATCGTTTTCATTCATACATTACATTAGTCGAAAATATTATACAGTATGCATACATACACAGACAAGGTAATTGCCTTTCGCATCTGTCTGTCTGTATATGAGTATTTGAGAGCTATACACACATACGTAAACACAGATACAGAAGTAAAAAATAGAACACCTTTTTACACCAAAAAATTAAATCGAAGTAGGCACTTACTAATACCAAGATTGGATTGGTGCTCTTGAGGTTTCTCTACGTCCAAAGCTGCGATGTGGGCTGTCGGCATCAGACCTAACAGATAGGAAACAAAGGGCCAGTTTATAGAACGCTTCAAAAACAGTATAAGGCCTTAGCCACGAAGTCAGCGAGTAAGGGAGCGGCTGCCGCCGTGAATTGACCAATCATAATGATTGAAATCGTGAATCCAAATTGTTTCAATTAATTTTTCTGTAAAACTTTATTTACGAAGATAATTTGTATAATTTGTTTGTATTCCTCCACCACCTTATTAATAAACGCTCTGTAACTAAAACTGGTATAAAGTGTTTTGTCTCAGCTGTTCGGAAAATTGCATATGTGAGAACAAACCATTCGATAGCAAAAATGTTCATAATACGGGTTTAAAATATGGCCCTTAAGGTGAATCATGGCTGTTCTTAATTACAATGATTCCACCTAAGATTGTACCCATGTTTAGAAACTAATAAATAATTTGAATTTGCTTGTGTTTAGCCAATTCCGCCGCTACCGCCACCGCTTCCGATCCGCTCGTGACTGAGCCCTAAGGGATCTATCAGACAGAGGGGTGACACGTTTGTGCGTTCCGCGTTCGCGTTTTAATTGGTCAGAATTCCTCTTGTGTGAATGTCCACAATGAAAGCAAAACTGACCTTTTGAACGCTTGACCACTTAAAAGTTCTCTTTCAGAAAAAATATTTTGTCCCACTGTAGGGCATAAGACTCTCAGCTCGAGTACATAGGCTAAGTACATAGGTATTAGGCTAAGTTAAGAAAATCGCTTTATGCCTAGATCAAAAGAGCTGGAATCCCCTTTCTTCCCAAGACTTGCAGGCGTTCATCGAAATACTCATTAGAGACAAACGTAGGTTGCTATTTATCCTGAAAATCCGGGTACAAACTAAGGGAAATAACTTGTTGTAAAATGTATGTTAAATCTTACCTAAAGTAAAAAGTAAAGTATGAGCCTGTAATGTCCCACTGCTGGGCAAAGGCCTCTCATATCAGTACAGTGAGGAGGAAAAAAAATTAAAAAAAAAAAAAAAACTTACCTATCATTAATAAAATTACTTACCACGTAGACCCTTTTAGTTATGTACATTAAGAGTGTATACTACCTCAAATCGCTTATTTTCAACTCGGCGGGATCTCCATATATTCCTCGTTACTCAATATTTAACTTTGAAACGTATGTATGGTAAAGTTCATGATATAATCTATCGATCATATGTTTCGAAAACACGACTCCATGAAATTTTCTCGATAGAAAAAAATCGCAAAGTTATCTCTAAATTTTTACTAAAATCTTAATATCTCAATAAATACAAAAGTTGTTGAATTAAAATAAAGTGTAGTAAATTGAATAGGGTTTACAGAACAATTCATATGTTGCGGTTTTTTCAAATGAGTACCATAATGTTTGTAGGGAGCAAATACCTACAATTCGCGGGCCGAAACACCAAGCGCTCAGGTGTTTCTGTCCCGCTTCGGCTCAGGGGAAAATCTGAATACGCGAACTGAGGTAGTGTACACCCTTAAGTCACACATCAAAATCTCTTACCTGGATAATAAACAGTTGTCCTATTAGCGGTGTAATTAGCTGACGGCAAGCTGAGCTCACAGACGAATTCCTCCTTAGGTGCCGTGACGTCATCATCGTGGACCACAGCCTTAGTTTCCACCGTGTACAGACCCCAAGAGTCCATGGTTAATTCAGAAACAGCTTGTTTCAGGGGCCTCCTAAAATGGAAACATAATTTATGAATCAACTCCATTCTACTGCTAGCTTGATTTATTCGTAGTAAGGAGGTGTTTATACGTGCGATGTGTCCGTACTAGATAGATAGTACTGGTTTATGAGCACATTTTCCTTGTTGTGTTACGTAGTTGTAAATGTTACCGAACTTAGTTCTAAAGAGTTATTTTGGATATTTACCGTAAGATTCTAATAATGAATTAAATATAAAACGCGTGTTACGATGCAAGTGAATGTGATTTTCGACAGATTTTGAAAAAAGAACGCCATAATCTACTAAAGCCCATAGCACACGGCGTATTTTATACGCGTAGGCGACGCGCGTATTAGGAACGCACGTCTTCGGCGCCGTAGACGCTGATTGTTGCGTTTGCATTGATGATACAAGCGCGCGCATGAAGCGCGTATACGCGCTTTTGAAGCGCGTTTTTTTCTTTTTAAAAGAAGTACTAAAGCCAGCGTAAGCAGTGTTGTTTCAACCGACGCCATTGTACAACTGGAAACTGGAGGAGTCTCTGGTCAAAACGCAAAGGCTACGAGCGGCTACAGCGCGTATACGCGCAGGAGACGCATGTTTCATGATCGCCCCGTGTGCCTAGGTTACAAGGTTGCGTTCTAATCTCGTTTAAAGCTCGTATACGCGCGTCATCTGCGCGTCGCTTGCGCGTATAAAATACGCTGTGTGCTATGGGCCTAACATTTGCTCTAATACTATTCCTATGTGTTCTTTTTTTAAATCGTGGATGTTACTCCATTGCTTGACACTTGGACCATGGCTTACCCTTGAAACCTTTATAATGGTCATAGCGACTCATCAGAGAAAAATACAGTACTAAAACTTTTTTTACTGACCTATCGTGTCCTACTACTGAACAAAGGTCTCCCCCCTTAACCAGTCGTCACGATCCAAGGCCTATTGTAACCAGTATTTATTTACAACAACGATCGACGTTTGTGAGGATGGATGTATGTTTGTTGCTCTTTCACGAATAAACCGTTGGACGTATTTGTATGAAACTTTACAGTAATAAGTTTTATACATCAGAATAACACAAGAAATACATTTATCCCAAAATTCCCGTGGGTACGGGTACAATGCGGGTAACACCGCGGGTGCGGCTAGTAGGATAATAAAGATCATGTGACCACACCCTTTTATAGTCCACCTCCCAGAATAAGATCTATCCAGACTATTAATGTTATGCAATTTGTTGTTAATTTGTTTCAGATATGAATATTAATCGTTTCGTTAGTTTTAATGAGTTATTACGAAGTTCTACATCAGTTAGGGTTGTTTGGGTGCAGGGGAAAGTAGGTAGAACCATTAGAGTGGAGATACGAAAGCCGAGAGCTTGTACCTAGCACAATATTTAGCGGACGGGGCAAGTTTTGTGCTGGATTTATGGCGAGATGTTGTATCAAGCGTATCAGGTACCTGTACATTGTTCGCATGTTTATTAATTATCTTAACCCATCAATTGTTTTACATCAATACAATAAAGTAAGTCACTACATAGTGTAAAACAAAATCGAAGTCTGTCCCTATGTATGCTTAGATCTTTAAAACTACGCAACGGATTTTGATGCAGTTTTTTTTAGCAGTAGTATTTGAGTTTATCGCGAACAGACAGACGCGGCCGGGGACTTCACTACATAGTCACTACATAGTATAAAATAAAGTCGTCTCTGTTTCGTGTCTGTTTGTCTGTTTGTCTGTATGCTTAAATCTTTGAAATCACTACATAGTATAAAATAAAGTCGTCTCTGTTTCGTGTCTGTTTGTCTGTATGCTTAAATCTTTGAAATTACGCAACGGATTTTGATGCGGTTTTTTGTAATAGGTAGAGTGATTCAAGAGGAAGGTTTTTATGTAAAATAATTCCCAAAATACCCACGGGAACGGGCACAACGCGGGTAAAACCGCGGGGCGCTGCTAGTTGTTTTATAAAACGTAGTGATATACATTTTAAAATTATTTATGGTTTAATCCTGCATAGTCTTTCAAATACATTATATCGGTTTTATTATTCTTGAAAGATAATTGGATGCTGACAAATCTTCAAATTTATATTAACAATATTATATTGGGCCCACATCACCAGTGGGTCCCGGGAGGAGCGCGGTGTCGTGGGCGGCCTAGGAAACGCTGGAGGGACGACATTGTCTCCTTCGACAGCGAGTGGTGGTGGAAGAGTTTGGGGGAGACCTTTGCCCAGCAGTGGGACGATATGGGTTAAGTAAAAAAAGAAAATATTGTAGTGTTTTTAGCTTTGTATCACCTTTTTTATCTATCTTGAATGCTAGAATGACGTAAAGACTAAAACATTATGTTCTTCAAGCTATCGTGTACTTAAGTGAAAACTGTACTAAGTTTGAATAGATCAATAAATAGTGTACAACGTGCTGTTACTAGGTAAGCGATCTCGCTTGAGCTGTTATTGCAATAACAACTCTACGTTGTAAAAGTTTAAACTTACATTTGAATACGCATTTTTGTGCTTTGCAGAACCGTGCGGTATAAATGGATTTTTAACTGAAGTTGTATACTATTGAGATAGCTAGTGTGTAATGGCCTTAGCTGTATTTAAACAATGAAGGGAGTTGTAGCATGTGCCTTAAGATATAGAAGTAGTGTGTTTAAGAAATATATACCCAAGTATAAGTTGAACTTAAGTATATTTATCTGTCTCGACCTAACAACTAGCTGTTCCACGTGATGGTTCTACCTGCGATCTAATAGATGGCACTAGTGTGAACATTTTATAGATCGCGCTTCGGTTATTTTTACAGATTAAGTGCGGTCGAGCTTTTGCATTTTGTAGAGCGGAAAAAAATCCTCTTAAAAAATCTCTATAAATTTGACTAGAAATAAATGACGTTTATACACCTATTAACTGACTAACCCCTATTATAACGTTTTATAAGTGTATAAATAAAATAATTCACAACATATACATATTTCTTTACTTTCAGTTATATGTATTCATACCATATCAATATTTATCGTCGTCGATAGATCATAAAGTAGGTTTTACGATTTTCTAGTAATTACTTTTAACTGGAATTTAAGATGTTAATTTTCAATAAAATTATATTTGCTCGGAGATTTAATAAAGGATAAAGATTTTAAGCTACGAATATTATGTTTTTGAAACGAGTATTTCAAAATTAATATCCGGAATAATTTTAACTTGCCCTCCGAAGCACGGTAGCGCTCAGATAGAAATACTACTATCGTTCACCCATCCAAGTAGAGACCCAAAGTAAGGAACTATACTTTATTCTCCAGATTGCGATTGTTGACCAACGTGCGGCTCGGATGGGTGGCCGATAGTGGTATTTCTATATGAGTGCTACCGTACTTCGGAAGGCATGTTAATCAGTCGATCGGGCATGATTTTTTCTTTATTAAATTTTAATTTCTTTAATGAGTGAATTTGATACGTAATGTATGAACAGTTCAAAACTTTGTTCAAGTGTTACGTGGCTATCCCATGAGTTAAACTAAAAATGTTAACACAAACTATAACGTTTAACTTTAATTTAAAACTTATTTGGTTTCGGTACGCAAACTTTGACCAACCGGGTCAGATATGGGCCTTTACCTTTATAATAACAACTCTAACGAGAATAACGGATTGGTATTTGATGAAGTATTTACTTGATCAAAAATCGTTATTCCCGGAACAAATATTATCATACTGACAAACACCAATCTGTAATTCTTGGTAGAGCTATTTTAGTTTTACAGTTTTTGGTAAACTCACAGCTAACTACATTTATTTTAATCAAATAACACAGAAAGTTATCATCATTAATTCAAGAATAACTATTTTTTATCAGGTTTACGTATATACTTAAATAACTAACCTATTAAGTATGTATTACCTATCCATACTATTACTATAAAGAGGTAAAGCTTGTAATTTTGTTTCTTTGAAAGTTTCGGCTAATCTTGGAATTACGAGTCCGATTCGAATAATCATTTTTGTTGTTGATGGTTTATGTATTGTTTTTATTTATGTTTCATCCGGAACGATTTCTGAATAACTTACTTGATTTCCTACTTGTACTATAAAATTATCATAAGCCTGTTATGTCCCACAGGTGGGCAATGGATTCTCATCTTACTGAAGTAAGGAGGATTAGGCGTAATCACCACGCTTGCTTATGCGGGTTGGTGATCTCAAACTCGAGCCATGTTTGAAACTTGTACTATACTTGATCGAAAACCGTATGATATCATAACTATACAATAAACATAGATTGAAATCTATTACACACTTACCCTTGCGACAAGATCCGCATAACCGGCTTGGGATACAGATCTTCAGCAAAACATATCAGCGTAACGAGAAACACGTATTTCTTCTCCTGAACGAAATGGAAACTCTTGCCCCGACCTGTGAAGTATACGGGATCAGATATCACCAAGTTTATACGTTCAGTTCAAGTGCTTCCACTATTGAAAATGATATACTTACTTGAAAAGTAGTGTTGGGAATTAGATTTGAAACGATGTAAATAAAATGAATGTATTGTTAGTTTAAGCTACTTCTTCTTCGTCAGGTGGATGGTGAACCTGACCAATCATGGTGTCAGAGTTATTGAGCCGCCAAAGGCCTCTGGCATGGCTCATGTAACTACTACTATCCGTAGAAAGTAACCGGGACCGACGGCTTAACGTGCCCTCCGAAGCACGGAATCATCTTACTTTTCGGGCAATCAGGTGATACAGCCTGCAATGTCCTAACCAAACTGAGGACAGTCTCACAAAGAGATTTTTATGAGTTGTCCCCACCGGGAATCGAACCAGGAACCTCCGGATCGTGAGCCGGGCGCTCAAACCACAAGACCACGGAGGCTGTTGTTAGTTTGACTGCCGCACTGAGAGACGTTCATTAAATGGACACTTAACTGATTGACGACATTT
Organism: Cyclophora albipunctata; assembly: GCA_963082685.1. Lineage (NCBI taxonomy): Eukaryota > Metazoa > Arthropoda > Insecta > Lepidoptera > Geometridae > Cyclophora > Cyclophora albipunctata. Next base: position 2,803,263 of record OY720119.1, read on the forward strand.
TTATACATTAAATATCAACATCACTCACTCATTAATTAAATGTTCACTTGACATTTCTGAGTACAGGCGCGAGTTGTTAACATTGAACAAGTTAGCATGCTGGGATTTTTGTAGAATAAATTGACATTATGTGATTCTTGCGTTAGGAAACTGTGTTTCATTTATAGTCATAATACATACTTTACAACGTTGCGTTCGTTCAGATCCAACAACTTGTCGGTATCATGTCAAAAAACTATCATAGTATCACATAGGCTGTAGCGACACTATGAGACCACATTTTGTCGCTGCAATGTGGTGTAGTTAGTTGTAATAAATAGATTGAGCTTGAGCTAGTTTACAAGCTGGAAACTGACGAATTTTGAATTTTGGACTTTTGGGAAGTAGTGCATTCAATCTCACACCAATTCAACGCCATTTCTGCTAACTTGAACAAGTATGGCTGCGTAGCGTGCGACTTTTATAGATTACCGTTACCACTAGCTAAAAAAGAAAATTAGCATAACCATTTCAATCATATCTAGAAACCATTAATCAAATAAAGAAAAAAAACATAATGCTCTATTATTTCCTGAAATTAAAAAATGGATTTTACGGAAACATAATCAGCCGAAAATTTAATTCGAACCGGAAAATTGTAACCGCCGTTGGCTTAATATCTAACTCGTGAATTTGTAAACTTTTCACAGATTATGAACTGTAACAACCACTTACAATTCAACGCATTATATTTCGATAGTTCATAATAACTTAGTTTACAATCTCGCGAGATAGCCTTTATAATATAACGGTGACATATACTTAAATATTTAAAAATAATCATAGTCTTCATTTTTGAAAAAAGTTTCGAAAAAAGTGACCAATTGCTAGAGATATATACCAAAGAGGATCAATTAACGTAGCCCTTACTAATTAAAACCACAATTACAAAAAAAAACTGTAACTATGACCAAAACATAACGATACAAAACGTTAGTAAGGCAAGCAGGTCTATAAAAAACGTTAAAAAACTATAACGACCATACGGATAGAAAATCGTAGTAAAAGCAGCAGTATTTCGCTCGTTTGGTCGACTTACGTATCAAGTATTCTACTCACTATAAACCAGCATGGAACGTGTCCGGCGGTCCTCCTCTATGAAAGTGGATACCACGCAAGTGTAGTTACCGCTCAAGTCCGTTGTTGGATTCACTATTCTTATTGCTCGGTATTCTTCCAAAGGATCATCTGCGGAAGAAAATTGCATTGAGATTTGTAGGCTGTAGTGTTTTGTTTTGCTTAGTAGTGGTAATAGTTATGTTATGGCTATTTCGTTCGTAGTTTGTTCATTGCAATGTGCAGCTCGGCCTATTGGATGGGTGGTCGATAGTGCCATTTCTATCTGAGCGCTTTCCTAACGTCTAATTTCTTTTGCATATTATCCTAACAATGTTTCAACCATAATATTTGAAATAGCAGCGCCCCGCGGTTTTACCTGCGTGTGCTCGTTCTCGAAGAAATATTGGGATGAAAAATAGCCTATAATCCGTTGAATGTCAAATCAGATTGGTAGTTTCTGAGGGAAGGTTGAAACAAACAAAAATTCAATTTCTCCAGCTTTTTTATATTAGTATACATAACAATCCAGGCCGCGCCGCGTCATAAACAAATGCGACTGTAAACTTCTGTTAAAACACTTAAATTATAATTAAATCTCTGTTAATACACAGAAGCGAGGGGCGTGCAAACTGTAATTCAAAAAGCTTGGCTCAGATTGGTTAACTTTAAACCGTTGTATGCAAAGTATGGTTAAATTAAATTGAGAGTTAAAAGTTGTACTACGTGTCTTGAAACTGCGATGGTGTTGAATACAGAAAGAAATATTTAACATTTGAAGCAAGTAACTTCGAGAAGGTTAGTGGCCAATCCTGGTGTCGGAGTTTTTAGACCGCTTAAAGGCCACCGACATGGTCTGACGATTGACACAACCGGGACCGACAATTTAAAATCCCTCAAAAGCACGGTAGCGCTCAAATAAAAATGCCAATATCGGCCACCCATCCAAGTAAGGGCCGAGCTGCCCGTTGCTTAACAATCGCAATAAACTAACACTGCTCAGTGAAAATACGTCACGAGCGGTATATAACATTTGATATTTATTTATTAATCAAATTTTTATTATTGAAGTTTAAGCGAAGTTTTTTTATTTGTTTCGTCATATCCGTCGTTTACGATCCGATTTCGAATATTAAAGTATGTCACAAAATTATTAAAGTATGTTCCAATTGGTAGTTTTCACAAAATATATTATTTGATATCGTTCTTTTTTATTTAAAAGGTTACAATTCTAAAAAATATTATCCTTTTCACGCTGTAGTTGCTAAAAAATATATCAAACCTCCAACGAATGATAAAATATAGATCAATAACCAAAAGCTATTAACATTACTCTCAGTTGAGTTCGCACAATACCGCCGGGACGCAGTTCACTTGCAAATGCATTTTTTATACTACCTACCTTCATAATGAGATTAGTTTTCTTTCATATCTTTTTACTCTTGACTTTGTAATTATATTATATTCAAGATCTGTTCGCGACGTTATACCTTGAGGTAATAAAATATAAAATAATTTTTGTATCACGATTTATTCGAATGTAAAAAGAAAATTATTGTTTCCGTAAGAAAAACAAGCAGTATTACAAGTTATGTTTATTTTTCGTGATAATATTGTAATACGTCGTTATATGTTATGGGAGTCATATTTCAAAACACGTAACATAATATTGGGCTATATTAATTTGACGCGTATTATGAACATTTTAGCTATCTATTGGTTTGTCCCTTTCTGACATACGCAATTTTCCGAAGAGCAAAAGAGACAAAACACTTATAACAGTGATTTAGTTGCAGAGTTTATTAATAAGGTGGTTATTAATATGTTTAAGCTTAACCGTGATTTTTACCGACCGAAATCGAAACCGAATAAAATAAAATAAATCTCTATACAATATATTTTAAATTGCCTTCTTCTTCATCGAGTGGATGGTCAACCCGACCAATCCTGGTGTCAGAGTTATAGAGCTGCCAAAGGCCTCTGACATGGCATGTAACGACTACTATCCGTAGAAAGTAACCTTGCCTTTATTACTTAGGATTAGCGGGCTATCCTCAAGATGCATTTTACATAAATAACGCCCGTACTTAGAGTCGTTAAAAGCTTCCCTATTAGAGATTTAATGAGTCCTTTTAAAATGTAATTTATGAAAAATTACATCAATTAGTAAGGTATCGATGTATTGGACGTCTCGCTTTAAAAACTTTTTTGAATCATTGGAAAGAAGACAGTGTAGGTACAGGTGTAAAAAAAAACATTTTCCATGCAAAATAATATCCCGATTTTTTCCTCATTTCTTATTTCTAATAAGAACGCACCTTTACTACGAAAAAGAGAAAACAATTTCACTTCATAACACACGTTATAGAAAAGCTTACTTAATTTATAAACGACTTTTTGCCATACTTAAAACAAAATGCGATAGTATTTTTTAGTGCACGAGCGTAAATTAATTACATCCAAGCGTTACCTCAATGACGGGCACATAAGATTAATGTGCCTACTAGTGCATAGTTAAACCATTAAGTGCACAAAATTGTTATTAAAAATGTTAACTAGGGTTGGAATGGGTAAAGCTTATTAAAGCTATTAAAGCTTCACTACATAGTATAAAATGAAGTCGTCTCTGTTTCGTGTCTGTTTGTCTGTTTGTCTGTATGCTTAAATCTTTAAAATTACGCAACGGATTTTGATGCAGTTTTTTGTAATAGGTAGAGTGATTCAAGAGAAAGGTTTTTATGTAAAAAAAATCCCGAAATTCCCACGGGAACGGGCACAACGCGGGTAAAACCGCGGGGCGCTGCTAGTTAAACAATAAAGTAAGTTGGAGAAGGTCAGTAACCGATCCTCGTGTCGGAGTTTCTAGACCACCTGAAGACCTCCGATATGGTCAAACGATTGAAACAATTGGGACTAACAATTAAACGTGCCCTCCGAAGCACGGTAGCGCTCAGATAGAAATGCCACTAAAGAAAAGTGTAAAAAAGTGTGCGTATTACTCCATCTATTTCTAACTAACTTGATTATTTTCCAACCATAGTTATTATATAGGAGTAGAAAATTTTCTTTTATGTGTTGGAGGAAAAATAAACACCGATTTCATTACAGTATGTCGCGATACACAAAGTTTGAGTCATTAGGGTCGTGCGTTAACGCAAGCCGCGTAGGTCATAGAGGGAGTGTTATAATGTGAGTGTGAAGTAACCTTGGCGGCTGTGAGGAACATGGCCTCGGGGATGTGGTGGCGGTCTAAAAGCTCCGACACCAGGGTTGGACACTAGTCTATTTGAATACTTACTTCTTTATTCTAAACAATCAATCTAACTAATCAGTTGTCGATTAAATATTCCATACTATCCGGTGGTTTGCGATTGTCCTTTCATGATAGGATATTTACACATTGGCTAAAGCCGCATACGGCCGGAAATTAACAGCGGAAGTGCCTAGAACAACTGCCTAGACACGTAGGCAGCCGCTATGGAACCCACATTATGAACTTTACATCCGAGTTTACAGCAAGGTTTACAGAACCCTAAAATTGGGACTTCGGAATATTGTTAGCTAAAAAGTTATTGAATTTTACAATTAATTAATAGTGAAAAAACCTCTACAACGTCACGGTAATATGGTTGTCATATGACTCGTAAGTAAGTATAAACCTGTAATGTCCCACTGCTGGGCAAAGGAACATATTATACATCATATTTAGTCATCAGTTGCATTGCACTCATATGCTATGGAACCGATTGTTCTGAACTTGTGAGCCAAATTGATTGTAAGTAATAAAAAATAATATAAATATGTTCTTAGGCAGAATAAGAGGTAATGACCTTTGCCTAAGGGGTATGTAAATTAAGTTTGACCTGTCTGCAACTTTCGTTCTAAACCAAACATTTTTTTGGTGAAGCTACTAAAGTTTCGAAAAGTTTTAATTGTCGTTGTTTAATTTATCTGACTTCTTACGCTATAAATATACTAAATATATTATTTTACCATTTTATCTACCACCAAGGCAGGACGTACCTACTGCGTAACTTCTCTATTTTGTATAGGTATAAGATCTTCTTAAGACCAATCTCTATTAAATTCCCAATTTCCTACTTAATAGACACAGATGTTAGATTCAAACCTGCCGAGAGCGGTTTCACTTTGAATTTGCTGAACTAATTTACCAAAAACTTTGATTTAGATAGTCGGAGAGTCGTCGAAATGTGGTCGACCGCTCACTAACTTTGAATATTTCAATAGTTGTTTATAATATATATACAAAGTAAGAAACCAAAAAATAACAATCTCTATAACAATATTTTGTTCGAATAACACAAATACACTCCTTTATCACTACATATTATAAAACAAAATCCCCGGCCGCGTCTGCCTGTCTGTCTGATCGCGATAAACTCAAAAACTACTGCACGGATTTTGACGCGGTTTTTTTAAATAGATAGAGTAATTCAAGAGGAAGGTTTATATATATAAAAATTCCCAAAATTCCCACGGGAACGGGCACAACGCGGGTAAAACTGCGGGGCGAAATAACTATCTGTATCTATCTGAAGAAGAAGACTCTCTGTATAACAATTATTTGCTCACCTAACACAAATAAACTCCTTTATATGTTATTAAAATAGCTTTCGCAAAAAAATGTTATCTCAAAGCTTTGATTTAAAACCTAACGCGTTAAAAGCTTCCATTGATCCGAATCTAACGGTCCGTCGAAAGATTAATTAGTTAAATTTTGTTGTGACGATCTTGTTCGATTTTTAAAAAGGTTTCCGAGAATTCTCTTGTCGAATTTACGGTATTAAAGGTCACGTGAGCGATCCTTTAGGATCCTTCTTAGGACCGTAAAGGTGTTTTGTTCGCTAAAGTTTTATGTTTTAACCTCGATTATTTATTTTCAAATAATAATGTACGATTATTCATTTGGGGATACAAAGTTTAGCCGACATTTGGAGAGGAGAGTTTCATATATTTTGACCAATTGTTCTGAACATAAAATATGGTGTATGTTAAATTTATATATATTGCGTAAAAACGATACACACGCTAGTTATTGTCATTGTTACTGCATTCCCGTCAGCCGAGTTTACTCTACTTGGCCACTACCCTACACGAACTTACCCGCGGAAGAGCAAAGTACTCTTCTATATTTCTTAGGTTGACAAACTAAATCACTAAGGTCAAGACAAAATTGATTTTACGTTTAGTCAGACTAACATAGACATATGGACTAGGATAGACTAGAGTTAGGTCTAGGCACAAAATAGAACTTCTCTCTTCAGTGGGAAAATCTGATTATAAGTCTAGTGAAACGTACTTGGACACTAGGATTAAATCTAGGTATAAATCTGCACATACCTGAAGCTTTATAAGTCAGATCCACCTTCCCCTTCAAGAGTCCAATGGCCTGCGGTTTCAACGGCGGTATCCATTGGTAGACGAGTCCTGAAGACCCGTTGAAGAACCACTTCATCACTAACCCTGGAGCCGCATCTGGGGTAAGAGTGTAGTCACAATCGAGGATCACGAAGTCGGTCCCAACTTCCACTAGAGCTGGGACGTCTATCTGATTTATATTGACTGCTATGCATTCTGTGGACAAAGAAAAGAATGAACGCCTTGCCAGTAAAAAAGTCACCAGAGTTTAAAGTGTTATACACAATGTCAAGACTAGCTCTGGTATCTGGGATTATATGTAAACAGTGAAATTAAAAGTGTTGCTGCTGATAGGCGCTGATAATGTTTATTATTTATGATGTTCCACTGTAGCTTAGGTCCTTGACCTTCTGCAGTGGAACATTATCTACAATAATTTTATAAAGAAGATTTTTTTCCTGTAAAACAAATTGTATGGCCGCGAATCCATTGAATTTGGGAAAATAACGTAAACGCGATCTATAAGATTTTTACACTAGCGCCATCTATTGGATCGAACGTGGAACCGCAGCGTGGAACAGCTATTAAATAATATCTGAACTGGATACATTTAAAAAAAAGTAATATTAGCTTCTATTCCATGTAGGTAACTATATAAGGGCCGACAATGCGTTAAGCGTGCGCAGGCCGCGATTCCACACAAAAGTGAACGGTCGCGGGCGCCCGCGTGAGCAAGACACGTGCGCCCGCCGCGTGTAGCTTCATACAAAAGTATACCGTAGCGTGAGCCCGTCGCGTGCTTTGTCATACGAAAGTGAACCGACGCGCGCGCCCGCAAGCGACGCCCGCTTAACGCAGTGTTAACCCTTAGATGATAGACATGGTCATGCATATCAAATGCTATTCTAAATGAGTGTTAATAGTTTCCACATGGACTAAAAATAGTTTTTAATCTCAGTCCAGGCTTGCTCCGTTGCAATGTTAAGCTAATAACAAACCCGGACAAAGTTTGAAATCATTTTAAAAACGTGAAATTTTGAAACACTGCCGCTTTTTAAAGCCACATAAGGCAAGCGGGGTTATTTCGCCTATTCCTGCTCTCCGTAATAATTACTTCAGTGATAGTTTTTTTAGCCAGCCTGCAGTTTGCAGTATAGCTCTAATAGCATTATTTAGGTATTGAAAAAGATAAAGTGTTGTTTATATTGAGCGTGTTTTCAAGCTGAATGGAAGAACCCGGCTTTTTCATTTGTTTCAAATAAGTGAAATAAAGAAAAAGTGCTGAGATGATGAATTCAATTCAAGCTTTATGAGAAACTAGGAAACTAGGCTTCAGTTTAACCATATCAGCACGTCACTTCTAGTTGGATTGCTTACAACGTGCCTCATTGCATGCGTGCATCAAACATGCATACATACATCCACACATACACCCATCCTCACAAACTTTCGCATTTGTAATATTAGTAGGATAGCTAGGTTACTTTTAACTATCTGCAACTATCGCAAAAACATTATGTTTCTCGAATCTGTTATAATAAAAACGAGTTACCTAAATATCTAAAGAGAAAACTGTTTGAGTTCGAATTAATTGGCAAAACTGATGAAACGTGCCAATTTTCAACTTAATAACATTCTGTTAGGAAAACTAATATTTGAAAGTGGTTTGTTTGTATTTTGTATGTAAAGGATAATTTATGGAATCACAGTCGGATTTGAAAAAGGATTTGCTCATATGATAGCTGCATTTTAAAGGAAAATTCTTTTTTTTTTGCAAACATTAGTGTCATTTATTGCAAACATTAGTGTCATTAGTGTCGTTTTTGTGACTAAATTGCAAATAAGACATGTTTTGAATTTAAGTTAGAGCTTATTTTCGTACTAAAATTCAAAATATAGACTAAAACCCCACTGTTAGTAGAAAGATAAAACACCCCTTAACAAAAAACTAACAAGGTAATTGTAGAAAGCAGAGCTCACTCGAACAATATTGCGATATATTGTTATCGCATAAGATTTCTTTGTACAATTTAATTAAAAGTGCAATGGAAGGAGTATCATAGCATGTGAAGCTAAATGGCTGTTTACTCTGGTTTTATTGTTATTTTTCAAAGATTCTTTGCTCCAGATTTGCACAAAATGATTTTAATTTTCTTTGTACACGTTTCGTTTTTGTTTTGACCGTTTGCAAATGCACTGTGCTTTAAAATTGTATACAGTAATAGGCGATAGTAAGAATGAATTTGAAAACGCTATAATGATAAAAGTTTAAAGAGGAGTATCGCAAAATAAACTCTCAAACTGTGCATCTACCGCTTACACGATCTGGTCTTGTTCCTTATTTTACATAACTCAAAATAAATCAATTCAAAACGATGTTAATTCGATTACCATGATCCTGAAACCTTTATATAGCAGTCTACCCAGCAGCGCCCCGCGATTTAACCCATGTTGTGCCCGTTGCCGTGGGAATTTCAAGATAAAAATTAGCCTATAACCTTTCCTTAGAATGTGGCTATATATTATAAGTATGAGCCTGTAATGTCCCACTGTTGGGCAAAGGCCTCTCATCTCACTGAAGATAACAGTACAGTGAGGAGGATTAGGCGTAATCACCACGCTTGCCTAATGCGGGTTGGTGATCTCAAACTCGAGCCATGTTTGAAAAGTAGAAAACATGTTATTGCTCTACCCGGGAATTGAACCCGGGACCTCAGTCTTGGCAGGCAAGTGCACATACCACTAGACCACCGAGGCGTCTATTACAAAAGATAAATTAATAAAAAATAATAAATATTCAAATCGGATAGAAAAAAAGGGAAAGTAAGTTTCTGAGATAAGTACGTTCAAACAAAAAACAAAAATCAAAGTCTTCAGCTTTATTATATACTAGCAGCGCCCCGCGGTTTTACCCGCGTTGTACCCGTTCCCGTGGGAATTTCGGGAATTTACATATAAACCTTCCTCTTGAATCACTCTACCTATTACAAAAAACCGCATCAAAATCCGTTGCGTAAGACAAACAAACAGACAAAAGTAGCGATTTTGTTTTATACTATGTAGTGATAGTGAAGAATAGATTATTTAGCTCAAGAAACTATCTTACTTACTCGATCGTATAGTAAGAAGCATTGAATAGGGCCCTTATTTTATTATTCACAATCAAAATAATTTCAAAATTGATTTCGAACCAACGTTTAATATTAAAATTCACTATCCTATTAAGCATTGCCAGGTCTGAATAAACAATTTGAACACCAAAACGAAGTTCACAATTTAACTGCAAAGTTATACTTAATTAATAACGAACTTAATATTATTATTGCGCTATAATTGTCATTCAGAATGCGTATCACACATAACTCCCGCACAATCGTACATGAAGTCAATTATAAGTATTAATTTGATTTTAATGACTTAATTTATGCGTACGTATTACTGTGTCAGCCTCTGATTTCATCTTAATTAAGCTTCACTTTGATTGTACTGTCACTAGATGAATATCATTAGAAAGTCATCTTTTTCAATGTCTTAGCACACGCACACATACATCTTTCGAGACTAATATAGTGCACATATAGCGATACAATGCAAAGCAGACCAAACTACCACTTTAGTTTCACTTCGGTTTCATTTAGGTTAATGTCATAGAAACCTCATCCAGAGAATCGCATTTCAAATTCGTTGGGTCGTGTGCTCGTGGTTTAATATAACTGGAGTTGCAGTGCCGTCGTCAGAGTACTTCAGTGAATTCTGGGCCTTAGTCAAGGAATTTTCTCAGAAATCCTAACAAACTGAACATTTGAATACTTGATACAAAGTTGTAAAACGTGAGAGGTGAATCAAGAACAGCAGGATTTTCGAGAGTTTTAATTTGTATAATTCGTCACTTCTCAGATTAGCTTTATATACTATATTAAACTATCACATTAAGGTCTGTTTTCGGTTGCACCTGCAGCAGCAGACAGCAACTGCACACCGAATGACCCAGCATACAAAATACAAGTCACATGACAGCGTTTGGGAATAGCATGGAACTTCTTACCATGTTAAATTGAACTATGTTAAAAATAGGCAGTTGCAGTTATTTCGTACCAACCACCATGCTTAATTACCTCAAATTACACTCACAAATCAACTATTTTTGGATAACAATACAATATTAATTAGGTACCAAATGTGTTTTATTTATAGAATGAATTCAAATTATTTCATTCGTTTTGTATTTAAGTGGGAACAGGCTGAGTGATAAATTGTAATTGAATTTGGTTAAAACATGTTTCATGTTTATGTCAGCGCAATATTTATATTAGCGACCCGCTCTTTACTTGTAATTCAAATATATACTATATAATAAAGCTGCTATATAATATACTTCCTACTTCCTACTAATATTATAAATGCGAAAGTTTGTGAGGATGGATGTATGTATGGATGTATGTTTGTGGCTCTTTCACGAAAAAACTACTGGACGGATTTGGATGAAATTTGGTACACAGTTAGTACAGAGCCTGAAAAAGGACATAGGCTAGTTTTTATCCCGAAATTCCCGAGAGAACGGGTACAATGCGGGTGAAACCGCGGGGCGCGGCTAGTATATAATAAGGTACATATCAATTTCAAACACCCTAATGTAATGAACATCTTCATACGAATCGGTATAAATTGCCCATCTTGAAATCGGAGTTCACAATTGTGTTGATTCAAATTAAGAAATAAATTAAATCATAATATTCGACTCTTTGGTGGAGTTTATCTCTGGTTAAATGGAATACTTAATGATTATTCATGAATGGTAGAATATCCTGCTATCCTATCCTACGAAGGATAAAGATAACCAAGATACAATTATAGCACAATGACGGTGACCAAATATTCTTAACCAGAGATGATTACGATAAACTAGCCGCGCCCCGCGGAATTTCGGGATAAAATGTATCCCATGTGTTATTCTGATGTATAACCTATATTACTGTAAAGTTTCATCCAAATCCGTTCAGTAGTTTTTGCGTGAAAGAGGAACAAACATACATCCATACATACTGCCATCCTCACAAATTTTCGCATTATAATATTAGTACTAGTACCATACATACATCCATCCTCACAAACTTCGCATTTATAATATTCGTAGGATTCTGCGCGTTGATTGGTGGAAAACTGAGATTTCAAATATTTGACCAATCAACTTACAATGTCGTGTCTTGTCAGATGTATTCACCATCTTGTGCTAGAAGGCTGGATATGCTAGACCAACAATGATAAGACACCAAACGTCAGATAGAAAGGTGAGTTTAGACTGGGTCAAATAAATCGTGTTCATATTTTGTTGCCCGACACCTATGCCGCTTTATGAAGCTGTAAAACTTACTAGTTTTAACACACTCACGAGCGCCTCTGAGTCACACTTGGGTAGGTAACTGCACATGCACATTGACCACTGACCTCTATTATATATACACTGGACAGGCTGCAGTCATAATAATTTTGTGCTTATTTGAGTTTCGCCATTTTGGCGCTGTAGGCCACTGTAGGCAGATACGAATGTCCATGGAACTAAAATTAGTTATGACTTAAGTCGACTGTGATTAAAATTAATTTTGAATTTTGACGTTCACTGCAAGCAAATAAATGAGTTCTCGGGACACACGCAGGGGCCACAGGGGCGCTTCAAATTGCCACACAAAATTAGCTGTCATTTGTATGGTAACAGCCAGTCCAGTGTGTATATCTTATATATAAAATTCTCGTGTCACAGTGTTCGTTCGCGTACTCCTCCGAAACGGCTCGACCGATTCTCATGACATTTTGTGAGCATATTGAGTAGGTCTGAGAATCGGCCAACATCTATTTTTCATCCCGAAATTCCCGCGGGAACGGGTACAACGCGAGTGAAACCGCGGGGCGCAGCTAGTAATAATATATAATTGTGATTGTATACTAAGTTAATAATTGACCCAATGTTTAAAGATTACCCTAGTTTAATATAATAAATTAAGAATGTACTTACCCTATAATTTAATAATTTGCATGCCTTAGAGGTAGAACATATTGATCTTATTTAATGTAATCAATCACCTTTATATTTACATATGTTTGCGCAAATAAATATTTCATTTCATTTCAAATAGAGGTCAGTGACATTGACCCAAACAAAACCATCTTATGTCAGCCTAAAAGTTGTCAGTTTTTTGACACTTAAGTGTGTAACATTAGTGTCAGAAAAAACATGACGTTTTGTCTCATATGCTCTCTAGCATACTTACATATAGCTTTTATAGACAAGAAGACAGAGTAACAACAGCCCTAACGGTACCGTGCCCTGGCTCGTGTGTCGCAATAATCATTATTGGCGACACTCGAGACATAGACACTCGACGATCTATAAACCTAACATAGGAATAAAAATCAATGCTAATACTGACTTTGTTACTAGATAACCTATTGATATATGGCGCGTGTAGTGCACGTGGCGCAGTTTGAAAGCAATGTCATCGTGATTGATAAGCAACGTGCAGCTCAGTCCCTTCTTGGATGGATGATCGATAGTGGTATTTCTATCTGAGCGCTTTAGTGCTTCGGAAGGCTTGTAAAATTGACGATCCGGGTTGTTGCTATCATCAGACCATGTTGGAGGCTTTTAGGCGGTGGAAAACTCCTAACAGTCTTAATTTAAAGTGTAAGACTATTTAGTTCTTAGCCTTTAAACAAAGCCTGGTTACATTGTATAATGTTACAGTCAATATTATAAGCTAAACTTCCAAAAACTAGCCAGAAATCTGTACAACCAAACCAAGTAGAATAACTAATGAACCAATTAGAACTCCGAAATGTAAACAATAATGAAAGACGAACGAAACTAAATAATACATAGTTAATTAATAGGATTCTCTGAAAGTTGTAATACAAGATTTGTTGACAACAAAATGTTTGTTGGTAATTTAAGTTTTAATTGTTTTGGAATAGGTAGATTTACATTGACAAGTTTGTTTGAAGGTAGAACGGTATCGAATAACGGTATTGAGAGATGCCACACTCGCTGACACAGCACGGTTTAACCACTAACCGCGCCGGCCGTCGGCCACCTGTCAGCCGACTTGTATTGTTTATGCACACAATATTATATATTAGTTTGCAATGCTATGGATTTAGTATTCAAATTGAAATTATTTATTTGCGTATATATATATATATATATATATATATATATATATATATATATATATATATATATATGTTACAATCAATTTAAAACCCACATTATTACTATTGGTACCTAGATTATACATTAGTAATTGCTTTACTTTAACATAATGTGAACTAGTTGGATTTTATCTTAAGTCCTATTATTTAAGTGTGGCATCAGCCGTTGGAAGCAATCTATTATTTAATGCCAAACTTAATAATAGTGTATTTTATTAGATCACATATACTTAGATACTCTTCCAAACTGGTCTCCTGGCTCGAAATACCAACTAATGTGATTTCAAAGTACGAGTATGTATACTGCTTAGTTAAAGCTTCTCTATACACCAGAGCCCGCTGATCTACAGACTTTCTAAAGGACATTAAGGACTGAAGCTTCTTAATTTAACAAGTTAACTAACACTGACCAAGTAGGGGCCGAGCTGCACGTTACTAACAAGTGCAATGAGTGAACGTCACAATAAACTATAAAAGTATCAGTTATCATTATGAAACTCATTTTTATACACATTTCAAATAAAGTACATTTTTAACAAAGTAGGTGCTTTGTCATCAGCGGAATAGTAGTTTATGCAACGTCATATAAAGAAGGGTATTAAAACACGAGTGTGAGTTTATGAAACGAGCGCAGCGAGTTTCATAATAGTAACGAGTGTTTTAATACCCGTGTTATATGCAGTTGCATACACTACTTTATCTTCACTATTTAATGCAATTAATCAAACAAAATTTTAAAAACAAAACACATTGCGAAACATTAAATTCACGCGTAGGTACGTGTATTGTCACAGTGAACTTGCCGCCATTAAAATCTAACCAATGAGAGCGCAGCTGCGCGTAGGGCCAATCAGGAGCGAGCGAGATCTTACCAAAGAGTTTTGTGTATGTAGTTTCGACGAAGTTTTCACGTATAACCCAACTATTTTAAAAAGCCAGCATAATATCAAAATTTTATACAACTAGTATGAGGATTTTGACATAAGGCTCGCCAGGTTAATTGGTCGCGTTATAATGATGTTATAATGTTAAATTATAATGATATTATAACATCATGTGCAATTGCTTAAATTGAGTGTTTTAGTTGTCTGCGCTATAACAGTAGTAATTATAAGTCAAGTATTGGAAACATAAGTAGAATGTTACAACATTAGTGTAGATAAACATATTTATAAGTGGTTCCAAATTTAAAACTTTTCACAACAGGTGTCTTACAAAAAAGTTGCCCTTAACACTCTTTGTTTTATTAAATTTACTTTACCTACTAAGATATTAACAAACACTTTTTGTTTTAAAACTTTTTGTATATTCTTCTTCTTCGTGTCGATGGCACAAAAATTAACTTTTTAAATGAGCCCGCTCCGGTGCTTCGCTGCCCCTACGCCCTTGTCAATTGGCGCACATGAGGTCACTCAATGTGCAGCTTTTAGGGATCGAGGGGCAGGTCAGAACGTATCAATTTTGTATATTAGTAATGGAATAATAACAGTGAATTTTAAACATAAAATATCAAAAACATTGTGTTAAAATAATAATGTTTTAAGTACTATCTTATGTTTACATGAGAGCATTTTAATTAGGTACTTACTTATTAAATTAAGACAGGGTATTAAGATTAGTATTACGTAAAACAAGCCAGTGGAATATAAAAGGGAATGTTTGAGATATCCTCGTGTATTCTAGACATATAATAAAGAATGAATATAAACCAGTATTTGTAGACCACACATGTTAATTAACAATTTATTACAGCTACAGGATATTCAGGTTTCAATCTTAAGGATAAGATTAAGTTAGACTACCTAACACAGTAATGAAGATTTAGATCTAAAGCTCTCTAGCGTTTAACTGACAATCTCAATGATAATTACTGATAATTATCACTTTAATTATTATTATTAAAGGCAGAGGCTGAGACGCGTATGCGTTGAGTGGATTGTGTGTGTAATTTCAAATCTTGCCTGCACCAAGACCTACTACATGAATATAATAAAGCTGAAGAGTTTGTTTTTTTGTTTGTATGAACGCACAAATCTCAGTAACAACCAACCCGAATAGTATAATTATTTTTGTTACAGATAGCCACATTCAATGGGAAGGTTATAGGTTACTTTTCATCCCAAAATTCTCACGGGAACGGGCGCAACGTGGGTAAACCCGCGAGGTTCTGCTAGTATTATAATATTGACAGTACGTTGAGCTTGCACTATGGCCAATCAAAGATAGCTCTTTAACCGCTCCCCGCTCTGCCAAACGCTTTTGCACTCTCCATAGGCGACACCAGGCTGTGGTCTAGGTGGTAGCAGGTTGGAGGATTAGTAATCTATCAGTTGCCGAAAAAATTATGTGAAATTGTGGTCAATTCAGAAGAATTTCGAGCCTCTAGAAGGCGTAAGCTCCCCCTTGTGACGCACACTATCAACGCACTTAGCTAATCCGGGTAAGTAATCTCAAATTCAAGTAATATTGGCTGAATACGTAACAGGATGAAATGCTTGTACCTTGTAAATTTCTTAGTTGAAAGCTTCATTAGAAAAACCATAAAACTAGCCAAATTCCGAACTCAATATTTCCATAATAACAAATAAGAAAATTTATTCGTTCGGATCCCAAAGTTAACCACCCACACATAAAGATACCATAATTTCTGAATAACAAAATAAACGGAGTCATTACGAATAAATTACGGCAAGGTAAGGCTCTGTTGATATGAAGATATAGTAGTTTATCTTTCTCAATAGTCATGAATAATGTATTGTTGTCATAGCAGTATGGATGCCTACAGTTATAGGCTTTCAGTGAGATTGAAACCTCCCGATTGTTATTACATATCATCTGCATTGGATAACCATTATCATGCCAAATTCGATTCTAGCACGTTTGTTTAAAGCTTGTAATCAAATAAACCATTTTGATGAACGGTTATGGGGAGTTTTGGAGACCGCGGTTCTAGTGTTTAAATCAGTTAATGTAAATTCTTATTATTTATGTCCCGTTGCGTTCGTTTACAAATAGTTGTTTTTCTGACTTCTGAGTAGGTTCAAACATTAAGTTTTATCACAGATTAGGTAATTGTTATTAAGTAAGAACTACAAATAATGAGTCAATAATAAACTCGTAACTGATGGGAGGAGACAAACTTGCCATGCTAAAAATGTTTAAACAATCATCAAAATCGGTCCAGCCATTGTTGAGTTATAAATGGTGTAAATAACACGCCTATGTTTTATATATTATATAGCTTTATCAGTTTAAGTTTAAAGAAATTACATCTATACTAATATTATAAAGCTGAAGAGTTTGTTTTGTTTGTTTGTTTGTTTAAACGCGCTAATCTCAGAAACTACTGAACCGATTTGAATAATTCTTTCACTGTTAGATAGTCTATTTATCGAGGAAGGCGATAGGCTACATTTTATCCCGGATTTCCTACGGGAACGGGCACAACGCGGGTAAAACCGCGGGGCGCTGCTAGTTACGAATAAAACTGTGATAAGTTTGAGTAATTTTGCGAAACGAAAATATTTTCAGAAAGTTTCACCAAATTCAGCTTATGAATTCGCTTAACTCAAATCATCAAATAACCTTTAAAAATAAAGTAAAGAGTAATGTTTAGCCTGTAATATCCCACTGCTGGGCAAAGGCCTAGGGCCAGTGAGGAGGATTAGGCATAATCAACACGCTTGCCTAAAAAATAGCAATTTATATTTAATCGCGATAATATTTTCATTGCATTCTAATTACATCTTCAAAGAGAAGGAAAAAGCTAACAAATTCACCTATTTACAAAGGAAAATCAGTGAAGCGTGGAAAGATAGCAAACAATTTTCTTAAAAGAAAGGTGAATATTAAAGTAAATAAAATTATTAACCCTGTTTATTCTTTAACTTTTTATTGTTCTTTCAACGAGTTTCCTTTCCTTAAGCTAACTTTAGAGATAAGAGCACGGAAATACTGGTCCTCAGCTTTATTTCTACTTGCAGTAACTTGATGATATTTTTACCCAGTTGGAAATATTTTCTTTTATTAAAATGAGGCAAGATTAGCAGCGCCCCGCGGTCTTACCCGAGTTGTACCCGTTCCTGCGGGAATTTTGGGATAAAATGTAACCCATGTGTTATTCTGATGTATATCCTATATTACTGTAAATTTTCATTCAAATCCGTCCAGTAGTTTTTTCGTGAAAGAGTAATCAATTAATCATACATACATACATTCAACCTCACAAATCGCATTAATAATATTAGTTAGATGTATTTTTTAACTACAGAAATCTGATATAGGCTTTCCATTTATGAGATTTAGCTCAGATCAGTTTTCGTAAACATCAATAGTTTTTAAGCCTCCATGCAAAAAGAGCGGTGATATATGTGTTATAATGCATATAAGTACATACATTTTTACTCGTATGTATCTGTGTACATCGTATCTCCCTAACGAATTTTTGATTTTGTATTGGTTAATTATCGACGACCGAATAATAAGAGCCATGTTTGTTTAAAAAATATAAGTGGGTTTTTTGTTCTTTTTAAATAAATACTGGGAGGGGGAGGGAGAAAGAAACACGATTTTTCGAGTTATAGTTGGACTTTTGCCCAGTAGTGGGACATTACAGGCTAATAGTTTTTACTTATACTTGGAATAAACTAAAAATATTGCGATTAAAAAGGGACTTTCAAACCATATTAAACTTTATAGCCAAGCGTATTAAAAGTTTTACTACAATTATTTAAACCACGTGGACTCCAAAAACCCTATTTATAGAATAACAAAAAAAAAATGCGGTCGTAGGGTAATCACTTTAAAACCATCACGTTAAAACCATGCCTGCCCTATCTCCTTGTGGCGAAGAATTATTATGAAATCCTATTGGCCCATTTTTCCTCACTCAAAGTCGGACCACAGCTGTCAAAATCGGATCAAAACTAAGTCAGTGTGAGGTGCAAATGCTCGAAAACCCTTAATCGTTTCTACATATGTATGTGTAGCGCTGGTAGCGTAGTTTGACTTAGCGATTACGATTGTTAAGCAACGTGCAGCTCGACTCCTACTTGGATGGGTGGCCGATAGTTGCATTTCTATCTGAGCGCTACCGTGCTTCGGAGAGCACGTTAGATACTGAAAGGCACACAGGTAGAGGGCGACTTTTGTTTTATGGGTACTATGTAGTGATACGCATTCTGAATTATTCAGATTATCTGTTTTGGAGACCATACTGACTTTAGGACATGGTCAATACCGGCACGGCCGAGATAAATCCCGGCTAATACTTGTACTTCTAGATCGCGCCGTTTCATTTAAAGCACAAGTAGGTAACAGAATTTAAAAACGATATTTAATATTTTGTCGGATACCAATCTCAGCAACAAATTTTTTTGTTAAACTAAATTTTTGTGTTATTTTTTCATACAGCCACATTCATCCCATACTGAAAACATGCTAACGGGCACAACACAAGCAAAAACGCGGGAAGCTGCTAGTACGTTATAATTTTGATTAAATTAACTAATTATCACATATATTACGGTCAAACAACCGTAACTCTATTTGTATAACAAACATTCTTACTAAACTCTACCTACGTAAAGTTATATTATTTTGTTCTAAAACAAAAGAATAACTTATTTTCAAAGGAAATAGATGAATTGAACCGCTGGAAACAGGAAATTAGGAGACTGTATCATTTGTTGGAATATTCTTAAGTTGTTCCGATTGGTTGGCTGGAGGAAAATGTTTGGTTTGTTTTCCGTTCTCGATGTTTTACAGTTTTTACACATGGCCTGAAAAGAAAAATGGCTTTCCATTCGATAAACTTATTTATTAACTTAAGAAGATTTTCGAAAAGATAGGCAGTAGATTTCTTTGGTGTTTTAGCATTTAAGGTTAAATCTATTGAGAATATTTTTTAGGGTAGGATATAAAACATAGCATTTAATATTCTTTAGCTCAGATACTAGTTATTATGGACAAAATGCGGAAAATGTAGAAAACGGCCCGACTCTAATAATATGGTCCAAATACGTTTAAGGAAGCTACCGAAGACGCATTAACACACACACACACACACACACTCAATTAAAACATCTCTCTTTACCCGTCAGGGGTAGTAAAATACAGTCAGCTAAATGAGAACTAATTTCGACTGAAATAAAACGTCACAGCAGATCTGAAGTCAAAAGTAAAAGAAGTTAAACAGAATGCTTCATGTTATTACTTCTCGATTGCATCGCCACTGACCTACTCTTAAAACGAATGTTTTCTTTTCATTTCGAGTCCGGTAGTAGGGGACCACTCAGGACGGCAGTAGGGGCTCGACTTCCGAGTACTCGAAATCGATTTCAATCAAGATTAGGTATTTCTTGTCCGACGTAGTAGTTTACATAACTTACGGCAAAGGTTTACTTTCGCAAAAGTTATGCGAAACAAAACGGTTCGGCACAACAGAATGGAAATCAAAAAATAATATTTTTTACAACTTTGAGTGGTAAAAGAGAAAATGTTTTTGGAAATATAACTTTTACCGAACTGGAATTATATTCCGTACTGTGATTTGGGCGGAGGTTACCAAATTCGGAATAGGTTCAATCCTGACTTTTCCAGTTTCTTATTCGGTCAACTTCTGGGCAGATCACGTTTTTACTAGGTTAGATTCGAAGTGAGGCAGTTTCTTAACACGCCTTCCACCATATTCAGCCAATTTCTTATTTTATATCTTTCTGAGGAGGTCAGATTCTCAGTTGGTTAGGGAGTTTTTTCGTAGTAGGTCAGATTGGAACAAGGACAAATTCAAATGAGAACCGTTTCTTAAGAAACCGAATTCTAACTAAGTATGTTTCTTTATTATGACTAAATCTAATTAGATGAAATTCTTAATAAGTATGCGTCTTAGTTAGTTACATTCTACATTAGATGGCTTCTGTGGACGTCAAGTACAGTTGGCTAGAAAGTAAGATAACATTTGATATCAATACTATTTATTAATGATTTAATCGTAAGTGTCCTGGCCACTTGTAAACAAATCTATGATAAAACAATATTTATCTACCTCTGTCAATGTCAAACTTAGTTCCTCACTAATTTGCAATGGAAAAGATAATAAAAGTAATAAATACGGCAAAAACCAAACAATGTAGTTATGCACCCACCGGGCCGCATAGTAATACATAATGCTGACCGTGCATAGCTCTAGCGGGAATGCGTGGGCGCATGACCAGAAAGGATGTTTAGACTATAAGTTAGAGATAAGAAATATGACTTTAGTCTTAAGAATACATACATTATTAATTAAGTAACCTTAGCGTAGTTTGGACGTTTATAACAGTCCCTAGTGAATAAAACTTTTCACTTTAGTTTTTAAAAAGTATTTTATTGCTCCCAAATACTTTTCTGGCGCAGCCGGTAGGATCGCACTACTGTGTGCTGCTGATTCGTGCGCGAAAAAACGATAAAAAGCGTGAAAAGCGCGTTCGGTCTTCAGCCCGTGGCGATCCGCGAACCAGATAAATTTGAAAAGGACCTTGGAGACAATACCTAAGCATGGTGGTGACTGGCAGGTGAGTGAGATTTTTCGCCATCCTTTCCCCACTATTCTTTGTTATAGTAGGAATCGAACTTTTTCCTTTATAACTTTTATTTGACTTACCTAAAAATCGGTAGACCATTTAATTTAATGTATTAAGTAGATTTTATTGTTATTAAATAAAATAAACTTAGTTTAGAATAAAAAGGAACTATTTTTGGAATAATATGCAAGAAATAATATCTTTAGTTATAAATAGTTGTGAAGTTTGTAAGAAGCTTAAGTATGACAGGAAACCCCTGAAACCACCCTTACAGTCAACGCAAACGCAGGAAGCCCCTTTTCAGGAAATTTAGATTATACAGATGCTTTACGTTATGATAAGGAAATATCCATGATAGAGTCGAAAGAAAGAGCTCTAGGTAAGAAAATCAAATCAAATCAAATCAAATCATTTATTTGCGTAAATAGTTGTTACATCTATTTACAAACCCAAAGGGTGTACAAAATATAAAATATAAAAATAAAAAAACTAAATACTAAAATAAACTATTAAACAATCAAAAACTATAGGAACTAAAATAAACTAAAACTTAAAATCAACTAAACTATAGAGTAAAACTTAACATCTTAGACCTAGTTACATTATTAATTATTATATGTGTTTATCTGCAAAAAAATTCTTCTAATGAGTAGTATGCTTTTAGTAAAAGATACTCTTTTAGTTTTAGTTTAAACTTGTCTGTCCTGTCTATTTTTCTAATTGAAAGTGGAATAGAATTATAGATTTTGATGCCTAGAAAAAACAAGCTATTATTAAATTTATTTGTTCTGCAATGTGGAAATATTATTTTGTTAATATGGCGTTACTTTTGTAACATATATAACGCATATGCAAATTTATTTATTTTAATACATAATTGTTCTACATGTGTTTTCCATGTTAGTTCTGCATCTATATGGATACCGAGGAACTTAACTGATTGAAGTTCTTTTATAGGATCATGGTTATATTTTATATTTACGGAATTAAAGTTACTATTCTTATTTTTCTTGTTTCTTATCATCGGATCCAAATTCAGGGTTGGGATTTTTAGATGATTTCTTTCGGTCTCTGACTAGTTTTCAGTTGACACCAAGACTCTAGTATAACCACGTTTAGATTGTGATTTCACCTCTTTAGAATTCTCTGATGGTATCCTTTGGGGCGATATAGAGTTTTTATTAGATCTTCTTTGAAATAAAGCTGGTTCCTTACTATATGTAAAGGAAAGTCAAATAACATCTATAATGGAAGTACCGTTAACAGATAAAATAGTTTTCGATTATTACAAATTATATCCTCTTCCCATTTACCAATTTCCTACGAGAAAATTGTTATTATTTCCCGATTTTCCGTACCTTTTGGCGAAAAGACTCCAAATACTTGCCAGTATCCCAGCCGTGCGAGAAAATCGACGCAGCCACTTTCCTGTGTACCGACGACAACGTAGCGCAGTTTCAGCCTCCCACATGTGCTGAACAGCTTCTGAAGTTTCAGACTAACCTCACGTTTTGCTCACCATATGCTGTTGAAGTTGAAGACATCAAGGTACAGCGTATTAGCATGGAAAGTTGGATCATATTCACGCTAAATTCAACCATAATGACTGAAAAATGTGAAAACGAGAGTAACAAAGTATTACTACAGGGCACATACGTTGTTTCAACATCTGAAAACTGTGCTTTACACCTGAATGAGATTGAACTTACCTATGAACGCACCTTTACTGAAAGACTTCAGTTCAGAATTGCAGCCGTTACAACCTTACCTCAAATGAAAATTGAAAATCCGACATCCTTACCTGTGATCAATATAAAGAACATCGATCTGGAAGAAATGAAGCACATTTCCCGCATCCTGAAAATTAGCGACACATTCAGTGAAAGTGATAGTGAAATGGGCAATATAGTGAATATCAAAAGTGTTAGCTTAGCCACGATTTTTCTATATGGATTTTTCATAGTTATAAGTATTATTTTCCTTTCATATTATGTTAAGCGAAATCATCGGAATCCAGTAATTGTAGAACCCGATAATTTCGCTCTTGATGAGGGAGGAGTTATGCACCCACCGGGCCGCATAGTAATACATAATGCTGACCGTGCATAGCTCTAGCGGGAATGCGTGGGCGCATGACCAGAAAGGATGTTTAGACTATAAGTTAGAGATAAGAAATATGACTTTAGTCTTAAGAATACATACATTATTAATTAAGTAACCTTAGCGTAGTTTGGACGTTTATAACAGTCCCTAGTGAATAAAACTTTTCACTTTAGTTTTTAAAAAGTATTTTATTGCTCCCAAATACTTTTCTATGTATTCTTCTCGGAGACTACAAATATTGCTTTCAAAAACAAAATAAAAATGAAACGCTGAACTTTAGATGCAGCGACAGAAACAGTAAGTGCACAGCATCTGTAACAACCAATTCTCAAATGACATCGGTAATACGAGAAAGTGAGCATACATGTCTACCGGATCCTGACAAAAATAAAGTGGAATTGGTCATGTATTCCTGCAAACAAAAAGTTGCGGAATCATTCGAACCCATACAACCGTTGTTTGAAGTGGCCCTACAAGAACTAAAAGGTATGCACCGCTCGATTCTTCTGCCCACCTTTTCTTCAAAGAAAGATTCTCTTTACGCACATAGAAAACGTGTTTTAGGCACAGAAACACTGCAATTTGAAAATCCAAAAGATGTCAAGATCCCAAAAATAATAAGCGATAATTTCTTAGCGTGTCAAAGTGGAGACGAGGACCGCATACTAATTTTCTGCTCCAATCTTGCAAAAAGAACAATAGGAAAAACACATATATTTCTCGCAGATGGTACGTTTAAAATAGTGCCTAAGCCTTTCTTTCAACTTTACACCGTACATTGTGTGTTAAATAATGAGTCTGAAAGTAGCCGTACTATAGTACCAATAATATATGCACTATTACCCAACAAGCTGGAATCCACATACATACGGCTTTTTGAAGAATTGAAAACCACCTTAGGCGTGAATATGACACATTTTAAAGCCGACTTCGAACTCGCTGCGATGAATGCAGTGTCATACGTTTTCCCCGCGGCCAAGGTAACAGGATGTTTCTTTCATTTTATCAAAGCCGTTTGGACGAAATCTAAGACGATTAATGTTGACAATGATAAGGATGGGAACAAGTTTGCAAAATTATTGACATACTTACCTTTGCTGCCAAACGAATACATACCGGATGGATGGTTAAGCTTATTAGAAAAATCAACGCATATAAATAACATCGAAAAATGGAAAAAATACTTCGAAAAATATTGGATGGGTGTGATTACTCCAGATATTTTTGGATGTTCCAAGGAAACTTATCGCACCACCAACCACTTAGAAGGGTGGCATAATAGGCTTAACAAAAAATTATCGAAGAAGCCAAACATTCATCATTTTTTAATGACGTTAAAAAAAGAGGCGAAACATAATGATATTGCTATTAAACAAGCCCAAGCTCACAAAGAAATCAAAAGATCAAGAAAAGTTGACTTGAAATTTGATCGCCACATAAAACGATTAATTGACGATGTACAGTCAAACAGCATCGGATTGTACGATTTTCTGAAAAAAGCATCGTATATGGGCTTTGAAAGAAATGCGAGGAAAAATGTTGTTGAAGTTGTTACTGATTCTGAATCAACTTCGAGTTCCGAATCCGTGAGATCCGATTCAAGCAGCACTAGTGTATCACAAATGAATATTTTTTGATCTAGCTCTAAGAAAAATATGTATGTGTTAAATACGAGACTTTTAGTTGCGAGATAGTTGATGTACTCGGTTGTTTTTGTTCATGATGTTTTATACCTACAAATAAATGGTTTTGTCTTATATCGTATTTTTATTTGTTTGTCGTTGAAATAGTCCACAAATAACCAGGCAGCGAAATTTTGGTGCGGATGACTACCTTATGACGTCGACGCGAAGTTTAATTAGTCGTTTTTCGTTTTCTTGTGGATATTTTTTTTGTTACAAATACATAACCCAGTAAAATGTTGCATTTGTATCATTTGTCACTATTTTAATATGTTGTGTATATTTTATAAAAACATCCTATACATATATCAATTTGCGTCATAATGACGTCACCGGCCCCAAGATTTCGCTCCCTGCAAATAACTGTGGTTGACTGTGTATCCGCATGGCGTGCAATGAAATTGACTTACACTAGAAATGTCACTTACGAGAGTCTAACGTGATCATAATCTAACTAAATTAGAAATAGACTATCAATGAATTTAACGTATGCAGAAACTGACCTCCACAGAAAAGGGTTCGTTATTGAATTTGACGCAGTTATAATTTGCTTTCGATATAATTGGACTCACTTAGAATCTGACTTACTCAGAATTAAATTTTTAACGAATTAGACATACTCGGTATTAAACTTATTACCAATACGACCTCATGTGAATTGGACGATTTCAGAAGCTGTCTAAATAAGAAACTGGAAAAGTCAGGATTGAACATATTCCGAATTTGGGAACCTCCGCCCAAATCCGTACTGTATTTATTAGATAACATTACCAAAGTTTTATTATGATTAAAACAACAAAACAGAATAGAACGTTGTCTAAAGAACGTTTTCTTAGAAAAAGCGATCGAAATCTGTTCCATTTCTAAAAGTAAACATCACCACGCACACTCATTGCAATTCTACATAGCAACTGCGTGCGAAACACACAGTTGTGAAGTGGAAAGAAATTGCAATAAAGTTGAAAAAAATACTGCGGCCGGCACATCAATAAAAGACTAGCACTAATATAGTTTGTCCGGTGTATCTTGTAGTCTGATTTTATGTATAGGCTATTCGAGCATTCGGGTATTCGGTAGTCTATGCATCGTAAATAAATCTAAAGTGCTCTTAAAGGAGCAATGTTGGGTATTTATCACGTAGCAATAGTGTTTGGTTGCTCTATATTTCTCCATATTGATTCAGTCCAATCTTAAAGATGAAGTTCGAAGTAGACTATTGGGTACTATCAGCGTTTTGAATGGTCAAATAGTGGCCAATCAGCTAGACATGTTCCAGACATTGCTTCTAGTATTACTTACTTCTTTTTATGGTGAGTCGATGTTAGCCGGTATAATTAAGTCTACCAGAGCCTCGGCCTCTGTACAGCAGCAGCTGAGACGTCTACTTTTGCTGCATTTTTTAATTGTAATTTTGTATTCTGTTTTTATTTATTTTTCTAGTAATTGTGGCAATAAATGACATTGCTTTTCCACATTCTTTTTTGTCATATTCTGTCAAGATATATGCAGAAATAGGACCATTAAACAACCGAATAGAATGCAAAGGCTTGTTAGACATTGCTTATACGAACTGGTACCGTTTTTCTATGTGAGCATTTTCAGTCTAGTGTTTGGAAGCCAAGTCATAAAGTCAGTCAGTCACTTTAAAAACCAACACACTCTAGAAAACAGGGAAGATTGTAATTAGACAGTATATTGATTTTTGAAATGTATGAATAACCGCGCAATGGAGACAAGACTTATATCAGACTTTTGTGTTGGTAATTTTGTTTAGCAATTGGGCTTTTGAAAAAAAAAATTGATTTTTTTGATGTATTTTAAAACTTTATTATTAATAATATTGATATTTAATGCAAAACACATAAAAAAAATATTTTTTCAATTAATTATAAACAATTAAAAATTGATGAAATTTGAATAAAAGTCACGTGACTATAAACGCGCCATAATTGGTCACCATAGTTGTGACGTGATAATGATAGAGCTAATAACCATAAGTACGTACAGCGGTTACGGCTATTACACGTGTAACCGAATGGGGCTACCATTATGACGTCACACGCGCTCGGGTTTGTTCGGGAGTTGTCCGAGTGTTTTCGGTACTGATTCAAAAATTAATTTTTATTTTGAAATAACTTTTGAATTATTGCGAAAAAAATAAAATAAAAATAGTTTTGTTATAAAACTAATATATAATCTTTCCATTTATCACAAAAAAATTTTTTTTTTCAAAAGCCTAATTGGATAACTATCCAGTAGTGATTGGACTGGTTGCTAATTACATCAAGAATCCAAGAAAATTTTTACTGCGTAAGAACTTACTTACTAGTCAAGAACTAGTCAAAATCAGTCATTGCTTATCTATTACTGGGGTCTTAGTCTTGTGTGACCACGGTTCCTGTAAAGGGGCCGAAACGTCAGATAAAATGTAAAATAGAAGCGAAGTATCAGTTAACGTAGTTTCGATTCAAAATGAGCTTATCTATGTCCAAGTATTGGTTCGAATTTCTCCGTAAATTATAGCTCAATATCTAAGCCGTCATAATACAGTAATTTCGTAGGAATTGCTCGATTTTGTTGCCTATTTAATAGGTCAGCCTTGAATGCTAATAGAGCATGCAACGCGCAGTCTAGACTTAACTCTTAAGTGGATTATAATAAGTTTAGACTCAAATTAGCGTCATATTTTCTTGACTTTTTCAAAATTAACTTTCACAATTATTTATTTAGTATTTTCATAATTATTCCGGAAAATGTTACAGAATATTTTAAGCTATTGCATAGCTTCTATCGCGGGCCTTGAGCGCGGGGACCGAATCCAGAAATTCCGTAATGAAAAAACCTCACGTGAAAAAACCTCACGCTCCCCACTAACGCCATCTAGTGATACAAAAAATAACTATGCAATAGCTTTACCGCGGCAGTCCCCGAGTGCCACACGTCTTTTTTTTATTTATTATGCTTTATCATGTAGCGCTCATGGTATAACCCAGCAATGTTAACGATTGTTAAGCAACGGGTAGCTCGGTCTCTACCTGGATGGGCGGCCGATTGCATTTCTATCTGAGCGCTACTGTGCTTCAAAGGGCACGTTCAATTGTCGGTCCTGGTGTTTCAATCTTCATTAATCATTCAAATCCACGTAAAATGGAGCAGATTGTTTATATCTTATATATAAAATTCTCGTGTCACAGTTTTCGTTGCCATACTCCTCCGAAACGGCTCGACCGATTCTCATGAAATTTTGTGTACATATCGGGTAGGTCTGAGAATCGGCCAACATCTATTTTTCATCCCGAAATTCCCGCGGGAACGGGTACCGTGGTTGAACTCCTCTGAAACGGCTCGACCGATTCTCATGAAATTTTGTGTACATATCGGGTAGGCTGAGAATCGGACAACATCTATTTTTCATCCCGAAATTCCCGCGGGAACGGGTACAATGCGGGTGAAACCGCGGGGCGCAGCTAGTTTTTTATAGATTTTTCTATAAAAAAATATCGTTTATAATCGTTATGGCGCAATTCTTATAACGAACACGATACGCCTTCTTTAATTACGAAAAACAATCAAGACAAACCTTTGTAGCAGTTAATACAGACTTTATGAACTCTAGGGATTCAATTGTAACAATTGTCATCAAATGAAACAAACGCCAATTAAGTTTGTCAGAATTTGTCAAAATAAATGAAAAAAATAAACAAAAAATCAATTCTGCCAATCCGATGTTCGGTCAATAAACAAAAACATACTCTCAATTAAAATGTAATAGAAAAACAACCAAACGAAGCTTTTATATTGAGCCTTTTTTATAGAAAAACTACTGACCCGCCAAACGTTGTTTTGCCATATAAATTATAGTTTTTTAGAAATTAACGGGTGGAGCACCCTTAATATTTAGGGGTATGAAAAATAGATGTCGACTGATTCTCAGTAAAAGTCAGAAAATGTATATAAAATTTCTTGAAAATCGGTCGTGCCATTTCGAAGGAGTTTGGCAACACTACGACACGAGAATCTTATTTATAAGGTTTTATGAATATTTTAGACTACCTTGATTAGTTTTGCAATTTAGATATTGGTTATAAGAATATTACGAGTTTATGTTGATGTTTCACTGCTGTATTGATTCTGATTTCAGAGTTATTGTGCTTAGTCAATTAATATTTCGTCAGAAAGGGAATTCGTCAAAAGGTTTTCGTAATTAACTGAGAAATTGCTGAATTACTTTTGAATACGGTATCGATCGATGGTCTTTGTGGCGATTTCTATATTATTATTTAATTTTGTATTATGAAAACAATTAAAATTAAGGAAGAGTTTATTTTTTTTAATATATTAAGACTATTTGTAAAAGTATTTGGTGAATAAGTTTAGTAATTGACTAGTTAGTTACTTTTTTGGGCATTTAATGAATCCAAAATCCTATTAAAAATTAATACCCAAACATTATGATAGAAACTACTTATTAAATTCCGTCCACAAATCCGAACAATATAAAATACTAGCTGCGCCCAGCGGTTTCACCCGCGTTGTACCCGTTACCGCGGGAATTTCGGGATGAAAAATAGATGTTGGCCGATTCTCAGACCTACTCAATATGCTCACAAAATTTCATGAGAATCGGTCGAGCCGTTTCGGAGGAGTATGGCAACGAAAACTGTGACACGAGAATTTTATATATTAGATAGATAACCGCCCTATTCATAAACACAACTAAAACACTAATAAAAAGTGTTTTGTCTCTTTTACTGTTTGGAAAATAGCGTATGTCGAAAAGGGATGAATTATTTAATAGCTAAAAAACTGCTAAAAAGCTTTTATGAATAAAACCCTAAAAATCTACATAATTCATCTTACTGTTTTAATGAATTATGTCAGAATAATCATCATCAACACAAGTTATAGACTCTGAAGCAAATTTCCGATCTAGTACGTATGATTATGTTATTAGTCGAAATTATATATATAATCCTAACTAATATTATAAATGCGAAAGTATGTAACTCTGTCTATCAGTCTTTCTGTCTGTCTTACGCTTTCACGCCAAAACTACTGAACCGATTTTGAATGCAACTTGGTTCACAGTTAGTCCAGAGCCTGAGCAAGGACATAGGCTACTTTTTATCGCAAAATTCCCGCGGGAACGGGTACAACGCGGGTGAAACCGCGAGACGCGGCTAGTATAATATATATACCTGGAAAAAATCACACACGGTTAATTAGACCCGAAGTATTATGGAATCTGTCTTACTGATACTACTACAGTCTTTTTTAAACTTACCCGATTTGAACACATAGTACACGGGTTTTTTCCTCGAAACGTCGGGAAATAAAAAGTAAGTTATTACTTGCTTTAATAACTTTCTAACGCGTAAAAACCCATGTGAGTGCGTTTACTATGATACTACTACATATATATACACAAATATTTTATAAGAATATATAATTGACACCCAGACGTGTCGTCGCCAACTACTATGTCTGCACATATTGTTGACTACGAGCGGGAATCGCAACCGCAACCTCCGACACAGTAAGCGCTCTCACTGTTACTGTGCGGGCTTGTCAAATTACATCTACGTTTGTGTAATTGTGAACTCATCTAATATTTATATCGTCTGACACATTATCCCTGTGATTACGGTTTCTAATACACATCCTATCATATTGTAGATATGTGTAGATAACTTTATTTCATTAGGAAGTTAGGGTTAGTTAGAGGGAATATTATTAAATGGCATTTGCATATATTTTTAGTATCAGTAATCTTGCCGTTGCCTTTACTGGGAAATACACGATAAAAATAATCTTGTAAATAATCTAATTAATTTTTTAATGTGTATACGTTATTGCGTGTTGACTAAAGTATTCAAACATTAAGGTTGATGCAAACGTTGGTAAAATATGCAAAGTGAAAAATAACTGGACGAAATCCAATTTCAGGACAAAAGCCGCTTACCCATTATATATATGAAAAAAATACAATGACTAATAATAAAAAGAACCTTCTATAAAACACAAAGCACAAAGTAATGAAATACCAAAAGCCTAAAGTCAATTACAAGCACCAAGTTACCACAATCACAACGAAAGAGTGACACGAAAATTATACACGGGAGGAAAGTTTAGCACGCAAACAACGTACAATATATGTACGCTACATATACAACCACATATTTACAAGAAGCAAAAAAGTTCGAGAATAATACAAAAAGTTATATACAATCACATATTTTGATTAGGAAGCTTTCATAGTTGTACTAATGCACTATTATATTAATTATACTAATGAACTATTAAATTCGGTACTGTACTGTTTTTAAAGTTTAGAAAAGTATTTTTAATGTAGTATAATTAAATTTAAATTGTATTGTTATACAATGTATTCTACTTTAAAGTCTCTTAATTAACTTAAGTAATTTGCATTTGTTCAAAAGCATTGTTTTGCTTTAATTAAACCCCAATCATAACTTTGGT
This sequence comes from Cyclophora albipunctata, assembly GCA_963082685.1. Taxonomy (NCBI): domain Eukaryota; kingdom Metazoa; phylum Arthropoda; class Insecta; order Lepidoptera; family Geometridae; genus Cyclophora; species Cyclophora albipunctata. The sequence goes on from OY720119.1 coordinate 2,834,767, forward strand.
TAATAACTTTTTGTAATACCTCCCAATGTGTTTAGTTTCACTTACTTGAACACAAAATAAGTAGAAGAAATTGCGACGAACAATCCATAGTTTAGGACATAACAAAGATAAGTTGCGGAACTTAAAGAGTTCTCTATACTTTACCAACTCTTCGTTGGAAAAGCTGAAACCGAACTGAAAACAAAGTTACCAAAGGACGGTGAACAATGCTGGCGCATGCGCGAAGGTCCGCCTGTTGAATTTAATGTTAAAATACATTATTACGCAAATATGAGTTAATTATGTTTGAACGTTTGAAACGAATTAAATTTAATTATATTTTCAACTTCGTTCAACTGTTAATAATGTTCGGTGTGTGTGTAGATAACGATGTTTTTAGAGTCTTTGTTTGCTCAGAAATTATGAGGAAAAAGTTTTGGAATGTTTTAAATATGCTTGAGTTGCCTTTGGGCGGTGCTGTGAGGGTCAAACTGAGGCAATTAAGATTTTGGTTTAATTCAAGATTGTATAGGAATCTTACTTTGAAGTCGCTAGTTTTTCCATTTTAAGGGCCTTGAGGCGGTCTAAAACTTCTGACATAGGGGCCACTAACCTACACGAACTGGATTACTTTTACTTATGGTTTTTAATTGCGTATGACAAAAATGAGAATATCCACTTCTCGCTTAAAATCATTCAATCCCACATAATGTGCAATTCAGACTATCTACTTTTTTATCTAACCTATACTGTCCCACTGCTGAGCAAAGGTCTCCCGAAACACCGCCAACCGTCCCTATCTTTCGCCTTCTCCCACCAATCTCTATCAAAGGCGATATATCTACAAAGACTATCTACTTATAATGGTTTATTGAGCTAATATGTAACTCTTCTTTCCAACACTAACTTTCTTAATTATCATCTCTTTTTTATCTTTTCAACTGCAATGATAATCCTTAAATTAAGTATTCACACTTATAAAATAGCGCAGTCACTTTATTAACACTAAAGCTAGAATTAAATTCACTCGTAGAAAATAGTGGGGTCTTTAGGCTAAAGAAAAAAATACAAAACCACACCCTGGTTCCACAACTAGTCTCACAAAACCAAGCCCAACAAAAACAAAATTCACAACAACATCGTTTCAATAAAGAACACTCGAAAGCTTTCAAAATCCCTTACTAAGTACATTGTACAAAAACTTAATGTGTCTGGATGCAAGCATTTTTTCTTGGCAATACATTTGTGTAGTCAATATTTTGGTTCGAAGCCAATGCTAATAAACCTATACTATGCTGAAACAAACGACTACGTAATAACGTAAAATGTATGACAATGTCATATGTACGCGACAACGATGGATATGCGATGCGAGGAGGAAAAAAACAATAGGGGTCCTGTCTCTCTATTCATTCCGTAGATTATCTGTCTGTTAATAGCAATTGAATAAAAAACATATAAAAGAACCAAATTGCGAAATCTGCTACTTTTTTGAACACTGTTAAAAATAGACTTTAGACTTTTACCGCGGTTTTACCCGCGTTGTGCACATTCCGTGGGAATTTCGCGATAAAATAATAGCCTATAAGCTTTCCGATGACTGTGACTATCCATTACAAAAAGAATTATTCAAACCAAATCGGTAGTTCCTGAGATTAGCCCGTTCATACAAACAAACTCTTCAGCTGTATTATATTACGAGTAGCATAGACAGATAGTAGAGATAAAGATATTCTTATCCTTCGTTCGCATTGAACACTATGCCTCCTTTATTTCAAACAATGTTTCTTTCTTAGTACAATGCCTGCGTCTGAGTGGCTAATATCACACCAAACAGGTCTATATATTAACTTGTGATGTGTATTCTCATATTCCCCGCTGTTTATTACAAGTACACACTTCCATAGATTGGAATAATTTTATTATCTAACTTCTGTAAGACGTTTTGTGTGATTCTTTAGGAACAGCTAGTAAAATCCCGAACCAGACAGGTTACCATCTTTATACGATCCGATTCTGTTTCTCATTAACAACTCGTAAAACGTTCTACTCTCACTTACTTACATAATATTTTGTTTAAAGAACCAAGTACAAGATCGATCGGTAGGGTTTTAATAGTGGTTGATACATTGAGCTGAACCAATTTCGATTTGGTTTCGAGATCGTGTTATATGGTAAAGTAGGAGAATCCCTCCTCTATCTTACTATTAGTAATATTTAAAATCTTTTTGAACGTTAGAAAATAGAATCAACAATGAGATAAAAAACACAAACTTCTGTGACCACGTTTCCTATGAAGGAGCCGAAACGTCAGATAAAAATGTAAAACAAAAGCGAAGTGTATCCGTAAACGTACATAGTTTCAATTCAAAATAAGTCCAATCTACTTAGCTTTCTGCCTTCATAGCTTTATTTTCAGTTGCTACTAAAAGTAGAGTTAATCAATAAACTAATTTTGGATCAGACATACTTTAGCTCTTAGTTAAATATAATTTAGAATATAGATAATATTGCATAGACCTTACAGAGTCAAATATTTCATGTTAAGTTTATCCTACCCATAAATTAAGCTCGGCTGAAAGCTCGATGTAACCAGTGTTAGCTTTAAGTACATATATTGTATGATATTTGATGAATAGTCATTGTTAATAGTAACTGTTAGATTGTCCGACTATTGTGTTACTAACGTAAATACGTATGCTATATTTCATTCACTGCAGTACCTATAGTTCATCATAAAGCTTCGTCCAGAAATATGAAGATTCTAAAGTCTCAGAGTCACTTTTTGAAAGAAATAGCAATTTAACAGTTCAATACACAAAAACATATGAATGAACATAATGATTCAATGGACCAAACATTTTTCGAATGAAACAAATCATTCACTTCTAGTACTACTAATCACTAACAAGTTGTAAACTAATAACATTATTCTAGGTTCAGATCGACAGATGATTAAACAGAAGCCCAGAAGAATGTGTTTGAGTATCCTGCATAGACCTTATTAATAAAAGCAATGTAACTTAAACACTGTTATACTGTGTTCTGTCTCTTTTGCTCTTCGGAAAAATGCGTATGTCAGAAAGTGACAAACCATTTGATAGCTAAACTGTTCTTAATACGCGGTTATTAATATAGCTCTATAAGTCTAAAAGTAAATGTGATAACATGGATATTATGAGATGTCAGACTATTGTAAGGAATTCTGTATATTGTTATGAGTTCAATAGTAAATAGAAGTGGACTATTGATCTAGACACGCGGCAGCGTGTCAAGCCAAGTTCAAGCAAAGGAACGGCTAGCCAGCGCCGAGTGTAATATTACACGAACCACTTGGTGCCACTTTTGACCCTTCTATAACTCAAAACCTATTTAACGTAAACACATGAAACTTCGTGTGTTTAATTATATCCATTAGGACATCTAGAAACCCAAATTTCATGAAGCTAGCTCAAACGGTTATAAAGATATGAACGTCAGAAAGTCGTAAATTTTAGTATTGACTGACTGACTGACATATAGTACCTAAACCTAACCTACTTCCAGATGACCTAGAAGGATGAAATTTGGAATCTAGCTCGGTAATTGTGTGTAAGCGTAAGAAAAAATCTAAAAATATAAAATAGTTAAAAAATAGGGGGGGTCCCCATACAAAAAATATATTTTTTAATTGTAGCGTTGGAACCGTTACTAGCAGATATTTTAAACTATCCCAATATATGTATTATTATATTTGATTTAACTGCAATATAAACGTAAAGTTAAATAAAAAAAATAAGTGGTGTCCCCATTCAAAAAAACTTAAATTTCGCGCTAAACAACCGGCCAACGGTGTGTCGTCGGCGGCGCGCGGTAGGTACTCGTACTTATGACGCGGTCGGTCCACCGTCGCCCCAGCCAATCAGCGTCACGCTCTGATGAATAGTACACAATTATAAGCGGTAGCGATTTGGTAAAAATTTAGCGAGTCGGTTGGTTTATACCTGCATGGTAGTAAAGCGATGTATTATTGTTACCGATATAATGTATGTATTGACTAATTTAAGAATGCTGGTTGAACTCGCTCGCGCCTTGCACTTGTACGCGGGGGCAGCGCGCGGCTCACAAGCGCTATACGATACGATTTAAAATGCGAACGAACCAAAGTACCTATGCAGCGGAAACGCAAGAAAAAACAATAAATATCAATACCTAGTTTTCTTTACAAAAAGTAATGATATCCCACCAAAAACATAAATGTAAAAAAGGAGAGCCAAGTTCAATACAAAAATTATGCATGGCTATGGGCTTCGCTGCAAAAAGAATGGAGATCTAAATGAGGGCCAAGTTCTAGGCAATATCTCAATATGTATTTATAGGAACAAAATAACATTATGAACAAGTATTGAACTCTATTTCTTCTCTTTATTCGATACCTATGACAATTGCTGTTATTTAAAAATGTGAGATCTTAAAGTGGGTTAGATTTAACTTGGCCAGTTTGTTGTTATATGTTGAATAACTTTATAAAATGACTGCTGTAATGAAAACTGGTCAAGTCAAATCTAACCCACTTTAAGATCTCACATTTTTAAATAACAGCAATTGTCATAGGTATCGAATAAAGAGAAGAAATAGAGTTCAATACTTGTTCATAATGTTATTTTGTTCCTATAAATACATATTGAGATATTGCCTAGAACTTGGCCCTCATTTAGATCTCCATTCTTTTTGCAGCGAAGCCCATAGCCATGCATAATTTTTGTATTGAACTTGGCTCTCCTTTTTTACATTTATGTTTTTGGTGGGATACTATAGTTACAAAGACTACGTGACGAACTTCTGTGCCTAATGCCGCATAGGCACAATACAGATATCGAATTTTGTTATCTTTATTGTACAAAGCTACATGCTATATGTATTCTACTGGTTTTTTTTTAGGTTTAAGCGAACACTACTCAATTTGAATAGAAACTACCTTTTTCACGTTTGACACTTCGCTTTTATTTCACACTAGCAGCGCCCGCGGTTTTACCCGCGTTATGCCCGTTCCCGTGGGAATTTCGGGATTTTTTTTACATAAAAACCTTCCTCTTGAATCACTCTACCTATTACAAAAAACCGCATCAAAATCCGTTGCGTAATTTTAAAGATTTAAGCATACAGACAGACAAACAGACAGACACGAAAAAGAGACGACTTTATTTTATACTATGTAGTGATTTTTATCCGACGTATTTTGTGACAGAAGTACTCTGTAACCAAAGCACCTGTTTTCTTTCAATAATTTCGATTGATATCGAATCACTATGCCCTCACAACACGCATTCATACATATTTGTCTAAATTGAAGGGATAATTTTCAGTAATGTCTTTCCATTTCTTTCAATCTGTACACTAAGCGGTCTCTTTCAGTGACCTTTATCATTTCACTAGCATTGTCTCGTGGTTTTCCTGCTTGTAACAGTTTCCGTCACAATGATACAAATAACTTAGTAATGCTCTTTCCAATAATTCTCTAAGGAATTTTCAACTAATAGGATTTTTGAGATTTGAGTGATACTTTTATCTCAACTAATACCAAATATTAAAGCATTTTAAACCTATTTTCTACATCGTGGTTTAGCTATTAATATGTGAGAGACAGATTTTCACTTTATTATATCACTAAGAAGTGCAATTATATCTACATCGTATATACAATTTGTATCTTTGTATGAACGTTTCTTACTCAATACAATAACCTTAAAAGTAACTGAACGATATATTTAGCTTAAGATATATAGATTACTAGCCGCGCCTCGCAGTGTTACCCGCGTTGTACCCTCGGGAATTTCGGGATAAAATGTATCCCATGTGTAATTCTGATGTATAACCTATATTACCGTAAAGTTTCATCCAATTCCGCCCAGAAGTTTTTTCGTGAAAGAGTAACAAACATACATACATCAATCCTAAAAGATTTCGCATTTATAATATTAGTAAGACTTACTATAACCTGGTTGACTATTTTTTATCCCACAATTCCCATAACGTTAAAACGGTAGGGCGCAGCTAGTATGCACTAGTTTATTAGTTTTAATTTAATATGGATTGGATATAGACTGCTTGACTTCATAATAAGGACGTGGGTTATCGAACCGTGACGTCATATTTGCTATTGGAAAACGCAGTCGACGTTCCGAGCACTAAATCTATAATCATAGAGCTTTCACTACAAATTGCGTCAACATTTCGATCACGCTATTGAAAAGCTGTTGTTGAGACTTTAGTCAAATTCGCTCATAGTGTTTGAGCGCAATTTGGTCTGAAAACGACTGAAACAATTTAGCTTGAACGTACACTGAATATAGCTTTTATTTGGTATATTGCATGTATGCATTGATTGCTGTTTGTATTGTGAAGCGATAAGATTTTTTATGTATTTGACAAGTTAAGATAGAACTTAGCAGAACAAAATAAGAAGTGCGCTTCTATTGCCTGCAAATACTCGTAAAGGGAACTGGCTACACGCACTGGAGCAGCGTAGAGTGCTGTCTCGGCAGGCCCACCAACAAAGGTGATTTTTGGTGATCATCGGTCAACATCGGCGACTGTCATCCAAGACTAACATCGGTTATCATAAAGCCTAGTTCATACTACGCTAGTCTTTTAGTCTAGCAGCGAGTAATTTAGTAGCTAAACATGTCTGAACACCGAACATTTAGTCGAGGTTAGTAAGTTCTCTCTGGTGAGTATTTTAGCTTCTAAAATGCTCGCTTCTCGACTAAAATACTTGCGAACTAGGCTTTAGTGACCGAGACCGGCGAACTTTCTGTACCATGAGTGACAAAGCTTGCCTTGCTATTAACTCGCTGCCTTGCAGCTTGTAAACTTGCTCAATTTCAACGAGGCTTGTTAGTAAAATTCATCAAATCAAAATCCTTTATACCTTTTTTTTTTACTTACTTCTTTATTTGGAATATTAAAGTATATTCTTATACGAGTAATTCCACATCACACAGATACTTTTTCCAGAATATACCTACAATACGAAAAGCTATTGTTTTCCATATATTTCCTACGTTATTAACCTTACCTACGCAATCTGTATGGGGGCATAAAATTGTAGATATCATCTCGGAAATTCGAAGTAACATTTTTTGGTAATAACTAAACAAATTTAATGCTCGGCCAGTTGGCATTTTCATTCCCCGGGGTCACTACTTATAATAAATTTGTCTCAACTTTCTTCGGCAAAACGGCCTCTCTACGGACTATGGCAGTGAAACTTGTTCCTAATACAAAACTTTAATATAATTTCTATTTCCTTCCCTATACATGAGACTGTACTTAGACATAATTTATTTCTACCTAATCCCTACGTAATACGACGTTTAATCAAAACTGAAAAGGACTTTATGACGAATGAAAAGTTAAGGACTCTCTTATGGTTAAGCGAGTACAAATACGTTGAAATAATGACATATTTAACTAATATCCTCAAATACGTTTCATCAAAACCTCAAATCAAAGTAAACGGAAAACCCTGAAATATAATATTCATAAAACGAAAGATCCTTTTCGGAGATTTGGAGTTAATCGACTATTCAAGGATAACGTGTATACGCTACGCTAATATAAAATATTTACCTAATAATCCACTCATTTTAATGGACGCGAGAAAGTTGAATTTCGATTCATTTCTCTTTTTAATATTTGAAGAGGGCCGCTGACCGTCGGCCCATGCCTCTAGGGTTGAAATGTTATACCCGACCGTACTCCTGCTATTACCACCAAAATAATTCCGCTTTGGAAATACAAGACCCTGGAAGTTCGATCATGAACCGATACCAACACTATAATGAGAACTACGTATGTGTTGTGAAGGGTTAACCCTTTGTTAAAACACATAATATTTTATGTTCAAATATGGATTGATGAATATTGTTTATTGAAACTTCCTCTGGTACTCACCAACGAACGGAATAGCTAGTTTTTGCTCCAGGGAACTATCACTTTTTATGGAATATGCCTTTATCTTTTTACTTTTCGTTATATAAACTGGTTGCGTACAAAGATTGGTGGGCCGACAAGAAACATTATTCAGATAATCGTCGATGTACACTGTTTTATAGAGCGTTGAGCTAGAATCAGTGGCAGTCATCGCTGATAATTAAATTACTATGTACGTAGAGTATCTTCTTCGCGTAATCCTGTACACTGTACTGATATCTTCGGTGAAATGAGAGACCTTTGCCCATCAGTGGGACATTACAATCTAATACTTTTTTATCTTCGTCATATCCGCACGCACGGGCCGCGTGTAAAATGACTCTGAGGCGACGATTACACGTAAAGTATTTACTGTGATCCGTCAATACAGTATTTATTGATGGATTTCAGTATTTACTGATGGATTAATACACCAGCCTACACGTACAGTATTTATTACATCAGTATTGTGTCCGGTCTCCTGCTGTTTACACGTCTAAAATGGCCACAGAGCTGAAAATTAAAGGTTGCGTGGCTATTATTTTAGCACTTAGTTTAAATAAAAAGGCCAAGCGAAAGCGATGGGCAAAAAATTGGTTACAACAAAGGGAAAGGTACACACATTTGAATTTAATGGCAGAAATTAAATTACATGGTGAAATGGATGATTACGAGAATTATTTTCGAATGCCTGAACCCTGCTTTGAAGAACTTCTGACAATAGTAACACCTTTTTTAATCATAATCCGACGGATCATCATTACAGAATCAAGAAATCTAGAAATCCATCAATAAATACTGACATCCATCAATACATTAGGTTACACGTTCAGTAAATACCACGATACGTCATTATTTACTGATGGATCACAGTAAATACTTTACGTGTAATCGTCACCTGAGCCTTCTTTAATATATACTAGCTGTGCCCTGCGGTTTTACCCACAGCGCACCCGTTCCCGTAGGAAATACGGGATAAATAGTATCCTATATCCGTCTCCTGGTTCTAAACTATCTCCCCACCAGTTTTCAGCCAAATCGGTTCAGCCGTTCTCGAGTTATAAATAGTGTAACTAACACGACTTTCTTTTATATATATAGATAGATTTAGTACAAGATAATAAACATAATTCTGTACAATTAAGTTCTGTAATTGAAGTCCTAAATAAACTAAAACCCCACGTGTACTAGATAGTTAGTCGCAATCAAATCAGGACATACTAAACTTAGATCCCAAATAAACGTAAAACTTAGATTAGTTATTTCAATCACTTGCCAACCCTACAAAACTTTCACAAGTTTACTTTTTAATAATGAAATGCAATACGGGTGGAAGTTCAATAAAACGTGGTCTGCAATTTATGTCGGCATTAGAATGAGTTAGTGTTACCAATAACTTGTCCGAGTTGGATGGACATAGGGTTAGTTTAAATGTAGAACCCTTAGGAACTAATACTTAGTGAGTAGTGATGTGCTTATCGAAAACTATCCGCTATAAAGTTACCAAACGGCTTTATCATTCCGAAGATATAATATGTGTGTTCTATACTAGTCAATATCGACGATGTTACTGGGTTTTTATGTCAGATAAATTGAATTTCTGCACAGTTCGGAGCGACCAATGGTTTGTTTTTGTAACACTTGGGATAGAAAACATAATGTTCTATAATTCCGTCATACATAACCTTCGTTTGTTCAGGTACGTTTAGAGAAAACAGCTCGCCACATACAAAATGCGTTGACTGCGACATTTTAAAAGGTTCAGATGTCAACGTATGTTGCATGCGGCGAACGATTAATAAAACCGCACTTTATAACTTTTAACTTTAGATTACTAGCTCAGGCGCCCTACAACAAATATCATATCACTGTTGTGACTGCAACAATGTCTTCCATATTTTGGTGTAAAGTTTGTTAGTTAAAGTGTTACATCCCACCCAATTTTAGTATTTAACTGTCTGTTGCGTACGAGTACATATAATCTGTCATTGTCTATGTCACTGTTTTGCCGCCTTTTATATATATTTTCTCTCTGCGCGTAAATATCTTAGACTTCCGCGTTAATATAATTGTTACTTAAACTTATATATTTACCACAATAGGGTAAGAACCTAAAATGTTTACCTAATTCCGGAGGCTATCTATTTCATTATCCTATAATAGACGGTTTGTTTTTAAAACGTCCAACACTAAAGTGGGGCACTAACATATTTGTACACATTGGTTTGTACAGTGAGGTCGATGTTCTTCATGTGAGTGCTTATTGATTAATAAACTATTGATACTTGAGTCACCTGTTCAGATGCAGAAGGTCTGAAGGCGCTACTACCATATTCTGAAGTACGTAAAGTAACTAATTTAAAACGGGCTTCTAAGAGTCGCTACGAGGTACGATTGCAGTTCGATTATAGTAACTCGTTCGCTTCATGCGACATGCGGTGACAATTGCACTGCTGCTGCAGTGTAAATACTTAAGTCGGCAGCAGTCCGCGGACGACTGCAGCTATCAATTGTTAGTGAAAGTGATGTTGTAGTTGAATTTAGAATTGTAAGTGAACAACCTAGTAAGTAAGAAAGTCCGTGTAGGTTAGTGACGGCCTCTGGTGTTGAAGTTTGAGACCTAGTGTGAAGGTGACGTTTGGTGTTTTGGACTGAACTGGATTGAACAAACATCGATGGCCAAAAAATAACCTAAAAACTTCGCTTTGAATGTGGCTATCTATTACAAAAAGAATTATTCAAATAGTACTGGTAGTTCCCGAGATTAGCTCGAACATACAAACAAATTTACAAATTTTACCTCAATATGATATTAAGTATAGACTAAACGTGAAACAACGAATGAAGTTGCAGTAAATATAATTATAAGATTACGTAAAATAATATCGTGTCGCACGCAGAATAACCCGCCACGAAGCTTTTAATATCAAAAACGTTGTTTACTCAAAAATAATAATAAAAATAAATGAAAATGGTCGTAAATGTAAACAGTTAACCGTAATTGGACATCGATTTAACTTTAATAGCTTAGGGCTATAAGTTAATTTTAACTTTATTGGTGAAGAGAATTATTAACCAGTTTTGTTTGAATAGCCTTTTTAACCCTGAGAGTGCCACGGTACTGGCGAGTGACGATGACGAGCAATTTAAAAGGAAAACAAAATTAAAAAGAAGGCGCTGCAAAGTTTTTTTTTCAAAAATATCAAAGATTGTTGTCGTCATCGTTTGTACCGTGGCCCCCAGATATCCCATTAATTTACCAAAATGATAACATTCATAAATCTATATACATCACTGGTTTATAAAAACAAAAGGCACAATTTTCCGTTATTTTATAATTTGTTTAATGTAAACCATAATATTGTAAACTACATCAAATAGCGCGCTGATTGGTCAAATAAGATCTAATCATTAAAAAAATAAAATTCCCATAGGTACACAGAGACTGAAGCCATCGGACAGCTATTCTATATATAAATGCAATCAATCATTTAAACTATTTTGTTTCGGCCTCCACATAACATTACCATGTTATGCTCTCCATTTTGTCCTAAACTAATTTAATAAACAAATATTAGCTTAATATTTACACACCCATCCAATAACATTTACAAATGGTTAGCTGCGAATGCGGCGGTGGGCTACCACAATTAGTGGAATGGAAATTGTTACGATTGCAATGTGTAATGACCTTTTGAATTATATAATTAGGCAGTTCTGTCATATCTGTCTACTTATAATAAAGCTGATTAGTTTAAATGTAATCACACGGGTTTTTTCGTGTTAGAAAGTTAATAAAGCAAGTAATAACTTACTTTTTATTTCCCGACGTTTCGAGGGGATTGCACCTCTCGTGGTCGCGGGTGAACTCAAGCTGATTAGTCTGTTTTTTAGTTCGTTTGAACGCGCTCATATCAGAAAATATCAATCCGATTTGACATAATAATTTAATTAATGCATAGTCACATTCAACGGGAAGGTTAAGGTTTATTTTTCATCCCGAATTCAATTTGAAATCCCGATTCCACGGGAATGGCGGCAGCACGGTTAAAACCGCGGGTCGCTGCTAGTTTTGTATAAGTGACTGAGCACACTATAAATAACGACTGTAGTAACTACAGTCATAGATAATGTAACTACAGCCAAAAAATATGTGACTATTTCATGAATAAACTTTAGCTCCATAGTTTTACCCACATTGCACTCGTTTCCGAAGTATTTCGGTATATTTACTAACCCTTTTCTTGAATAACCTTCCTCTTGATGTGGTTATCATATTCAAAAAAAACTTGAGAGGTGTCAAGGGACACCCGGATGGAACGAAGTTTATTTATTAACAACAAAAATAACCGTCGCGACACCACACTGTTCAATGCGAAATAGAAAGACGAAACGAAAATATCTAGCTTGCTTTCTATAAGAGAGAGAGAGAGAGACAGACAGACAGAGAAACATGTGCACACCAGTGGCGTGCGCAAGTTTCTCTGTCTGTCTCTCTCACGCATGTTTCTCTGTCTGTCTCTCTCTGGCGTGCGCAAGTTTCTCTATCTGTCCCTCTCTGGCCTAAAAAATGTCGTTACCATTTTTTCCGTCTAGCCCCCTTTCGCAACGCGCGATAAGGAACTTCGTTCCAATAATAGAATATGTAGTTTCTGAGATTAGCGCGTTCAAACAAACAGAAGAATAAAATAATCTGTGAAAATAATCATACTCTTCAGTTTTATATACTAGTGTAAATTAAATACAGACTGTTTTGTCTACTGAAGGCCTTTTTTCTCTTAGACTAAACAATAAAAACTGTTATGCTGGGGCTCCATTAGCGGGCTACGGCGAATATTCGTGTTAACACGATAATGGGGCCGCGTACATCGTGTCATCGCGAAGTATTCGGGCGAAGACGATGTAGCATCGGGGGCGGGCTACGGCGAATATTCGTGTTAACGCGATAATGGGGCCGGGTACATCGTGTCATCGCATCCATTTTTAAATTACGACCTACGTCTCGGCCGCACAGTTGGGAATTGAACAACACAATCCGGCACGATACATCGCGTCAACTCGACACGAATCTTCGCCCGCTAGTGGAGACAGGAACATCGTGTTCGGGCGAACACGATGTTTTTGTCGCGACAACGCGACACGAATCTTCGCCCGCTAATGGAGCCCCAGCATATAAGAGAGAGAGAGAGACAGACAGAGAAACATGTGCACACCAGTGGCGTGCGCAAGTTTCTCTGTCTGTCTCTCTCGCGCATGTTTCTCTGTCTGTCTCTCTCTGGCGTGCGCAAGTTTCCCTGTCTGTCCCTCTCTGGCCTAAAAAATGTCGTTACCATTTTTTCCGTCTAGCCCCCTTTCGCAACGCGCGATAAGGAACTTCGTTCCAAAAATAGAATATGTATGTAGTTTCTGAGATTAGCGCGTTCAAACAAACATAAAAATAAAATAATCTGTGAAAATAATCATACTCTTCAGTTTTATATACTAGTGTAAATTAAATACAGACTGTTTTGTCTACTGAAGGCCTTTTTTCTCTTAGACTAAACAATAACAACTGTTATTGATACTGGTTTCTTAATTTAAGCGAAAGCTACACATTTTGAATTGAATCTACGTTTACAGATACACTTCGCTTTTATTTTACGTTTTTATCGGACGTTTCGGCCCCTTTACAAGAACCGTGTATGTAAAGGTAGCTTAAATTTAAAACTGTTATTGACTTAAAACTGTTTTAAGATTATTGTGACTATAATGGGTACAAGCTCTTCAGCATATGCCAGCAAGTGTGACCAAAATTTACTAACTGACTGGTTTATTCTCCGACCAATACAAATACTATCGCCCGTACTCAGAGTCGTCAAATGCTTCTTTGGTAAAGATTTAATGATTGATTTTGAAATGTAATGTATGAAAAATTACGTCAATTAGTAAAATCCGCGGTATTACCTGCGTTATGCCCTTTCTGAGGGATGAAAAATATCCTATAACCTTCCCGTTGAATGTGGTTATTCATTACAAAAAGGACTCGGACAGATTTTAGCCTGAAAATACAAATAAACAAAATTACAAATTTACCTCTTTATAATATTAGTCTTAGAAAGAGTGTCTGTCATATAGTTTAGAGATGTGAAGGAGCTGGCACTGAACAGCAATAGATGGAGCAGTCTGCATCAGACTCACCGACAAGAAACTCTTAAATCTATACTAATATTATAAAGAGGTAAAATTTTTAAGTTTGTTTGTTTGTATGTTCGGGGTAATCTCAGGAATTATCAGTCGGATTTGAATAATTCTTTTTGTGTAATGGATAGCCACATTCAACGGGAAGGTTATAGGATATTTTTCATCCCAAAATTCCCACGGGAACGGGTACAACGCGGGTAAAACCGCGGGGCGCTGCTAGTTTATGATAAAATTAAGAGCTAGGCTAGTTAGATTAAAGACATTGTGATTAAATTGCAAGAAAATATTGTACATATATTAGGTACCGCATCATGTATTACGTGCTTGGTATAAAGAATATTTGATTAAAACTAATCCTATTGTTTACTCTGTATACCACGTCAATATTACCAAATTACTGGAAAATATATCGCCTTCATTTTAATTGTTTTTCACAAATTATTCTTTTAATGATTAGGGTTGCTTAGTTAAAAAATCAGGTAAATTTTTAGTTAAATATTATATTATACCTATTGATAAAAAAAAGTTAAGATACATTGTATACCTTAGAAATACTCAAAGTATTGAAAAATTAAGAAACAATGGCAACTAAAATTGTGCAATTCCTCACATTTATATCTTTAACAAAAACTAGCCTTTACGACAACTACATATTACTTATGAAGCTTTTTTAACTCAAGAAGACGATTTCAAGTAATTAAGCAATATACTGAGGTTCATTAAGAGTTCTCGACTGATACGTATCGCATAATATTTCTCAAGATCGATCCACTGTTGTTGCGAGCAATTTAAATCGCTCATACAATAATAACCATGTTATTAATTATCTGATAACTTAAAAACTACGAAACTCTACACATGAATGTGGCTCGCGCTTGACCATTTTTCATGTTGATACAAGTGGTTTTACTATGATAGGTATATAAGATTTGGCCACACTTAATTACGCGCAGAACAAACTTTACACTACCATGGCGTCGTTTTCGGAATTTTTTACCCAATTACTTTTATTGTGGTCGTATTTCAATGGTATGTTTTTACATTTTTATTAATTGAAGTCACAAAAGGTATGAGGAAAATAAAAAGTGGTCGAAATATCTAAAATAATGAATTAACTTTCTACATGAATAATTTTTCACATTTTTACCGTACTAAGAAGTCAGACAATTAAATAATTGAAACTACTCAACTGATCATAACTAGCAACTAAGGTTTCTGTTTTCATTGCGATACATAGGCGATTCCCAATTAAAACATGTACGTACTTTGAATGTTAGAATTATACAAGAGTTATCGAGTAAAAGAAGAACACAACAGAAGATTAAGATATACTTATGACTATTGACAGCATGTTATTTGTACTATATTAACTTGTATTTTGATTTATTTCAAAGACTCTTCGGATCCTTATACTTTCAATTCTGATGAAACCATCTTGGACAATCCATACCATCAACAATCAGATGCTCCAGATTTCCAAAACTTAGCATATTCTCATACAACAGATGGATTGAAATACAACCAGAATGAATATTCAAATGTATCAGATACATCAGAATACAAAGATAATAAATTTTCTAAGACTTCGGAACACCACCATCGTAAAGTTTCTAAAGAATCAGAGTACAACCACGAAGAATTTTCTGAACAATCGAGCTCTAAAGAACACAGCCACCACCATCATCATCACACACATCTAAGTGACTCAAGTGATGACTCCAGTAGTTCTACTATAAGAAGCACTACTACAGTCAGTTCAACTACAGCCAGTCCTACTACGAAAAGTAATATCCCACCAACACATTGCCCGGACGCTGTAAGACGTTTAGCTGATGGTACTATCAAAGCTGTAGGAGCAATACAATCGGTAAGTTTAATAGTATAAGCATTGATGGTTTAGGAAGCAAGGATTCTGAACTGTGTCCTAGATGGAAACAAAATTACGACTTCTGGTACCTAAGTTCTTAGCTAAGTCTAAACAATTTCCAATTTCCGAAGGATAGATGAAAATCCGCTTATGAATTGCCTAGACTACAGTCTAGTGGTATAGTATAGATGATCCTAAGATTGCTTTTCGTTACAGCAACTGATATCAACAGAAAAAACTCTATCGTTTTCATTTCTGCTAAATATGCTGATAGCTGGTCAAAATGCAATCTATTCTACAGGGGAAGGCAAAAAACAGTACTATAATTTGCTAAATTTGGATAACGACAATGATGTGAGTATAACAACGTTTATCGTCTTACAAAAATATTTTAGGATTATCATCATAAATTCTATGTTTTCTTTAATGTGGTTGATTTTCCAGTCAAAAACGATTCCTTCCGAAGAGGCAAAAGTTTTAGTAATTTAATTCTATTCTTACCCTATCACGAAGTTGTCTATGGTTCCACATTCAGTCATAATAGTTTAAAATTCAAAAGAAAACCAGTATATAGGTATTTTGGGCTATATAGGAAGTTGGATGTCATCTTTGGTATAATTGCTTGACATCCAAAGCATGTAGTTGTTACCAACTAAAACTTCTTTACCTGTACAAAATACTACCACTACAACAAATATCTGAATATCATTTTATCAAAGAAAACACGAGTATTGTTATGGTATGACTTTAACAGGTGCTGTATATTCAAATAAATAAATAAATTTATTTTGATATGCTTCAAGACCAATAATGGTTGTGTGACTCTTTTCAGATTCGCTGTGCTTGTAATACAGTAATAAAACTAATAACAGAACAAAATCCAGATCATTGTAAGTTTTATAATGAATGAGATTAATGAAACTATTCACAACATCGACAAATTCATTGATCAGTCATGTTCTGTTTTAGCCAAAGCGTTTGCCAGGACATCGATGAATATATTTGGAAATGAGGAATACCAATTTACGCCAGAGTTCCAGAAAGATATGAGATACAATACTAAGGGTCATGCAATCAATTTGAACTTTGGTCGTTCTAAGGAAGCAGCTTCCAAAATTAATAAAAGAGTAAGGAAAGAAACCACATTCTCAAACATAGTTAGTTTAAACAATATAACTTATCACCTTGCGCCCGTACTCAAAGAAGTCCAATGTTTCCGTAGTAGAGATTTAACGACTGATATTACGTGAAGAATTAAGTGTGAAAATAATGGATGACTCTGAGTGCGGCAATTAGTCCTGAAGATTCCAGCAAATTCCTAAAAAAATAACAATGATAAGTCCATCTTTATTTACTTATACATATCCATATTTGTTTGTAATCAGATTCACTAGCTAAGATTTAGCCTATAACACAATAAAATATACGATAAATTTTTTGAGTACCTAAAGAAGAATTTGTAACATTTCATTTTACAGATACGAAATGAAACTAGTTTATACTATATTCTGCGAGCAAAAGAACTGCACAGTAGTGATCAATTAATTGCTACATCGGCTTTATACTTTCAAGTGAGTTACTTCTATTTACCCATAATGTATAAGCCCGTAATGTTTCACTGCTGGGCAAAGTCTCATCTGAAGATATCACTACTGATGAAGAAGAGTACTGAGAGAAAAATTTAAAGAGAAATCTAGTCAATTAGATATTTCCGGCAAAGTCCTCTACCTGCAACTTTTGTTACTGTTCATTGTATTGTTAAGAACAAGCTCACCTTGTCTTGATTTAGTCAAAGTTTAATGTTCTAATCACTACATGGCACCAGGCATGGCCCACTTGACTTCAATATGAATTATCGTTGAATATAAATTTTGTTTTGATTCCGAAACATAAGAAATATAATAATGCAATGAGATATATACCCAATATAAATTATTTACAGACTCCTGACGCTGGAATACAATATTGTTTGTCTGAAGAACCATTTTTCGTAGCTCCTGATGAAGCAGTGCCGACCAAATTCTCCATATTTATTCAGGAAGTGAAATACCTCGAAAAACCTGAATTAGGAGCTAAAGTAGTTATTTCACATATATATTTTTCCCCTTTGCAAATTAAACGACAATAGGTTAGTGACCAATCTTAGTGACGGAGTTATTGGACCGTCGAAAAGCCGCAGACATGTTTTAACGATTTAGAGTAGTGCAGACAATTGACTGTAGATAGTGTTTTTTTTTAACACACCAAATGCAGTCTGTTTTTAATGTCTTCAAAGATCAGTAGTCTCCATCGTTGATTTTATCGTGACCCATGAGTTTTACAAACTGAGACCGACAGTTAACCTAGCCCGAAGTGCTCAAACAGAAGCTTTATTTTCGACCACCCATTCAGGTACCTAAAGTCCCAAAGCTCAGTTGAACTATGCCACGAGCATTATTTTAAAACTAGCAGCGCCCCGCGGTTTTACCCGCGTTGTGCCCGTTCCCGTAAGAAATCCGGGATAAAATGTAGCCTATAGCCTTCCTCGATAAATATACTATCTAACAGTGAAAGAATTATTCAAATCGGTTCAGTAGTTTCTGAGATTAGCGCGTTTAAACAAACAAACAAACAAACAAAACTAACTCTTCAGCTTTATAATATTAGTATAGATCAATACAATTTAGTTGTACTTATTGATAAACCTTTGATGAACGTGGTGCCAACAACCACCTTTTGATTTCAGTTCATACGTCTACCATACCCAGGAACAAAATTCTCAGAAATAATAATGTTACCCGATGAAGATAGTGATATTTGGGATGTTATGAATAAACTTGGTGATCCTGACACGTTTAATGCCATGCAGGAAGAGCTGATCAATGTAGAGAAAACACTAGTGAAAGTGTCCATGATAATCCTGAAGACGTCTACCATTTTGGACTCAAAGAAAGCTATCAAAGATGTAAGGTTTTTTTCTTTTGGTACCTTTCTTAATTGTTGTCAAGAAGTTTTTAAGAGACGATTATGTAGAGTTGGTAAGTGGTGAGTTAAGGAGTCCAATAGGACCACAATTAAACCACTTTTGAAAACTCTTTAAAGATGACATTCCAATGAATCTCGAAAAGATTACCAAATTGCTACAAAAAAATCTTTAATATTAACCCAAATGTTGTTTTAGGCAAAACTGCTATCTCAGATATTTGACCCAAAACAAGCAGCGCTGGAAAATGCTATTATTGATGGTAAACGAGCTGGTCTCCAAGCTTCAATCCAAAGAGTTGTGAAGTTCATGCATGAACATGATGGTCCCGTGGAAATTGAAACAGTTAAAAGGAAAGAACACGAAGGTATGTTGATAAGTAAACTAAATTCGCATAGGTTAGTGGCAAACCCTGGTGTTTCGAGTTCTTAGAACACCTTAAGGCTTTCATGGTCTATTCATTGAAACAACCTGAACCAAAATAGTTGATAAGATCATAGGAACTAATGACATTATTTTATGCTAACTGGTATTTTGTTGAATTAAATTATGAAAAATTATTTTTTTCAGCCTTGAAGGCGTCTAAAGAAATTAAGGAGTTCAAAGCCAACAGGCCCTACTTTTCCTTCATGCTTGTTGATGGAATCGTTTTGATGAATGTCAATATGTTCAATCCAAATGTACAGCGACATGATTTTCTTGCGGAGAATGCTCAATAATAAACTAGCAGCGCCACATGGTCACCTGCTTATAAGAGAGCAATTAGACTTGGTCATTCACCGCAAGCATCGTGCGTTGACAACTACACAACATTACTGTAGTAAACTGTAACAGTTGTTACTGAGTACACTACACGATAACGACAACTATAACAATAATTTGAACGTCAAGGTCAATTTTTTACTATTGTATAAAATATATAAACTCAAATTGTAGTTGTCAACGCATGTTGCATGCTGCACTCGACCTAGTCCAATTGCGCCCTAACCAGTTCACAATTATATGGTTTGTTCATGTTCTTTTAAAATAAAGTATTTTCTTGGTTTTATTATTGTATACTTTGACAGATTTTATACTCTTTATTTAGTTAAAAGGGTAAAATATTCTGGAAGAAATAAAGGTCCGATTAAAGTCACTCGCTGCATGCAGCAACGTGGGTTGACTACTATAATTTAGACTTTAAATATCTTAAATAACAAAATGTTTTAGTAAACATTTACCGCAGTGTGTAGTTCCATAACTCCTGGCTCCATCATCAGAAAGACCAAAATTACACCGGTATTATATAGTTATCATTGAATAGGTAGTATCACAGTATTACAACGATAGTTAAATAGCAATAATTACTTGACCCCATTCTATAATAATCAATCAATATTTGTACACAATTGGCATTAAATTATTGACAATTAATATGCAAATTAGTAATTTACTGATACAACATTATGCATAATATATTCATTATTATATTATACGAAACAAGTATGCTGATGCATCTCAATACTGTCATTATCGTTAATGTTCATTCACACAGAATAAAGATGCCTTTGACCAGAGCTTAGTTAACATAATAATATAATATATACCCAGACTAATTCACACAAAGTTAAAAGACCCAAAGTAAGATCTAAGCTTGTATTATCGAATTTAACTCACTGATACTACTACATATATATACACAAATATTAACTTTATAAGAATAAGTATATAATTTAAACACAGAAGTCGTCGCCACCAACTATGTCTTCACATATTGTTGACTCTGGGCGGGAATCGAACCCGCAAACCCCGCCACAGTAAGCGCTCTCTCTGCTACTGTGCCAACCGGCTTGTAATAATACATTAAGTGGGGTGTTTTTCTCCATCAGACAGTTTCCACCTCTGCTTTGTCTTAAGCGCCGATATAAAATTGGAGTCAGAACAGTTTCTTATAAAATGTTATGCCACTGGGTCATTCGATTAAAAAGATCCAACAGCCAGTAAGTCATCCTAACTTCATCGGAATTCATGAAGTAAATCTTTCACCTTTAGGCGGTTTAAAACCTCAAAAACTGTGGTTGGCTACCAACCTATTGGAGTTACTTTTTACTAAGAAGATTTGATTATAGACATACATCGTAAGAGGTCAAACTAAAGTAAATTATTATTCCTTTTTTAAACTTCTTGTGAAATACTGTTGAACAAACTCAAGTTCGATTAACAGATGTTTACGCATTTACGTAGTTTTCTGGCTAAAATATTATTAATCGATTTGTTTGCTAGAGCCTATAGATCTAATTTTATTACCGCGACATCCATTCTTTCTTTTTATTAGGTAAATAGATTATTTCCGAACCATTCTTTTAGTGTTTATTTATTGACTTATCTGCCATAAATTATAGTTAACATTTCTGTATTCATAGGTCGTTTATATTGAGAGAGTTTAGAAGCTGCCAGGCGGCGAATCCAATAGATATGAGCAAGCGACGGAATAATTTTACTTGTGTTATTGAATGCACTCAATGTAAATGACGTCATCTGCGACGGAAGATCCTTCAAGTGTGACAAAGGCCTTACTCCATCAATAACTTATTTCTAAAAATGGTGACAGGAACCACATCTCCGAAAAATGTCCTAAAATAAACCATTTCAAAGCCAATTTACACTTCCTACGCAAAGCTTCACTTCCATCATCCTGTTACTTGTAAAACATTTTGAACTAAAATGCTTTTCACACTTTCAGACACAGTTATGTCAATTTACAAACATCAACGTGATTTAAGAAGTTTAGGGCTGACACACTAAACACGACAATAATTAGTTCATTGCGATTATTAAGCAACGTGCAGCTCGACACCTACTTGGATAGTGGCATTTCTATCTGAGCGCTGCCGTGCTTCCGAGGGCACGTTGCATTGTCGGGCCCGGTTTTTTTCAATCGTTAAACCATGGCGGAGGCCTTTACGCGGTCGGAAAACTCCGACACCCGGGTTGGCCACTAACTACTCGAATAGTTATTGTCGAAATATGTTCATCATGCATTCTTATTGGTTAATTATGCTCCACACAACTCCTCTCAGCTTCAATGGAATCGCATCTTTAGGCTGTTAAAAGACAGTCAGTCACAAACTAATCAGCCTATTGTGACTGTTCTTAGTAGACAGACTCGGCTGTAACAATTTCGTTGTAAAAAAAATTTTCAATATTTAGAGATAATAGTTTTTTCATATTTCATGCATTGAAATTGAAGCGTACAATACATCGACATCGACATTATTTATATTGATCCGAAATTCTAAAATGGATGTATCACAGAGTTACTTTCTAAAAGTCTCGGTAGCAGTAGATAACTAACTCTAGGAGGATATTTATTTAGTAAGCTATTAAAGAGTTAAAACCCTTGCCTCCTATCGGAATTCAGTCAATTCTTTAATTTATTCATTGATAATAAAGTCGTAAATTCTCAGCGCAGAATTCTAAAAGGGTTGGATAAGATTTTTATATTGGAAGACGAAGTTACGTTTTACAAATACGGAAATAACATAAGTTCATACTCAAAGAGTACGACTTCATCTGCCTGTCGAATTGCCGACTACTGCACTCGACATTCACATGTTATTATATTTATGACGTCGTTAAAGTTTTTGAAAGTATTAAAACGTCAAAGATGCAACTTCAATGTGATTTTCAAGAAAGGATTACTAAGGAAACTTCAGTTACATCTACAGATTTGATAATCTATTTATATCAAATTCAAAGTCCTGACTGACTGACTGACTGATAATCAACGCACAGCCTCAACCGCTACACCTAGAAACATGAAATTTGGCAGGAAGGTTCTTCAAGTGACGTAAGTGCACACTAAGAAAGGATTTTCGAAAATTCCTACGGGAACGGGCTCAACGCGGGCAAAGCCGCGGGGCGCTGCTAGTATTAATTATATAAGTTTTTTACCTCTTTTTCTGTACATTTCTTTACGTAACAATTTTATAGTTGCTAAATTCTAACAGCTCACCGCAAAACATTGTAAAGTCCACCTTCAAATTAGTCACTATGTGTACATACTGCGACAGAGTTCTAATTAGAATAGATTCAGAAGGAAGCGCCGTAACAGCGCTCGCAATGCACAACTGTGTCTAAATTAAAGGCACCCTTACATCTAAGATTAGTCCAATTCAGTCCGACTAAACTTGGCGAATGCTCGGGAACTAATGAAAAGTGAACTACTTGAATACTTTTAAACTCGGATAATGGATGTTAGAGAACGGAAGAAGTAGATTAAATGAAACTGGCTTTTTGTAGAACTCGTTTTCTAATCGACTTCAAATAAGGTTGATGTTCTTTTTTCAGCTAAGATTTTTATAATAAATTTTTGTTAATATCAGCTATTCCTTTCAGTTTCAACTACATCCTACCCTTTCCTGTGGTTATGTGTATGTAAATTCGTTTAACATAGGTTAGGTTGGTAGTCACTTTAGTATCTACAACATTAAAATATGATGAAGTAAATAGAAAATACTAAACGTTGGTATGAAAGTAGGAAGGTAGGTATAGTGCAAGACACACATAGTGCGGCTGCGGGCGAGGCCGAGTCAACGTCACGTGACCCGCACCCAGGCCGCAGCCGGCCCGCACACGGCCCGCACCCAGGCCGCAGCCGGCCCGCACACGGCCCGCACCCGGGCCGCAGCTGGACTATGTGTGTCTTGTGCTTAAGCACCAAATATTCACCTACAAAAAGCCTATACTAATTAACACGTGCCAACGTGCCAAGTTCCAACCATCTATAAATACTATTTGTTTAACAAACAAACATTTCGCTCCCAACAAACCTCTAACAATTAACCCTCAAACAACATTGGAACTCCATTCGATTCTTCTCGATTGTGTCACCTTTAAAGTCACAACAATTAATTAATGCCAGCCCGCTAATCACTTAAATGCAAGAGCGAGTTAGTTCGCCAAAACTTGTACGTGGCCTCCGTTTGATTTAACCCTGCACTTTGGTCTGCATAAATTATACTAATGATAGTGGTAGGGGTTAATTCTGTAGGTTCCAGTCTATAATTACCGCTCGGCGGAGTTGTGCTAGCCATGCTATGGCGTCAACAAAAATAGAACAACTTTAAATTGTTGCGTCGTAGAAATAATTTTATACCTTCTAAGCTTTTACGTGCTTTACTGTGTTGCTTTTATGTTTTATTTACGGGTTAAGTTTGTAAGTATTATTTTATATTCAAATTAAAATATTAATTGTTGCCAAACTTGTAACGAACATGACATTGGTGGAATTGTAAGCGTTATTGGGATTGAGTTAGTTTACAAGCTACGAGCTGGAAAATCACTCCTTAGTCCAATTCCAAACTCCAAACTGTTGCCCACAAGTAATCCGTTATTTCGCAGGTCGAACGAGTAAACTCGCTCAATCGCTTCAAATGAAAAAACAGAATTGAACAGATGTCAAAAATAAATAATTAAATTGGATTAATTAATTACAAAACATGACATTTTAATTAAGCCAATCATAAATTACCCTACCTAGTGATTTATTATTTCATGTCTAATATTTCCGCCAGATAGGACATAAAACAAAAAGAAAAATAGGTGATTTCTATTCCGGTCACATACGCATTAGCAATCACAATTTTGTTGATGAAATTCTGTCTTTGTAAATACAGGTATATAAATAAAACGAGAGTCTCAAATAAAAATTAACTGCATATTGTATTTTGATTGGAAACTGGCGTGTATGCAAAATATCCGCTGAATCGAACATCCGTAATCGGGTCAATATACATTTTCATAATGTTACCTGAAAACTCGGAAAGCCGGTTTTAATTAAAGTTAATCGGAATTAAAAGTGTATCATCATCTCGGTATTTAAAATGAATACTTAATGAAACAAGTATTATTGGTGTAATATTCGTATATAGATAGGATATAATAATAAATAAATAAAAAATAAAAAATAAATGGACAAATTCACACACGGTTAATTAGACCCAAAGTAAGCTCTAAGCTTGTGTTATGGAATCTAATTCACTGATACTACTACTTATAGATACACAAATACTTTTGTAAGAAAATATAATTGACACCCAGACGTCGTCGCCAACAAATATGTCTGCACATATTGTTGACTCCGGGCGGGAATCGAACCCGCAGTATGAAGTATAATGTGCTTATACTTCATACTGTGCTGTGCTGCTGAATACTTGTGCTAAATAAAATATACTAATTATTCTTCAATTATGACAAATATCAATATGTCTTAGTTGAATTAAATGTAATCCCTTAAAACACTTAGACACTTTCGTATAAAACTAATTCTACAATTTACGACAACGTTTAAAAGTGATCTGAAACAAGCTCCAATTATATTTTAATTACATTTTGTATTAAAATATCAAGCCTGTTGATGGCTTCCATTGGCAAAACTATTGAATAAAACTTTCAATAGTCTTATTGAGGAGAGTTAATCAAAGAATATTATTTGGTTTTTTAAATACATCACCTCGTTTTGCTGATATTTTCGACAAGGCCTCACGCCTTTACCCAGCAGTGGGACATTATACCCTATACTTTTTTTGGTAAGAAGAAAGTGTCTAACTCGGCAGCTTCTGAAGTGAGACAGCTAGACTAATTTTTTTAGAGCATTGTCTCTTTCACACGCTACATATATGAAGTTTGAAGTATTGACACAATCACCGACAGACTAGTGACAAACTTACGCCGGTAATGTTACAGTAATTCATTCATTAAATTCGAGTAGATTAGTGGCTAATCCAGGGCTAGTGGGTCCCGGTTGTCTCAACTGTTCGACCGTGTACGTACTAGGTAGCCTTTAGACGGTCTAAAACTCTGACACAAGGGTTGACCACTAACCTGCTCGAAATGAAATAAACTGGAATGCATAAGCGAGAGAGTAAATAAGCGTAATCTAGTTGCGAGGTACGGAGTCACTGTAAGATCTACATATGTCCAAAGATATTTGTTTTTAAATGTCGCAGTGTCGGTCTTCGCCACTTGTACCTACGTAAGCAATAACTAAAAATATATTTTCGTTTCGCCTTCTGTAATAATTTACCAAAAACATTGATGAATAAATCAAAAACTTTACCCATTATAAAACTGTTTTATTGTAATAATACCATTTTCCTCTATCATCAATTTCTATCTTAATAATGGAGTGATAATAACGTAATTGCAAAAAAATATGTTTGCTTGTAATAGTGCTAATAGTTTGTTTTTTAATCTATACTCTATACTAACATATAAAACGGAGAAGTTTGATTTTTTATTTGTTTGAACTCGCGTATCACTACATACTCGTAGTATAAAATAAAGTCGTCTCTGTTTCGTGTCTGTTTGTCTGTTTGTCTATGCTTAAATCTTTAAAATTACGCAACGGATTTTGATGCGGTTTTTTGTAATAGGTAGAGTGATTCAAGAAGAAGGTTTTTATGTAAAAAAAATCCCGAAATTCCCACGGGAACGGGCACAACGCGGGTAAAACCGCGGGGCTCTGCTAGTCTGTAATAATCTCAGAATCTACCAATCCGATTTGAATAATTATTTTTGTAATGGATAGACATTTAAGCGGCGCTGCTTTATAAGTCTGTGAATCATACGATTGAGCAAGCGTACAAGCTTCTAGCTAGTGAGTTTACTAGCTGCATCTTGACGAGTTTAGCCACCGGGATACGAGTCTAATTACACACCCGCCCGGTCGATTTCTATTCAATTCATCTATATTATAACTTGCTCAATTTTAACGATAACACAGAATCATTGGTCTAAAACGATTGAATAATCTAGTTTAGACTTGGTTAGCCTTCTGAAAATTCAATATGAAATTTCGTATCTTACACTATATTATAATTATTGCTTTATTAAAACTTAAAACATTAACCTGTAATGTCTCACTGCTGGGCAAAGGCCTCTTAATCTCACTGAAGATATCAGTACAGTGAGGAGGATTAGGCATAATCGCCACGCTTGCAAAATGAGGATCGGTTATTTCAAATTCGAGCCATGTTTGAAAAGTAAGAAACATGTTTTCGCTCGACCTGGGAATTGAGCCCGGGTCCTCAGTCTTGGCAGGCGAGTGCACCTTAAACAAAACTTTGAAGCACATTAATTTAATCTTTCTAACAGGTCCCTTATGCCACTGTAAACACTCCAATAACACAAGCATGCCGGCTCAAAACAGAGCCCAATTCTAGCTATATAGGTAGTTACGAAATAACGGCACTGAACCACTGCAGCAAACGCTGCACACCCTTGCGAACATTTTGAATCGGTTTATATATTAAGTGGATCACAACCGCGCGGACCTTAATTGTCCAATCAAAAGCATTGAAACAGTCCAACAACGCCATGAAATTGTCTAAATCTCTTCGTAATTCAAAATGATCGTTCAAATGAGTCTCCACACCTCTCCTCTCTATGGAAACGCACCCTAAGGTAAGGCCTGCCAACATTACGTTTTGATTACAACACCCCGTATTCATGTTTACCCATGTAGAAATGTTTACGTCACAATAAACAGGTGTCAATGAGACACTCGAACGATCTAAGATAAGTTAATAATTAGAATATTATTGTTGCCTTTATTAAATTAGGGGACGAGGGAGATACTATATTGTTACGAGTCGACTCAGTTCGAGTTTGCTCTAATCGAGTGCACTCGAATGATTGTATTCGAATAATTTTGAATTTCGAAAACCTTAACTGCACAACACGTGATAACAAATAATGATATTCTATTAGTTATGGTATTGAACCGAATCCCTATACGTTTAAGGTAAGTTCATACAAAAACAAGATATTTTGTTCTATAATTCAATGTCAAAGTTATTAACTCTATGAACATTTAAATAATGAATGAAATGTTGTGCAAGACCTGAAAAAGATGCCGATCGATAATTTTTGGACAAGAAAATTCAAATATCGAAAATAACGAAACTCCGTGAATGTTCGAAATTCACACTCTTTTGTTATTTATTTGTTAAAGTGCACCAAACTCTACCTATCCTAACCTACCCGCATAAACTTTTACTAACGGATTTCGTCATCTGTGTGATAGCAAAGCATCGATTAACTTGTCAGTTTTTGTTTGCGAATGATTTAAAGAAGCAACCTATTCCCCTATCAAATAGTTCAAGTTTTCTTACTGCTCAAGTACTAAATGAAAATCAGTTGTCTAAATTATGTACATTTATTATTAAATATCGTCTCAATAATATGTATTAAGGCGTGATTACTGATTACGTTAAATCATTGTTCTCAAATCATCAATCACCACAGTGTAAAGTAAAGCAGTCGGAACAACTGCAGAACGACTGAAGCTGTCAGATAATTAGATTTGACAGTCGGTGGACAACTAATGTCAGTTTGACGTTTGGACATTGGAATAGTTTCGAACAAGATGGGAGACCGATTAGGTGAACGAAACCAGAGAAAAGTTCGACTAAAGAATAATTTGGGCAATTAACCGACTCTAGCAACAGCAAAACAACCCCCACTCTACCCTTCTACTATATCAAATCAATAAGTAACAATACATTTAAAATTAGAAACCCAAACAAAACACGAGCAGAAACAAACCGAACCGAATTTAATCCCAAACTTTATCACACACCCAATTAAAATATAATATAACAAACAAACGGTCCGTCTGTCTGAAACTCTCATCTTTGTGCGAGAATAACAAAGAGAATTGAGTTTGATACATTTCTAATTTGCACACAAATCTGCCGGCGGGCAGAAACGGTAAGATAAAACGGGTACGGTTAGTCTATCGGTCTCTGTAAAAAGTTTTAAAGGCTTTAATTTAACCTAGCTTGTTAATTCGAACGCGACCGATTCAAAGCCAGTGTCGACTATTATTAAAAGCGTAAATTGTCAAACAGATGTACAGAACGACCTTCGTGTTGTTGGTTTGGGTAAGGTAGTGGCTCTGGGTGGTGAGTGGCGATAAAATTATAAACACTATGGACTTTGTTTGGATAATATTGTGTACTATCAAGATATAAATGCGTTTCAGTTAAATATGTGGGGTAGAGAAATAGTAGGTATACAGAGAATGGTAGATATTACAAGTGATAATTTTCATGTTGGTTATTTGAATATTTCTTGCGGTATCGGTGTGGCACCAAGTTAAAGCCATAACTTCAAGTAGAATCATTCTTGTTAAACTTATAAATAAAAAAAACTATCAATTTTTTTCCTCACTGTACTAATTTCTTCAGTGAGGTGAGAGGCCTTTGCACAATAGCGGGACATTACTGACTATACCATATTTATATTATAAAAGACTAAGAGCCTTATTCATATACGCTTATTAACAGGACTTTAGTTATCAAATGGTTTGTCCCTTTCCGACACACGCTATTTGCCAAAGAGCGAAAGAGACAAAACACTTTAAAACACTGATTAAGTTAAATATCTTTTATGAATAAAGCGGTATATGTCTACATATTTTTATCAAAATTGGTCCAAATGTAACAAAAGTGGGCCACAAACATACATTCAACTAACTTTCAATTTCAAAAAACGATTTACATTCGTTTGTTCACCCGCTACCCGCTCCATGTACACTCATAACCTAAAACGCAATGAAAATTACGAGTACAGAGTTTAACCCTTTCAACACTGAGCTGCTGGTTTACATGTGATTGACGTAAACATGCATTAAATACTTACTTTATTGCTTCACATGAGCTGTGTTTTTAAACATTTCTGTGCCAAAGTGTACCAACGGGACTATTGCATTTCTGCGTTCACTAAGGGTGCGTTTTTATTGAGCAGAGCCCGATTTACCAATCACAGCGCATTGGGAATGTCAAACAACGCATTGACATTGTCAAAATCGTTTCGTTATGCGTTGTGATTGAAACGCACCTTTAGGCCCTATTTTACTATTACAATTAAACTAGATCAATTCAACCTAATCCTAGTTCACTAATACCGAGTTCAGTTGATCGTGGTTAAAGATAGATTCGTTGAATTTGGACCTTAGATTGGTATCATACAATAAATATACAAATAAACAGCTAAGTTTTCCAAGTATACTACATCATTATCAATGTATGCTAATGAAAAGGAAATCTTTTTAATAAAGCAATACGATAGACGAGCAAACCTTTGTATCACCCTGACAAAGGGAAGGCATCTCGAAACAAAACCGAATTAACGAGAATACTCCCAGCTTATTCAAATAAGTCCAATTAGTCGGAAAAGATTAACTATTGAATATTTAAGTGAACTCCATTATTTCTCAAATGCCCACTTTAAAGAGTATCTATGATAATAATGATATGGAATTGGAGTTAATGTAATTTGATTTTATTGAATTGAATTGGGGTTAGAAGTACCTATTTTGTTATCATTTAAGTTTAATAATCACCTATCCAAATAGTATCTTAGGCCCATCGCAGACGACAGACTTTTTGTGCGATCGAGTCTGCGGCGCACAAAAATTCGGTCGCGGATTGTCGCGGATTTTTGCGCGTCGTGTGCGTTACTGCATATAATTACATAGGTTCTATTTTCACAGACTAAAAAGTGCGTCACGGATAGTCTGTCGTCTGCGATGGGCCTTATCGTCATATAAATTATTTTCCTAAATAAGTACCAAAATACTAATTTCTTAAGTTGAAGCGAACACTACTCATTTTGAATTAAAACTAGGTTTACGGATACACTTCGGTTTTATTTTACATTGTTATCTGACGTGTCGGCCCCTTTACAGGAACTGTGGTCACAGAAGAAGTGGCGTCTACAAAGAAGAAGTGGTGTTGCGTTTAAACAAGAAAAAAAAGTAGTTTCAATTCAGAATAAGTACCTAAAGTAATAGTAGTACCAGATGTCCCGTACTACTGGTGGCGTTACGATGGGTGGTCGATAGTAGTAGTATTCATATATTGCAATCTAAGCATTATCGAACTTTAGAAGACAGTTAAAAGGTGTTCCAAAAACCGCGACCGTCAATTTAACGTGTAACTAAAATCTTTAGAATATGTTGATGGACTTTAGGCGGTAGAAATGTTGACACCAGTGATGACCACTAACCTACAGTTGTTATAATCCTTTTCTCTATAACTCGTGTATATGTTACGGCTAATACCCGAAGTGCGGCTACACCTAGTTTTAGCCGGTTAGAACTAGGTGCATATATATGTCATTTTAATGAAAAGAGAGAGTTTAAACATGAAAAAAAAAACCCTAACCTACCGAATAGTAAGTAATTCGGTAGGTTAGGGTTATTTTTTTTTTCATGTTTAAACTCTCTCTTTTCATTAAAATGACATACGGCTAATACCCGAAGTGCGGCTACACCTAGTTTTAGCCGGTTAGAACTAGGTGTAGCCGCACTTCGGGTATTAGCCGTAACATATATATTTCATGTTAGTCTAAAAAGCGAGCTCGAATGAACACCCAGAACACATACTCATTTTTATAAAGTTTCAACAGTAGTAAATATTAAATCGGTAAGATATAGCAAAGTTTATTAAGAGGAAAGACAAACAAACTCTAACTTCATCTGCCATCTCACTCAAACAAACAGATCTATAAAACTTTAACTTTGAAACTGTGGTAAATAAACACTTTTATTTAACGTCCGCGACGACTGGTTTAAAAAAGCGTTCCTTACATGTGGCGTAGGGATTTCTTTCCTTAAAGACCCGTTTCAGGGATCTATTTTTTAGCAGTGGGTCGCTTCAAGCCATGCCCCAGGGAATGTGCCCGTACTTCCTACTGAAGGACGCCTTTTGAATCACCTGGATACAAGAGTTTTCCATTCAGCTTTGACAACACGGACCAAGTAAAACCTTCGTTTTGTTGGCATTTGGTTAAACTAATGTGGGACTAGATAGGAGGGATGGAAGGTAAATTACTTTCAATAAACCAAATTGTTTTGTATTTTCACAGTCAATTTATACTAATATTATAAAGCTGCAAAGTTTGTTTGAACGCGCTAATCTCAAGAACTACTGGTCCGATTTGAAAAATTCTTTTTGCAATGGATAGCCACATTCAACGGGAAGGTTATAGGCTACTTTTCACCCGAAAATTCCTACGGGAACGGGTACAACGCGGGTAAAACCGCAGGGCGCTGCTAGTGGTTGAATAACTTAACTGTTTTAGGCGTAGCAATCGTCGCCCACTTCTCTTATTATGAGGTTATTGCTCTTAATAATTTGTAAGGCGTTTTGATATCTTCCCATTATTGTATTATTTATTTTATGTATGTAGCTTTGTAACAACCGTCATTAGGATAACAATTCAAAGATTTTGCGCATAATGAAGACTTAAAGTTTCATATTGGAGGGTATCACAATAGAAAGAAGTAATTACTTGATCCTCCTTTCATTTGAATCTCTGTGGATCCATTTTGGCAGCGGCATCAAAAAATCCATTTGCCTGTAAGTGCTTTAATGATTTGTAGGAAAATTTCGGGTTTGGGTTCATTAATTTTGAAAATTTTCGATGAGTCACTGTTTCGTAAGACGGGTTACTGTGATTGGTAAGTTGGTAGTGATTGTAAGTATGATAGTGAAACACGAAATATTCTAATTTATTAATGTTAATTAATTAAACTAGCAGCGCCCCGCGGTTTTACCCGCGTTGTGCCCGATCTCGTGGGAATTTCGGGATTTTTTATACATATATCTAGAATCATTCTATCTTTTTTTTAAACCGCGTCAAAATCCGTTGCGTAGGATCTAAGCATACATAAAGACAGACAGACAGCAAAGGCGACTTTGTTCTATACTATGTAGTGATGATATCTTAATATTAAGTAACTTTCAAGGTTTCTTTTGTGAATTAGTACCGAAATAAAACACAAGTAAAAATAACAATAAATTATATTGAACAATATCACAGCCAAGTTAAAACTAGAAAGATATCTTAAGTAATCTAATATTTATAAGCCTTCCTCACCGAGTCCGTATGGAGATTGATCTTTTGTGATCAAAAAGTAGTTGCCAGGCTTTCTGAAACAAATGTACTAGGTATACTAAAAATGAGCCAAAGAGATGTTTTATTGTTTGTTTGTTTAAACGTGATATACTGTGTTTCTAGGTAAGTATATGTTATATACTTTTAAGAGGTAGGTTATAAGCTGAAGTTTATATTAAAACTAGCAGCGCCCCGCGGTTTTACCCGCGTTGTGCCCGTTCCCGTGGGAATTTCGGGATTTTTTTTACATAAAAACCTTCCTCTTGAATCACTCTACCTATTACAAAAAACCGCATCAAAATCCGTTCCGTAATTTTAAAGATTTAAGCATACAGACAAACAGACAAACGACAAACAGACGCGATTTTGTTTTATACTATGTAATGATAATGATTAGCCTTGTCTGCAACGAAAAATAATATAATACCTATAACTATCGCGACTCAAGAAAATCTTGGTGGGGAAGAATTGGAACCTAACCTATTTTTTATAATAAAAAACAAAGTTTTAGCCTGTAATATCCCACTGCTGCGCAAAGGTCTCTCATCTCACTGAAGATATCAGTATAGTGAGGAGGATTACGCGTCATCACCACGCTTGCCTTGCGGGTTGGTGATCTCAAACCCGAGCCATGTTTGAAAAGTAGGAAACATGTTTTCGCTCGACTCGGGAATTGAACCCGAGACCTCAGTCTTTATAATATTCTCTATCAAAATTATACTTATTCGAATAGGCCCGTTTGTTCTAAGCTAGAATTCACTAAAAAAGTACTAAAAACTTCGCTAAAACCATAGTCATAA
Organism: Cyclophora albipunctata; assembly: GCA_963082685.1. Classification (NCBI taxonomy): domain Eukaryota; kingdom Metazoa; phylum Arthropoda; class Insecta; order Lepidoptera; family Geometridae; genus Cyclophora; species Cyclophora albipunctata. The sequence continues at coordinate 2,868,455 of OY720119.1, forward strand.
AGCCTCCTTTTTTTACAAGTCTCGAACAAAACAATAAAACGCGACCTCTTGCTAATTAAGGATATTAAAAGTCTGGGGATATTTTATTTCTCTGTTCTTGGGGAAAGCTGCTATGAGTCTTATAATAAAAAGTCACAAGCTTGCCTTCATTGAGCTTTTACACGTCCGTGGGTGGGCGATACCTTACTAAAGCTTCTTTTAAAACATTTCCTAAGAATTCTACAAAGTTTTACTTTCTACCTCTACATCGTATTATATTCTAAAGAATTCTTAACAGAAAAATAGTACGATAGAACTTTCATATCAAGTGAAGCGGTTAGTTTCGCTATGCTCGATTCCCGCTATGCACTGATCTTTAAATACCTACCAAAAAGTGCCGCTTTGCACTGAATTTCTCAGTGCTACCTTTAACAATGGAAGGTACAATTCGATAGAAAAGTGTTTCTAAAGTATAATCTAATATTTATAAGTAATATTTCTCTTAAAGCTAGCCTGGGACTGCATAGTTTGAGGAAAATTGTTTTGGTAAATAAAAATCTAATTTAAATTTAAGAATTGCGTATATTTTGATTAAAAATATAAAAACGCTATGAAACATTAATCAACTCAAAATCAAGATTACTTCTTTTATTTACACATTGCCAGACAACAGTTCTTTTATTTTGTCTTACAAAATGGTAATTGTGTCCGGTATATAACAGGGTCTTTCCACCCTTTAGGCCCATCTCGTAGCCAGATTTGGTAGCTAGCTTCCAAATGGGAGAAATAATCCCGATTCGAAGCTGGCTACGAAATAGGAATTCGAAAGTCCAAGATTTAGGAAAAAGAACTAGTAAAAAAAAAATAACCCTAACCTACCGAATAGATCGTTCCCATTTAGTAGCTAGCTACAAGATGGCCAAGATTTAGGAAAAAGAACTAGTAAAAAAAAATAACCCTAACCTACCGAATAGATCGTTCCCATTTAGTAGCTACCTACAAGATGGGAAAACACTTTTCTCATTTCGTAGCTAGCTACCAAATCTGGCTACGAGATGGGCCTAAAGTCTTTCCACCACGTCTACTATCAATTATTGTATAATTTTTAACCGGACCACGGGAAGAACTTGCGTCCGACATGATTGCAGACGTACTAACTAACTAACCTAATTACCCTTATCAGTAAAATAAAGATGCACCAAAATTGCAATCCTACTGTCTCTTTCTATTCAAGGCAAAAGTTAACACTCAGGTACAAATTCCCGGAAGAGGTAGCCCAAAAAACTCGTTGCTTTGGTGTTGACGGTTTAAGCTATGTGTTGATTAACACGAATACTGTTTGCTTAGTTATAGTTAGTGAAACTAGTAAGAGAGTATTTTATTAAAATTTTTATTTATTTAAACATAAGCATTTTCCTTTCGACTGTCCAAGAATCTGATTCCGTGCATAGCGGCACTTTTTGTTAGGTATTTTATGATCAGTGCATAGCGGGAATCGAGCATAGCGAAACTAACCCAAGTGAAGATACATGATACATGGGTAAAATCAAAAGTTTGGTAAAGTGAGCTTTGGTGCATCGAGCTCGTACTCAGAACGTCAAAAGCTTCCGTAGTAGAGATTTAATGAGTGATTTTCACAAGTAATTTATGAAAAATTGCGTCGATTAAATTTAGTAAAGTCGTGGTTACAATAATTAAGTGTCGAATTGTTGGACATCTCTAAGTTCGGAAGTAAGGCAAACCCGAGCGAAAGTATATATAAGAAAAAATATTTATTATACACCATAAAAAACTACTAATATAGAAAAGAAACTAACAATTAAATCTCGTCTTTATAAGTGTTCATATCACCGGAACATTGTAAACGCCGTAGACTTTTTCCCAATTTTTCAGTCATTTCTTTCACAATTTAACGGATTGCTATCGACAGATTATGTCCGTAACTGGTTTTTACAGTTCATCCTCATGAATCTGACAGTTCTGTCAGTTCTGTCAATCTGACAGTTCATAATCTTATTAATTGTATGTAATACATAATATGTGTCAAACTCTCGACAGTTTATAATCATAAAGTCTTATTACAAACCTACCTGTGTTTACAATATTACGGTGACATTAACAGTTTATATCGTGACGGTTTAAATATTGTAAAATAATCAAAAGGTTATATTTAAAAATTACAAATACACCGTCCTACCCTATCGTTATTGAGCGGAAATTAATATTCCACGTTCAGTTTGGAATCCGACAAACGCGACTTAATGTGCCTTTGACGCATTCCTCCACTAGATATCCTATTTGAGTATTACATTTAATAAAAAAGTCGAATTTGTAGAATGTTCAGATTTCTTTTGACTTGCATATTTGTATTGAATTGAACATATTTAAAGAGAGACAGAGAGATTATTAACATTTTTCTTTTGGAATTAAAATAAAGTTATCACAAAGATCATCTGTTTCTTTTTACTCTGAAGTGATAACTTTTCTTACTAGGTTTTTAAAAGAAGGTTTTTTAAAGGCTTGCTTGAGCAAAAGTCCTTAAGTAAGTCAGTAAAATCGTGTAAGTTAATGGTAAACCCTGGTGTCGGAGTTTTTAGACCGCATAAAGGCTATCCAAATTGGTGTATCGATGAATAAAATTGGTCGGCCAACTTAACGTGCCCTCTGAAGCATGGTAGTGCTCAGATAGAAATGCCACTATCCGCCACTCATCTAATATGGGCCAAGCAAGTAAGCTAACATAACATAACGCTACAAGTCAAACTACGCCTAAAGCTACACATAGTCCTTAAATAAATATATCCTACTAATATTATAAATGCGAAAGTTTGTGAGGATGGTGTACCTATGGATGTATGTCTGTTGCTCTTTCACGCAAAAACTACTGAACGGATTTGGATGAAACTTGCCAGTAATGTAGGTTATTCATTAGAATAACACATGGTACATTTTATCCCGAAATTTCCACGGGAACCGATACAGCGTGGGTAACACCGCGGGGCGCAGCTAGTACATATATAAAAAAAAAACTAGTTCATTTTCAAACTTTCGTATTAATGAGACCATTCTGCACGCATACTCATTTATGAAACCATGAAAGATTTCGAAATATGTTCAAAAACATAACAAATGTACACAAATTCAGAACCTTCCTTATTCCAAGACAGGTTTTTGAAGTCGGTTCAAAAGTGAAATGAAGTCATTTGATTGTAGAACAAAAAGCTTTTACAGAAGGTATCAGTACCTACAGTGAGGAAGATAAATTACTATTTAACTTTAATAATTATTCAACACTTCGGAGTGCCCGGAAGCGTCCATAGTTGATTCCTACTTAATTAAAAATTTAAAGCTTTATTGTTACACTAGCAGCGCCTAGCGGTTTTACCCACGTCGTATCCGTTGTGTGGGTAATTCAAAGTGAAAAGTTGCTTTAAATCTGCCTGGAAATTGAACAGAGCAGAGCAGAAACTAATTTGTTATTAGTAGGAATAAATAAATAAAATAAATAAATAAATATACCCGGACAAATTCACTAACGGTTTATTAGACCCAAACTAAGCTCTAAGCTAAATAATAAGGAACGGGCACAACCCAGATATAACCATAGGAAGCTCCTAGACTCGCATATTACTCAAAAACTAAAATAGTATCAATACTTACGCGTTATAATTTCTGACTCCGATCTCCAAAACCATAGATCTCTTTTCGTCTCGATTATACTTCTTCCATGTTCTGAAGTTTTTGGCGTGACTTCCGAGTATAGAGCCAGGATTCCTTATTGCGTCACAGAAGAACTTCCATGATCTGTTATGACTGCAGAAATCTAGAAGTAAAGATGATTGTTACAATATTGGTAGTTTTTCAGAAGTAAGGGTACCCATTTATAATAATAGATGAAAATTTTCGAATAATTAGGTACACCCATTTTTCCGCATTCTATCTTATATATTCTATACATATTAAATATATCTTAAAAACCCCAAAACCTGTTTGTCTGTATGTAATAAAAAAAGTCTGTCTGTATGGTATCGACTTTCTCAAAAACAACTGAATGGATTTTCGTGCGGTTTTCACCAATATACCAACCGAGTAATTCAAGAGGGAGTTCTTTAAAATAGCATGCCAAAATTCATATAGAAATGGGTGCTATGTTGGTAAACCAGCCGGTTGTGTATATTTGGTTGTCCCCCAGGAAGATTAACAGGAATTTCTCATGATAGAAAAGAAACACATACCTACGTAATTTTAATAAAACTTCAGTTTCTTCAGAAACATGAAGCGAACTGTAGCAACCTACGCATGCTTATTATAATACTGAAATATACAATTAAGAACAATTTTATTTTCAGCCTTGCGTAATTAATTTACCTGGTCGGAAATTCGAACACATACGAGAAGGTTTCATATTTTACCCACGAAACGTTTTACTTAAATATTATGAAGAGGTAATATAAGTTTATTAATTTTAAAACTACATATTAGGCTTTGTTCGGACTAGAAGATGGTTTATGTGATTGCACAAAATCGGTCGAGCGGTTCTTAAATTATCACGGGAACGGGCACAACGCGGGTAAAACCGCGGGGCGCAGTTAGTTAATTTTCAAATTAAGAACGAATATTATACTAAGATAGGTTTGGTTCCTTTATTCATAGCTTGCTGTTCCACGAGGTGTTTCAACCCGTGGTACATACAACAGATGGCGCTAATATGTTATTGTAGATCACGCTTACGTTATTTTCCCAGATTTAGAGAAGTCGCGCCCATAGGTACATATATTTGACCCGTTAAAATCTTCCTATTCATAAAATTTATAGGTAAAGATGAACTCGTATCATATTATTATAAAAAGTAAAGTAACATGAAACATGTTTTCGCTCGACCTGGGAATTGAACCGCAGTCTTAGCTGACGAGTGCACATACCACTAGACCACTGAGGCGTTAAATAAAAAAGTTTATAACTATTTTAATTTTAGTATCGAAAGGAATCTAATCAGATCGGTATTTCATTCACAAATAAAATTACCAAAAATGACCATTTACAAGTTTTTGAAAACTCGGAACAAGGTTATTTTACCTTCGTTTGAGAACCTACGTGGGCTGTGCGGACAGCCGGGTTGCAAAACGGGCCCTCCCATTCTGAAGTTAGGCCAGAAATCCACAAATCCGATCTCTCTCCGAGTCCCAAATTTGTTAGGGTCCGTGTGTATGACTGCAACGAACCGCGCCGACTTCGGATTCAACCTCAAAAATGCGGGTTTCATATCAAAACCGATGGCGGGATCTAATCCTGTTATCCTAAAATAGGTACAAAATAATTAGACTTATTGATTTCTTAGGATTCTTAGGTTTCTACTCATAATATAAATTGAGTTTTTTAACTACGTTTACGGAGACATTTTGATTTTATTTTACATTTTTGTCCGGCGTTTCAGGCCCTTTACAGGAGTCTTCTGCGACACGTGCTGTAAATAAACGTGTAGTGTTGGGAAGTGTATCCGCAACCGTAGTTTCAATTCAAAATTAACTTATAACTAAGATTATTTTAAGTTATTTTTATTATATTATTTTAACTAAGGTTTTTTTAAGTTATTTTTATTATATTATTTTAACTAAGGTTATTTTAAGTTATTATTATTATATTATTTTAACTAAGGTTATTTTAAGTTATTTTTATTATCTTATTTTAACTAAGGTTAAGCCGCGGGGCGCTGCTAGTAGTATGTATATTCTAGTACCTAACCAAACTAATAGAACAAAAATAAAAGATTCGACACTATTTTTTTATAAAGTAATTACAATTCTCAAAACACACACATTTACATAAGTCAGTATATTGCTTAGTCGGGTGTTCAGCGGTTATTAAATTTTCTTGAAAAAATTAAAAAATATCAAATAATAATAACAAAACAAGTACTAAATAACGTCCCAGTCTATATCTATCTATTCATCTAGTTAGTTAATTATTATGTGTAGAGTACGATTTAACGATAATTTTGGACAAATTCCCAAACAAAACTGTCTGGTACAATAAATATTGGCGGCGGAGCGTTTACCCCACACTTGGTTTTATTTATTACCCCATTGCATGTGTTCATGATTTACTTTAACCAAATTTAATGTACTGATTTAAAAAAAATCTAGTACACGTTTTCTTTTATTTTGCTAATTGTTTATTTTTGATACAGAAATTACTTGTGTAAATGGTTTCAAATTGAAAGAAGTTTAAAGTCAGAAAAATCGGCAAAATGGTTGCCAATAATTTATTCAATTTAGATCTTAATTAATGCGAAGGAACGTCGAAGAACAAAGGAGGACTTTGTTATACTCATTGGTACGTTATAGTCAGAAATAAAACGGCAATTAAAATCGGGAAAACTAATTGAATTAAAGTATTTGAGAGGCGAGACTTGTCTCAAGAGCGTTGTAAGATTAGGCAATGAATCGCTTGCTTAACATCTTTAGCTTAGGTCTTTAGCATTTAAGGATCAATTTTAAGCAATTAGTCATGAAGAGCAATTAGTTGCGCGATCTAATCAACAAGTACCTTTAAAATGATCTACGCAAAAAGTTGCTTGACGACCGCACGATAACATCGACATCAGTCGAACCACATTAAGCTGCAAAAATCGATTCTGTTTCCTGTATATTAGTGTTGTAACATGATTTTTTTTTTTGGATTGAATCGGCCCCTTTACAGTCAGATAAAAATGTAAAATAAAAGCGAGCTGTAGCGTAGTTTCAATTCGAATTAAGCAGTGTTCGCTTAAACTCGACAAACCAGTATGATGTTCATTAACGAATTGACCTATCCATAGCTACAAGCGACCACTGATCCCTATCATAAAGACCAATCAAGCGTGTAAACGTCAAACAGAACAGAACCTTTGAAGTCCAATAGACACATCTTTAATTAAAATCTTGTGAACTTACCAAGGCAACGGGAGTCCCTGTTCAGCCATTCTGTTACCAGCTATTCCCATAACGTGTGCGCCAAGCGAGAGTCCAATGAAATGGGTATTGTTTAGATCGAAACCCGAGGATGATAACTTGGCAAGCGTATCTGAGAAATCCATTCCTAGCTGAAGAAATACAATAGATCAACAGAGGTATTTGATCGATGGTAGCACGAGTAGATTTGACGGAATTCGTGAAATTTCAAATATTCGTCGGTTTTCCAATATATTTACTAGAAACGTCTGGTTTCATCCGTGAGCATGTTACCTTTATATTTGTTGTGGTTGTCTTTATGCCAGAGCTTGCTACGTTTCGAAACCACCAATTACTTATATCAAACGTAAAATGTTTACCACGGGGAATAGATAAGAAAGGCGTTCTTATATTGACTTAAATAGGTCGAAAGTTATAACCATAAAATATTATTTTAATTAATTATAGATTTTAATTTAATGTTGTTTTTATTATCAGAATTTAGATTGATTTATTTTTATTATATTTTACTATACAACTTATTTAATCTTAAAACATCCATACAGGGTTCTCCAACACTATTAACATACAAATTCGGCGTAAAGGTAGTAAAGTCATAGTATAGTTAATATAGTATGTAGATACGTAACTTTTCTAGACTTTACACTAAAGTAAGTTCGGGTAGGTTAGTGGCCAACCCCGGCGTCGGAATTTTAGACCGCCTAAAGGCCCCCGACGTGGTCTACAACACTTACTTGTATCGCATTAGGCATGGCATAGTTCATGTAAGAATTCACTACTCCAGGCAAGGCAGGCGCAGCTAGCTTTTCCCAGTTCAACAACGCGACATTATTCGTTCCTTGTTCAATCAGTGTTGTTATTGTTTCATTGACCGCAGGACCGATTGGATTTCCTAGAGAAGAAAAACGAAACTTCAAAAAAATCTCATCTCACTGAAGATATCAGTCTGTAAAGAGAATTTCGCATAATCATCATATCACACTTTACCTACTCTACTCCGAATATGTGATCACGAATCCAAACCATATTCGAAAATTAAATTTGAAACATGCTTCGCTCGACCCGGGAATTGAACCCGGAAAATCGGTCACTGCACTTGCCACTGCACTATCGGAGCGTCTAATAAACTAAAAAGGTACCAGCAGCACATTTGGCAGTCGACCATTTTATTCATATCAGACTTCAAATAACTACTAAAAATGCAAAAATCAAAAAATATCACAATTAGCTTCGTAAAAAAGCAACCGCTTCCCCATTAACCGACCCATAAATAAACGTACAATTCAGCGTAAAAAAAATCAAAACAATTTGTTTATTTAAATTAACACAAGCAATCATAAAACCGCAGACTAAACCATCAAAATTGTTCATTAAAATCCTGCGGTATGAAAAACTGTATCGGATGTGTTTATGAATGAATATTTTAATTGGGGGCTTACCGTAAAATCCGTGGCCAAATATAACGGTGAGCCGCGTGGGGTCGTACCATGACGTCGTTAGTATTCGATCTGCCTCACTGATGAACAACTCTGTGTAATTAGCCATTGAGCTGAAACATATACATTATTCAATATTAGCTTCGTTATTACTATTTCAATATAGATGAAGTTTTTTTTCTCCAGCTCAAAACTAAACAAACCAATTTTCATGCATCATGATGCATTATATGTCTACATAAATGCCTAGTACAGCCACGTTGCAGTCACTGTGACAGGACCATTTTTGTGCCAATATATATATAGTGCTCAAATAATATTGGCATATTATTTGAGCACTACCGTGCTTAAAATTGTCTGCCACGGTTGTTAAAGTTACCAAACTCTATAATTACATTATTATTTTATAAATAAGCGTAAATAAAATACTTAATACTTACTCAAAATAAAATCTGAGTTTCGCTTCATTTTCGTCTTGGCACAGCACTGTGAACAATAAATAAAGTTCCTACTTTTAGAAAATATTGAGAAGTAGGTATTAGTCTTCACTAATACCTACTTCTCAAGCAAGAGTTTCCTAAACTAGTTAGATTTTTTTTTCAGAAATAAAGTTTATAAAATGTAACAAGAACATTAAACAAGACATTCACTAGGCTTTTTTTCTGAAGAATTTTACTGAAAACTATTGTTAGATTGATTGACTAAAGATAGATTTGTTAAAGATAGACGCTTCGTATCGTTGTTCTTATCTCTAAAATCGGTGACATGGTTCCTAAGAAAAGATGTTCGTATTCTAGTTGTTTCAGACTTAACCATAGGCACTGACAATTTACTTCCCCAGATAAAAAAGGGTCAAAGAATTACATAATAACAAATCGATTTAATTGGATTAACACAATAAATGAATAAAAAAAATATTTATTTATTTATAAAACATTTGTAGAGAAAGAAAACTTTCATATATACAGAGTGTTACTCGAAACAGACGAAACACGGTGCAGGGACAAAACGAAGACTTTCGAAAAAGGAACATTGGACATGTGCGCTTACTCTATACGTCATTCCAACATTCAAGATAGATTTATAAACACATATAATTACAGAGTAGAAAAATACAATAAAATCCTGTAAATATTAGTTTTAAGACTGCTAGAGTAAATAAAACGAATTAGTTTATTCAATAGATAATGCAACAATGATCAATAAAATTTATTCGTAATTATAAAATGAATAAAAAAAATATTAAGATCTTTTTCTTCAAAAAGTTGATTTATTAGAAAACTTCAAACGCTTTTGAAGGATTCGACGCTCTTAGCATGGTAACCAAACATCAAAAAGCCATCGCAAGAAAATTGGCTTCCCAATAAAGAAAGCCGCATCGAAATCGGTCAACCAGTTTGAGAGCTACGAATCCTCACACACACATCGACGTCAAACTTATAACAACCATCATTTGCGTCGGGAGTTTAAAATAAAAAAAAGATAGAATATCGGTTGTTTATCATAAAACAACAAGGTTCATTTTCACTTGTCTAATAATATGCTGCAATTCGTCAGTTATTTGTAAATATAAAAATTGTAACAAAAATAAGCGAAAATGTTATAGTTGACCGCCTCTAAAGTGCTAATGTGATAAAGCTTTATTGATCGAAAAGAAATACACACTCTGTGTTATTTCGCAAAATCTACATTCGAAAAGCAAAAACCTGTTTGAGACCACTTTCACGGATGTTTATATGCGTAATATAATAACCATAATTATGAAATTTATTTACGCATTATATTACAATGATTTATTTGTGTGCAATATTTATATCTACTTATTACTTTAACTGAGCTATAAATACGCAAAAATAACTATGTACTGAATTTTGAATTGAAACCAAGTTTACGGATACACTTCGCTTCTATTTTACACTTGCAGCGCCCCGCGGTTTTACCCGCGTTGTAACCCGTTCCCGTGGGATTTCGGGATGAAAAATAGCCTATAACCTTCCCGTTGAATATGGCTATCTATTACAAAAAGAATTATTCAAATCGGAATGATAATTCCTGAGATGACCACGAACATACAAACAAACAAACAAACAAACAAACAAACAAACTTATAGTATAGATTATTAAGTATAGATTTGTATCTGACGTTTCGGCCCCTTTACAGGAACCGTGGTCACAGAAGACACCAACTCCACAAACTTAAGAAACCAGTAAGTACTTAATGTTATTAAAACTGTGAAATGATTTTATTTCTAACACTCAAACACAAAATAAACATGTAATTTTTTGCGTGTTCTTGATAAAATAAATAGTGGCTTAGTCATTATTATGTATTGGAAAATAACATTTCCGTAAAGATACGCTACGTTACTTTGTATATCGCTATATTTAGTATTCACAATACATAGTCTAAATTAGTGTATCACTAGTCATGTTCAACATAACGTAGCAATTATCGCCGAGTATGGTGGTAACACCCTATTAAACCAAACTTAGCAAGGGTTTGGAGAAAAAAATCACTCCCTGTAAATGCTACTATCTGGATGGCGAAGAACGGTAAGCATAAGATTTAAGTAAAAGTGAAAGCGACTTGTAAATATGAAAAAGGTATATACGATAGGTACACACTACACTGTATACATCTATATTAGCAACGGCTCGCGGTTTTACCAGCGCTATGCCCGTTCCCGTGGGAATTTTGGGATCTTCTTCTTCTTCATCGAGTGGATGGTCAACCTGACCAATCCTGGTGTCAGAGTTATTGAGCCGCCAAAGGCCTCTGACATGGCTCATGTAACGACTACTATCCGTAGAAAGTAACCGGGACCAACGGCTTAACGTGCCCTCCGAAGCACGGAATCATCTTACTTTTCGGGCAATCAGGTGATTCAGCCTGCAATGCCCTATCCAAACTGAGGACAGTCTCACAAAGTGATTTTTGTGAGATATCCCCACCGGGAATCGAACCCGGAACCTCCGGATCGTGAGCCGAGCGCTCAAACCACAAGACCACGGAGGCTGTTTTGGGATGAAAAATAGCCTATAACCTTACCGTTGAATGTGGCTTTCCGTTACAAAAAGAATTTTTCAAATCGGACTAGCAGTTTCTAAGATTGACCCTTACAAACAAACAAACAAAGCTAGAAACTTTACCTCCTTATATTATAAGTAGGTATAATTTATAGCTAAAGTAAGTGACTAGATATTAGTTTATTTCATTAACTCAGCCTTAACTTTATTGACTAGACATACAGAGACAACGGAGATATAATAGGTATCTAGAGTACACATACACTAACTTTTCAATATATAGTATTCATACAAATAAAGGTTCATAGCTTCATACTGGGTACAATATCTATTATCATAAAGATTGCTTTAATAAAAATATAGTAAATATTCGAAATTATTGCCCCGAGAAAGAAATCAATTTTGCCATCACCCAGAGCACCTATAAGTACAAAATATTCATTGAAATGCGAGTTTTGTAATACAAACCGTAATTGCTTTTTTCAACAAATTCCAAATAAATATAAAATTACTTTCGTTATTTTACGTCACCTATTTTTCCCTCTATTTTCTTTTTCCAAAGCCATTTTTTATTAGTAACTCGACGCTTTAGATAAATTGGAAACCTAGTGGACAAAAGACTTAAACAGCGGCCTGCTAAGAATTTCGACCACGTACCGAACTATTTCGAAATAGTGCTCACACTTAGTGAAAAGCGATGGATAACCGTAAACAGTACAGTCGTGACAAAAGCGAAAGTATAAGGTAAAGTAAGTAGGTCCTACGATTTAGTCACACATGCCTAAATAACAAAAAAAATTACATCACTAGTTAATAAGAAGCCTTAAATATATTTCAATAAAGTTAATGACCGTTTTATCTCTATAAAATTCGAATCACAATTTTAAATTTGACCCGATTGTGTTTTGTTTTCGACTCTCAATTTAAATCATTCGAATCAATACCAATGAGTTTGCAACATTTTTTTTAATTCTTATCGAATAAGTCCTTGTAAAAAAGGTTTGTTAGAACTAATAATTAAATCACTTACCGCTGCCAAATATCAATAGAAGCACGAAGGCACTTGCGTTCATTTGGCCAGTTTTTTCACGAGTTCTCCTTTTCCGTGTGCCGTAATGTTTTTATACGGGGGCTGGTATCAGATCGTCCTCTGCCTTGACATAATATCAGTTGAATTTGTAGAACAAATCGTTCGTATGTGAAGTGTTGGAGATAATGTTGTACTATTTTCTTCATTTATAAGCAAGGTGAACGTCACTGATAAGGTTTTGGTTCCGTAATAGCAGCCCTTTGGAAGGTTCGTTGTGTTTACTTTTTTTGATAACGGTTTTGATAAATGTTTTTTTCTAGTTTTGCTCTATAGAATCACTGAAGATGCCTCTCACAGTTGATGTCTATGGATTCATTCCGTACAGCACATTCATCACTTAAAATGTTAGAATATTTTTTTAAATCACAATTCACACATTATTTTTTTATTTAACACAATTTGAGTTTAACATGATAATATCAGCGAATCGTAAGTTATCACTAATTATGTTGTTTTTTTTTAAATCTTAAATTCACTTTTTAGATTAAATATAACATCTCAAATAATTTCACACACCAATTTCTTTTCAAACACAATGTGACATACCGTAAACTGTTAAAAATTATCTGACATGTCTGTCGCGACTGGTTTTTATTCGTGTTACTTTTACCGGCAAAAGTATTATGCAAAACATCGTCAACCATCCTTGTTATGTGTCCGAAGAAAGGCAAACAAATGTAAAATCATGTTCGAACAATAATCACGCGAAATTTAAATAAATTAAACAATGAATATCTTGTGTGTTTTTTGTACCGAACGACGGAATTTCACTAAATGTATTTATTTTGCTATGGACAAAATTGTAAAGGTACGTTGTGTGCTTTCTTAAACATTACTAGCCGCGCACCGCGGTTTTACCCGCGTTTTGTCCGTTCCCGTGGGAATTTCGGGAATTTTTAAACATAATTACCCTTTCTCTTGAATTACTCTATATATTTAAAAAAAACCGCGTCAAAATCCGTGCAGTAGTATTTGAGTTTATCGCGAACAGACAGACAGACGCGGCCGGGGACTTGTTTTATTATATGTAGTGATATGTAATGATTACTTAAACTTATTATGTTTCGAGTTTTTTGATTGTGGTTCGTTTTACGAGCCACCGGTTGGTGACTGTTTCCACAACTTTCTCAAAGTAATAAACTTAAGTACTTTAGTGCGACAAATTATGAGTCATATTGTGTTGAAAGGGTTTTCAATATGGTAGGCAAGACAAAGGTCAGGAAGTACTTGAGGCATTAAATTGAGGATTTTAAAGCATCAAACCAGTTCCGTGATGATATGGGACTATTTACTATATTACTAAGTAGCTGCGCCCCGCGGTGTTACCCGCGTTGTATCCGTTCCCGCGGGAACTTCGGGATAAAATGTATCCCATGTGTTATTCTGATGTATAACCTATATTACTGTAAAGTTTCATCCTAATCCGTCAAGTAGTTTTTTCGTGAAAGAGTAACAAACATAGATCCATACATACTCGTACATCCAAACTTTCTCATTTATTATATTAGTAGGATAGGATTAACTCCATTATTGGAACTTCTTCTTCTTCATCGAGTGGATGGCCAACCTGACCAATCCTGGTGTCAGAGTTATTGAGAGTTATTATTGAAACTAAAAATAATACTTTGGATATCATAATTTCATAGTCATACCCGTTCTCCTTCATTTTTGAAATGTGTTAAAATTATATTATCATAATAAGTAACTCTATTTTTCCAAACCTTCTGAACACATTAAACACAAAATTAGGGTGCCTCTATATTTCCGACACATACAAAAGTATTAAGAGTAAACAAATTCGCCAGTCGTTACCAAAGGAAATCCTTGCCCATTTGCAGACTTAGACGAGACAGACACAGGATATAAAAATCCTTGAACTATTACTTCATACTGTATATCTTCTTATAGTAAGCCGAGGACAAGTTGCCAATATTTACTAAAGGTATTACCGAACGTTTAGGTACCCATTTGTGGGAATACCGATTATTCACTATTAATATGATAATATCTGACCTAACTTTGAACTTGTATATATTTTATTATGATCCTTACGCTCATACTTAGGGACGTCAAATGTTTCCTCAGAAGAGATTTAATGACTAATTTCGATATGTAATGTATGAAAAATGACGTCCATTTGTTAATTATCGATTTAATGGTCACTAAGTATGGGAGTTAGACAACATAAGAAGTTAAACACTCAACGCTGGTAACGTGCATGTTTACCAAACTCGCTTCATTTATCTGTTGATAGTAATGACAGCGTCCAATATCAAGCTTTTATTTGTTCTTAAAATAAAATTACTTTCTAGTACTTACTTTGTTGTTTTTCTAATAAGGTAGGAATTAGGCAGGTTCGACTCCACAAAGGCGAAGTTAAGCGGACCTGAGCTTATCTGACCAATCATTATGTATTGCAGAAATTTCGAACAAGCCAATCAATTGAGCTCTGTTTTACTCAACTCTGCCTCAGTGAAAACACACTCAAAAGCATTGAAGGAGTAAAGGATTTAAAGGATTTGTTGTGTAAGGGTCAATTCATACTAGCGCAGAGTCGAAGCGCATCGAAGCGTCAATCCGAAACTTAATATAGCAAATTCACCCTTATTTCCACAATGTAATGCACATATTTCTTCCAAGGAAAAAAAAAGACGCGCGAATTCACGCGCATTCGAGAGAATTCGCGCGCCTGCGTTCGTGCGACTTCGCTTTGATTGTGAGGGATTTGACGCTTCGATGCGCTTCGACTCTGCGCTAGTATGAATTGACCCTTAGTATGACTTCTTAAAACTAAAACGGAAGTGGGAGGCGGTTTTAGAAGGTTGTCAAATAAAACGTGTATAATTTTAACATACTATTTTATTTTATATTCTCAGTAATCATGTATGTATCAATTCTTAATTTGGAATGGTAATATTTTAGCTTAAAAATAAATAAAAATCATTAAGCTGTAAATAAGTGGTTATGTAATGCATGCAAACATTTATTATTTCGAGGAACGCAGCAAAGAGTTATACCGACTCTTTGGTTTCACACTACAATAATCATACGTTTAAAAATTAAAAAAGCGCTTTGTGTTGATTAAACAATTACTGCATAAGCTTTTTACCTTAAGGATCCATAACACGTAATGAAAACCTTCGTAACAGCGAGACCCTCCATCAATCAACTCAACATCCAATGCATCAACTCACTTATACACACTATGTTAATTTCTCATTTTAAAATTGTTATTTGTACAAAATAATTAACAGCAGTTATAAACTATAAGTTAAAATACAATACGAAGTAAAAACAATAAATATCCTAGCTACTATCTAATTCACCGCTATAACTATCTAAATATAAAATAATATACCGGTTAAGACAACAATTCGAGATATAATAATTAAACAATATATTTTATTACTCCAATTAATAAAAGGATAAACGGAAAGAGAAAGAGAGGAGGGAGAATTGAATACACGATACAAAGAAATGTATCTTGAAAGTGTAAAGAAGAGTTAGAACATAGATACCTATATCAAAAGATGTGTCGTATTTTTTCTTAAAGTTATTAATGGTTATATGTAAAGGAAAGTTAACACAGGCTTTTATTAATTGGCGTAATACACAGGTACATACAACACTTTTCGAACCGTAGCCTAATTTTAAAACTTATTTCAAGGCCAGATTTTTATTGAAAAGCTAATCTTAAAATTACGTTATGAATTTACACAGCTACGTTATATATTTATCCACTGTTATTGAAAGTAAAGTAAATAGTTAACTCTTGTTACGCGGCTGTAGTATTTGATTAAAAAATAGCGTTTATAGCGGTAATTTCTAGAGACGTTTTGTTTAAAGAAATACTACAGTAATGTAATAGAATCAATAATTTACTAGAAGATACAAAGATACAAATAGATAAAATAAATGAGTAAATCCACTATTACTATGAAGTATAATCTAGTGTAGAGCGTATTAACGATCGTCTGTTCGACGGGCAAAGTGTATGCTAATAAACCTACAATTATATTGAAGTGTTGATTCAGTTCGTAATATCATTCCACAAATCATGCTTCGTACAATCTCTAGAATTAACCAACGACCACTTTTAAATTCTCAAACCACGTGAGTTTAAGCGACACTGGTTTGGACGTCCAACCAATCAATATACGAACACATTACTACGCTTTCCAACGAACAAACCAATGTCATTTGGAAGTGGTCGTCCGCCATATGTTCTGAGAGTACTCCTTTCGGTAATAAGTTAGAATAAATCCATTGGGTCCCAATTTCCAAACTATGCTATACCGACCCGGAAATATCCGGCAAGAATTATAAAATGTATCATTCAGGTAATTGTCATAATGATAGCGCTAGCTTTTTCGCAAGCGTGCTAATATCCCAAAGAATATTTCAGGACCAATATCTCCGTATATTTTGTAAAATCCCACGTGATTATTTGGGATAAAAAAGCTTATGAATCGAGTTCACAAACTACATTAAAAAAGTCTGTTCACTGTTATGACAGACGGACCAACAGTTCCAAGGCGTTGGCCAAACATTTGCATTTAATTACAGTGATCAAATTCTATTACATAGGCCAAGCATTTTCATTACATTGGCCACACTTATTACGTTGGCCGAAACACGTATTATATTGGCCAAAAACTTGACCAAATTCCATTATATTGGCCAAACCCTTCCATTAATGGCCAAACACATCCACCACTGACACTTCTATCTTACAAAAAATCCTTTACATCATTACCGACTAGATTCAGTATTGGCGGTCGTCGTAGATGTAGATCGCTTCACCGGCCGATTCCTTTAGCGGGGGTGGCGGCGGGGGGAACTCCAGGTCCCCGGGGCGGAACAGCTTGGAGGCGTTGGGCGCGGGGGACGCGGGGGCGGGCGAGCTGCCGGGCGAGCCGCCACCGCGCCGCTTCACTCCGCTGGGGGACGCTGTGTTGCGGAATGACGATTTGCGTGCCAGTCTGCCGGGAAATGATTTGATTAGTATGTGTATGTGTTAAACACAATATAACAATAATCTTTTGAATATTTTACATATTTTTTTTTATATAATTGAATATTTTTATCTAATAGCCTCATTTAAATGGAAACAAGCAGTTATTTAAGATATTTTACTGCCTAAAATAACACATTGATTTTAAAATGCTCAAAGCATTGTATTATACATCTCTGAACCTACTTCCCCATAAAATTGGGTAACAGAGTACTGCTAACACATTTACTTCAACTGTCATGATGCCAGTTGTATACATATTTTGCTCACCTAGACGCAACTTCCTCAGGCGTTTCCTCAATCTCCAAAACCCAGCTGACCGAGTCATGTTTCTCGACTACCCCCTTCACTGCGGGCAGAGGGGGAGTGTCCGGCGCCGGAGAGGACGCGGGGGAAGGCGGCGAGTCCGGCGCGGGGGACACCGACCGGACCGAGTCGCCGGACGACGTCCGGGTTCGGATCGGGGGACGCTCGATGTACCCGCCGCCGGCTAGGAGGGATACCACCTGGAAAGTGGGGTTGGTTAGTTTGACATCAAAGTATTCACAAAAAAAAGTGACACAATAACGTATATGGTCACAAAAAAACCATCCGTCCTTGACACAATGAATTTTCTTTAGCGAAAAAAAAAGAAAAATAATGGCGCTAGTTATAGTTATATTCCAATGAGGTTACGAAGGCGACATTTTAAATATGTCATAACAACTATATACTCCGTAATCACAAAACCATATAAAATAATATTGAAATTAATGATCCATTAAAACAAACCTGCCAGTTTTACAAGACAAAATGGCATCTTCGGCCAACCTACCTGCGACTTCTGCCTCAACTTATATCTCAGCTCCTCGTTAAGCGCGACCAGTCTCGCCGCCTGATCTCTGTCCCTGGCCGCTGCATCCCGAAGCCTTCTATTATCGTCCCTCAGTCGGTCCACGTCCCGCTGTCTCGCCGCGGCACGCTCGCGTAACTCTTCGGCGGCGTGACGCGCGGTGCGGGCGTCACGTTCCGCACCCGCGCGGCGTTCGCGCTCGACGGCTAGCTCGGTTCGCGCTTCGCGAAGTGATGCTATCTCGCTCTGTTTGAGTTCGATGACTGCTCGGAGGGATCGTACCTGTAATAGGATGTTTGATTAGGGATAATATATCGGAAATGTGATTTTTGGTCTCCAAATTCTGACTGTTAAAACTGTTCAAACATTAAACTTATTGCCACTGTAAGTACAAGAGTGCCACTCGTACATATTTTTGCAGACATCATTTGTCAGGACGTGCCACTTACATGACAATTTTGAAATAAAACTTTCTAAACAATAACAAATCACTGCACACAAACAACCAACAAATTAAAAGACCTCATTTCCACCTTCCCAACATTAACCTACAAACAAAAAAAAAGACAATTGATCTAATTCTCACCTCTGCAGCGAGTTCGTTGGCATCCGAACTCAATTCTTCATTGTTTAAGAGCCGCAGTTCGCAGTCTTCCGCGTCGCAGCAGACTGGGTCACAGGCCGCATCGCAAGTGTTGCAGGACGTGTCGAAGGAGTTCTCACAAGTCCTGAAGGTGGTTTCATTCGACTTGGCGCAATCGATCTCTGCCCGTGCGGCCTCTAGCTGAGCGCGGAGAGTACGTTCGATCTCGCTGTGAGCGTGCAACCGAGCTCTGCTTTCTGCTACTTCGTGCTTTAGAGACTCTATTGTGTCCTGTAAATATATAATACAGATAATTAAGAGAAGTTTCCTGTTTATTTTTATTAATCTTCGTCTCATTTTCTTTAAGTATAATTGGAATTACGGATATCGATATTTTAGCTACCGCAAAGTACGATCAATTCAATGCCCGCGGAAAAAAAATATACAACACTAGCCGCGCCCCGCGGTGTTACCCGCTTTGTTCCCGTTCCCGCGGGAATTTCGGGATAAAATATATCCCATGTGTTATTCTGATGTATAACCTACATTACTGTAGAGTTTCATCCAAATCCGTTCAGTAGTTTTTGCGTGAAAGAGTAACAAACATCCATACATCCATACATCCATACATCCATACATACAAACTTTCGCATTTATAATATTAGTAGGATTTTACTGATTAAATAACATACTACTCTTCTTTAAATACATCGATACATACAAATACAAAACTTTAATGGGAACGAATAGTCAATGAAAATTCCTTATCAATTCTGACGTAACCACACATCCTAATCATTCAACAAATGAATGACGAAAACTAATATCAAATTATCGTCAAGGCTCAATCTAATAAACTTTAATTTGGACTACAACTGCTCTAATGAATTCTAACTAGCAACTACTTAACCAATTGAATATGTAATCATAATTACAGTTTCTTTTTAATGAATATGTAATTGCTAGGTACTGTTTTACATACTATCGTAAAAAGTGGAGTGAACGAACTGTATGCTAATGAAATGATTAGGTAAGCAACCTGAGGTATGCAAAAGGTGTAATACTATCAGCAAATTTTGCGTTCGACTGCATACGAGGGATTGATATATCCACACTTTAATACGGACTGTCGACTTTATAATATCTAAATAACAACGAACCATTGGGCAGCCTTTTCTGCAGAGATATACTGAGATAACAGTATCTCAGTATATCTCAGAGATATACTGAGATAACAGTATCTCAGTATATCTCTGCAGAAAAGGCTAACAACATTGCCATGCTACATTTTATGGTATAACCAGCTGACAGCAGCTGGTTAAACCATAAAATGTAGCATGGCAATGTTAAAATACAGCAATCATATCGAACGTCTATCCTACGTTGTAATGAACCAGTTTTTAAAGAACAAACCAATGTACCAATTTAAAAAAGGCACCGTGATAGTTTTCATCTAGCATAGCTGGTTGTGTCAAAGCTAATAAATGTAGATGAAATATTTTTGTTGTAGCTTTTATTTGAATGTTAAATGCGTAATTGCGTACAAGGGGAAGAGGAATTGAATAGTTAACAGCGTTGTGGACAATTATTGTAATTATTCTACCATACGGAAAGTGTAGAACTAGACGATTATTCCTCTATTTGGCAACATAATAACATGAACCGTTGTAATATAAATAGGAAAATTATCAATTTCTATCATGATATTTTTTTTATAATATAAACTACATTGAATCAGGTAATTTTAGCATTTTACGTAAAATTCACTTTCCCTACTAAATTGAAATCGGTATGTTAATTTTTTATAGACTAAAATGAATCAGAAGTTAAGCATTTTAAGTAAAATTATCTTTCCTTACTGGTTACATCGGTATTTTATGCAATGAATAACCTATCCTACCTAACCCCGGAGCACGACAGCGACTTAATGGTGACAAGACATGATACGAAGAAATACGATGAATTGATTAGTAAATCATTCGAATTTCAAATATTCCACTAATCAGCACCACAGTATTTATCACCATGTCTTGCTGCACTTGCTCTGAGACCATTTGATAAAATTGATCAAAGAAAAGAAAAGTCGTTTGTCCCTTACCTTAAGTCCCTTAATATCGCTGGCAAGAGCCGTCACCTCCTCGATGTGAGCGGCCTGCAGGCGAGCGTTGGCTTCTTCCTTCGAAGACACTTCCACCTCCAGCTCTGAGATCTTACTCAGGCATTCGGCGACTGGAAACATAATAGAATTATGTCAAAATAATTGGGAATGGAAGGTATGATAAAAATAACTAATGAAGTAACTCCTGAATCTAACTATAAGGTTTCCATTGAATCGTAGTGGAGCTGTAAAGTGTTCAATCGATCAATCACAAAACATTACGAATATTGACAATGTCAATGCCTTGTTTGACAATTTCAATGCGTTATGATTGGTCGATTCGACTTCGCACAGGTCCTCTGCGCTTCAATGGAAACGCACCCTTGGGCAAGCGTCCATCGGGTGTCATAATATTATGGAGATAACTATTATGATGTCAGAAAATGTAACAGTAGACAATAAACCAATCGCAGCTTGATGGCAAGCTTGATAGCTTTAAGATAATTTATCTACACTAATGTTGTAACATTCTACTTTTGTTTCCAATACTTGACTTATAATTACTACTGTTATAGCGCAGACAACTAAAACACTCAATTTAAGCAATTGCACATGATGTTATAATATCCACATCGATATCGTAAAATCTCATTATAACATCATTATAACGCGACCAATTAACCTGGCGAGCCAAGTCAAAATCCTCATACTATGTAGTTGTATAAAATTTTGATATTAGGCTGGCTTTTGAAAACAGTTGGGTTATACGTGAAAACTTCGTCGAAACTACATACACAAAACTGATTGGCCCTACGCGCAGCTGCGCTCTCATTGGTTAGATTTTAATGGCGGCAAGTTCACTGTGACAATACACGTACGCGTGAAAAACTATTGTCAGCTTTTACTCTTGTTGTTTGATTAATTGCATTAGTGAAGATAAAGTAGTGTATGCAACTGCATATAACACGGGTATTAAAACACTCGTTACTATTATGAAACTCGCTGCGCTCGTTTCATAAACTCACAGTCGTGTTTTAATACCCTTCCTTATATGACAGTTGCATAAACTACTATTTCCTCATTCATATAACCAAATCTTGGCCCTTTAGTGGTCCTTTACTGACAAATAATTCTATTTCCTTCAGTTTCATCTTCTACCGCCTAAAAAATAGTGGAGTGGTCTCAATACTCACTGGTATCCAAGTCCTTCTGAGCTCTCTGCTGTCTGTCGCGGTCGGCCCGCGCGGCGCTGCTGCGTTCTGCAGCGGCAACGCCGCGCCATCGCTCCGCTTCAAGACGCCATGACCCGCCGTTTAGGGCATCCAACTGTAATATGGATATAAGGGAATGTGAGAACGATGGTAGTTGAGTGTTAGCCTGTAATCTCATATCGCTGGGCAAAGGTGATCTATCTCAAGAAACATATCAGTACTGTAAAAATGAGTTGTCTAAAACGAATAGATAGATGGACATGTTACTCTTTTGTAGAATTCAATGGGATATAATTGGTTTTGACTAACTTGATAGAATATTAAGATTACAAAAGATATCAAATATAACCAACTCACCCTAAACACCAAGTACTGGACTAAAACGCCCAAAGCCTCAACGCCTTTAGCGGCGTGCGCGAGTGCAGCGGCTTGCTCGCGCGGTGCTGGGAGTACAGCGGGGACGGGCGCAGGGAGCGGGGCGGGCAGCGGGGCGGGCGTGGGCCTCGCCGCTTGGGGCGTCTGGACCCGCTTGCCCCGGGGCGCGACGCCAGCCGACACTCGCGCCGGCTCTGTAACAAAGAGAGGGGGACGTTAGGACATTGATACATGAAAAATATGCTTAAATATTATCTTCTATCTCCTTATAGATATTATGGGATTGTTGCTGTTGTTGTTGTTGTAATTGTCGGTCACGTTTCAATCGTTAGAACATGTCAGAGCCCTTTAGGCGGTCTAAAAACTCCAAAGCAGGGTTGGCCCTTGGCGGTTAACCTACTCGTACTTTCTTACTTATGGTATTGTTTGAAAAAAATGCCTTTATCTTTCTATATCTACTTTCTAAGATAAATTGCTTTTCGTTAGTCCCGCTAAAAGTCGAAACCCGCTGGACACATTTCACGATGTTTTGTAGTGTAATAATATTTATTACAAGTCAAGGAAAGGTGGAATAAGGGAAGTGAAGAATCTTACTGAATCTATTTACGTGTAGCCTTTTAAGGAAACAAGGAAACTCCACATAACTATAAAAAAATATCACTTTACGCCCAATTGGCTACCTATTAAAGGCCGTAAACCATTTTGTGCAATTTCTAGTATTGTAATTTGTAATTCATCGAACGGACATTTACGACTAATTAACTATTTATATACGCTGTGAAAGTTAAGTTCGTCATACGACACTTGCAGTGACTATATATAGAGAAGAGAGATAGGTTACATTGATCGATAAAAGACGGTTGTACGAGTATAGTAAGGTGGACAGACAGACCACACATGGTACAATTATTTTTCGTTCGAATAGGTTAACGGTCAACCCTGTTGTCCGAGGTTTTAGACCATCTGAAAGCCTCCGACAAGATCTGATGATTGAAACAACCGAGACCAACAATTAATTAAAAAATCGGAGGGCAGAGCTCAGATAGAAATGCCGCTATCGAATCGCCTTTTAAAGTATACTCTATTTCTTTTGGATTGGCACAAAATGTAGACCAATGTCGTAAATTTTCCAGCCGAAGACGATTGCTCCTGAAGAGGAAAAAGGTTTAGTAATTTTATTTCATTATTACCCTATCTCTAGACCTTTTTCCTCTTCAGAAGCAATCGTCTTCGGCTGGAAAGTTGACGACATTTAACCACATTTTGTGCCAATCCAAAAGAAATAGATTATAGTTAAGCTGCATGTTGCTTAAATATGACGATGAGTTAACGTCTTATAATCAAACTACACCACGAGTGCTTCTACGCTACAAATACCGTAGGATATATAAAAATTAAAAAGCTAGATAATTATTCGAGCTATTCCAAAATAGAACATCATCCAATGCCATCAAAACACACAATACAACTTCTCAAAACTATAAAAAATCCAAAACAATAGCTTCCTAATTTCCTGTGTATTTATGTTCACACAATGACGAAGGAAATCACTATTATAGTACAGGAAATTCGTACAACCTTTCACATAATACTCATTTACATAGTAACTGTTTGATAAGCTGTGTTATCTCGAATCTTGGAAAATGAAAGGCAATGGGAAATCTCGGGTTTGTGATGAAAGATGAGAAAAGATGGTAATTGACCACTTTTTAGATGAGCTTGCACTTTTATGAGAGTTGTATGTGGTGGAAGTACAATTTCAAGGTGCAAAGACCACAGAACATATTGTAAGGGCTAACGCTTATCGCTATCGCCATTACTGTTTCGAAGTATCTATTTAAGGTACATATAAAAATAAATAAATACATTCGGACTAATTCACACACGGTTAATTAGACTCAAATTAAGCCTGTATTATGGAACCTAACCTGATACTACTACATATACATACACAAATACTTTATATAAATATTTAATTAACACCCAGACGTTCGTCGCCAACAACTAGGTCTGCACATATTATTGACTCCGGGCGGGAATCGAACCCGCAACCCCTGACACAGTAAGCGCTCTCACATGCCAATGTGCCGACACGGGTTATCTATATCCTAAGTTACAAGGTAGTAATAAAATGTAATGAAATAATAGTTATGAAATAAATATTCGAGTATTTTTCTTGTTAGTACCAACATTGTTTATGTACATTTTATTGTTTATGCAATTAACGCCGAGGTCACTGCTGTCGAAAGGTTACGAAATTATTTGCAAAAACACTATTATTTTACAAAATATTTAGCCGTGTAATGTTTTAATTGTGAGAAAAAAAACTTCATTGTATGATAACGTCACCTTTATCTATCAATCTTTCCCAAAAATGATTATCTTTTATTCTTTACTCATTGTCTTTTAATTATACTTATCGACACGATAATGAAGTTGACCTATTTCTTAGAACCTATAATAACATATTTATATATACGCAACAACGATGGGTGCAATTTTTCCCAGAAAAAAATGCTTTCATGCCGAAACTAATGTTTATCAAAGATACTTTTTGACAAGTTGATCCTAAACTAAGTTAACCTAAGCGTACACTGTACAGTAGGTAAACAAAATGTTCAATCACCTTAAGGTTGAAGTTCGTGTGTACCGTGCACTAACAACCACGGAAGAGCGAAGTACTTACTGCATCTAACAACAAGGTTGACTTTCCGTTATATTAACCGTATATAAAATGCTATACCTTCAAAATCAATCATACCAACAAAACGTACAATTTACCCAACCTTTTTAAACTCTCATTTTTTAACCAAATTCACTACCTAAATGTCCAAATCCTTTCCAACTCGTTCCCACGAGCCCGCCCATCTCGTCCACGGTTCATTACACCGCACAGTCCACACGGAACGCATTTCCGACATAAGATAATAATAAACTAACTATACATTTATCAGTTAAGCACGATTGCAATGGACATATTTCAGACGAGACGAAATTGTGACTGAAATAATCTATTCATAATAAAGCTGAGTTTTTGTTTGTTTGCTTGAAGGCGTGAATCGATGGAACACGAGGTAATCAAGACGTACCTAATTACTTCTATTTTTAGGAGATCAGTATATCATTTATACCATTTGGCTAACCACCTAATAAAATGAAACGCATTACCATAAAGCCCTTCCGGAGCTGTCCAAAATAATATCAAGGTTCATCCCAATCTGATAGATGGAGATAAGCCAACAATTCTTGGCATTGAGATTTCTTCTTATAATTCGAAACAATGTTGTCGCGTCAAGAGATATGAAATTGTTTAAACAACTTTGCCAAACAATCTTTAAAGTATGTTCAGACGTCAACAACATTTCAGTTGTCTTTTTAAAAGGTTATAAACGGATAATAAAATAACTCTCGATCTTGTGGCATTTTATTTAGAAACTACGTTACAGAAACTCATACGTGTAATCGGAGAAAGAAGTAATTATTAGCCTGTAATAAAACGTTATTAAGCAAAGAAAGAAACAAATAAATTATTTATTAACGAAAAATACCCGTCCTTAAATTAAATTAAACAAACAGGAATAAATATTTGCTAAAACGGAAATTAAGATTAGACGGCAATAAACAGCCACATCTATCTCAAATACCATTATGCAATCTTTATTCATTCATAAATCATAAGTCACATAGACACATATTATATAGTGCCATGTTAACTTTAGTTCTTAACTATATAAAAATAAGACGCAAAATAAACGCATACAAATTGAACCCAACTCATCTGTAATCTACATCTAAATATCATTTAATGATCAACTGTCCTATTTAAATCAACATTAATACCCGTTCGATATGTCGAGTGGTTGTACACTTGTAGACAGAAAGCTTTTGCTATTACACGCTCTGCTAATCTATACTAATATTATAAAGCTGAAGAGTTTGTTTTGTTTGTTTGTTTGTTTGTTTGTTTAAACGCGCTAATCTCAGAAACTACTGAACCGATTTGAATAATTCTTTCACTGTTAGATAGTCTATTTATCGAGGAAGGCTATAGGCTACATTTTATCCCGGATTTCCTACGGGAACGGGCACAACGCGGGTAAAACCGCGGGGCGCTGCTAGTACTGATATAATAAACCTGAAGCTTTTTTTATTTATTTGAACGCGCTTATCACAGAAACTATCAATTTGAATAATTATTGGATAATAGTGGATAGCCACATTCAACGAGAAGTTTAAAGGATATTTCTCATCCCGAATTCCCTCAGGAACGGGCACGACGCATGTAAACCCACGCGGTGCTGCTAGTTTAATAATATCTTTGCACATGTGAGAAAAATTATAAATGATTATCAGCCTAAGTAAGAATTTCGAATAAAGACGTAAGTCGACTGCAATTTTACAACGAAACATACATTGGTATATACAATTATACAACATAAGTGTAACCGCTTCTATTGGTCATTGTACCTACCACTGCATAGAAGTGAACTCATAAAGCATAATTATTGCGGATGATGTCTCAATAGTAATTTCGTGAATGGCGGGATAGGGTCGGGCGGTCAACGGCGCGTGGGCATCAATTGAGAACGATGAAACGTCAAATTATCGCAGGGAATGACTGCGCTTGCGCTCGCGTGGACAATACGGAGCATCAATAATGTTTTCACTGCTTTGTAGACTTGTTGGTAGTGGAGTTTTGTCGTCTTAGGATCCCACATGGAAGAGCAAAGTACTTACTGCGTAGGTCTCTATTTCGTTGATTTTGAGACTCCCAGGGATGTCTCTATTTTTTATTAATTTTTAAACTGTTTCGCATAATAATTATATGATAATTTGAAGCTTTTTAAATAAAACCAATTTCATTTCAAAAATCGTATTCGGAATCGGGTTGGCAAAAGTAGAATTATTTATTAGATATTTTTGTAGATTGTTGATTTAGGGTCTAGACAGACGGACTGCAATTCAACTGCAATCCGACTGCCAAATGGCAGTTCAGATGCAGTTTGAATGCAGTTGGCTCGACTGCAATCAAACTGCACGTCGACGGGCAGTTGGCGTGCAGTTGGATTGCAGTCTGAGTGCAGTTACAACGACAGACTGCAATCCAACTGCACGCCAACTGCCCGTCGACGTGCAGTTTGATTGCAGTCGAGCCAACTGCATTCAAACTGCATCTGAACTGCCATTTGGCAGTCGGATTGCAGTTGAATTGCAGTCCGTCTGTCTAGACCCTTAGAGTTCAAAAAATATCGTTCGTCTTAGTAAATACTTAGTCTTCCTATATTGTGAAAGAAAAGAAAGATACTATAAAAGGCTAACATTATTCTACTTCGGCACGAACAAAACCTCTTCCGCGTAATAGAAATTCAAATTATGTCCTACATTAACCAATTGCATTGTTAATCTATCGATAGCTATATAGAATAAACGTTTGTTTGTCCGATAGCATCCATTCCATTCGAATATTCAAATAATCTGAACCGTATTTAATCTGATCGAGCGAAATAGGTAACATACCAGAGAGTATTATTTATGGTATGTAAAACGAAGTTTCAACATAGATAGGACCAAACCACTATAAAGGTTGAAAGTTTGTAAGGACATAATTATCACGGCTGCATTTCCTCCTAATGTTAAAAACAATTCTGAGCGAGAAATTTTCGTTCTTGGAGTAAATGAAATACTTGAGCGAATACTTAAATACTTAAACATATTCGTTCGTTGATGATCTACTGAGAGCGTTTTCTCATTAAAATACACAGCGAAACCATATTTAAGGACATAAAATTGATTATTCTTGTTCTTCATCGAGTGGATGGTCAACCTGACCAATCCTGTAGCCATACCATGACCTCTTAGATGGCGTCTCAAGATCCAAGCAGATTAGTTTAGGTTTGCGTTTCAATTCGTACCGTGACCTTATTTAAACAATATCGCACTTGAATCGCCATCGCTTTGAATGAATGAACAAACCATTTTGCTGATCGGCTAATTGCGTCACTTCCTCTAAGAGAAGTTATTAAGGTGCGTTCGAAAACCTCAATAATTAAAATTACGCAAAGTTGCGGTTTTTATGAGAACCTATTTAAAATGATAAGTATTATTTAAAACAAATATTGGTTTGTTTATACACACAATAATTATTTTTACCTAATTTGTAATCATAAAATGTTTCAACTATAAAATATTTATTGCTCCAGAAACCAATGGTATTTTTAATTTTAAACAGACATCCAAAATAATATTAAGATTTAAGTGTTCGGAACGTCACTGAAAGTGGCATTTCATTTTTGGCAAAGATCAAACAATTCATAGAATAAAAAATAGACATAGAATAAAATATAGACATAGATTTAATATAGACATAGATGAAATATATTATATTAGGTATATTTTTAAGCATTTAAATTATTACCTTCATGCTCGTTTGATATAAATTGCGATTGTTAAAGATTTATTTCTACGAGTATTATGGATTAACCAGGAATATAAGTTAAGTCTCAGAATTCTAGAGCCTTGTGCCTTGTCGCTCTCGCTTCATTGGGGAAATTCAGGATAAAACAAAGCATATCCTCCATGTTTATATTGATAGTCATGTTTACCCTCGTAAATACCTACCTACTCGTACATCCCCTGCGCTCAATCCACACTATACAGTACTACAACCCGTCCGCGCTCGTATTTTATTTTGTGTAAGTACATATTAACTTCTCATCATAACTCAGAAAAGAAATGTCCAATTTTAATCAATTCTTTCAGTTGAATATCATTAAGTTATTTGCACAAATGCATTGTTTATAGTAAGGAACAATTAAACATTTATAATTAACTAAAGTACATACTTATTGTTGTTAAAAATATCAACAACGGTTCAATTTATGTTAGAAAAATGTATCTTTTATTGAATTGCTAATTTTGACAGCTGAGACGCTTTACCAAAGCCGCAAAAGACGCTCATGGTACGAAATGAATGAACGAAAACATCTTTAGTATGACAAATAGCGAATCAGTTTAGGTAATCTGCTAATCAACTACAATGTGTCACTCATTGATGTCATGGTACGAAAACTGACAGCGAACTAGTTTAGGTCCGCATTTGTATCGCGCTAAGAGGTCACGGTATGGCTCCTGGTGTCAGTTATTGAGTCGATAAAATTGATTTAAAACTACCACCTCCAACTATACTTATAGCATGGTATATACACCCCACAAATAGCCCATCTAATACCCATTTTACACACCGCACTCGTTACTAAGTAATGGTATCGTTACGGCCAGTAAACCAGGGAAACGGAACCAGTAGTAATACCGTTTACAATTCAATATAAAGTGCAGTGGTGTATTCCCCACACGAAGGAATCCCGTTAAACAAACCTCTACTGAATATTGATGCAAAACGAGTAAAGGTGGCTATAGACGATGGAGGAGTCTACTCGCACATTTCGGTTGAGTTAAATTCGTGCGAGTCATCCACTAACCCTTACCTCTTACAATAATTTAAGTTCTACGATGAGCGGTCGATAGTGGCATTTATATCTGAGCGCTACCGTGCTGCGGAGAGTACGTTGATTTGTGGGTCCCGATTGTATCAAACATAACACCGTGTCGAAGGCCTTTAGGCTGTCTAAAAACGAACAACCAATCACTGTCATAAGTACCTATATTGAAGTCCAGTTATAAAAACTTGAGAAATACAGAAGTAAAAATAGATTTTACAAAGTATTTTATAGGGATATTTGTACTACGAAAGAAGACATAACAAGCTGTCACCAGTTGGCAATATAATAGTAAACTATGCAAGTAGGCGTGTCACAGAAAGTCGGCTAGCTTGTAAACCCCTTTAGCTAAAACACCCATTTGAAATTTCCCAATGTGTGGTCTTTGACAGTTTTTACGATCACATCAAAGTTAATGATGTCGTAGGAGCGTATTAGAAACAGCTCTTTATATGTGACTAGTTGTTGCACGCGACACGCCATATTTTAATAGAAACGTTAAATTGTTTTAACCCTTTACGTAGCAAGTGGGTCTATAAGACACCAATTCATTACAAGTCTCTTGAAAGAGTGTTTGATTGGTCAATGGTTAGAATTTGTATTCTAATTTCGAATTCAAATATCTTAACCATATGTTAATAAACACACAGTATGAATAAAGTTCAATGTATGTAAGTCTAAATTCAAATTACTTCTTTTAATCAATACAACATGAACCGCGTCTATTAAAAAGCAAGTCTATTGACTCTCCTAACTCTTCCCTATGCGTAATCACTATTGACAGTGACCGTATTTCAACCGTTCGATGCGACACATCACTAGTCACACCTTCCCGTTAGCAACTATTCAAATGCAATAGTTCATTTACACTAGTGTCCAGCTCTATAAATAAGTTAAATAGTCCATTCGGTTGCGTCTAGCGTGAGATCAACCGGTCTAATTTTAGACTAGTGTTGTATGTATGTCAGGGGGCCGAGATCCCGCCCGCCCTAGAAGGGTCATCTGCCCTACGACAATAACAGATCTGCTGGGAAACATCAAAGCGACCACAGTGTAGGATTGTAGGATGTAGTTTGTATGACTTTATTACGGTGCTTTAAGTGTCTAAATTATTGTCTCAGATGGTACTGAAAACGTGTTTTAGCCTTTCATGATTCAGTGTGCGGTCGTTATGTAAAATATGATTCAGCTTATCACAAGTTTACAAGAAACTTTATCATATAAATACATAAATATACCCGGACCAAATCACACACAGTTAATTAGACCCAAACTAAGCTATAAGCTTTTAATATGGAATCTAACTAACTAATGCTACTACATATACATACACAAATACTTTATAAGAATATATAATATATAGTTGACACTCAGACGTCATCGCCAACAACTATAGAATCTTGTAGTAAATAATATAGGTAACCTAGACAAGAAAAAGCTTTTGATTTACTAACATTATGCTATGTGTACCTTTACGTACTATTCAGCAGATCAACATTTACTTAAACAGAAAAAATCGCTTTTTTATTATAGGTGTTCTATTCCTGATCCAATAGATGACGCTAGTGTGAAAATTTTTTAGATCTCGCTTACGTTATTTCCCTGTGGGGTCGAACCCATACATTTTGTCGAGCAGGACCAAATTGTCATCTTTAAATAATTAATTATTAAGATAAACTACAAAAACTTCATGGTTTACGAGTGTGGTCGAATACGGAATATTCCTTCAAACTATTTCCCTGCTACTAAAAACTGATCACGTATCTAATAACAAATGGGTACGGCGTATTGTTTGTATGTGTTTATCTTGGTTATTTCCTTATCTCTATGTGCATGGCATGTATGTAGTCACAATATGCTGCAATGCCGTGTGTCGTACACTAATGTACAGGTGTCATTTGGTAAATCATTTTGTAGGCAATAATTCTTGGTAATACATTGTAAATATGTATGAGTTCGTGCTTGGTTTACGAGATTTATGTAATAAATATTAGTTGTTAAGCTAGACTGTTTGCCTCTAAAGAAGGAATTATCTTTGGTGTAAAAATCGGGTATATCTTAATACAGTTTAGTACTCGTAAAAAATAGATAGAGTGGTATCAAGAACAACTTGATATTATAAATTTAACTTAGCTCTTGACTTTCTATCGACAGATAATTCAAAAAATAATTAATTAAGCGCTCTACGCAATAACAGCTGGACCGATTTTACCTAAACATAGAACTACCGCAAGGAAATCGGCTATCGAATTAAAAATATCGCATGAAAATAAGTTCATCCGTTTGAGAGCCACTGACAGGGACACACACATACACAGATATCGACGTCAAACTTATTATACCTCTCTTTTAGTATCCGGGGCTAATAATATACTTACGGTCACATCAGCAATTAGTACCTAACTCTCATTTGATTTCCATCACATTCAATTGAATCATTATTCACGGCAGACCCTCATAAACTGAAGGCGACGATAAAACACATCCATTGCGATAAATTTTATTTAAACTCCGGTCATTAAATTTGTCATAATGTCAGTCTTATCTTACTAATACTAATATTATAAATACGAAAGTATTAGCGGATGTATGACGTTAATTACTCTTTCACGTAAAAACTACTGATTGGATATGAATGGAAATTAGTAGAGATAAATTAGAGACTGAACTAAAGCATAGGCTACTTAATAACTCAAAATATCCTCAAGAACGGGTGCAACGCGGGTGAAACCGCGGGTGCTGCTAGTTCATAATGAGTTATTTATACGCAATGACGTGTGAATCATTTCCAAGAGTCGAATTAACCTTAGGTGTGACATTCAATGGTTCGAACTGAGCCAACAATTGCATCTCAACATTATGTACCATCAAATTGACATACTGCTAATATTATATATGCGAAAGTTTGTGAGAATGTATGGACGTATGTGTGATTGTCACTGTTTCAGGAAAAAACTGCCGGACGGATTTAGACAATTGAAAAATATTTTAATATATCGAAATCCCCGAATGTACAACGCGGGTAACACCGCGGGGCACGGCTATTACAATCTTTTCCTCTAACTGGTCCTCAAATTTAAAGTAATGACAAATCTTCCAACCAAAGACAATATCTTCTAAAGAGGAAAATATTGAGTGATGGGGCAAGAATGCATAGAAATCACACTTTTTCTGTTAAAAAAAATATTTGATAAAATTTGTTATTTCCGTACCTTTGAAAGTAACTCGTTAGTTAAACATTCTAACCACATAATAATATAATATGATAATACCCGGACAAGTTCACTCACAAAGTAAGCTCTGAGCTTGTATTCAATTAAATTCAATTAAAAATGTTTACTAACTGTTCCCCACTTTCCTAGCTAAACGTATCAATAAACAATATTAAAATATGATTTTTAATTTAACCAACACTTAAGCAGTTAATTTAACTCGTGTTAACAGCATCCGTTCGAGGTGGAAATAATAAATCTTCAAGACATATGAACCGTGAGCGTTCTTAATTGTAGCTCAAAGTTTTCTGCATCGTTTTGGAACATATGGGACGTACGAACAATGGAACAAATGAATAATGGAATAAATGAGATTAAGTTGAGGCAAATGGGAATAACCGTTTCATTAAATACAATACAATTATATTATTGAATACAAATATCATAAATGAGAGCGTTTTTGAGGATGATGCAAGTTGCTCTTTCACGGGTGGACCAATTTGGACAAATTGGGCACACATTATTTAACCCAGAACCTATCCTAGCCTAGGATCTTACTTAACACATACATTACTACATAAACCATATTTACTTTCCCAAAATTATAACAGGGGTATATAAAAATATGTTATTTATATATTATATCATTTTATTTTATGTAAATAGATCTATAAATGTATAATTGACAAGCCCGTTGGCACAGTGGCATGTGAGAGCGCTAACTGTGTCGGGGGTTGCGGGTTTGATTCCCGCTCGGAGTTAACAATATGTGCAGATATAGTTGTTGGCGACGACATCTGGGTGTCAATTATATATTCTTATAACTTATTAGTGTCTGTATATGTAGTAGTATCAGTTAGTTAGATTCCATAATACCAGCTTAGAGCTTACTTTGGGTCCTATTTAACCGTGTGTGAATTTGACCGGGTACATTATTATTATATAACAAATTAAAACTATATGCAACCATTACATAATGTTCGAATTGACGTATTCATAATACAATGACGATGAGGAAGTTAGCTGAATTAAAACAATGGTTGGCTGTCTTCGACGTCTGATACTGATAAGAATTTGACGTAAAGCAATATTTCCTTTAATTAACACGCACTGTTTCCAAACAAATAACAACAAATTATAAGGCACGTTTTAAAACAATTCGAAAGATAAAATACAGTCACAATGATAAATAGAGTCTTTTATTCGTTAGTCGTGGGAGGCCTTTAGGCGGTTTAAAAACTTAGACATCGAGGGTGACCACTAACCTGCTTGAACTTATTTACCCTTTTTTACGAAGACGAGCAACACCATACTCTGTATAGTTTGGTGGCTAATTAATTATAGCACAGCCGATTGTTTCCGCTCATCGTGTCTAAATAAATAAAATATCATAAACGTAGCGTAGTTACCTCAGGTGTATGTACACCTTAATTCAAAATAACATCGATGTCATATCTCTGTAATTAGTTTCTTAAAATTCCCCTACCATTGATCAACATAATTAGCCAGTCGCACCGAAACAGTTATTGCAATCGAATGTAAATAGAGATTGAAAACAATAGAAGTAGGCAGTAGCATACTACGCAGGTTAGTTGACCTTCGTACGAAAACAAATGCAGGTACCTTGGCACCTCTCCAATGCTAAAACAAAAATCACTAACGAAATGTTTGCTTATGTCTTTTGTACTATCCATATACTCGTATTTACTAACCTGCCTAGTAGTTTTAATTAGCATAGTGCAAAGTCAATTTTGAATTCGATTTTGAAATCGAATTGAAATAGAGTAAATATAGTTATCCTAATATTATAAATGCGAAACTAACTCTGTCTGTCTGTTACAATGACACCTAAACCACTGAACCGATTTAAATGCAATTTAGTATAGAGATAACCTTTAACTTGAGAAAGGATATAAGCTACTTTTTATCCCGAAATTCCCAGGGGAACGGGTACGCTGCTGGTGGAAACGCGGGGAACAACAACTACATTATGCCATTGAACATAAAACGCTGAATTAAACTAAAATTCATTTGTATCTTCGTAGTTTGGATAGCTTTTAGGATACCTAGTAACAAACTTCTCGCTATTAGCTTTTTTCTTTGTTTTGGAATAAAGCGAAATAATCTTTGAAGGGCAACTTCAGTACGTAACCTTCATTAAGAACTTTTAATTGTCCACAAACAAAAGTATTTACTCTTAATATTATTCGCACTTATTTGTGACACGCTTGTTTTCTGACACTTAACGATGCAAATAAAAGGATACATCGTTATGACTTATTATCGTGATGATATTTGGTGATGAAAGGCAAATATGAATTATCAAAGGGCTTTGTTCGATTAAGTTCGTGGTCCTTCTATAATATTATAAATGCGAAAGTTTGTGAGGATGGATGTATGTTTGTTGCTCTTTCACGCAAACACTAATGAACGGATTTGGATGAACCTTTACAGTAATATATGTTATACATCAGAATAACACATGGGATACATTTTATCCCGAAATTCCTGCGGGAACGGATACAACGCGGGTAATACGGGTAACACGGCTAGTATTGAATAAAGCCTTTGTGGTTTTAACTTGACAGAAGAAGGGATAAACTTTTGTGGTTACGTTGAAGTGACATCATGCTTATTACGCACTTTCTTTTGTTTATTTTATCACGGACATCGACGTGTAGTCAAAGGAGAATGTGCTCTATGGACCATTAATGTCATTTAAAATTAGAATTTTTGCCATTGCAAAGGTGGTAGACATAACTTACTTAACCGACTTCGAAAAAAGGAGATTCCAATGATTTTTTATGGTAGGAAATATTATGACCAGACTTTGTATCGAGCAAAGAGATTATAAATACCGACTGGTATTGTAAAATATAATCACATTTTCTTATTATACATTTTTTATATTTTATAATCCTGAAATAACAGCAGACAAAAGTTTGATATTAAAAAATGAGTCCGTCGAATAATCTTTCAATTTTGATTATTTTTATAAAACGCTCGATTTCGCCGATCCTCTTGTGAAGTCCAGATGCGCGACAGACCAAGGTGAGATGGGACGGAAAGAAAATAAATAATCTAATAAAAGATTTATGATTTACGTCACTGTTTATTTATACTGCGGGCTATTTAGTAGCGCTCTTGGCGTTATTTAACAAAGCGAATTTGGTTCATTGCGATTGTTAAGCAACGTGTAGCTCGGCCTCTACTTGGATGGGTAGCCGATAGTGGCATTTCTCTTCCGCTACCGTGCTTTGGAGGGCACTCGAATTTACTTACTTACGGGATTTTTGAATAACTTTCTTATACCTTTTAGTTTAGATCAGAATCGACATGTCACGCCTTTATCATTTCATTGAAATTTAGCTTTTATCTCTCGCTTCCTAGAGTTCAAAATTAAGACGTTATAACCTGGTTCTAGGTTGAATGAGAAAGATATAACATTTTAAGACTTAAACCTATCTCCACACTTTAGCTTACCGTGCTCTACTTAATATCATGACTAAGCTTCTAAACTAAAGAGAACCTTTCCCATTGAATTTCGATAGTTTTGAAGAGAAATGTTAAACTAACAGACAGAAAAAACTTTCGCATTACCTATAGATAGTGTTCGCTACAGAACCCGCTACCCATCCACCCACATATGGTCACTGACCACATAATACCATCTAGAGAACGGTACAGAAACGCGAATCATTAAATATACATTTGGAGCAAAATATCTGTTTTATCGAACTGTAAAATCATACATGGGGAACGAATGGACTATAAGTAGGAAGATGCACTGTTTTTGCACAGACTGACATCATCATACAACTATCTAGCACCGACTCGCGG
Organism: Cyclophora albipunctata; assembly: GCA_963082685.1. Taxonomy (NCBI): domain Eukaryota; kingdom Metazoa; phylum Arthropoda; class Insecta; order Lepidoptera; family Geometridae; genus Cyclophora; species Cyclophora albipunctata. The sequence continues at coordinate 2,905,598 of OY720119.1, forward strand.
TCGTAACCGTATTATACCTGTTCCCGCGCGATTTTTAAGATACAATTTATGCTATGTTCTAAATCGATGTATAGGTAGCCTATATTACTGTAATATTGAAACCAAATCCGTTCAGTAGTTTTTGTGTGAAAGAGCAAAAATGTACATACGTGCACACAAATTTTCGCATTTATAATATTAGTAGGATACTAGCTGCTAGTAAGTGCTTGTTCACAAGCGGAAGCGGGCGCGGGCGCGGAAATCTTAGTTTTGAATGCAACTGTGTGGGAGCTTTCGTAAAATTATGCTATATTTTTGATGCTATACGACTTCGCCCGCCACCGCGTGTCGATGTAAACGAGCACTAAGATAAAATATTGTAAACAACTAGTAGAGTCCTGCAATTGTATTCGCTTACAACCTGCAATTTTTAGTATTAAATGAAAGAACAAATATATTTGTATTGCTATATTCAACTTTTCTTGAAAGAGGAACAAACGTCTAATACTACAAAATAAGTGTCATTTTTTGCACACTGCTCTAAAATCAAATTGGTACGCGAAGCACGATCGCCTATTGGCTAGTTTCATATCCTCGATTCAGATAAAACGGTATTCAACGCCCCAACACAAAAGCTATAAACTTGAGCTTCTTTTGTTTCTATGACCACTAAATCATCGTAGCGTAATACAAATTAATAAAAACAAAACAATCTATCACTATATCAAAATTATACCGTCTTCAAAATAATCTAGTTGAATTTATTACCAGCCCACATATTGATGCAATGTAACCACAAAAGAAAGTAGGTCTAATAACGTGAAAAATGGTGTTACTTTCGCTAATTACTAGCGAAAAACTGTGGGAGATATCCTACATACAGTAAAACCATTAAAATTTTACGAATATAACACTCTTATGTGTGAAAATCCTACATAACAATAAGAAAAATATGACTATACAATTTTAATACTAATACTAGCAGCGCCCCGCGGTTTTACCCGCGATGTGCCCGTTTCCGTTAAAATTTCGGGATGAAAAATAGCCTATGACCTTTCCGTTGAATGAGCCTATCCATTACAAAAATAATTATTCGAATATGATTGGTAGTTTTTGAGATGAGCGCGTTCAAACAAACATACTCTTCAGCTTTATTAAATGTATAGATTCCGTGAGAACGTCCATCCTGTTATAACCATACATTTCTATTAAAGTTTCAAAACCTAACTAAGTATTTAAGAATTAATCGTTCGAAAAATACCAGACATAGACATAATTGATCAGACTAACTATAAATCTCATACAGCCGCACCTATAGACGTTCATTAAATCGATTTTGTGAGACTTTCCTCAGTTTGGTTAGGGCATTGCAGGCTGAATCACCTGATTGCTCGAAAAGTAAGATGATTCCGTGCTTCGGAGGGCACGTTAAGCCGTCGGTCCCGGTTACTTTCTACGGATAGTAGTCGTTACTTGAGCCATGTCAGAGGCCTTGGCCTTGGCGACTCAATAACTCTGACACCAGGATTGGTCAGGTTGGCCATCCACTCGATGAAGAAGAAGAAGATTAAATCGATACTTATTTGACGTAATTTTTACATAACACATTAAATGTCAAAATGAGTCAATAAATCTCTACTAATAAGGAAGCATTTGACGTATCTAAAAAGCGATAGTCAATATTAACTAAGAAAACACCAGTTCTCAAAGCAAGCTGAAAGCTCGTCACATGAGGGTGAGTTTATACAGTGAGATAACCACCTAATTACTAACGCTAATAACTAAAACACTGTCATAAAGTGTTTCATCTCTTTTAACAGCCTCCGTGGTCTTGTGGTTTGAGCGCCCGGCTCACGACCCGGGTTCCGGGTTCGATTCCCCGGGGATATCTCACAAAAATCACTTTGTGAGACTGTCTTCAGTTTGGTTAGGGCATTGCAGGCTGAATCACCTGATTGCCCGAAAAGGAAGATGATTCCGTGCTTCGGAGGGCACGTTAAGCCGTCGGTCCCGGTTACTTTCTACGGATAGTAGTCGTTACACGAGCCATGTCAGAGGCCTTTGGCGGCTCAATAACTCTGACACCAGGATTGGTCAGGTTGACCATCCACTCGATAAGAAGAAGAAGATCTCTTTTGCTCTACGGAAAATAGCGAATGTGAAAGCTCGTAAAAATTATCGAAGCTTTTAACACAAAACACTTTTGTACACAAATTCTGAGTACACTTCGATGAATAATGCAATATGGTTGCAAGAAATGGGACCTTGTCGAGGGCAAGGTTAAACGGAAACAGAACCCTATAGTTAACAACGTTAAACTGTGGTTAAATCGACCCTGTCTCAAGGCTTTGTCAAGAATACTATGGAAATTGGTATTTGTTCCACAACATCGAAGGTTCATACTTTTGATTTGTTTGTTAATTTGTTTTACTGATATTTAAAAAGGATATAACGCTTTGTGTATGGATTTCTTTTGGTCAAAATTTATTTATTAAAGAAGAATTACCAAGCGGATTTGAAAAACTCTCTTTGTATATAAAAGTCACATTCAATGGAAATATTATAAGCTTACTTTTAATCCTAAAATTCCTACGAAATATAGTACAGCGTGGGATAAACCGAAGGGCACTGCTAGTAACATAAAAACATGGAAATAAAATAATCATAAAAAAACCTTACTGATCATTACTTATATTGAAACTCTAGTCAGTTTTTATTCTGTACCAAACTAGTACTTATTAACTAGACAAGTTACCATTGTTTGCGTCCAATGTCCATAGAGCAATAAAACTATAATACAAATAAATGACTATCCATATAAAGAGCTGAATGAAAACGGCATTGAGAGGTTAACGTACCGAGCCATCCTTTACTAGTTACTTTATGAAGTAAAATATCGGCTTCAAAAGTTCTCTTTTTTTGCTTAATTATTTCAATGGATTTTAATGCTTAAAGGTATGACACTGGACTTGTATTCAGTGTACTTGTTCTTAGTCAAACAAAGTGACTACATACTTGATCCCAGTAAAGCGCAAGACACATTGTTATACCTATTGCGAGTCGCGTGAGGTTGTATTCCTTGTCACTACATAGTATAAAATAAAGTCGTCTCTGTTTCGTGTTTGTTTGTCTGTTTGTCTGTATGCTTAAATCTTTAAAATTACGCAACGGATTTTGATGCGGTTTTTTGTAATAGGTAAAGTGATTCAAGAGGAAGGTTTTTATGTAAAAAAGTTCCCGAAATTCCCACGGGAACGGGCACAACGCGGGTAAAACCGCGGGGCGCTGCTAGTATTTGTATAATAGGTGTCACTGGCCAGCAGCCGCACTATATGTTTGCGCCAAAAGCATCTCCTTCACTTAAAGTATAAGAAGTACCTTTTTAACAGACTTCGATAACCAAAAGACGTCTTTTATAAATCGATTTCGAAAGTTTTTTCGGTATGTTTTCTTACAGATTGGTTGTTAAACTGATTTTAAAAAGTTTTCATAAAAGCCTGATTTGTTAGTGCTTACTAAATCGATTTAAGCGTTCTTGTGTAATCTACGCTTAATGTACTCGTATCGTATACTGTACGAAAGATATAATAAAACACGAAATATTGCGTCATTTCCTCACACATCATCTTATCGATAAAATTCCTGTTTATTGTGTGTAAAGAAACAATACAATAATTCATAACCTAACCAAGTATTGAATGTTGTAACTAAAAAAATGTCTCACACGGGAATTTAGTTTTAAGAACATTTTTACGAGTATTATTTGTGATGGCGATGATATTGCTGGAATGTCTTAATAAATAAAAAACATATATACCTGGACAAATTCACTCACGGTTAATTAGACCCAAACTAAGCTCTAAGCTTGTAATATGGAATCTAAATAACTGATTCTACTACATATATATACACAAATACTTTATAAGAATATATAATTGACACCCAGACGTCGTCGCCAACAACTATGTCTTCACATATTGTTGACTCCGGGCGGGAATCGAACCCGCAACCCCCGACACAGTAAGCGCTCTCACTGCCACTGTGCCAACGGGCTTGTCAGATAAACAAATAAAATAAAAATAAACGTATCAATAGTAGCAAAGGAAAATAATGTAGACATTACAGTATTCAGACAAAATTATATTTATGACCATACATTTTCTTCAGAATTCATCATTTGAACTAAATATTATAATGAGGTAGGTACAATGAGGTTTGAGAGGTTGTATGTAGGGGTCAACCTTCAGAACGAAAAGTCAGATTTGAAAAATATATTTGTATATGATTTCCACATTTCAGAGAAAGGTAAAATACTTTTTATCCCAAAATTCCCATGAGAAAAGGTACTGCGCATGTAATCGTGGAGCTATATTAGAACCCAGTAAAAGTTATGTTGTTGAGATGATGGCAATGCAATAATCATTAATGCTTGAATTTTTATAGTAGTTTAGTAGTATTATATTTTAGTCGTATAACAAGCTATAAATTTGGACTCCGATTTTTTATTACAATAGTGTGTAGTCAATATTTTCCTATCCTCTTCTTTAGTCTGTCTTTACGCTATAATACTCCATCCAAAACATTCTTAACACGTTCCAAACACTTCAAATTACTGACCTCCGCCTTCCAAGTACATTATGTCCTCAAAAATCCGCTAGCTCATTTTGAAACTTGTTAAACACTTAATAAATACACTAGTCACATCCATGGCACCACTTTTAACTACGCCACTACGTAAATATTACACACACACGCGCGTCAAACGGAACGTGCGTTCGAGCTCACTGTGCGTTTCAGACTGCCTGGTTAGCACTCCATTTAATGTATGCTAAGATACGTTCAGTACGATTAACAGCGGAAAATGTATTCAGCATTGTGATGTCTAATGGAAATTCTATAATCAGCTTAAATTGAAAATGTTTTATGTTGCATAGAGACGTTGGGTTGTGATTGAAGAGTGTAGAAGGTAATGAAGAATATATTTTTCAATGCAATTGGCTAAAGACTTCGATCTCACATCAGTAAAATTGTTCCTAATAATTTCCCTAACACAAATGATTTCAAAATTTGTACAGAGCTTAGTTTGGGTTTAATTACCCGTATGTACATTTGTCTGGGGTTAATAATTTCAAATAATAAATTGTCTTCAAAAACGTTTTAAAGTTTAGTAAATAAACGATAAAATATACAATTAAAACCACTGGTATCTCGAGCAGAAATTCCCGAGAAAATATTTTCTCGTAAAAAGTATTTGCCGTCGGACTTGTTACAACTATTCAGTAGTTTCGCATTAATTTAGTTTTTTAATCGATTAGGAAGTGATATCGTTTCGTAACCGAACCTTATAAATTCCGAACGAGATAGAAAAATCCGTAGAACTTCGAGTTCTAGTAGAATGTAGGAAATACAAATTGGCTTGTCTCTCCACGTATTTACTTTTTATAAATCTTTCGTACAAACATAGACCAACATCTCGTTATATCGTATATTTTGACGCTAACAGGGCCCGCCGGTTTTACTCGGGTTCAGCCCGTTTCCACGGGAAATTCGGTATGAATAATAGCTTATAATATATTCTTCCCGTCGAATATGGCCGTCTATTATAAAAAGAATAATTCAAATTCCCGACATTAGCCCTAACATACGAACGAAATTCAAACATCTCTTTCAACAAATAAAAGACGAGTTCAATACAAGTAAACCCGAAGAATACTGCTAGTTGATACGTTATGAAATATGATACGATGTCCATGTGTATATTTACGGCCTGCTTGTCGGTATCACATTGTTCTTTTGGCATATTTTTGTTAGTTCCCTGCCCCATATCCAACGATATATGGAGCATGCATTGGGAGCAACTAACAAAGAACAACAATCGCTGATTGTATACTAAAATGATGAAGAGAAAGAACAAAGGACATATAGAAAGCGGAACGTCTTCTTTACAGTAATATCACAGGAGATTGCTACCACGATAGAATATGACCATAGTTTAGAGATGACCACATTTGAATATGACCACAGAAGAGAATGACTGTTGTTGAATTTGACCATATGAGAATATGACCATAGTCGAAAATGACCACAGTTGAATATGACCAAGGTAGATTGACCGCAGTACACTATGAACACACTAGACCATGACTACAGTAGACTTTAAACAATAAACATTAATTAACAAAGGATCCTACGACGTATATCTACACAAATTAAATAAATTCAATCTTTACTAGTATTTTATTTAATCCTAAAACCATAACACCATAATCTTTTGTGTGTCATAAATACCTAGTTTCGAAACAAAAGAGCACAAAGAATAATTATTCATATTATTCCATAGGCATCATTTGAGAATTTGAGAACAAAATACATATAAGACTATTATGTTAGGCCAACTACGTATTTGACAACCATAAATGAACAAAAATCTATCTTAATATTATAAAGAGGTTAAAAATTTCAAGATTGTTCGTTTGTTTGTATGTTCGAGCTATTCTCGGGAATTACCCGTCCGATTTGAATAATTATTTTTATAATACATAGCCACATTCAACGGAAAGCTATTTTTCATCCCGAAATTCCCATGGGAACGGGCACACTGTGGGTAAAACCGCGGGGCGCTGCTAGTACCTACTGAATACTTTGAACGTGGTTGACGATATTCCAGAGTTAAGTCATGTAACAAGTAAATTTATTTTGTAGGAAAACATAAATTATTAACTTGTTTCATACGTGAAGTGTTGAATACCGGCAGACGCCATGTCTTAATGAAAGTTGCAAGAAAACTTCTCTTTAATATACCTATCATATATTTAATGGACAAGTGTAAAATTATAGCGGTTTTCTAGTAATTACGTTTAGTTCCAGGCATAAATCTTGAGTTTTATGATGATATAATATTTTGATCTTATTTTCTTCTTGAATTCTTCATCGTTATTAGTTAAAATGTTAAACTTATGAAACCATTCCTGAAAAAATATATTTCAACTCCTTATATTGTGATGCTTATTGCCATAAAAAGAATAAACAGTTTTATAATACACGAAAGTTACCCAATTATACCAAAATTCCCAACAAATCTCTGAGTAAAACAATTCAGACTTCTTTTGTTTTCACATCGACTTCCGAAGAGGTTGAAAACAAAAGAGTCTTGTTTCACCTTTCTTAAAATATTATTATGTTTTTTAAAATACGAACTCGACATCTCCAGTATAAAACTAACTACCAACATTATAAATAACGACTAACTTGTCAATACTACCAACATTAAAAATAATCACTTTTCTTACAAAACTGTTAAATGTCTGAAAGGCCAACAGCCTAAAGACCTCGTTGCGAAAATTCTAATAGTTTATTGTTTTACAAAAACGTGCCGCCTATATATATGTGTACTAAGCTTATATAGCCTTGACAATACCGACATGTTTACGTCACATAGCTAAGCTTAGCAAACACTAGGCCCGCAAATATGTACACGCCTTATAGAAGTGTACACAAAAGGTACTAGTAGTCGTAAAATACCTTCTTATGGTGTATTACATAGAACTATGTGTATGTAGCTTAATATCAATGGAATGAATTGGAATGTATGTCTTATGGCATTAAGACAACCATTTTACATTTTACACATTTTATTTACCCAACACTATATTTATTTAACTAGCACTTAATATAAAAAGTTCAATACACTACATTGACACACAAATCATAAAGAAAATTATCTTCTACAAACTCTAGAATTTATGGTCGCACGTGTGGTCACCCACTCACTAATTCCGCACAAAAAAGTAAATAATTGTTCAATCCGAGCAACAATTAACGCATACCAGAGACACAGAAAACACAGCGGAAACCAATACGTGTAAAGAATACTTCTATACATCCGCTAGTTCCGTATTTACTGAAAAAAACGCAGTAAAATCAACTTTACCCTCTTTGTAATAAGACATAGTGATTGGAAAATGGATATTAGAATGATAACGGCAGGAGCAATGCATTTTGTGAGCATTGTTTGAATTTGGAAAGTGTTCGGTGTATGAATGCTGGTTGATACTGAATATTACAGTTTCAAGTAGACCAAACAAGGTAAAGTCTTACAAATTCTATACAATTGTAATACAGTGATGAGAAATAATATACCAATATTATACAGCTGCAGAGTTTGTTTGTTTGTTTGTTTGTTTGAACGCGCTAATCTTAGAAACTACCAATCCGATTCGAATAATTCTTTTTGTAATGGATAGCCACATTCAACGGGAAGGTTATAGGCTACTTTTCATCCCAAAATTCCCACGGGAACGGGCACAACGCGGGTAAACCGCGGGGCACTGTATATATTTTTAGGTTACCCTTTCGCTCGGATTATTCAAAAACCCGTAACCATAGTGATTACGCTTAATCCAAATAACTACTGCTGATATCTTAAGTCACAAGAAAGTAATTGCAGGTTGCCATTATAGGTGAGACATTACAAGCTAACTTACTTTCTTTACGTATAATGGAGCTCAATCAAATCAAAACTCTAAAACGTCTCATTCCCAAATAACAAAGATCTCAAATCCACATCACGAAAAGTCAACCAACACATTACCTTTATTAAAACAAAAAATCAAAACTTTCTTCACACATAACGTTGATTAGATTCATAGATCAAACCGTACGCATGCGTGCGTAGACAATAACTCTGTATTGAATAGATATGGGTATAATCTGTAATAATGTCACGAATGTGTTTTTTTTATTGATTCTTGATTACTTGGTGCGACACGCAAATATTTGCATAGCTAATGATATCAGTTTTTTTTAAGAACACGTCATTCTAATTTGTCTATGTGGTTTACAGATGGCTGTCAATTGTGTTTAAAAATAGAATGGAACACATTATTTAAATACGAATTTTTGTATGTCAAAGTTTTAAAACGTTTTTGTTTTTTTTTTATAATTGGGTTTAATATCTGCTGTGCTTACTTTTAGAGTTACTAATGATTTATTGTTCCAAGTTCAATAAGTTATTACATGTAATTGATTAATTGACGTCTCTGAGTAATGCAGGACCTAAAGAATGACCGTTATCTTAATTTGACCTAAATCTTACAGTATTAACCTGACCTAAATCTTAATTTGATTTCAATCTTACAAGATTAAAAAATCTCTCGTTTAAAGATTATCTGTATTACAAGTCACCTACATAATGTTACTCATCCGAATACAATACATAAAAAACACTTTTACTTATTTATACTCCACTAAAACCTACAAAACATTACATTCGCACGGCCCCTTTGTCCGTTGTGTTAACAATTAAAGTTTTCTGTCTAATCTTGCTTATAATCAATGGGAGAGCCATATGTGTTATTGTTTTGCATATAATAGTAAGTACATCTTGATGAGTGTCTGCCTATTAGCATAGGACGGACAAAGGATGTAAGCTAATTGCCGAGGATTGTCTGATAGACCAACTTAGCATAAAAAGCTGCAGTTAAGAATTCTTCTTTAAATTAAGAATACTGTTCAGCCCAAGGAGCTTGGAAATTGTTGAAGAAGATGTTTGGCGAGAAGTAGAACAAATTAGGTTGAAACAAGAAAAAAACTGTAATGTGCGTAAATATTAGAAATGTCTTTTGTATGTTTAAAGAGCTCTTCTACAAAATATTATTCGTTGCGAGTATGCATTTGTTCATCAAATTCTCACATATCCAAATAAGAACTAAAGTCGAATTTGTATTATTTTGCCATAAAATTGTCAGGATCAGTATAACTGTGAGAAAATAAACTGCCAAAGCTCCACGTGAAAGTAAATATCAAACAGTATCCTTTAAAAAGTCTGTTAAAGCACAGCATAACATATTCTTTCCGAAGTCGGTTAATAATGAATTGTTTGACCCGATCCGTTACGTGCTGCGAGTGCATGATATCAATATTCAATGTGCTGTACACGTCAAACTGTTTTATAGGTTGCGTGACACGTGTTATATGTAAAGAGGGTGGTTATTCTGTTGAAAACTTTAAGGTTAACGAATAGGTTGGTACTGTAATTTATAAAATAATATTTTTATTATGTTTGCGTCCTTTACATATTTGATATGGCTAGAGAGATAGAGAAAAAATCTAACTATACTAATATTTAAAAAAACGGAAGCTTGTTTGAATGCGCTAATTTCAGAAACTACCCATCCGATTCGAATAATTATTTTTGTAATGGATAGTTACATTCAACGGGAAGGTTATATATTTCATCCCGAAATTCTTACGGGAACGGACACAACGCGGGTAAAAACGCAAGGCACTGTTAGTGAATAAATAAATCGGCCACTGCCACTCCCAGTGCTAGGCAAAGCCTTCGGAATTTAACTAAAGATATCAATAGAGTTGTAGTAAGTACAGGTCATACTTTTTAAACACACAATGCCACTCATTTCCCTGTAAAAATTTAACGTTGTTTATTAAACGTTGAACAACAGAATCGGTACCCAAACTGCTTAGTATTCACTGTATACCGTTTTAGTGCGATTATGTTGTATGATTGTTACCGATATGTATTCAAATAATAATGTAACTGAAAAAGTGAAAGAGGGGACTGCGTAAGACGTGATGTACTAATTATATGCTTAATATGTATTGAATCAAACTACTTTTACGAACACCATTCTCTATATATAGGTACTAGCAACATAAAAGAAAGACGATTATTACGAGTAGTGTGTGTGTTATCTTCCTCAGTTCTGTCCCGTTAATCTCGTTAATAGGAAACGAGCCATTGACCACATTAAGCTACGATTACGTGATGGTGGTTGATATCACAGATCGAAGCTCATCGATATCAAGTCTAAAGAATCGATCTAGAGGTCATACCCAAACCGTTTTCGCCAAATACCCAAAAAGCATAATGCCAATTATCATAAAGGTTTTTATTGTTTGCACAACCATACGAAACGAACGCCATCATAAAAACATTCAGGTCACAATGCACATAACGCTAACGATTAATAATCATAATTAGGTTAAGAACTCATTAAACTAACAAGCAAGCTTTATATCTTACAAAACAGCGGTAAAAGCGCTAAACTATGAAATGAGCTCTTTGAAACTGAAAACGTGCTATTACAAAACATCGCTGGGACGCAAAAATACGTTTTTAATCTAGAATGTTTTGCCAACGTTCAGTCATATTTTGGCATGAGCCCAACACTACCTGACCACTGCTTGTGAATCACTTGTTCTATAATTTGGGGTGCCACTTGTTTTGGCTGATAATAGCATGTAGCAAGGATGGCGGACAACACAGTGATCGTAAAGAGATTAAACCAATCGCATTGGCTTAGGAAAGCTGATAGGTTCGATTGTCGTGGTTTAAAGATGAGAAAACATATTGAAAAGATCCTAAGAAGTATAAAGCTAGGTAGGTAATGGTAAATAAAATATATTGATTCACTTACAATAATTAATTTATACATATATATTCGTCTTTACTGTACTGATATCTTCAGTGAGATGAGAGGCATATGCCCAGCAGTGGGACATTACAGGTTAATACTTTTCCTTTTTTACTTTTTACGGTTATTTTAATATCAATATACTTACAACGTATAGAAACTTGGTAGCTTAAAAACTACGCTACACTTTACGAACTCATCCCATTTATGTATCACTACATATTATAAAACAAAGTCCCAGGCCGCGTCTGTCTGTCTGCCTGTCTGTCCGCGATAAAACTCAAATACTACTGCACGGATTTTGATGCAGTTTTTAAAAATAGATAGTGTTTCAATAGGAAGGTTTATATTATGTATACAAATTGCTGCACGCTGCTAGTCTAATATGTTTACCTAGAAACACGTTTAGATCAACCAATTAAAATCAATTGATTACCCCCACGAGTTGGCCACAGTATTCATAACATCTAAAAAAAAGACTGGTGTACATAATTTTAAGGATGTTCATATCAAAATAAACATGATTCATAAAGAAATGGTCTATTTCCGAATGGTAACGAGAAAGATCTAAGCTTCCCGGGCGTGGGATGATCCTATAATAACTGAGAGACTAAAAATAAACGCCTAAATGTACAGACCACGTGTTAAAACTAGTAGAAAGAAAAGTTTGACGCATAGATACTAGACTTGTTTAGTCTATACTTTCAAATTAAAGACAAGCCAGTAAACAGACTATGATTAAAACTGTCATTTCCGGTGCCATCCTTGAAGATAGTGTTTACTTTTTATGTCTAAACTAAGTGATAAGATCCCAATCCAAATTGACCATTGACTAGTGAACACTTTATATCTAACCAGCTCCGTCAGTGTTTCTATCCTAGTATTAATATTCCCATGGGAAATTTGGGATAAAAAAGCCTGTGTTGTTGTTCTAGACTCTAATCTATCAATGTGCCAATTTTTATTCAGATCTGATAAGATTTTTTTGCATGAATTAAGTATATCTACCTATACATATCCATAGGATACGATAAATAAATAATAATAATAAATAAATAAAATACACCGAGCAAATTGACACTCCGTTAATAGGTAGATATAAACTCTAGCTTGTACTATGGAATCTAATTAACTGATACTACTACATATAGAAACACAAATACTTTATATGAATATTACAATTGACACCCAGACGTCGTCGCCAAAGGGCTTGACAAACTAGGATCAGATAGGCACTAGGATCAGATAACCACTTCTATTATATATATTGTGATTAATATACCAAAGCTAATAAATAATGTTCTATTAAAAAGACGCTATACACAAGATAAACAATATATTTGTTGTTCCACGCCAGCCCGTTAATGTGCAACCGATGTGGGGAGGGCTTAATTAGTTCTTTATTTTTAACAACAAACTCTTCGGTAAGCTGTGGCATAGTTTCGAAACAATACATAGCTTAGCGTGTTTTATTTATTAGCTAGTTTATTGGCATCGTTCGTGCTCGGAAAAACAAACTGCATTGTTATGAGATTACAGAATGGGAAAGAAAGAATCTGCCTGTAGTTTATCAACCGTCCGATCAACGCGGTCGAATTTTAACCAAATCAATATCGGATTAAATTTGTGTCAAAACATGTTAGTTATTTTAGTTTCTTACAGCATGTAAACTATTTATCATTACTACTTGAATTCGGTTAAGCGTGAATGGGTGTGATTTGTATTAGTATTTACAATGTTCTTATCGAGACAATTTTAATGCAAAGCTATGATTAATATCACGCAGTTAGTAAGTCAGTGATACAGGCGTTGAGATTGATGTTAGTGGCATTCTTAAGTTTAAGGAATATGAGCATGGATCGATACGATGACGAGTGTGCCCGCAAGCGATGACGTTATGACATTACAAGTTTTAACCCGAGTAACTACTATACAGACCCAAAATCAATTTTTATTTCCACCAATCAACTCACGGTATTTTATCATGTCTGTCATCATATGTCACATTGAGTCGCGTCGTAGTGATAAAGATGTACATATTTCGAAATTTGAATTATGAAACAATGTATAGTGTCAAGACATTAGGGACTTATAGACATAGCAGTATGAGGTATGTCCCATACCAACCAAAATCACGGGACTCAAACTGAAGCCAAAAACTGTGAAACATTTATCAAACACGGATCGCTAACACTCGAGCCAAATTTAACTCTCCCTAAACAGTTTTCAAGTGTAATCAATACAATAATTTACAATCGGCTCACGAATACAGACGGATGTATACGAATACCGAGCACAAACGAACACTTGCTTATTGGAAATGTTTGTATGTAAACACACTCTTAAATATGGCTCGGGTTGTGAATTTTGAACTGTATTGGGAAAGATGACGTAATCATATTAGTTTTTTGAGATGTGAGTTTCTCACTATATTGCATTGGTTGTCACGTAGCAACTTTGCTTATTATAGCTATGAAAGGAGAAAGATCCCTAACTTGCCGCTCTTCGAATTCATCTATCATATTACTTACCATGATTAGCATAGCCATGCCTCTGGAGATAAAGCACCCTAACTTAGCATTCATCGAACATATTACTTGGCATAGCATACCTCTGGTGGAAAAATGCCCTAACATACTGATAATGGCAATAGTATTCATACAACCATTTTACCCTAACTTATTAATGTTAACAACCACTAATCAAATGTAACTTGATATTCTTTCGAATCGGCTGAGGTTTGTATTTGTATATACCCGGACAAATTCACTTACGGTTAATTAGACCCAAACTAAGCTCTAAGCTTGTAATATGGAATCTAACTAACTGATACTACTACATATACATACACAAATACTTTATAAGAATATATATATTTGACACCCAGACGTCGTCGCCAACAACTATGTCTTTTCATATTGTTGACTCCGGGCGGGAATCGAACCCGCAACCCCCGACACAGTAAGTGCTCTCACTGCCACTGTGCCAACTGGCTTGTCAAAAGGTTATGCTCTCGGAATGAAAATAGGTGCACAAATAGAGTGCTTTGAACATTAACACAGCTCAGTTCAATTCGCGATTAGGAATACTAATCGGTACATGGCTTAATATTTCATACTGAGAAATCAACAATCCAAAACCGAAGCCGCTAAATAACGCACTTTATTAACGCAACCACGTAACATTACTCTGAAACACGAATTAATCGTAAAAACATACGTATTTTGGAGAAACGTCACATAAATTGTGTTGGAAGTAATGTTTAAAATGGTTGAGTTTGTAAAACAATTTAATTTCGGGTGTTAGACAAATAGTCTTGCAGAAATGCGGGTTACTGATAAAAAGCCCTGATAGTCTACAACTTAGGTTTTAAGACATTATTTTAAAACGATTGCATTAAAGAATACAATCGTTTTAAAATGACATAATGGAGTAGGAATACTTTGTTTCTATATACAATCTCCAGAATAAGACTGCAATAACTATTTAATCGAAAAACCAACTTCAAACTTTAATGCCAACTACCACCTTTTTGGCAATCGGTTAAAAATGGGACCCATCTATAAGCGTACTCTTCCATGTACCCGTTTCACATAAAAATAGAAGTCGAAGAAGTAGGAGTTTAATACAAGATACAAATAGCCTGAAATCATTACTTATGGTGTCTCCATTCCAAGAAAAACCTGCCAGGAAACACAGAATCGAGCAAGGATAACAACTTTCCATATAAAGGTTAAAATATCTAGACCTCTGCACAATAATGAATGGGTATTACAATATAAGCAACTGAACTTATACGTAAGATATAAATAACTCTGTTAAATGTAGTCTTGAATAAAACAGAGTATTTGATTAATCCTACTAGTAATACTACTAGTTGTTTTCTTTCTGTCTTTGCTTTGTTTTTTCGTTTCTTGTTGTGTGATTCGTCTGAATAAATGTTTTTCTTTCTTTCTTTCTAATACATAGGTATTAGTTAGGGCCGACACTGCGTTAAGCGTGCGCACGCCGCGGTTCCAAACAAAAGTGAACCGTCGCGTGCGCCCGCTGCGTGCGTACGCGGCGGGCGCACGCGACGGGCGCACACTTAACGCAGTGTTGACCCTTATAAATGCGAAAGTTTGTGAGGTTGAATCTTTACAGTAATACATCACAATTAATCATGGGATACATGTAATCCCGAAATTCCCGCAGGAACGGGTAGAACGCGGGGTGCGACTAGTGTATTATGTCCGAACATTCAAACTATTGAACATCAAAATTAAGTAGCCCTCAATTCCATAAATGTTGATATTTTACTAAGTACCTCCTAATTTTAGCGGCATTTGAGCATTCGACAATTAGGATGAATAGAAATTTGTCCTAAAATAAGTGCTCTATTTGATACTTACAATGGAATAAAACCTATTTAAAGTCATCCCATAAATATCAATAAATGATCAATCACGTATTATTATACAAGTAACTATACGAATATATTAAAACTGAAAGTACCTCGAAAATGTCAAACAAATTTCATAATCTAATCACGAAATAAATCAAATCAAGACCATTGCAAGTCTATTACTAAACATTCAATACCTTTTACTGACAATTATATGCGCTTGTCCCAGTAACCTGTTAGATAGACCATAATATACTTATTCAGAGTAACGTGATAATTACACAGAACTTGTTTGGACAGAATTATATCATCAAAATCAAATTATATGATAGCTTTATGTAACAGATTTCCGACATACAAAATTATAGTATTTTGAAGATTTATTGGGCTTCTCTAGTTTGATTTAGTGGAGTAATTCAGTGTTATTCCACTGGCAAAGGAAAAGTAGTAGGTCAATATTTTGTTGTTAAATAATGATATCATGTATTTTGGTACTCAAATAATGGTCAAAGATAGTCGTTTTGATTGCAAGTTACATTTTGTATTCTATATTGCAATGAACAACTTTTCACTTCATCGGAGGGATTGGGTAAGAATCAACTTTCAAGTCTAGTGTTTTATATCACATTCGTAACAATCCTGTCATACACTTTAAGGCGAGGATATGTGAAAATAACGCGCATAGTCGCTACTTTGACGATCAAATATTAACACTTCTATAGATTCTATCAAAAAAATAAAAATACCAATTAAAAGAATATATCCTCAATAAAATACTAAATCGAGTAGAATTTTAAAATTCATTATAATAATGTAGAAATAAGATGCACAAGATTATGTAAAAATATTTTTTTCTCGTCCTAGATCTCGTTATTTGAAGCGATATTCATCGTTTTTTTTTTGGAATATCAATTTCCTAATACTCACTTAGATTCTAAATCAGTTACATTTTTCATTAGACCCGCCAATTTCTATAAAAACGCAAAAGAATTCAAATAAAACGAAATATTCGCCCGCCATGTTTCACGCACTTGAGTCTTGCTTCACAAATCTCAACCTTATTTTATGGAACGCAGGCATCGCATCAGATTGTTTACTAGCTTCAGTCGACGAGCGTCACAGAGTACTTTTTTATATAAGAAATAGAGGTCTAACTCAGCGATCAAAATGGGAAACGTCAAATGACGCCCTCTGGACGCAGGTTTTGTTACTAATGCCAGCTTGCGTAGCGCGCGCACACATACAAGCATACCCACACATGCGTACTCGTATACGTTGCTTACTCCTTAGACTACATTAATCATTATTTTCAAGGTATTTTTAATCGCTTTTCTACTGGTGAATTACTTAATCAGTAGAAAAGCGAAAAGTAATTCACATTATTATACAATAAAACAATGTAATTATTAATTTTCAATATAATTATTTCTTTCTTTCTTTTCAAACACATTTTATTAACTCAACGGACTTAGGTGGAATATGCACTTTTAGACGATAACAAACAATAACAATAACAAACAATACAGACACGAAGCGCAATCGCAAACCGGCGGCCAAGTTTTGTTATAAAATATAATTTAAATATTAGTTTCCGTTTAAAAAAGTACTCCGTGGTTTTGACTGTTTGGTTTGACATTCATTCAGTGTTGCCAACTCGGATTTCAAAAAATCAGTCAGGTTTCGAAAATGCGTAGAATTAGCAAAACTTGTTTATGAAAAGTTAGTAGATCTACGTACTTTTTTTTATAAATGTAATGAAGAGCTAAGTGTAGGCAAAACTTAATAAAACGAATGTTTTGGAATATAATTTATTATCCGACTCCTTAACTTGAAAATGTTTTAAAATTATTTTTATTTCGTTTTAAATTTTCATTCATATTTTAGGCTTCTAATGTAAAATATATTACGTAGGATATACTGTACATTAAAGCTCACATAAATGGATTGAGGTCTGGTCACACCGATGAGCGGAATCGTTAGCATTTTTCACGCCATCTTGTGTAACTAACAGAAAAACTTAACCACAAATTGTTAATACTGCCATCTGTTTGGGGGTTTCCTAAAGATAACATAATATAATGGAACTAAATTAAAATGTCAGTTTGATGTATTAGTCGGCAATACATTTGGTGTTCAACTTTATTTTGGATATTTATAGGAGAATGATTACCAGTTTGCTACTTCTAAGATTGTCAAGCCTGACGAGCGTAGCTCGTAGTGTACGGTTGTGAACCGGACGCTCTGCTTCGTGAGTTCACATCTATAAAATCGACTATTGTTTACATCATGGTAAAATAAAGTATCAATAAAATCAGAAACTGTTGCACAAGGAAGCGGAAAAGGAAGGTAAAAAGACATGCTGGTATGTTTAGGTAAGTATGTAAAATTAATAAATATAGTCAAAGCTCAAAGTAAAATAAATAGTCAAAGCTGGTCAAAGAGTAAAGTTTCAAAGAGTAAATTAGTAACTTATAGCCTTGTTTATTTTTTTAGGTGTCAGAATAAACAGTCAGATAATATACCAATAACACTAACTGAACTTGTTCCCGTGCAACCAACTCATGCACAAAACGAGTAAGTCATAAAAATACCTACACTTCATAATTGCCTAATTGAATGTAACTACATACTACACATGGGTGCGCCAAAGTTCACCTAAATTTTCAACTCCGATAATTGGAAATCCGAAAATGTTCTTCCTAACATTTTTCATCCTAACAATCACAATTCCTAACTACTTTGTCTCTAATGTTCATAATCCGAATGATCACTCTTCCTAAAATTTTCATTCATACTATTTGTAGTGCTACCGGCGATGTTCATAACACTCATGTTTCTTTTATACTATTATTCAAAGTCATATCTTTTTTGTTTAGATTTCTTTTTATAGGTTAGGTTAGGTTAGAACTGTGACCAACTACGCGCGAGCCGAGCGAGCGAAGCGAGCGGTGCCGCGGCAGCGGCCGGCGAGCGCTACAACAAAATTATGCCATGTTATATTATGTCTAAAGTTTTTATGCAAATGGATAGGGAACCGTTTTGTAATCACAAGAAATAGTTTAAAAACAAACCTTTTCCTTTAAAGCGTTATGATAAAAAACAGTAGGAGTTTAAATATATTTACATTAATGATATTATTAATTACAATTTTCGGAAACATGAGTGTTATGAACATCGCCGGTAGCACTACAAATAGTATGAATGAAAACTTTAGGATGAAAAATTTTAGGAAGAGTGATCATTCGGATTACAAATCGTTAGGAAGAACAATTTCGGGTAAAGAACTTTAGTTGAGCCAATATGGACCCACTACACATACTACTAGGAAATACTCCAGTTAAAATAGACATTCCAGTTTGCATTAATTCCCAACAAGCTGGATTTTTGTGCAGACCTTGAATACGTCATTACAAATGATATGTCAAAAGTCCCTATCGATCCTGCTTGTGCGTTGTTTTTAATTCGAGGTCAAAGGTCACAAATTTGTGTTTTTTGCGTATATCTCTGAAACAATGAGAGCTACCGAAAAATGGTTAAAACAAAGTTTGTAGATCGTAAAATCGTCTACAAAAAAGATCTCAACACTTTTCTTCTACAAAGCATCGCTTTCGAGATATCGTGACTTTAGACCGCAGGAAAGTCGTATTTTCGACTATATAATATGCACACATTTCCGCCCCACCTCTGAAGTAGTGTACACGGCGCTTTTCTTTAACGTGGTTTCCCCAGTAATGTAATGGGACACTATTTTTATGATGATTTTTTTAAAAATTTAAATTTAATTAAAATTAACTACTTTTTTGCAATTACAAAAAATTGTATTGAGTATTTTTTGGAGCAGGTGACAGTAAAGTCTGTATTGGCTCCAAACTATTATTCATCAGTTTCCAGCCCCAATCTTCAGGATTTAGATCATTACCTAGCCACACTTGCACTTGGTAGAACACACGAAATAAGTGTTGATAAGCAGAAGCTGATGTTGGAGGGAGACAAGATAACTGCACTCTCTTATTGTTTCTTGTATTTATCACAAAACTCAAATATCTATACTGGCCAAATATGAGTGCATATTCGTATTTTCTATGTTTAAAATAGCCATAATTCGAGAACTGTGCACCGTAGAAGAAAAAGTGTTGAGATCTTTTTTGTAGACAATTTTACGATCTACAAACTTTGTTAGTACCATTTTTTGGTAGCTCTCATTGTTTCAGAGATATACGCAAAAAACGCAAATTTGTGACCTTTGACCTCGAATTAAAAACAACGCACAAGCGGGATCGATAGGGACTTTTGACATATCATTTGTAATGACGTATTCAAGGTCTGCACAAAAATCCAGCTTGTTGAGAATGAATGCAAACTTGAATCATAATTTAGTCTAACATAATAACATAAGTGAGAATAACGCCTCACTTTTCAAATGAGGCGTTATTCACCGAGACGTATTTTTTGCGCCGACCCGACATCTAGTTGTGCATTGTTGATCGAAGGGTATAATAAAAAAGTTTCAACGGTAATTTTAATTTATTCAGCGCGCTTTGTGCGATGTTTTGTAGCGGGGCGCGCGGGCAGCGCCCCGCTGATTGCCCCACACCTCACCACCTCAGATCTGCCCGAGCGCCACATATCCTCGCCTTAAGATTCAAGGTGGCAAACTCTTTAACTAAAGTTCCTCCTAAATGACTTATAAAGTAACTATGGTCTTATCTGTATCTTTACTCTTGAAAACATGTTCGAAAACGCTCAACCAAAAAAAAACAAAAAAATCAAACCTGCAAACGTATCCCAAACAAAATCTCAATTCGCAAACATGACACTGCCACCAAGATTCACCATAAATCATACATTATCTGTGACTGACGTGCCACAGACTATACAGGGAGACTACAGACTAAATTTAACTCCTTCAAAGAACAGTTTAAACTGAAGACATTGTGTAAAAAACAAGCATGGCCACTTCCGATACAAAAGTAACTGACTGAGCGACTTCCCATGTTCCTGGAACTAATGAAAGGTATCGTAAATAGGAACGGAACGGAACAGTCCCAAACTGATGGACAAACGATTGATCGGTACAGTTTTGGTGCCAAAACGACAAGTGTGTCATGCACCGGAACTGACCAATCAGCTGATCGTGTGAAGTTAAATGACACTTGATTTAATTATTGCAGATAGGGTCATGGGCGGACAAAGTTTGATATTAACTTGAGATTAGCACATATAGACAAGTGGCAATGAACCCACTACTGATTGCTTCACAATGGGTTCTACTGTCAAAATGCATCCTGTGACTATCAAGTGACATTTATATTCAAAGATTTTAATCTTAAAATCTAAATAGATCTCCACATTGGAATAGAGCATTAGTTTTAACAGTTCAAACACATATTATCTAGTCACCATCAGATACCTATCCATTCACAAGAAACTTTCTGCATCTAATATTAAGTGGATTCACTGCAAATTGACAAGCACGAGGTACGCAGCGAGTGTTTAAGTCCAGTCGTGAAGTCGTCGCTATCTTTAGCCAATTCGTCATATTTAAAGGACAAGGGATATTACAACTGCACTTGAGTCGGATGGCACACCTCTTAATGTGACTGTACCTATATCTTGAAGGCTTTTGAAATATTATTTCTTTGCCTTTGCTCAGGTCAAAATGATCCCATTTTATATCTAGTTTAAATGAAACGAGGATCGAAGCAAATAGAAGTAAATCCAGCTGATTGTCTGTTTTTTATTGATGTATGTAAAAACTACTTTATCATTATTGCTCATCTTGTTAATAAGTGAAACAAAAAATGAACGCGATTTTATTTAGATGTCAAATCGAAAAGATTTTTTTGTGTCCGACTAGTTCTAGTGGTTCCAAAGCCTAATGCGTTTAATCAAACCTTCAGACATACGAGTATTACCTACTTTAGTATTATTAAAGTCACAGTGTCCAATGTCAACGAACTTAATTTATATCCAAATGAAATAGCCAATAACTATGATCTGTATTAACTCACATCGTTAACTGTAACAAGTTCATCTCCTCATCTGTTAATGTCAATTAGTATTAGATCTCACAAGTCGATGCAATAAGATGCAACCTTGTCGCTTTAACGTTAACTTATAAACAACTGCTTACTTACAGTATTTCAAGCACTGTTTAATGCGAAATAGTTCTAAATGGTTAAGCTTTTTATTGTTCTTGTTGAAATTTACGTTCGTACTGTTGGGAACTTTGTCGCTTTAACTTGTGTATGTGAAATTATAAAGTCTACAATTAACAGAAAATAGTTTTTAAATGAATAAAGGCTTTTAAGTGTTGACGAGAATTAAATTATTTCAACGATGGATTACGTTTTAATGTCATTGTACGAGTAAAATACTTAAATCATTACATCATTTAGCTCATTGACAATAGTCTAACAACCAACAGTCCTTAATACGACAAGGTACTAAGTTGTCAAGCGTTGAACTCCGTTGTTCAAGTGGATACTCGCTAAGAAATCTAAAAACAAGGTTTATTACTCAACCCGTGTTTACTTGTTACGTTGACTCATTGCTATAGTTAGGTCACGGGATGAAATATTGTAATTAGTGCAAAGCTCTTCATTTTATTTGCAAGGATTCAGATTACAACGAAAATGTCTTTTGGTCATCGCAAAAAGATGGATAAGTATAACGTGAAGTATTATTACCCTGTAGTGTCATTTGTCCTGTATATAAAATGTCCCGCAGCTGGGCACAGGTTTTTCGTGTCATTGATGATATCAGTACAGTGAGGGATAATAAAAGGATACATATTAAAGTACTAGCAGTGAGCAGTGGTTGCGATCCAATAGATGGCGCTAGTGCCGAAAAAATTATAGATCACGCTTACGTTATTTGGTATATTTTTTATCAAGTCGCATTTAAAATTCGCTTCATCAAAAATAATTTATTGGTCTTAGCTAAGTCCGCGCAGGCGGTGGCGGGACGAACTGGACGCCTACAAGAGGGACTGGCAACTGGTAGCTTCAAATCGAGAAGAGTAGCGGAAACGGGGGGAGGCCTTTGCCCAACAATGGGATGATACAGGCTAACAGTAACAGAAGCCAAGACTCATTAGTCAAATATCTCACAAAAATCTCTTTGTGAGACTGCCCTCAGTTTGGTTAGGGCATTACAGGCTGAATCACCTGATTGCCCGAAAAGTAAGATGATTCCGTGCCGGATAGTAGTCGTTACATGAGCCAGAGGCCTTTGGCGGCTCAATAACTCTGACACCAGAATTGGTCAGGTTGACCATCCACTCGATGAAGAAGAAGATTAGTCAAATCATTAGGGAATATTATAAGGTAGTCAATAATGAAGTATCTGAAGATGGTAGTAACAATGTATGTAATGTAACTAACTCATACTATACTCTATTTCTTTTGGATTGGCACAAAATGTGGACCAATGTCGTCAATTTTCCAGCCGAAGACGATTGCTCCTGAAGAGGAATAAGTTTTAGTGATTTTATTTCATTCTTACCCTAAACCTTTTTCCTCTGCAGAAGCAATCGTCTTCGGCTGGAAAATTGACGACATTGGTCCACATTTTGTGCCAATCCAAAAGAAATAGAGTATACATACATTTATATACATACACAAAATACAAAAAATCTGTAAATATTTATACGAGTCTTATGTAAATTACGTATAATTACATCCTACTTTAAATTAAGACGATTATAACAAAACATGTATTGTAATGAAGCGAAAGTTACTTTATTCAAGATCTTTTTAAGATAACTGTTTCAGAAACATCCATCTTAGTTTCTAAGTTAATTAAGTTAACCGGTAACCGGTTAAGTTAAAGTTAGGAGTGAGTTTAGTGCGGGTTCCGTACACAAAAAAGTGAGGAATATTATGTTTTTTTGCATAGTAATAGTCGTACATACGTACTTACCATGCACATAATGAACTGTGTCCTTTAAAGAGTTCCGAAGAATTTTATTGAGCTAGTGATATTATGACAAATAGGGTAAAGAAAGATTTATAAGACTAGCAGCGCCCCGCGGTTTTACCCGCGTTGTGCCCGTTGCCGTGGGAATTTCGGCAATTTTTATACATATAAACCTTCCTCTTGAATCACTATCTATTTAAAAAACCGTGTCAATATCCGTGGAGTAGTATTTGAGTTTATCGCAAACAGAAAGACAGACAAACGCGGAGACTTTGTTTTAAATATGTAGTGATTGTCTTATGTAAGTAAAACAATATTTAGTTACATTTAGTTAATACAATTTAATGAAATAATTAAAAGAGTCACATAACTCCCGGGATCCCTAAAGCGCAACATAATCTTTAGTTAAAAACAAACCGATTGCATGTAAATGAATGCCCAAAAGTATTTTCTGAACACATTACGTAACACAACAGCCTCATAAAGATACAGTTACGAAATCGTACGAGTATCACTTGTGTTAAATACATGTTTACAATTCTGTCAATCAATGGACTCGATTAACTAAATGTCGGTTAATGGCCGATTAAAACACCGGATAAGATTTTAAACACCGAATAATAAAAGAAAAAGCTCATTTAAATCGGGTGTTAAAATCTTTTTGGTAAAATAAAAAAATACGTTCTGTTCTGCTTTCATCCTACTAATATTATGAATGCGAAAGTTTGTAAGGATGTATGAATGGTGTTTGTTACTCTTTCACGCAAAAACTATTGAACGGATTTTGATGAAACTTTACAGTAATATGGGTAGGTACGTTATACATCAGAATGACATATGGGATACAGTTTATCCCGAAATTACCGCGGGAACGGACTCAAAGCGATTAAAACCGCGGGGCGCTGCTAAGAGTACGAACGCACGGGCAGGTTGGCTTGGCTAGAGCCTAACTAGTCATCTAGGTAAAGCATACGTTAGCGATTGTTCGCAACCGACCGCAAAGCGCGCTTGGCGCCTAGCTAGTTGCTTAGCTATAATGCAAGGCACTAGGCTATAGGCGCCAAATAAGCCGCCTGCCTCTGTCTACATAGCCTTAATGTCACATAAAATTGAAAAATTAGGTACCTATGCATGATTGGTTCAATACTATTTATTTATTACGTGTTGTAACAATTAATGTTACATCATAAATACGTGATGTTTTAAGCTAGACTGCATGATAAGTACATAATATTGACCACTAGGTCACGATTTAACTATAGCTAGTATTTAGCGGAAATGACCTGTCATTGCTTCCTCAACCCTATTTGATGAGCACATTTAAGATGCAAATGATTAGATGAAACTATTCATACTCGGATTATATAAAAATGATGTTCAAAAAGTTAATTGTAACATTGCCCTTTGTAAGACGAGAAGCTTAAACAGAAATTCTAAATTATGTAAAGTATTTTGACATGTATCATTTTAGCACCCTTAAACTTAAAAATCGTTATCTATAGCTACTTAGAAGCCAGTCATCAACACTGTCGATATCATAATCATTTATCATTGCACTTGTTAAGCAACGTGCAGGTCGGCCTCCACTTGGGTGGCCGATAGTGGCATTTCTATCTGAGCGCTATCTTGCTTCGGAGAGCACGATAAATTGTCAGTCCCGTTTGTTTCAATCGTTAGACCATGTTCGAGTCCTTTAGGGCTCCCACACAAAACTGCGATGCGATGCGATGCGAATTCGCATCGCAGGAACTTGCGATGCGAATTTCTGCGATACGAACTGAAATAGGTATATCTATCGCCATTACTACAGTACAAAGAAAACTTACTGTTACTGTTACTGTTACTGTTAGCCCGTAATGTCCCACTGCTGGGCAAAGGCCTCCCCCCACTCCCGCCACTCTTCTCGATTTTGGGCCACCAGTTGCCAGTCCCTTTTGTAGGCGTCCAGCTCGTCCCGCCACCGCCTGCGCGGTCTGCCGCGACTTCGCCTCGCTGTCTCCGGGCGCCACACAGTGGAAATTTTGGCCCACAGCGTGTCCGAACAGGTGAATATATTAAATGTGAATCGCTAACTAATGGAACAGCATCGCAAGTTCCTGCGATGCGAATTCGCATCGCATCGCATCGCAGTTTTGTGTGGGAGCCCTTAGGCTGTCTCAAAACTCCGACTCCAGGGTTGGCCACTAACCTACACCAAATTACTGACTACCTAACCAAATCAACAAACCCGATGATCTGCAAAAGGCAAAACAAAACTTTCTCCAATCGAATAAATATCAAAGTGTTGCAGAATCCGTTTCTTTATCGGCGAGCTATTCTGATCGCGCGCCTAATATCCCTCTAATGGGGTTTCAGCACTTGAAAACTAGCCAGAAACGATAAAATGTGCATCTGGCCCCGAGAGCCCGTCTGATTTGATATATTGCCATACTTTCATGTTAAATCTGGTGCCAAAACGGTAGCAAACTTCCGACTTATAATGTGCAAGTTTTACCTTCCGTTATGGAATTGTTACGAGTATTTGATATTTTTATTAACGGTTACGATTTGAGATATTATGTTATTTATGGCTTATTTCATATGCAGCATAATTTTTGAATAGCTTTTCACTATTAAATTAAAAATGTATGTATTTTATGTACTTACGTATTCTTCATTATTTATAGCATCTAAGCTACTAATGCTAATAGGCACACCATCTAGATATACTATTACTGTATGTACTAATCTTTCTACTAAATTAAGATACTGGCTACCAACAAGACGCTTATAATCTTTCTTTCGAAGTAAAAAAGTAAATCAAATATACTGAAGTAAGTACTAACTGTATTATAACAATATTTCCGACGAGGTCATTGATCGTACACAAGAATAACAATTTAAATACAAAATAAGAAAATAAACGTATGCAATAATTATATAACTTAAAAATACATATGGATATAATGTTACCGCGATATTTTACGATTATTATAACAGAACAGCGGATATTGCAAACCGTAACCGTTATTTTAATTCACGGTCAATCATTTTTTACGGTTAGCATAAACTTAGTAATAAATATACAGATGAACACAACGCGGGTAAAACCGCGGGGCGCTGCTAGTTTCTCTATAAGCAACAAATATATTGACATACAATAGATGGCACTAGTGTGAACAATTGAAGATGTTGTAATTCGCGCGTACGTAATTTTCCCAGATTCAGTGGGATCTCGCCCACACATTTTGTTGAAAAGGAACAAAATGTTTCTCTTTATTTAATTAGTATAAATCTACAGTTGAATAAGTAAAGCTGTCAGTTTTGTTTAGGTTTCTTATAAATACACTTAAACAAAAATAAATAAACTCATAGTTTTTTAGTCACTCTTTGAGAACCTCACATACGTTGCGTGATATGTATTATATAACCATTAGCCAACACTCTTGATAGGCCGAAGAGCTAGTCTAGACACGCCCTAAAGCAATCGACCTCACTTACTGATTGTAAAGTGATAACACAGTTCAGAGATTTAATGTGTGTGAATGGACCTAATTGGGTTACAAATGTAGAAGATATATTGTTTATTGTTCAGGTTTTATGTAGCAGTAGGTGCCTATGTAGTCACCTATATAAAAGTTTACTTAGTTTTTTAGTTGAAATTGTATAATCTGACACATAGAGAAAATTATTAAAAGAAACGTATAATAGGATCATGATACGGTCGAATTAGGATCGTTTCAAATTCGTAATCAGAATCAGCACCTGACTGTGCACTGAACATATTTGAATAATATTTCAAGGGAACTAATGTATTAAATCGCCACTGAAAAATCAGCTTTTACAAAGACTTTCATGAAACAATAACGTTCACTCCACGTTCAAATCTATGAATATAAATAACTGCTCGAGCACATGTAATGAGATACTAATGAGAGTGAATCATGAACCAGCAAAATGCTCTGCATAATGGATTCAAGTGAAACCTGCTAAATATCCACTCTCAAGAAAGTTTAAATGTAATTTGATTTAGTAGGGTAAAATTTGATTAGTTAAAGTACTTTTAAACTTGGATAATCTCTTGATACAATTAGCAAAGTAACGATTAATCATAATCACTTTCAGGTATGTAATGTGAACGACGAAACTCTACACTAGAGATGGATCAATTTTGTGGACAATTTCAATTAAGGTAGATAGATCTCCATAATTCCACTGAATACTACTCTTAATTTCAACAACGAATATTCCAAAAACACTCTATAAAAATAGATATTTGATAGTATAAGCTATAATTAAAGTTTTAAATACGCTATTTACTTAAAGTAGAAGTCATCATATTTGCTCAAGTATACGTAAAGTCAAGTAAAGCAATTCAAGTTCTTTCTCAACACATACAGTTCTTATTTCAAACTCCACCCTATTAAAACTCATTAAACCCTTCACTCATAACAAGCTCAACAAATAACTATAAAACTGACTATCAACTAATTGACTCTATTAATAGTACCAATCAACACGATATTCAAATCATATTCAAGACAACAGCAATCAAAAGAGCTCTAACCTCACAGAAGAAACTCATACATTAATTACTTCAAAATACTATTATTAAACACAAAGGAAGTAAGAATATAAAGAATCACGAGAGTGGAAAAAAATTCATTAATTGGTTGGTGACGGGAACTAAAGCTACCGAAATGGAAATCGCACAGATTATTTAACAGTTACAACTGAGATCAAAGGCGTAACAGAATACTTAACAGTTTGTACTAGTGTAACATGAGTGTTAATGTGTTCACCCGATACATACGTTTAGTGTGTAACTATTAGATAATCTATATATGTAAATATCCAATAATGTGCAACTAATTTAGTTTTCCGTGTGTATGTGAGTCTTAGCGGATGCTTTAAATATGTTTCCGAGTAATTACGTAACGTGTGAGAGTCAACCGTGAGTTAACTGGTATAGTCATTGGTTATACAGGTAGGCTGGTCGCTCAGTTCCTTACTCCATTGGGTATATCAAGTCTTACTATATCAGTCTAGGAACACCTAGAAAATGTCAAAGAAAAACTAGAAAATTCTTGATAAAAACTCGAAATGATCTCGTCGAAACTCGTTAGACATAAAACACTTTCTAATAATAACAAATAAAAATAAACTCATTAGTTCACACCTGAATTTAAGAAACAATAATAAAAACCGTACCAACCAAAAACAGCTTTAATTTCAACAAAATAGAGTTTAGAATAAAACTCAATATTGGTGGCCTAAATGGCCTTTTGATGTATAAAACTATCCATATTTAGACCATCGAAATATTCATCCATATTCCGAGAACAATAAAAAATGGTAGGAAGCTATAAATTGCATGGGTGTGTCAATCCTCGCCACACGGATTCCAGGAGATACGCTTTGAAATTTAAAAGGAAGGTGTAATAGAACTGATGAGAAGTTTACTGGAAATTTCGATTATTCAATTAGTTTAAACAGGATCAATGTTAGTTAATTAACTGGGAAGTTATTTCGCAATTTTTGGGAAGATTTCATTGGAAACGATAATTATTAGGAGATCTGGTAACGAAGCGTAAAATTGGATAGAGAGTAGGAGAATTGGAACCTAGAAACGTGGGGAGACCTTTTCTTCTGCAGGAATTAAAATAATAATGTAAAATTTTAGGTATATTAGGCGTGATTGGACGCTATGCTATTACTAAACCTTAACTTCTTTTATAGCAAAGGCAGACACAGTTTCAACATATGTATTTAAGACCTTCCTACGCTAAGGGTTAACGATTGAAACAATCGGTACCGATCATGTATGAGATATACTATATAGATATTCTCAACAAAATCAATCAAGATTATTTTGGGAGCTTGTGACTCTGAGTGGCGTAATTCACTCAAATCGGGTATGTTATATGTATTTTGATTTAAATATATATCTCCTGAAAATTTTAAAAGCCGTTAATTTCACGATTTGCTATGTACAGATTATGAACTTACAAAAAAATTATGTGTTAAATTTTAAATGGTTTAACAGTTCACAATCTGTCGACAGATCATAAACTTACTATATATAAACCATGTCCAAAATATTACGGTGACATAATATTAAAAACAAAACACAAATGACAGTAGGTACGTGATACTATAACGATTGATTTATTTGATAACTAGCAGCACCCCGGTTTTACCCGCGTTGTGTCCGTTGCCGTGATAATTTAGGGATGAAAAATAGCCCATAACCTTCCCGTTGAATATGGCTATCTATAACAAAAATAATTATTCAAATCGGACTCGTAATTCCCGAGATAAGCTCGAATATACAAACAAACTTACAATTTTTACCTCTTTATAATATTAGTATAGATGAATGTAAACCATTGCTCTTGATACTTTTATTTAGAAAACATTCATCTAGTACAATGGACACTACTTGTTACTTCTATGGGTGACATTCCGGGCAATGTCCAAGCTATGTACTTACATATTTCTTAACCGGTCAGTCAGTCACGTGGCTTCATCAAAATGCAATGTGAGTATATGTTCATAGCTTTAATCACAGTAAGTACATCGCTCTTCCGTAGCTTTGATGAAATAATGGGATCTTAATTGCGATGAAAGTAATCAATAATCAATTAAGTTTCTTAGGGTAATAAATTTCGTATGGGAAAGTACAGTTATTAATTTACCATTCACAAAATGGAGATTAGATATTTCTTAAGTAAGTAAAGAAGTTGGGGATACATAAATAAATACCCCCCCGAATAAATTCACACACGGGTATTTACACCCAAACTACGCTCTAAACTTGCATTTTTGAATCTAACTAACTGATACTACATATATATATTCACAAATACCTTATAAGAATATATACCCAGACGTTGTCGCCAAAACTATCTGATCATATAGGTAGTTGACTCCGGGCGAGAATCGAACCCGCGAGCCCCGACACTGTAAGCGCTCTCACAAGCCACTCTGCCATCGGGCTTGTCAATTTACATAGTACCTAGGTAACATTAATTACTGACTATAAGATCACATTACAGGGCATGTTGCATAGAAGATGTTAAAATAGTAAATTACAAAATAATTAAGCAAAACATTAGTTTTATTTCAGTACATTTTATGATTTACACTAACGCAGCAATTTCACATCACGATTGCATTAAAACTCAAGACGCTACTTGAATTTGAGTAACATTATACCTATTGCATTTTTTAATGTATTATACAACATGAATAGGTGTCCTAATGAGCGTTGAAATTTCACAATGCATTTTATGTTGATAAATAATACTGTTTCAAGACCCTCCCACATGTTTGAGACTATACTTTCATTCACAGAATCACAGCCCACGCGATATATTGACACTCATTTGGTAGTTTCATAACATAAGCGGAAACATCGAACTTCTCATATCTTATATCATAACAACCTATATGCATAAGCATATGCATAAGCACACTATGCAAATAACCAGAAACCATACAATTTAATTGCGTGTAATAATAACTGAAAACGGACAGTTACTTTCTTATTTATGATCTTGTATCATCTGCTGTATTTTTAAGTTAAAAACCTGACTAACTTTACGGTGGAGTATCGAAGTATAAGCCTTGTTTGTCTAGAAAAGTATCATCCTTAAAGCCTTAAAGTAGTTTCAGTCAAAGCCTAGTTTCATCTATGTAAAAGTATAAGTTCGAGTAGGGTAGAGGCCATACTTAATGTCGGAGGTTTAGACCGCCTAACAACCTTTGATTTGGTCAAGACAATAGCTAGCTAGATGATTTTTAAGTAGTGAAAATGAAGAACATCTTTTGAATACATTTACTAGTACCTAGACGTAATCTAGTGTCTCCTAGATACCTATTGATCAAGGTACAACATATATCATCAAGGCGAACTAACGACCAAGAACTTCGGCTGCACTCAGTCTGTTCCGGTGCAAAAATCTCCGTCGTATTACTTTCTAGACGGTCGCCTTACGTACGAGTAATCACCGCTTTCACAAGTTTACGGTAATTCTGTATAACTCAATTGGCTCTTGTCAGCCTTACGTTTTCCTTGCAAAACGGAACTCGGCCTATAACGACTTCATTTACAATGTACAAGGTTTTTGTCATCAACCTGTAGGTACGTTTGTTTTATTTAAATTTATTAAAATAATACTTTAAAATACGTGTAGGTAATGTTCGTTGTGTTTAAATTACGACCTGTATAAAATACTTTATCAACGAAAATTGAACTCGTGTTTTGTTCATGTTGTCAGTTTTATTTACGTGTCTTTCGCAATTGTATCCCAGAAATAATAACGTACTGCTTACTTATGTTAATAAAACTAATTACATTGTAATGCATTTCTAAGTACATGAACCTTAACTAGAGCTCTAAAAGTTACCCTACAGGTCAACAATGCAATGATACCACAAGCCAAAACTTAGACGTAATTACAGAAATATTCCATTTCATTTATGCACAAATTCTTTTTTTTAATTAACTAGCCACGCCCCGCGGTGCTACCCACGTTGTACCCGTTTCCGCGGGAATTTCAGGAAAAAATATATCCCATAGTTATTCCGATGTATAACCTATATTGCTGTAAAGTTTTATCCAAATCCGTTCAATAGCTTTAACATGAAAAAGCAACAAACATACATCCATACATAAATCAATCCTCACAAACTTTCGCATTTATAATATAAGTAGGAAGTAGGATTAAGATTCAGTGGTCAAACAAAATAAGAGTAAAAACGTTAAGTCAACGGTCTAATAAGTAGAGCAACGTTAAACGACATCTCTACCACTTCTTAAACAAACTAAACTAGGCGTCAACCTAAACCAGTATAAAACAATATTATAAGTAGCTTCCTAATAAGTACAATACCAATTGTTATTCTACAAAGGTGACAGGATACGTTGCTCCCAGCGGTGGGCTAATGAGACCCCCCACGTTCAAAGTTAAATGCGGCAACACATCCGTCGTAAAATTGGCACTTTAATGCAGTATTACCATTAATGTCTTGTTAATGTCCATTTTGATCAACGGGTCGAATTATTTTTATCAACTTTGATTTGTAAGCAACTTCCAGATAATTTACGCTTTGTTTGACTGGATTTATGAATAACGTAGTTAGTACTGGCTTGTATTATACTCATTCAAATGCAGGTAATCCAAGTCCAAACCAAGGATGCTAAGTTGGAACCGAAAACATGATAAGTATTTGATATCATACTGCTCTCACTGCCACTGTGACAACGGGCTTAAATAAATACATTACAGTACATTACATTACAGTATTAAAGTCATGTTATGAGTATTTTAGTAGCTAAAATACTCGACAAAATTTTCGGTGTTCAAACACGCTTAGCTACCAACTAAAGTACTCGGAAATCGATTTTAATACTAGCGTAGTGCGAAGAAAGCTTCAGCTTACTTTAAGGACTATCTTTAGTACATCACGTTCTACATTTAAAAGGATTTCGTTTGTTATGTATAGATGGCAAATAAGGGCGGGCGTAAATAGCTAAATTTGGCTCAACTGAACGTAAAACTACTTCAGTTAATTCCTTATTAAAGCACACCCACATTCCTGCAGTCTTTACTGACACCAACTCTACAGCAGTTAAATTAGTCCAGCTATTTTCTTGCATAGGAGCATTATGGAAAAATAACATAAAATACAATGTAGGTTTTTTAAGAAAGTAGGTAATTTTTTTAGTTCAAATCGTTTAT
Source organism: Cyclophora albipunctata (assembly GCA_963082685.1). Lineage (NCBI taxonomy): Eukaryota > Metazoa > Arthropoda > Insecta > Lepidoptera > Geometridae > Cyclophora > Cyclophora albipunctata. The sequence goes on from OY720119.1 coordinate 2,939,038, forward strand.
GTACAAAGAAAAACCACACTTAACGGCTCGGAACGGGCACACTGTCTAGACCCGGGTTTTTATACAATTTCTTCTGCGGTTTATTATTACTTTAACAGCATTAATACTTTGTGGAAACACTTAAATAGGTGTCATTCTTTCAGCAATGTATCAAAAATAATAAAAATTAGTGGCGTAGTTCACTAAGCGTTTTTAACTCATTGCTAAAGCAACGTGCAGCTTAGATGGGTAGCCAATAGTGGCACGTTAAGTTGATATACCGGTTGATTTAATCGTTAGACCATGTTGAAGGTCTTGAGGCGGTCTAAAAACTCTGACGCCAGAGTTGGCCACCAACCTACATGAATATCAGTAAGTAAAAAATTCACGAAGAAAAATGATATCAAATCAAAAACAACCTAGTTATTTGGTTGGTAAGGTTGGAAAGGAAAATAAATGTGTGACATCTATCTTCTTATATTTTTCCAGAATAAGTGAAGTGTATAGAATACTTAATTATTCTATAAATATTGGAATAACATGCACTTTATAATACCCCGAAGTATCCAAACTGGCCCACTGGAACTAATACAGCTCTTGTAGATACTGGTAACATTAAATTTTCCCAACAATTCCCACCGAAAATTCAAACATAGAATTCTATAATAAGCAATATTCTCATCTCTCACCTTTGACGACAGTCCTCTTGTATCCATTAAGCGTCCCCCAATGGTTCTTGAACTCATCACTACAAATGTTCAGTTCACTCGAAAATATCTTTTGATTGACCAGTTTCTTCTGGTTTTTAGCGTCCGAATGGAAGAACGAAACGAATTTGTGTAAAGGACTCATTTTTAACACTAAATCAATCCGGTAATAAAATTCAATCAAGCTAAGTTGGATGAAATTAGCAAGAGAGTAAAATTGCACATTTTTTCCCAAACAGATAACAAATCCCAATATAAATCTATTTAACCCACTAAGTTCCTAATTTATAAACTAAGTAATCAATAAAACCCTCTATTTTATTATCTTAACCCCTACAGTCTAAGTTAGACACCTAAAGTGCCTATAAAGGCGACGTCTATAAGCCGAATTTCACGGTGTCGTATGAAACTATTTTGCGTGTCAATAAAATGGTAAGCGACCAAAAGGCTCGGCAGGTAACCGGCGACTGCATGGCTCACACGAGTCACTGCTTGTCGCTCTAGCTTAACAGATACACTTTCATTACCTACCTGACTTCCTGTAGTTTACACTTTTGCCTGTGAGTGTGCTCATGGTTTTGATGTTTTATCTGGTTATGATTTTGATCGGTTAACGTCTAATGTTTAAACGTGATCAATAGGGATACATAATAGGGGTGGCTACTTATTAGTATTCCATATTTACTTAGTATTATTACCTAATCTATACTTATTATGTAGGCACAATAACAATAACAATTTCAAACGGAGTACCAATTTCAAATTAGGTTCTATGAGAATTACCACCTTATTTTTGAACTCGATAAAAATTACCCATTCATAGCTATGCTGATTTTTTTTTTATTGGTTCTTTAAAGACGGATAGGTTATATTATCTATGAAGTTACAAATACAGAATACCTATATATACACGAGTTGAGAACATCTTCTTACAGATTTTGCTGTCCATTTAAAATGAAACGTATAGTTCTAGTAAAGTAACTGTGCTCTTCGGAAAATAGCGTATGATAGAAAGAGACAAACCATTTGATAGCTAAAAAGGTATTAATAATCGTTTATGAATAAGGCCCTAAATGTTTTACTATTGTGACATCCAGCCTTTACATGACAGTGGTACCCCACTAACATTGCCTCAAGTATCTTATTACAGTAGGTACATCATTAAACGGAGTTATGTAGGTGCACTGTTTACCGTCTAATTAACTGACCTGTGTGAATTGTGCACAATCTAAGAACAATCGTTTTGAAACACTATTTTAAATTGCGTTGATCTCATGCTGTTATGTAATGTTTTTCACATACGAATCGTAGGGGGATTTAGAAGAGCTATTTATGTTTTAATTAATGAGTGTTTAATTGACAATATCTCAGGTACTTACCTACTTACTGCCTTTTTCTATGAATGAGGGTGTATGTGCTATGAATAAGCATTTATATGCTTTTTAACCAATACACTGTTATATTATAGGTAGTGCTTTGTCTCTATCGCTCTTTGGAAAATAAGGCACGGAAAGGGACAAATCATTTGCCAAAATGCTATTAATCAGCATTTATGAAAAAGGCCCTGACTACCTACATATATACTTATTTAAGTTGCTACCTATAGACCAATATAATGCAAGATCAATAGAACCTCTAAGTGCTTCTAAAAGTTTATAATCTTTGCTTAGATACCTTCAAGACTTAGGTAGCAAATAGTTCTAGTACAATTTCTAGGTAAGTAGGTACCTGTCCTAATGCTGGCATTGTCTTTCTACCAAACCCAACTGAAATTCTACTTCTCGGTTAATTAACTTGATAAACGATATTCGTACCATTTCTGGTTCCATTTCTGTTGAATAACGAACTTAATACGATGCTACAAATTGCATTGCGACACGTATATACCTAGGAAAAATAATTTCAATCTTACGAAAACAGTCGTCATGCTATGCTTTTTGATACCTACTGCGGAAAAAGTAGATACCTACTGCGGAAACAGTAGAAAGTACGAGGAATTTGCAACAATTTACTAATTATTCTTTAAGAATATCACAATTAATCACATTAAAATAATTGGCCAACTTCATTAGTTTTAAGTTCTAAGTAAGTAATTAGTTGTAATTGAACTTAAATGCAGCTCAAAACAGCTGCGGTACTTTTTAAGAACAGCGCCATCTATGCAATTCTCTCCAAACGAATACAACGCTACAACTAACAACACATCAAACTTTCCACACATTACGAGTTAGTTCTCACCAACTCACTAGATGGCAGCACATGTCTCAAAAATATGAAACACCCAACTCTGTCCATAATTTTTAATCCGTGTTTTTTACAGAAATTACTAAATAAGTGATCGGATTTCCTTATAATAAATATGAAAAGAGGTATTTTTATGACTATCTTACCTTTACTCGTAGGTAGTGTGGTGGGTCTCTGTGCTGGCACTCGGTGAGGAGTTGGTTTCCTGGGAGACGGTGGTGGAGCGAGGGAGTTGCGGGCCCTGACTGATACCGGGGATGATGACAGCTTCTGCACCACGCCATTCTTCTTAGCTGTAATATAAGACATATTTTAAGAACTTGAGATACTTTACACCATTCAAAAGTATGATACTTTCTCACATGCTTTAAATCAATCCTTACAAAGAAAAATGAAAGACAATAAGGGGAATCTTGGGAATCTTATTTTCCTTACGATTCTTATTTTCCTTCCTTCTTAGATGCTTTTTAGCAGCATTTTTGCTATCAAATGGGTTGTCTCTTTCCGACATACGTTATTTTCCAAAGAGCAAAAGAGACAAAACACTTTATAACAGTATTCTAGTTAAAGAACGTTTTGAATTGAAACTACGTTTACGAATACACTTCACTTTTATTTTACTTATTATCAGACGTTTCGGCTCCTTAACAGGAACCGTGGTCAGAGAAGACTCCAAGAAATGAGTAGAGTTCGTTTTACTTAAGAAACCAGTATATAAAGAGTGTACATAAGGCGGTTAGATACTACCATTTTTAATTCACAACTTTTACTTCACCCATTTTTCACTGCCAATTAAACTATTGTTCAGGACCACGCTTACACCTACACCGAACATTAGCAAATCGAACCAGTTGATATTTGACACAGTTTCTAAAGGACAAGCAACGCATCCATTGTTCGGTTCCATTAGTACGGTGTGATTGCGTAACTTTGTTTTGTTACATTGTTATTGTTAATCTGACATAATGTTTAAGTAATTACTTAATGTGTTTTAAAGAGGAAAGTAGTTCTGTTTAAGGGAATGGGTGTGGTATGCCACTGTAGAGCAAAGAAGCTTACTGAAGAGATGTGCAATGTAGAAGAAAAGTGAAGTAAACATCATACATAAGCATCTACCTAAACTATCTTTGAAAATGGTTATTTTCGGACTTAATACGTATGCAAGTAGGAAAAGAAGCACATTCTTTAACTATCAGGGACCCGCGTTGTATCCGTTCCCGTGGGAATTTCGGGATGAAAAATAATTCCTAATGGATGCCTAATTGGATATGGGTATACATTATTCAAAAAAATATTAAGATAGCATTGACTGAGATTAAAGAGTTCAAACAAACTCTTCATAGCTTTATTATATTAGTACTTATAGATTCTATTATTGATACTTTCTAATATTTATAAGCTAACCAGATCATCAACATACTAATTAATTTGATTATCTTAAATAGTCCGTTAATTGTGCTGTTGACTCTACAGTGTCATCTGTTCTTAATTTATTTAGTTACTATTTAACAATGTTGTAAGCAAATCTTTCACCTTGTTACGAGTAATTTTTTAATTCACTTCTAACACGCACATGCTACAAATCAGACTAAATCAATTTCACTTTAAAAACAGAGCAATTTATCTACTTTTTTCTAGTCATACATTGTGTTGCGTATCTAGATAAGTAAGCGTTATTAATTACTAATCAATTCATCGTATCTAAGTAACTAGGCATTATTCATCACTTTCATCAGTTACTGTAAAAGCAAGAATACACGTGCCTATTAAATCTATACTAATTTTATGAAATATTTTTTTTTCGACTCAACAAAATGTCGGGGCGCGCTCCCACTGAATCTGGGAAAATAACGTAAACGCGATCTACAAAAAAATCACACTAGTGCCATCTATTGGATTGCGGGTGGAACCAACGCGCAGAACAGATAGTGAAGTAATCTATTAAATCTTGCAAGGTACTTAACCAGTAGTCCAAGTCCACTATAGATTGTCCTATTGTGATTGTCCCTAAGTTAAATATTGAAAATGAATTTTGCGGGGACTTTGCTTTCAAAGATTTTTTAAATTGCGTTTATTTCGCCGAGGAATCGAACTTAGCAAACGGTGTATAAGCTTTTAGCATGTGCTTGCTTACTGAAATGTGAATATGATAACTGGCATGCCAGTACCAGACAACTGACTTGCATTTAACTAGCATGCTATTAACTGCTACGTTTTTTAGCCATATGTTTTCCTTTATATAACTGTGTCTGCCACCTACAGGCCTATACATTTCCTTCCTTCAGTGAATAGTTTTTATTCATAACTTCCAGTACTGTTCATCGAAACAAATCGTTTTATTAATGATCATTACCAAGTTTATAACGGGAAGGAAACGCGCGTCGCATGTTAAGAGATCAATAATTAATATTCTCATTAACAATACAAGTAACGGGAACGAACATACAGCAATGAATTTGAATTGTTAAATACTTACCCACATTTAATTAGTGGCGCCGTGTGTTTTAACCACTATTTAAATCGTCCTGCGGGATTTTCGAGATAAAACGAACCTAAAATCTTTTCATTAATGTAGGCAACTATCTCACACAAATTGTATGTCCAACAGACCAAAATCTACCCAGTGCAGCGTTCTTATTGCAATAGTTGCTTCGTGATCGCGACATGTACCTTTATTCGCAAAATAAATGAATATGGAATATGAATATGAAAATTTTATAGATCGCGCTTACGTTATACCAGGTTTAGTAGGGTCTCACCCAGTCTACAGTTGAAACTGAACAGAAAGAATTCTTCCTCTAAATAAACTAAGAAAGAATAGATATTACCCAGTATCTAAACTAATTCTATTCCTAGACTGTCTCCACTAGAACGGTTATAACAAGAACACAATCCGTTTCTTTCCTAAACATGTGACATGTAACACTACCACATGGGGACCAAATCGTGAAAATGATCTAAGGCTATACGTTTCAAGATATTAAGTATGAAAACGCACGCCTGCGTCTATTTGACCCTAAATGATAATTTAATTGAAATAAAATAACCTAAAAACTATACAACGTAATTCCAATAACTCCAATCTACGTAATTTGCAAAGTATGACCTAACCAGGAGAGTTGACTCACCGATGGAGGGCGGCGTTTGGGGCGGCGAGGCGGCAGGGCGGGCGGGCGCCGCGGGCGGCGGGGCTGGCTCCCTCTTCTTACTGTTTCCTGAAACGGGGCGGATTATGAGTCATACAAACTAGGATACGTAATTTAGTTTGAGCAAGGACCTTTATTATGAAACGCCATTTTGCAATTTGTCCTATATTATGAAACTTTTTTGTAATTTGTGTAATGCGTTTTGTAGTTTATTTTATGTAATGTTTTAGAGGTTTTAAATATTGTATTTGTAATGTACGTTTTGCGTAGTAGTGAATAATTTAAATTAAGCTGTGTTTTTTGAAACGTAAACCTCTAAACTGTAGGCCGGTTGGATTAGGTAATTTTGATGTATTATTAGTGCCAAATAGATATATAACAGTGTCAATAAGGTTGTTTAAAGTATTAAATAGTACTATAATCGTATATTTTGTACCCATTATAGTGCAGCACTTTAAATATATTCTTTTGTATGGTCCTGTAAGCGTTTAAAGAGCTAATTTATAGGACTTAAACGCTCTTTTATCTTATAGAACCAAACCACTCTGTTGAAAACCGTTATAGTACAAGCAGTCACAATGGTTACCATTATAGGCCTACTATAATACTGTTTGGTGATAAAACGCCTTGGTTATAGAACTTTTTGTTACTTGGGTTACTTGTTGCTTAAAGTAAGGGTAGTTTAGAAATAAGGGCTGTAAATTATGTCGCAAAATATTCGTAGAATTTTGCACGATATCTTTATACATCAAACATTAGTTATTTTGAAACAAAAAACATACAAAAGCCTTGAATTTGTAATTATGGTTTAGTACCTTTGAATTTGCATACAATCTTCTCAAACATTTTACCGACACGCATGTTTTATCTCAACCTGAATCTACGAAGCCGTGAGAACAACTGAATTCAATTTCAGAGAAAGATGAAAAGAGATAGCGATAGAAAGAATGGAACAGCGATATTTTTTATCACTTTATCACACGACCTGTCTCTTGGCAGTGATGTATTGCGTATTGTGATATATCTCAGAGATAAAAGTAAAAAGCAACTAAGAACATCAGTGTATAGTAGTTACTAGACGCTAGGTGGTTGAACTAGGAACATTATCATAGATATATGGTCTTCCTTGTTCTAGAAACGATAACATATATGCTACAAGTCTATAGTACTCACACGGCTAACTAAAGATTAGCTTCTTTTTTATAACTTCTTTGTAATTTTTCTAATACAGTAAACAAATGCTTTCTACTGCAAATCATTTAATCTAAAGGACAGAATCTTAGGTGGCGGACAATGGAAGCCTATTGAAGTCTTGTCTTGTTTAGAGTGCGTTCCTATATTTGTTTTAAGACACCAAACGACTGTCTAACTACAGTCTATGCTACAGTCAAGACTATAGTGTGTACTGCCTCTTATCTCTTACGTAAAGAGCAGTACAGTACAGTCAACTGGTAGAGTTAACTTAACATTTTTTCTACTAATGTTAATGAGACTTTATATAACAAAAGTAATGTCACTTAATTTAAATAATGTTAAGTAATTAAATATTCTATTAATGACGCTTTATGTAAAGAACTCATGCCATGTAATTAAATAATGTTAAGTAATTTACTAAAGTAATATTTGTTTAAGTTCAAGGCATTATTTTGAAGTATTCTTGCATCAATGTTAATCTTTCATACCTTTCTTGTAATGAACTTGATTCTTAATTAAATATTAAATTAGTTAATAAATGGTTAATTAAAGTTACCTTCATTCAAACAAGTAATAATTATTTCCTGAGAAAGCAATAAACTTACTTTTTTTCTTTAGGCCTATAACTTGAAAGTTAATTAAATCGAAAGGTATATTATAATGCCATTACTGGTAGTAATAGCGAAATTGTTATTAAATTAGGTGTTGTATAATATTATTGTATATGTTTTTTTCTTATTTCTGTATTTCATTAGGTATTATAATAGCAGTATCTTTTTGTATCAAGCACAAGAAATAAATCGATTTCAGAGAAAAAAAATTGCAAACTAATAATTATAAATTCGTTTGTCTGGTCCGTTTGTAGGTCTGAAACGTTGAATGAATTTTGGGATAAAATGTAATTCTAACCCGTACCCGTAAATATACTCGTAAATAAAGTTTCATCCAAATGCTTTCAGTTTTTGCGTGAGACCAACAAACATAGGTTCATTCATATATGCATACATACATACATATGCCCATAAATGTGTTTTTGTGATTTTTGTTTGTTTGCATGCGTTTATCTTTATCTTTATGCATCCGATTTGAATAATTATTTTTGTAATCGCTATCTACATTCAACGGGGAAGGCTATAGACTATTTTATCATCCCTAATTTTTCACACAATGAACACAACGTGGACCGAAAGGCACTGCTAATAGATATTAAATATAACTATGTATATAAGTCTTAACGAGTAAAGCACGTGCGTGTAATCCGGATCGTTACTTGCATGGCTTCCACTGGAGCATGCATGTGGAAACAATATGATTTGATTTGTGCCCACATTTAACCTCACTTCTTATATTAGAGAAAGAAACACATTATACGTAGATCGTAGAAACGCAACGAAGCAACAACAGAATAGTTTTATTTCAACTAAACAGATAAAAATAAAAATAAAGCTGAGTAAGTAAGTGTGCTTGAGTAAAGTAGTGGTCAACCCTGGTGTTGGGGGTTTAGGCCGCCTAAAGGCCTCTAACATGGTCTAACGTTATAGGTTTCAAGTCTGTTAGCAAAGTTCTAACTTATAATATATTTAGAATAGGCTATAATTAGCGTGGTGATTACGCCTATCCACCTCACTGTACTGATATCTTCAGTGAGATGCCTTCAGTGCCTTTACCCAGAAGTGGGTCATAGGAAATCCTTTTATTTTAGTTTAGCTTAATTTAGTTTTCTTAATTTTCACTTTTTTTTATTACACGATGTTGAAACCTGAAGGAACTGTGTAAAAATAGAACTTACCTCTAGCGCCAAATGATCCAAATCTTTCTCTATTGACTGTTATTTTGAATTTCTTATCATTAGGCACTGGCAGTTTGGACGGATACTTCTCAGAATTACTTCTGTACAGCTTCTCTTTAGAACCGTGGGCTCCCATTGTTAGCAGCTATTTATTTACAGGACATTTTACACTTCGGCACTTTTAGGGCATTTTTTGCACTTCGGCACTTTTGGGCATTTTTTATGCTTCGGCACTTTTACGACGTCATCTCGTTTTAAACATCAGCACTTTTAGGACATCCTGTTTTATATCATCGGCACTTTTACGGCATTTTTAATAATTGGGCACTTTTTAGGACATCTTGTTAATATTTGGGCACTTTTAAGGACTTATTTTATTTTATCATCACTTATTTACAATATCACTGGATAGTCACATCACTATGTATGTCAAATTCGTGTTACTATAAGTCTTTGTCATCTGTATTTCATTGGATTCATTTTTCTACCTGTAGTGGTTTGTTTCAATTAGTTGTGTCACTATTTAAGCTTTGTGTTGTATAATGTTTGTTATTTTATTGATAAAACAGATCAGTAACAGCCGGACAAATAAAACCTTTATTATGTGTAAAACAAATACCGAATTAACAGTACCTTTTATCTAATTTTGTCATACAGGATTTAATAAGTTTATGTGTAAAACTGAAATTATTTTAGAATAAATACGACGAATTATATTATGCAGAAAACATGTTTTAACGCTTACTATCATCATTTCATCAGCAAATGGTTTGTCCCTTTCTGACATACGCTATTTTCCAAAGAGCAATAGAGACAAAACACTCACTAACAGTGTTTTAGTTAGAGAGCGTTTATGAGGTATCCGGTACAAGTCTATTCTAAGTTATTTTTCTATTAACATATTTACCGATCAACATCACACTGTATATTATTTACGACTAAAACATAAAAGCTACTTAAATTTCAAAATTAACATCAAAGCGATTTCAAACACACACTTTACCCGATTACCCATTAACATTTCATTATTAAAATAAGTCAAAAATGAAACTGCTGTACCAATTTTGATGAAAACAAAACAACATCAACTCTGAACCAGCATCACATGTGTAGTGTAAGCAACAAAGGAGCGCTGATATAATTATTGCAACGTCTATTTCTGCCTGTCACTGACCAGTATAAAATGATCCCCTTGTCCACTCCTAGTTCTTTTATTAAAGGTTTCAGCTTTATTTATAGAATGAAATCGGAGAGGTCTTTTGTTGCTGGTTAAAGATGGAGTCGGGAATTTATATGTATACCTTTGTATTATTAGGTGAATGGTAAAATAGAGTATATATTCGATTAATCAATACATTTAGTATTAAAAGACAATCCTACCAAAGAAAGAGATGGATAAGAATGGAATGAAATCAGTCAACTTTTTTCCTCTACAGAAGGAATTTATGTTTTAGGATATGAAAGAAGAAATTGATTATATATAAGTATTCAATTTATAATTCAAAATATCACACAAATATCGTTTACGTAACTCATAGAACCACCTAAATCTTAATCTTAACCCACATTTGAATTATATCGAACTTAACAAAATTGGTTAGAACAAGGACTAAATATTAGAAACAGCAAATCCAGTTTCAAGGTGGGTGCGCGTGCGCAAGCCAAGGTCTTTATCGGCTGTGGGCTCTCGCACTAGATATTATTTAAATTAAGTAATCGTGCTGAATTGGATCCCCCTCTATATATCATAATGTAGTCTATATCTATGGCCGGACACCAGTCAAGGATTGTCGGTCTGGGTTTCAATAGTGTCAGATATTACAGTGATATAAGAGATCTAGCTAGATTTTTTTAAATCAGGATAAGGCATTAACTAACATTCGGTATTCAAAATGGTTTTTTTATGACACTTCGTGGAAACGTCGTCGTCATCGTGGTTCACTATAAGTTCAATACGAAATATTAAACTATAAAGAAATATTATATTCCAGTGTCACTTCAAAAAAGTTTTACCTTTTATCTACCAATCATAAATTCAAAACATTTCTATCCTATAATAAAAACACAATTAATTTGACACAAAACTCAATCCTTTCATGTTAAATTATGACAACAAAACAGCTAATAACATATGAAAGTGTTTAACCATTAACGACGATAAAATATAGAAAATATTGCAGAGAAATCTTAAAGCATAGACAGTAGTCTCTATTTCCGTTATTTGATGGGATTTCCGTGAGCCGTTCAGTCACTTTGAATTTAAAAATAACGATATGTCATATTGTTTATGGCGGTCAGCAAAATGGCCGGTTAGAAGTAAAATGATCGGTTTGGAGCATTGAACTAAGATTAGTTACACTATTAGGAAAAATAAACCTTCATAGTAGATATGGATAACGACCGTTCAATAATGTTCTGCCATTTTTGTCCTATACTTGTTTAGGGTTCCGTGCCCAAAGGGTTATAAAGGGACTCTACTGTCCGCATGTCACAATGTATCTCATGATCCATGATAGAGAGACAGTTGAATTTTTGGAAGATTATGTATTTCTTTGGCAGTTTTAACAACAAATATAGATAGTTACTTAGCTATATAATTTTGTGTTTTTAGAAAGCAATACATGTTTTTTTTTTAAATAATAAAATATTTATTTATTTAACATTTATTTAAATAACAAAAACAAAATGAAGTAAATATTAATTGTAAATAGTGGGGCTTACGGCAAACGTGAATTTTTGCCGTGAAGATGTATTTCTGTTGTCGTAACAACAACAAATACAATAAACTAAATAAAACAAATATATATTTAGTGGGGACTCCGATGGGAGGGCCCATGCAGCAAACGTCTCGTTTTGCCAAAGCTACGGAACCATTCGTGAACGAGTTTGACTAGCACTTGACCATTTTTTTTCGCAGCTGCTAACCCTACCATGCCTATAGTAAACAAACTTGACCCCGACTCGCTAATTTGCACATTATACAATTCGTGCGTACACTGTCATTTCGACCCACGCTACTTTATTCAAAGCAAACTTTACGATGGGAATATAATATTATTTGCAAATAATTCTTGGTAGGATTGGTATTTGATTTGTAACTTTGTTTTATTAGCTAAATAAACGGGTAAGGCAGTATTTTTTCAGTGGTTTTGTCTAATATTTTAAAGTACGTAATATATAGGTACGAGTATGTACTACTCATATCATGTGTTCATGTCATTGTTTTGTGAGACTGTCCTCAGTTTGGTTAGGGCATTGCAGGCTGAATCACCTGATTGCCCTAAAAGTAAGATGATTCCGTGCTTCGGAGAGCACGTTAAGTCGTCGGTCCCGGTTACTTTCTACGGATAGTAGTCGTTACATGAGCCATGTCAGAGGCCTTTGGCGGCTTGATAACTCTGACACCAGGATTGGTCAGGTTGACTATCCACTCGATAAGAACAAGTCATTGTGTATTAAAAGGCTATTGGGCACTGAAGAAATTCTAAGTATTCAAAGACTAGTTTCGTATCTAGAACTATACTCGATTCAACCCCTTTGGACAATCCATCTAAGCCGGACTATCCAATGAGGGTTTTCACGAAATGACACTTTTGACAGATTTCTGGACCTCATGTCTCAGTGCTGCCGCCTAGTGGGTGTCATTTCAGAAAACCCTCAATGAGGCTTTTCACGAAAATGACACTTTTGACAGATTTCTAGACCTCACGTCTCAGTGCTGCCGCCTAGTGGGTGTCATAGAAAACCCTCATTCTAGTCAACCATTCCTAACTAAAAACCTTTCAGCATCACTTCACCGACGAAAAAGATTAAAATTAAGAGCACACGTTAAAAGCCATACGTCTTTTATTATTTGTTTGTGTATATTTCCGTATTCGAATATCCGAGACCAATGATTATGTATCACTCGACACCTTCTTAAATAAGGAACGAATCCCGACCAAGTTTGGATTCTTTATAATTAGACCGTTCCTAATTGATCCCGATTTAGATGCCATGCTCGAGACATAATTCATCAAATAAAGTTAAGTGCTGTGTTTAAGTTGTGATTTAAGATGTTACAGGTTGTTGCTTAACTGTGTCGTTAAAGGATGTGTAATTGGTTTGATATTTTCATGATTTGGTATCACATTTTGGAAAAAGTTAATAATAGTTGTAAAGTTACATACTTACTGCCGCAGTCAACTACGTTCATTAAATCGACACTTAAGTAATGAAATAATCATATATTACATGTAAAAATCACTAATTAAATCTCTAGGAAGCATTGGACATCTCTGAGTACGGGTGTTAGATTAACTAAATCTAGTTCACGAGCTAAACTGAAATCAAAACATCAAAGTTATTTCACTGAAACCGAGTTCAGTTGACCGTGGTTCGAGATAGAAACGGTGTAATTGGACATAAGTAATCTGAAGTGAAACTACGTTCTAGCTGAGTACCAAACTATATTTTTTTTTTACATTTGATATCGATTTAAAAACGTAACTATTTTCGTTTCATAACTATCATGTTAGAACAGTTAGCTGCCAACGAGGATTCAAATGCAACACTCAAGTTTAAACGATCACCAACAACTACTGCCAGTAACAGACAGATCTACTTTCAAACAATTCAAAACTCAACCAAAACATACATACAAAACACTTACTGGACCAAAAGTTATAATTAAACTGCACAAACAGTGTTAAAACAAGAGAAATTCGGTCTAAATTGAAATTAATGGTGCAAAGAGACATTCGCAACCAGTATCCGAGTATAGCAATATCAAGTAGTTAGTTTAGTCACCTCATAGTAGAGAATGTTACCATACCAACGTGTGCTATTTTCAGCACATTTTCAGGGTTAAATAACTTAAACGCATCTTGTTTATACTTGAAACTTGATTCGTTGTCGCCTGCTGGAGACATTCTACAACATTCTACTAGTCACTTTAAAAGGTTATAATGTAAGTGGGTAAGTATGTAGTAACCAATTATTAAAGAAATACATAAAAGTCTTATGTGCCCACGATTGGTATAAAGGGGCCGAAACATATGATACGAATCTTTATATAATATTATAAAGAGGAAAACTTTGTTTGTTTGTAATGAATAGGCTCAAAGACTACTGGACCGTTTTTAAAAATTCTTTCACTATTCGAAAGCTACATTATCCACGAGTAACATAGGCTATTTTTCATCCCGAAATTCCCACGGGAACGGGTACAACGCGGGTAAAACCGCGGGGCGCTGCTAGTCTATACTAATAATAAGGCTGAAGAGCTTGATTTTGTTTCTACTCGCTTATCTCAGAAACTGCTCACACGATTTGAATAATTCTTTTTGTAATGAACAGCCACCTTCAACAGGAAGATTATAGGTTATATTTATTATCCGGTAATTCCCACGGGAACGGGTAGAACGCGGGTAAAACCGTGGCCGAATGAATGAAGACTTATACTGCGGCGTTTAGTTCTTAGGCCAGATTTGTGACTTATGAGAAGAATTTTATATGCCATGTTTAATTAGAACTACACATCTTTTAGTTCAAAGCAAGTGTGTTCAGATGTTTTGAAATATTTAAATGTTTATGTTCATCACCTTTTATAGTTGACTGTGACTAGTAAAGTACAGCAATAGCCTGTAGGTTCCCGTATCCTAATGCAGAGCAAAGATATCATTCATTTAGTTGTCACAACACTAAAGTGGAATAAACTATAATCTTTTTAACCAGTCGACCTTCTAAAGCGAATAGGTATCCTTTATGATAAATAGGTTTACTAAACCCATAGCTTATAGTCATGTAAAGCAGTCTTATTGAAAACTCAAGGTTTTGTAGAATAGCTATTCGTTGTATTCTATTAAAATCTAGTCCATACATTTGGGGCAAAATGTATTTAAATGTTTGAAATAAGCCTTCTATTAACGTTCATAGTTACAAAACTATTATATAAATTGTTATTACATGCCACTGTTATTTGAATTAAGTTCAAATTGAATCATATTTCATTGTTTAGCAGCAATGCGGGTCTGGGTAAATATATTCTGAAAATTTGGAAGGATTATAGCAAAACCGTAAAGGACCATACTGACGAGGGAGCCATCATATCTCTAAAGATTTACCTTCAATTACAAGCGAAAGAATCGTGGCTTCTTCCTAAAAGGCAATTATACTTATTTATAACTAGCCGCGTCATAAGGTTTCACCTGCAGTGCGTTGATGCCCATGGGAATTTCGGGATAAAAAACAACCTATATCCTTCCTCTTGAATATAGCTACCCCATAGAAAAATAATTATTAGAATCGGACGGGCAACTCCCGAGATTAGCCCGGTCATACCATAGCAAGCATATTATAAATGTTAACTCTTTATAATATTATTAGTACGTATAGAACTATAGATAAGAAACGACGGTAATCTATTGCCCATACCTACTACAAATTTTACGCTACTCGGATCATCATAATATCACATTTTTTATTGGTCTCAACCAGGAAAACATGTTAAAAACCTCAGAACTCGTATTTGCATTAAAACTGCGTTTTCTTTGAACCGTGACCACATCTATCACGTACAATCAGACACATTGACGAGTCGGCGACGTAAAGGTCTCTTTTTAACGGGTTGAAATTATATTCTAGGATCATATAAGAATATTATGTTCATATCATAACATAATCATTAATTTAGTCTCGTATAGTGCCCACCCCACATGGCTCCGGTTTCAGATCACCAACCCGCATTTGGCAAGCGTGGTGATGATGCCTAATCCTCCTCATTGTACTGATATCTTAAGTGAGATGAGAGGCCTTTGCCCAGCAGTGGGACATTACAGGCTTAACTAATAATACTTAACGTTACAGTGCCCACAAAAAGTTTATCTCATAACTCTCTCATATAAACATTGAAACGACCCAAGACGTAGATACAACCGCTTTCCCACTTACACAGAACACACGTAAACATAAAACTGAGCACGTAACGACTCTACACGTCAATTAAATTCACTTTTTTCATCTTTTGATTGCACACTTTGTTAACCAACGGCGCGTGGAAGATTATAGCGTTTGTGCAACATGGACTAACTGATTGAAGAGCTATGGAGGCGTCTCGTATGGCATCTTGTGTTAGCTTTTGTAATGTTTTTTGCAATATATTGAAGGATTTATGATATAAATAATATAGTATATCTTGACCCATATCTGTCTTCTTCTTCTTTTTCGAGCAAATGAGTCTTCATCTACCTATATGTCTAAATATGGTTGACTTTTTTAGTCAACCATAGGCGCCAGCTAAATTGCCCTGCTTGTAAGGTTACTTCAATATATCGCCTGATGATGTATATCTAGTCAAAACTCATAGTTACTTCGCAAACGAATGGTAGATCTAGAATAGCTAAAACCTTTCAATGACTATTTTACTGTGTCGAAACGGACTCCATAGTTACTTTCTAGTATTGTCTGGTCACGGTTGTACATTTTTCTTTGTGACAATTTTTGAAGTAATTCCTGAACAATGACATTTTGAAAGTAGAATACATATTGACCGAACGTGCATTGTCTTAAAATGATATCAACATAGCAAATTCATAAGTCTCCATTATGTATAGCTGATGACACGATGTGGGCTATTAAAAGTTGAATAATTTACATTAATTACTTTTGAATGGCCAAAACTAAACACTAATAAAGCGGCCAACGGCCATAAGTGAATGTAGAATATTGAATAACAGGTCTACTAAAAAATAGAGATAGAGAAATATTTCACAAATTGTGATGTTTTCGGTTCCTATTGTTATAATGAGAGTTAACGTAACAATACTATTTTTAATGAAGTGTGTCTAACAATAAATTTGAAAACCTTCGAAAAATAGTGAATCCAAATAAAAAACCTGATGTAAAAAATCCTTAGGGCTAGCGCAGACTAGTCAAGTCACAACAGTCTCTAAAATACTTATGTATGCTTTAGCAAAACCTATAAAGCAACGCACACTGAGTCTCACATACTCTTCCATAACTCTACATAGAGCAGGCTTCAAACTAACTTGGCTGTAGTCTGATTCAACTTTAATGTTAACGTTTCCAAAATATCCTCATATTCACTCACTAATTCACTAAACCACAAAAACAAAAGGTACACATCGCCTTAAGACGAACAAATTCAGACTGTCGTATCGTAGTACAAAACCGAAGATACTACTCCCCACTTTAAACGGTTGGATAACAACATATCTTAATACATTTTATAACGTAATACAGTAGTTAATGTATCGCGGTTTGGAGCACGAACTAATAAAACGATTGAGAAATATTCGTTTAGTATACTCGAATAATATAAAGGAGAATGTCGTCGAAAGTAGAATTCTTCGAAATAATCGTATTTTTAAAAGAACGAACGCAAAGAAAATTTTCAGCGAATTTCTGCAAAGAAAAAAGTATTATAAAGACTAATACTAACTAGGTACCTACTAACGCTAGTGACTCATTATTTTGAAAACCTTTTTTCTCTACATTTAACGTAACACAATTGTAATGAACAGTAACACACGGACACACACACATGCGAAGAGCTACGACATTTTTGCCCAACAGATAAAAGTTCACCACTATTACGCAAAATGAATTTGAACGATAATCTTAAAAACTACTGAAAATATCTCAACAAATTCCGAGATAAAGAGATAAGCTTCCATCAGAAGAACACCGGTTATCACAATATTCTTTAAAACACGAGTTAATACATAACCTCTACGGTATATGTACTTACTCGTACCTATGACATCAACGTCGGTATAAAATGATTCTCATGCCGCAAAAACATATGCATTGTGTACATGAGAAGATTTAGAGGTCACATAGAAGTTATAACTTTAGCGGTGTTTATTTAAAGAAGTGTCTATTGAATGCTAGAACAGGTTTGTTTGGGAAAATTTAAAGATTTTATCGTATACATTGATTTTGTTGGTAAAAAGTATGTGAAAAAATTAACCATTACAGACCCTAAAATTCATCATCAATATTGACAATAATAACAAATGAAACGCGCATTTACTATTACGGCAAAAAGCAGATTCATAATTCGAACAAAAGCAAGTTGAATTTGGCAATACTAAATTTTAAATTCTTAATTTTTAAAACCACTTACTTAACAAGAAGTTACGAACTAAACCGGCCGATTAAATACTCTTTAGTTAAACGTCAAAGTAAAACACCTATGTACTGTTAAATCTGACCTATTAACCATTGATTGGCAGACTTACCCATGAAAAGGAACTCGGCAAGCACCGTCTCACACAACGATATTGAAACCACTACATCAATGACATAACTCCAGCTACTGTTCTTCAAACGTACATCATTCCAGTTTTCAGCCTGACTGGTTAGTAGAACAGAGAAACCGACCATGTGGAACGTAATCAATAGTTTAATATTCCTAAATTTGTTATTTGTATGATTGTTGTTATATGATGTGAGGTATTGGTTTAATAATAAGGTTACACGACCTTTAGCTTGGTCAAAGTGGGTCCTTGAACGAAATTCAAAATTGGGCATAAATACTTCTTTCTTTACAACTATCTACAGATATAAATCCTTCTCGCTAAGTAAGTATAATCGAGTAGGTAAGTGGTCAACCCTTGTGCCGAGAGTTTTAAGACCTCGCTGTACTGATATATACCGTGAGCGTAGAGGCCTTTGCTCTACCATGAGACATTAGAGGCCTTTACCACTTCTATAAATACTTTAACACAGTTCACTAACATTTATGAATAACTTAGTTTATCTACGTATAAGTTAACCAATAGTTCACGACAGCAAAGGTGAACCTAACGAAAACTAACAGAAATACAACAACAATTGTTGTTCTATTAATAGTTAAACTAACCGCCAAACATCGAGTTTAAGTACACGATCAAAGTCAATGGCCTAAGTAAACCTAAGCTGCCGTGCTTAGAATCTGATTAAAGACTAAAATACAACTGAGGTTAAGAACCCAGAAATCTGTGTTGGAATAAGATTCGGATCAATTACTAGGTATTGTTAGCCATGACTAGTACACACAATTAAGGTTTATTGTATGTAGGCAGTTTGCTGTGTAAAAAGTAACGTTCTTAGAAAATTTGACTGCAGTAACTGACTAAGAATTACTGAAGCTAGAAGTTTTAGGAACTATTTCGACTGAGTAGTCGAAAAAACCTTATTAAGCGAAAACTGACTTAAAACTATTCAGGCCATATTAAACGCGTATTAAGAACATTTCAGCTATCAATTGGTTTGTCACTTTCTGACATACGCTATTTTCTGAAGAGCAAAAGAGACAAAACATATTATAACAGTGTTTTTGTGCACCGCGTTTATTTTTTATGAGAACATCCACGTTTTTCAATTCGATTTAAAATTGAAATCATTCTGAAAGTTTATATACTCGTACGACATAAACCAAAAAACATTCGATATTTGAAGTAAGTTGAAAAGGACATGTTTTTAAATCAATAGTCTCTGCTCTGCATTCGAATAACAATCGTAGAGGAGGTATCACAATGATATAAATAGTAAGTAATTTCTAACCGTACTACATCACAATTACTCCAACAAAACAGTTTTAATCTCATCTAAAACCTTTTTCTTCCGCATAAATCATTCACCAAAAAACTATAAATCTAATATATTGTAACACAATGCCGATAATAGCTTCACATTACTAACAGTAATACTAATATCTCGTAGTAAACATGTCATGGTATAAACTGGGTCATTCTTCTATGCAACCGCTCTGGAAGCATTTCGTAATACACAAACCCGAGGTATCAGGCCCTGGAATGATGCCAATTGCAGTCAACGTGTTACTAAAATGTACATTTTGTGGAACAAAATCTTTTTTGGTTGTAAATTAATATGTGGGCCAGCCAATTTTATAGTGATGCAGTTTACGTGTGGCCTTTACGTTGGAGTTTGTTCGACTAGGATGGATACCAACAAAACTATTGCATTATTAACGGTTGTTTTAATAATTTAATTTAAATTTCTTTGAGAGACTGTCCTCAGTTTGGTAATATGGCATTGCAGGCTGAATCACCTGATTGCCCGAAAAAGTAAGATGATTCCGTGCTTCGGAGGGCACGTTAAGCCGTCGGTCCCGGTTACTTTCTACGGATAGTAGTCGTTACATGAGCCATGTCAGAGGCCTTTGGCGGCTCAATAACTCTGACACCAGGATTGGTCAGGTTGACCATCCATTCGATGAAGAAGAAGAAGTAAGTAAAAACCCTTCCTTTGATTTCCCGACGACAACCTTAAACAACCTTATGTGCCGCGAAAAAACCCGTAGTTAATACGTTAATAACGTGTAAAAATGGCGAAAGTTTGAAAAAGACTAACCGCCTTGTACATACACGCTCTATAACTAAAACACTGTTATAAAGTGTTTTGTCTCTTTTGCTCTTTCAAAAATAGCGTATGTCGGAAAGGGACCAACCATTCAATAGCTTAAATGTGGTTAATAAGCATCACTACATAGTATAAAATAAAGTCGTCTCTTTTTCGTGTCTGTCTGTTTGTCTCTCTGTATGCTTAAATCTTTAAAATTACGCAACGGATTTTGATGCGGTTTTTTGTAATAGGTAGAGTGATTCAAGAGGAAGGTTTTTAGGTAAAAAAATTCCCGAAATTCCCACGGGAACGGGCACAACGCGGGTAAAACCGCGGGGCGCTGCTAGTTTATGAATAAGGCTCTAAAGCTATTGCATGTCAAAGGAGGTTAAACAAGTTAAATAAATCTATCTAAAAGGTTAAATAATTAACCACTAAATATAAATATTTTATTCATCATACAAAGTCCCCAAAATACTTTTGAAATAATGAATAACCAGGTCAACAGCATAATAAACAGCAATTGTATGTTAAAATTAATAATAAATTATAATACTACAAAAACAAATATCCAATTCTGTAGTTGTCTCGTGAAACATACTTTATTATTTACTGCCTACTATTTACGCATATTACAATACATAGTTACCTAAATTAGATATACATAGGTATACATACATAGAATATGTCATGAAGTTATAATGATTGCTCATCGCGAAAGAGCCACGATAATGCATCGTTAAATTTAAACAAATATTAGCACAGACACTACTTATTACGAGTAAAGTTAACCCAAACATATTTATCTAGCAGAACCCGCGACTTTACCCGCGTTGTACCCGTTCCTGTCGGCTATAAAATAATTATTCAAATCGGACTCATAGTTCCCGAAATTTGATTGATTAAAAAAAAGTATTAGCCTGTAATGTCCCACTGTTGGGCAAAGGCCTCTCGTCTCACTGAAGATATCAGTACAGTGAGGAGGTTTCAGGCGTAATCACCACGCTTGCCTAATGCGGGTTGGTGATCTCAAACCCGAGCCATGTTTGAAAAGTAGGAAACATGTTTTCGCTCGACCTGGGAATTGAACCCGGGACCTCAGTCTTGGCAGGCGAGTGCACATACCACTAGACCACCGAGGCGTTAGATCGTGGGCGTGATCGATGAAATAAATAAAATAATCGATCTCTTCAACTTTACTATAAACGTATTAATATAGATTTACCGCCTTATTCAATAAACGATATTTAACTTAAACAGAGTTTTAAAGTGTTTTGTCTCTTTCGCTCTTTGGCAAATGGCGTATATCGGAAAGGGACAAAACATTTTATAGCTAAAGTGCTGTTAAGATGCGTTTATGAATAAGGCATATATATACCTATAGTATAGCAACGCCCCGCGGTTATACCCGCGTTGTGTCCATTCCTGTGGGAATTTCGGGATGAAAAATAGCCTATGTTACTCGTGGATAATGTAGCTTTCGAATGGTAAAAGAATTTTTAAAAACGGTCCAGTAGTTTTTGAGCCTATTCATTACAAACAAACAAAGTTTTCCTCTTTATAATATTATTACTAGCTGACCCGGCGAACTTCGTACCGACTTAGTGAATGACATTGACATTCGTTCCGCGTGTTTTTTTAAATATGCAAAATTAAATGTATATTTTTCAATATTTCTGATAGATTTTCTTAATATTTTTTTCGGTAAGAACCTTCTCCTAATAATAACAAATACAACAAAAAAAGAATTAGTGAAATCGGTCCAGCCATTCACGCGTGATGCCGCGACCAAGGAAAACGGGTTTCATTTTTATATATATAGATATAGTGTAGATAAGATATACTTAGACGGACAAATATTGCAATCCAAAAGTATCTTTACTAAAACTAACGTCTACATTTTATTACCTTCCTAAACATAAACATGGGTAGGTACTTCATTTTGTGCTCACTTATTCAAAGAATCTTTAACTAGTCATAAAGGGTTCTATTAAAACATAATCGTATTAAGCCAGCTTCCGACACATCGCATCAATGACGACACGACGTGGGGACAGACATCTGCATGTCCTCTCGTATGCACGGCCATTTCCGCTGTCTGATAGACTACGTAATAGGAGCTGTAATATGATGTGTTCATCAACTTGTGTACTTGACTGTACAATATACATGTTGACAAAAATGGCTCGAGTTTGACATTTAACCGCAGTAGGCAAGCGTGGTGATGAACTTAAGGCCTTAACTTCCTCGCTGTACTGATACCTTCGGTGAGATGCGAAGCTTTTGTCCAACAGTGGAACATTATCGACTCCTAATTTACTTTTCTTTGACATTGTACAGTTACTTATAATATAATTCAGATATACATTTATAGCAAGTGTCTAGGCATTTAATAGAATACCATTCAACAAAGAAAAAATTGACGATAACTGTACAAAATACTGAGAGTATTCGCCATTTTTAAACACTGTTATTATTACACGAAACGCGACATAACCACTTTTTTTTGTTTGTAAATTGTTTTTGGTTAAAAGGAAGACAAACACAAATAGCATGACGTATTCTCAACAAGATAATGAATCCGTCCATTTCATTCAAAAACAACATAAAAAGCATCCAAACACAAATTGTTTACCATCAAAATGCCGTGAATAGCGACCGGGAAAAATGTCAACAATTTTTAAGACTATGATCATCAATCATCATAGTTTTATATCTTCCTGTTAACGTGCGCTTAATACATATTATCAAATAGTTTAAACTTTAGTCTCAAAAGGCTTATTTAATGCCGATATATGCTAATATAATAAAAGTGAAGAGTTTGTTTTTTGTATGTTTGAACGCGCTAATCTCGGAAACTACTTATCCAATTTGAATAATCCTTTTGTAATGGATGGTCTCATTCAACGGGAAGATTACAGGCTATTTTTCATCCCAAAATTCCTACAGGAACCGGCATAACTAGGGTGCTAGTACCATTATAAAATATCTATACTATACTAAATGTATCGATAATACTGGTTGTGAAAAAAACGTAGAAACATGGATGATTCCAAAGGGCATTGAAGTCAAACTATTGAAGTCACGTAACGCAGTACATTAAATTGTAAAGTCGTAACCCGTACGCTTCGGTTACGCGAGAGTTGCGCCTGCGCATCGAATATAAAACGTAACGTGGCCTCCGTTTTTATAGTTACCATTAAATAATTGGAAATATACAAGATACAAGCTCGTGTTTGAAATCACCAACCCGCAGTAGGCAAGCGTGGTGACTTACTGTACTTAGACGGGTTTAATTTAGCGTCTTCCTATAGAAGACAAAGTCATGGTGGAGGAGGAGTATGTATATTTACAAAAGAAAATTTAGAATTTACTGATAGATTAGATATTGTTAATTTATCCAAAGAGTTTATTTTCGAAGTATGTGCAATAGAAATTAGTCACTTAAATCTTTTAGTTATAGTTATTTATTGGCCAGAAAGAAACAGAGGTACTGAAGATTTTTTTAACTCTTTAGAGAAACTCGTACATTTAGTAACACTTAAACATAATAAAAGAGATGTTATTATTGGAGGAGATTTTAATATAGATGTATTAGATTCATCTGCTATAACACAGAGACTACTCAATGTTATGAAAAGCTATAACTTCTCACAAAAAGTAAAACAACCGACAAGATTAGGTAAGACTAGTGCCTCTTGTATAGATATCCTATTTACTAACTTCAATATAGATGGGTCTCAGGTCTCGGTTCATGAATACGGAGTCTCTGACCATAAAGGTGTTTTACTAAATGTTCCTAATAAACTAGTTCAGGACCGTAAGATTTGGTTTACTGAAAAACGAATATATAATGACCAGAATATACAAAAATTTAAGCTGGAATTGTTAAATATTGATTGGCCTGATATTTTATCATATAATAACAATGTAAACACAAACTATGAAATATTTGATGATACACTTAAGAGATTGTTAAATGCATGTATACCTAAGGTTAAAGTTAGAATAAAAAATAAAACGCAGAAAACTTGGCTAACTAAAGGAATTAAGATATCATGTAAGCACAAAAGACTGTTTAAATTATTATCTGAAAAACTTGATAATCCTGTTCTTAATAAATATTACAAAACATATGAGAAAATACTGAAAAAAACTGTTTCCAGAAGTAAAAAACAACAATACATTCGCGAAATTAAAAGTTCTGATAATGTAACAAAAACAATGTGGAGAATAGTAAAAGAGAGAACAAATAAAACCAACGTAAAAAAGAAACAAAACATAAAATTAAAAGTGCAAAATATAATTACGGAGGAACCGAAAATTATAGCAAATACTTTTAATGATTTTTTCATATCAGTAGGAGACAACCAACAAAATGTCAAACCGGAAGGATTACCAGTATTGGATCCTTGCCCAAATTCATTTTACCTTAGTCCAGTAGATTCTCGAGAAATATATAACATGATTAAAAAACTAAAAAACAAAAGAAGTTTCGGACATGATGAAATACCTCCTATTTTAGTCAAACAATGTGCAGAAGAACTTCTATGGCCCCTGGTGTTCATAATAAACCAATCTTTCCATGAAGGGACTTTCCCGAACCTCTTGAAAATTTCTGTCACCAAACCAATATACAAAAATAGTGATCATACAAATTGCAGTAACTATCGACCTATAGCTCTACTTTCGACATTTTCTAAAATAATTGAAAACGCAATGTCAACTCGTCTTTACTCTTTCTGCGAAAAATTTAAAATCTTTCACGAAAGTCAAAATGGTTTCAGGAAAAATAGATCAACCACTTTGGCTGTTTATAGGTACATAGATAATATACTTAAAATGATAAATAATAAACAATATGCTATTGGTCTCCTCCTCGATATGAGTAAAGCCTATGATAGAGTATTATATAACATTCTCTTAGATAAATTGTACGGTATAGGTGTGAGGGGTACTCCCCACAAGTGGTTTACCTCTTTCTTGTCATCGAGGGTGCAGTACGTAGAGATTGAGTACTATGATAAGGAGACTGGACAAATATTAAGAATCAGATCGGATAAAAAAGACATACACAAATCCATACCTCAAGGTAGTGTCTTAGGCTGTTTACTATTTCTCATCTATATAAACGATCTTGCAAAAATAATTAATGCAATTAGTATACTATTTGCTGATGATATTTCAGTATTGTTACCCTATAAAAATAAAGATAACTTCAATTTGGAAAACGAATTACATAAAATCTTAGACACAATAGTAAAATGGCTAGAATCCCACAACTTAGAATTAAATTTACAAAAAACTAAAATTATGCAATTTCATCCCTACCAAAAAAAACCATTACAAATAAATTTTTCATACAACAATAATAAATTAGAATGCGTTAAAAGCTTCAAATTGTTAGGTCTCCACATAGACTCGTGTATCAACTGGAAAACCCACGTAAACCAAATATGTAGTAAATTGTCTAGTTTCACATACGCTCTACTTGAATTAAAAAAGACCACTAACACCAAAACAACTATTAGTGCATACTACGCCTACGCCCACTCGTGGATCCGCTATGGAATCCTACTGTGGGGTAATAGCACGGACGCACACAACATATTTAAATTACAAAAAAAATGCATTAGAGTTATAACAAACATAAAAAATACAGACAGTGCAAAACCTCAATTCATAAAATTAAATATCCCTACCTTAACCAGCTTATATATATATGAAATATCAGTATTTGTTAAGAACAATTTATCAATGTTTCCTCAATCTAAAGATTGTTATACCAAACATCTTAATTTAAGGCATGGAGATAGGTTAGCTTTACCAACCTCTAATTTATCAATTTATAGTTCAGGTCCCTATGTAATGGCAATAAAAATTTACAATAATATTCCTAAACACATAAAACAAGAAGTTAATATAAACAAATTCAAACAAAAATTGAAAAGTTATTTGATAGGCAAAGCCTATTACAATCTAAATGATTACTTTAATGAATAGAGTGTATAAGTGTATTTTGTAATGTAAGCCCTGATAGTATGCTATATTTTGTTCCTGTATTTTTATTTGATTATTTTATTAGATGCAACATTTTATATTACTATTCTTTCTTAAGTTAGTTTTTAAGTTATTTTTAAATATTTTTAGTTTGCAGTGCCCTAACAGGGTGTGATGTATTTAGGTACATTATGGCAAATAAATAAATTTGAATTTGAATTTGAATTATACCTCACCACAAGAGACAAGCCCGTTGGCACAGTGGCAGTGAGAGCGCTTACTGTGTCGGGGGTTGCGGGTTCGATTCCCGCCCGGAGTCAACAATATGTGCAGACATAGTCGTTGGCGACGACGTCTGGGTGTCAATTATATTATATATTCTTATAAAGTATTTGTGTATGTATATGTAGTAGTATCAGTTAATTAGATTCCATAACACAAGCTTAGAGCTTACTTTGGGTCTCATTAACCGTGTGTGAATTTGTCCAGGTATATTTATACCTAATCCTCTTGATTGTACTGATATCTTCAGTGAGATGAGGTGGAACATTACAGGCTAATATTGTTTTTACTTTTTACGACTAGTTGGCATTATAGTCATGTTGGCTTAGGATGATATCATTATTATTCTAGCACTTAAAAATTGCAGCAAATTTTCCTTGTTAGCAAGCACTCGGTTATTTGCTAACCTTTAACACTTTTTATATGTGACTACATCACTATTGAATGAAATCATCAAAGGTAGATGACATTTCAAGAAAATTCTCTATTTAAATAAATGGTTAAATGTATAAAAAAGTTTGTTTTTTGTTTGTTTGAACGCATCAATCTCAGAATCAGAAACTACAAATCCGATTTGAATAATACTTTTTGTAATGGATCAACGGGAAGTTATAAAGGGTTTTTTATCCCGAATTTACCCCGGGAACGGGCACAACGCGGGTATCATCGATTGTGATAATTACAGTGGGATTTGGACAATTTGCCGCTTGTTATTCCCAAAAATTCCACGGATAAATTCTAGTACAACGCATAAGGTCACCGTAATAAATACGATTATATTACCATAGCATAAGGTCTAGAATCAAAAGTAAAATCAACATAAGCATACACATACAACATACGCATTTTCAATTAAAGATGATTTTGCAAAAACAAGTCGCAAATGGTAATCAGAAGAACAAATATTTGGTAAGTTTTTGCCGAGTTTTTATTCGATTTGTCTCGTAATTGTGACATTGAACATCGCGGTGTCAAATCGAAATGATAATTTATCTTCAGTCGATATGAAGAAGTGTAGAGATAGGGATTTGCCTCAAATCATAACTGTAGGTAGTTATTTTATGTTATTGAATGTATGTTAATTTTATGCTTCTTTTACTTCTTTGTCTTCATGTTAATATCAGTTGCAATTGTTTCAGATCAGATTTGATTTCAGCTCTTACATACACTATCATTTTTGTCATTTTTTTCGGAAAAATCACAAGTATCTTGCCTGCAACATAATCAAGTTAAAACATCGAAATAAAACAAATTCCAATCCAAAAACTACGTCTTTCACAAAAAGAACATTTTATCCGCGTTCAAAAAAGGAGAAGGTTTCTCAATGCGACCGTATTTATGCTTATTCTGTACAAAAACATTTATTAGCAAACAAAGACCTATTAGCGGCGACATGATAAATAATAGAGTGACGAAAGTACCAAATCAATGTTTACCACATAAATCTACCGCGACACACCATTGTAATGTCATCTGCAGTGTACAGGAGTACTTTGTCAAAGTAACAATACTCTTAATTAGAGCTTAGTTTATTGGTAAAGATAGGCTAGTTAATTGGACATAGTTGTAAGTATTTGTATACGGTTTTACATGTTTTATTGAAGTATCGAGAGCTAAAACACTACTGAAGATAAACATTTATTGTGGTATAACGAGTCCATAGAGAATCTCGCTAAATCGATAGGTATAAAAAAGAATTCTTAATTAATCAGTTCGACAATCCCGTTGGCACAGTGGCAGTGAGAGCCCTTACTGTGTCAGGGGTTGCGGGTTCCATTCCCGCCCGGAATCAACAATATGTGAAGACATACCTAGTTGTTGGCGACGACGTCTGGGTGTCAATTATATATTCTCATAAAGTATTAGTGTATGTATATGTAGTAGTATCAGTTAGTTAGATTCCATAATACAAGCTTAGAGCTCAGTTTGTGTCTAATTAACCGTGTGTCAATTTGTCCGGGTAACCTTAAACTTTTTTAAACTTACAGTTTGTATAGATCTACAAAGATGTTTATACACAAGAGCAAAACGATTCACAACCTTATCTCACTAAAGAAATCTTCGATTAGATACTATCGAACTAAGTGCTGTTACAATGAAGCTAACAGCGACAAAGTTCTAAAAGATACACGTGAACACACTATTGTACGCTCCTGTGGTTCTAACAAGAACAATGTATACAGGCATCAATTACTTTACTTTCAAACGGTTATTTACTTTCCTTTGGTTTATCTCACGAGTAGGTACAATCAGCATTGTTGTTGATAGATCTACGTTTCGCATCGACTTTATCATTGCACCGTTATTAGAATATTTCAGTCTATGTTTCTACCAGAGCTGTGCTTAGATAATACGGCCTGGAGTAGTTTAACGCAATGTTTGTCTCTGTATAACGCTAATACCTTAGTCTTCTGTGACCACGGTTCCTGTAAAGGGGCCGAAACGTCAGATAAAAATGTAAAATAAAAGCGAAGTGTAAACGTAGTTTCAATTCAAAATGATTATTCGCTTGAAATTAAGAAACCAGTAAGCAATTACACTATTAAACTATCACGATATGAACACATTGTAAACACTAATCTAGACGGGACTTGATCGCAAATAAAACATTTAATTCAAACGGAATGAACGGCCGTGTTCACGAGGGTACGAGGGTACGTACCCTCGTGAACACGGCCGTTGCGACACGACCGAAACGTTGAGGTATGCATTCAATGTTTTTATTCGCGATTAGGTCCCGTCTAGATTAGTGTTTCCAGTAAGCAATTTTGACAAGCCCGTTGGCACAGTGGCAGTGAGAGCGCTTACTGTGTGTGGGGTTGCGGGTTCGATTCCCGCCCGGAGTCAACAATATGTGCAGACATATGTAGTTGTTGGCGACGACGTCTGGGTGTCAATTATATATTCTTATAAAGTATTTGTGTATGTATAAGTAATAGTATCAGTGAATTAGATTCCATAACACAAGCTTTGAGCTTACTTTGGGTCTAATTAACCGTGTGTGAATTTGTCCAGGTATATTTATTTATATTTATTTATTTATTTAATGTTAGCTCATTGCGATTGTTAAGCATCGTGCAGCAGGATGGATGGTCTATAGTGATATTTCTGTCTAAGCGCAACCATACCTGTATTGTTAGGATATATGGATTTATATTGAAATGCTACCTATAGTTGGGATTTAACAATGCTTCGGAATCCCAATATTATGATTAATGCAATGATCATTCTCGTTGGTTTTAGGTAAGATTAGGTTGATTGGAACTCGTACTGTTAAACACTATGCTCTTATGACTGCATCAATTTGGTCTTTCGCCAACTTTCCTGGCTGTAGTAATATTATTTACATGACAATATTATGCACGTGGAGAAACATGGCTCAGAAGCTAATTGATAGTAATAAAGTATTGGAAATCTCTTGAAACGAAAGTGTGAACATGAGAACGCATAGTCGTCTCGTAATTAGTTTATAACTCGCATATGAATTAGTTGGTACGTTTAGATAGGGAATAGATAGATAGATGAATTACATAATAAATCACATACAGCAACATCTGAATACAGAGTAAGTAAAGGCTATACATTTATTTATTTACTAAGTATAGAAGTCAAGTTTAGGATAATAATTATTGGTGTTAACATTTTGATGCAATTTTTTTAAATAGATAGATTGATTCAAGAGAATGATTCAAGAAGGTTTAAAATTCCTGACATTCCCACGGGAACGGGCACAACGCGAGTAAAACCGCGGGGCGTTGCTAGTAAGATGATATAATTAAAAATTTCATATGAAACCAATAAATACACATAAAATATCCTGTTTGACAGCTACACGTAAGTAAATTTTATTGCAATTCGGTCTACTTATCCTCTGATTTATGATAAAAGTAGGTAGGGTCATTTCGCCAGTTCGCGTCCATTTAGTGGAGTTGGCAAGTTTGAAGGAGAAGATAAAAATGTTCCAGCCCTAGTTTCAATGAAAAATTTATGTAATGTGTTCATTATATAGTCTACTATAGGGTTCGCTTACAGTTTTGTTCGAAACTACTCCTGTTTTTTTTATAAATAGAAAAACTTCAAAAATAGGCGTTTTACCCACTTTGCGTCCAAAAAATCTAAATTGCGTCCACCCATAGACCATTTTGCGTCCACTAGCTAAGAAAAGGAATTTAGGGGTGATATTTTTAGATAATGTAAAGAAAAATTGTATTTTAACAGATTCTTTATTCAAGAATATTTCGTTAGCTCCACGTCTGGTAGGTACATTTTCTTTCCCAGATTCCACATCTATCGACTCTATCGTTTCCTGTGTAACTTTTATACTCTTTTTTTTGTTTCGGAGCAATTTTTTGAACCTGTTCTATTTCTCTATTCGTTCTTTATTTTTCGGATTGCTTCCTGTTTTTCGTTCTTGATCTGCGCTTTATCTTCTCTTATACTTTCTCCATGCAGCAGAAAATATGACTGCTGGAGTCCTTTGATTATTAGGTTTCCTTGCTTCTTTAGAAATTTCAGGCAACATTAGGTGGGTTTTAAATGGATCACAGGTTTTTTTTGGCTTGAATCGCCAACAGCTGCGGAAGATAGTTGTACTAGAGATTACTTTAGTTGCATCAAATTCTAAAATATTACTATTTCGTGCTATTGATAGTTCCATAAGAGACCCCTCAGATTCAGTTTCGATAGAAATTTCTGCAAAGAAAACTTCAGCAGGGAGAGTGTTATTAGTTTTAACTATTAGTTTTAATTAAAAAAAAATGCATATTAAATTATAAAATTTATAAAAGTTAAAAAATATATTTATGCTATTATTTGAATTTAATGAAAAAATGGACGCAATTTGGTACAATACTATTTCCTTGTAGGTATAGTTTGCGTCCACATGTGATGAACGATTTTTATTTTTAATTATCTTTTTCTACAATCATAATAACGTGGACGCAAATTGCTCATTACGATTGCATGATAATAATACATAAATAAAAAATAAAAACAAATTCCCTTTTTTAATTTTATCACATAAAAATAAAAACTAACTAAATCATAAATAGACGAGTTCGCGTCCATTGTGGTCGCAAAGTGGAAGTTTTATAAATTCGGTGTAGTAATTCGCGTCCACCTTATTTTAACTGTTAATTTAAAAAAAAACATGCAAATACATAATTAATATTACTCCTTTTTTCATGCTTTATGTCTAGAAATAGCTGTGTATTCTAAAATACGCATAAAACAATAAAATACTTACCGTCGAACGCGCCCCTGCTCACTATTTTTTTGCCAACATTTCGCGCGTTTGCGCTTCTTTGTTGAAGAACAGAAACTAACTATTTTTTCTAGACATGATTGGTTTAGCTCACAGAACTTTTGTCTATGTCTATGTGCCTCTTATACGATTAGGTATTAGCGGTAACGACTTTTTGGTGATTTAGTGTGTTAATATACCTATTTTCGAGAATTTTTATAGGGAGGTCCGAAAAATGGACGCGAATAGGGCGCTGGACGCGAACAGGCGCAATGACCCTATATCGCAAGAAAAGAAACTGTCACTAACAGTCTTAATTAAAGCATTCGTTTATAAATACCTAACTGTAATACGAAGCCGTCATCCTTGTGTACTTGTCACTACAATGCAGTAAAAGTAGTCCTGAACATAACAATATCAATTTCGTCGGCACAATGAGTCTCTTGGGTGTCGCAGACGAGAAACTTCGTTGTTGAAATAGATGAGAATAGTACGGGTGAACGAATTATATACTCATATATTAAGTACGGGGAAATATAGTTGTAGAAATAATTGGTTTCCTACAAAGAAACAACTCGGTCCGAATGACGGAAAATTGCTTATGAACGGAAAAAGGGATATTTTCTTCGGTATCTGCATCACATTACGTCATCACATGAAGGTAAAGAAAGGAAAATTACCTAGGAATAAGGGACCTTATAAAGAACCTTCCTTTCTAATCGACTCATAGAGGAACGTACATTGCGTCAAACACGCCGCTCTTCAAACTCACCAGTTGGAATCTGTACTCTGTCTTTATACTACTTCTAAACAAATATAATAAAGCAGTAGACTTCATTTTTTGTTTCCTTTTTGTTTGTGCGCTAATCTCAGAAACTACCAATCCGATCCGAATAATTATTTTTGTGATCGATAGCCATATTTATCAGGAAGCTTATAGGCGTATTTTCATCCCTTAATTCCCACTGGAACGGCTACAACGCGGGTAAAACCTCGGAGCGATGCAAGTGAGATAAACTTAAGTTGCTTGTCTGCACGAAGTCTACGCAGTAACCACTAGGAACCTGTTTTGTAATGGCATCACCTGTGGCGATCTCGAGGACCGGTCCGCGGTCAGGAAACCACAAAAAGGTGCCGCGTATCGTCACACTTTCAACACCGACCAAATAAATGTTAATTCTATACGATTTTGTCATTGTCTCTCGTTCCACTTGTAGTGAATGCATAGATGCAGCTTTTGTTTTTTATTTTAAATGAGGTTTAAATGTGTTTAGTGGATTTTTCTAGATGTTTGTAACCTAATCTTGCTTTTTTTATAGTTTGGCGGAGGTATACAAATTGTAATTAATTCGAAGTATACTACCACGGTGTTTAAAAGCCTATATGAATATAGTAAGCAGTAAACTCTAGACTATTGTAAGTGACTCGTATAAGGGCCGACACTGTGTTAAGCGTGCGTACGCCGCGGTTTCATACAAAAGTGAACTGTCGCGGGCGCCCGCGGCGTACGCACGCCGCGTGTGTCTTAATACAAAGGTGAAACGTGTCGCGTGCACCCGTCGCGTGCACACTCTTTACGCAGTATTGGCCCTAAGTGGACTCTACTAATAGTAGAGCAATGATAAAGTACTAAATCTACCTCAAAAACCCTTATAATTTAAGTAATATAAACTAGATTTCTAACTTTTGTAAGAGTTTCATAATCCATTCCTTCGAAATACATGACTTACACACAACTTTATAAGTATCTCTCTCAAACTCGAGCTTTTCCTTCACTTATTCATTTGCATAAACGTGAACTCTATATTGACCTACTTATTCAAAGTACGTTGTAAACCAGTTCCATCTAAACACACGTTTAGTGTGCAATCAAATAGTAACTAAGCAGTCAAGATTTATAGGACGTTCCAGAATGCCTAGTAAACCTAGATGTGAGAATAGATCAAATAGCTTGTTGCAACTGGCTGGTAATAAAAGAAGAATAAAACACATCTAAGGAGGCTATAATAACGCTGTCTATGGTAGCTCATGGAACGGAATTTGAAAATTTAAAAGGTGTTCGAAAATTTATAAAAAGTAAAACAGGAATTCAGTATAATTGCAGTTCCTTTGTACATGAAAAGGGGTAGATATTGTATACAGGGTGATTTCGGGGTCGTGATCCCAACAATTTTTTTCTGACTCAGTAAATAAATGATTGCGATGCTACCTGTATTTATTTTAATTTAAACAAAGATGATTCGTTATTTACGTATTTTTATTTAAAAATTATTATTGACTCAAAATGCGTGGTCACCCTACTTTTAATATTACTTGACATAAGTTTTCTTGGGAAATAGTAGGGTGACCATGATCTCGAATTATCGCAGTTTTTTTTTTGCTGACTAAAATAAGTCGCTGGTGTACTGTTAGTCCTAACCTATCGTGATGCTTAGGAGAAAGTAAGTTAAATGCTTCTTTCTTGCTCCACGACCCCGTAATCACCCTGTATATACGTTGTTTTACAATATTATTGGTGAACGTTGTTTTATTTTTTGTTGAACGCACTTATCTCCGAAACTGTATTACGATAACTATATTTATGAGAACTTTCATAAGCTATGTTGAATCTTGAAAATTCTATAAAAAGTATACAACGCGCATAAAATAGCGGAGCGCTGCTAGTAACATAATAAGTAGGAATAGGCCTAAAATTATTGCGTGATAATGCTATAGCCTAAAGCTACATTAATTTCAGCTGCCGGCAATCAAACGATCGGTCCAGATCAGAATTATATCGACCAAACTTTCAA
The DNA here is from genome assembly GCA_963082685.1 of Cyclophora albipunctata. Taxonomy (NCBI): domain Eukaryota; kingdom Metazoa; phylum Arthropoda; class Insecta; order Lepidoptera; family Geometridae; genus Cyclophora; species Cyclophora albipunctata. Next base: position 2,973,762 of record OY720119.1, read on the forward strand.
AGACATCGTCATATCAGATTTCGATACAAAAGTAAGAGTTTGCGAATCGATTCTTCCATTATCTAATGTCACTCGATACTTAGAACTAGAGATTTCTCTCTTGTAATTGTATACATTTTTACTAGTTATACTTTCAAATCATGATATTTAATAACATTGGTCATCAACCTTTTTCTAGATAATTTATAGGAAATCTTTCTAGACTTGGCTGGCCCGCTACTGGGCAAAGGTCTCCCCAAACATCGCCAACCTTCCCTATAGTTTTCCCCTACCACGTAATCTTTCAAAAAAGAAGAGTTTCCCAATTCATCATTCATTCATTCCCAATAAAAAAATATACACCAAATTCAGAAGATCGGTCCAACTGAACCTTAATTCATAAAACAAATGACAGATAAATAATAACAAATGAACGAACAGTCTCATTTGAAATTGATTAATAACTACTGCAACTACAATGTGGGCGACTCATACAAACTGTGTAGGTACCTACTACGACACAACAATTAGATTATATAACATAACGTCGCCTCACGTAGGCTTTTAGGCCATTTATTGACTACAAAATGTGGGTCAAACGAATTTGTTTGACCACGCGGTTGTTTTAAACAAACAACACGTTTGTAGCTGGTCAATCGATAGGGTGTAATCTAAAATTGGATTTAGTGAGATTAAAAGGTTGATAACTTTGGATGTAATTGCTTAACCTGGTTAGGATGGTTTTGTCAACGTACTTATGAATGTAACCTAGTAATTATATCGCGATAGAACTCAATGAGATCCATTATGTGATTTTGATGGTCCTATTAGATAAACTTTTTTTTAGGTTATAACCGAAAAAAACTAAATAAAAATTGGCCTAGTCAATAGGTCAGTAAAAAATTTACTAATTTAAAAAGATTAAGAATGTCGAAAAAACTTAAAATAATACTAAACGACTTTTGCGTTAGATTAGACCATGGTTTGTTATGATAATTATTAAAAAAAATCTCGACGCAACTCTACATTATGTTGTATATAACTTAAAACACGTATAAAATATTGTATGAAAGCCACTGGAGCCTACTTCTAATCGTTTCATGGTTGTCTTTCAATTTCCCAATAAAGTCCAAGCAGGTTAAACCAATCTAGACTAGACCATAAACAAGATCATTTTATTACAACCTGAACACTACAGCGTTTACCCAATAACGTTACTGGATTTAGGGTTAACGTTTAGCTAGAACTGGTGGGTACCAAATGTCTCTATAGTAATAGTTAAGTTAAAGTCTAACCGCCTTTTTCGTGAACGATAATTAACTTAAACAGTGTTTTAAAGTGTTTTGTCTCTTTCGCTCTTTGGCAAATAGCGTATGTCGGAAAGGGACAATATTGATCTATTCCGATCTAATACCAAAAACTAATACCATTTGGTATTACTTTATTTCCGAATTTATTTTTCATTCCCAACGAGTACCACGTTTTTTTAAACAAAAAATGTATTCCTAACGAATACCAAAACATTAGTTGGAAGACTTGGAAGTACAGTCAGCTAAAAAAAAATAACCCTAACCTACCGAATTACTTACTATTCGGTAGGTTAGGGTTTTTTTTTTTACTAGTTCCATAGTTATCGGTTAACATTAATTAACATTGTGAGAAAATTAACTAGTGATTGTAATAACTGCAAATTTCTTCTATTTGATTGTTTATAAATAGGTAGGTAATATTGTAATAATGTTGGACTTGGAATGGTAACAGTAAATTATGTGATATCTGTAAAATTTCTACAAATGTCTAATTAGAGGAAAAGAACCTTTTGTGAGTTATATGTATATCAAACCATAATATTGATTAAACATTAACTGAAATCATAACTCAAAGCATTTTAATTTTACTGAACCTGACTGTACTTTATTCCTTCAAACTTATTTTGGTATTGGTTTACAATGTGGTACTCGTTGGGAATGGAAAATAAGTTCAGAAATAAAGTAATACCAAGTGGTATTAGTTTTTGGTATTAGATCGGAATAGATCACAATATTGACAGCTAAAGTGTTAATAAGCGTTTATGAATAAGGCCCTAAAGCCTCAGGCTAAACGAAAGACGAACAATAATCAAATCAGTAATTTTAAAAATGGTTTTATTTCGTAAACCCATGGAGAACTAACTAATTTTGTGAATACGAGTAAAATCGATTTTACTACACTATACTATAACTATTCTGCAACGAAAAGGCTGCACTTTAACTGCAACGGCATGGTTAATCACTTTTACTATACCACACTTTTAACAGTTAACAAACAGTAACAGTTAACTATTACAAATACACTGCTCTTCATTGCAGAATAGTTAAAGTATAGTATCCCTTTGTGCCAGTAGTAACGAACAACCAAAGCGTTCAAACAATAACAACCAAGGATTGAACAATTCGAACATCCAACGTTTATCGTGAACTGTTAACTGTTTAGCGAATGGTTAAGTTTAGCGAACGGTTTCGCCTTCAAAGCCCGGGGTCAACGGAACCCAGCCGTCAACAAATCCATCGCCGAGAATAACCCGTTAGACTGCATCGACTACCATTGGGTTTCACTCACCTACATCATATTATAGATGAGACAGTATTTTTATGGTGGAAATGGAATAGGGAAATTGGCGTTATGACTTGGCGTTATGGCTTGGCGTTTTGGGTTAATGGTTTGTTGTTTGTAATGTGGATAGTATGATATGAGTATAGGTATAATTAATACACCTATATATTGCAATTGATTGTAGTGGTGTGCAACTATTTATTACAGAGCAATGCTATACTCTGCTACGATCCTATACTGGTTACGTTTCTACGTCTGGTATATGTTTATGTACATATATGTTTTTCAAAAACATGTAACTTTCTAACCTAAAATGAAGCAATACAGTAACAACTGAGTCTACCTTAAAGTTTATTTGCGATGTAAAATATTGTAGTTGACTATTTTATTTAGTATACATTGTAGAACTTGTGAGGTGTCCAAAATTATAAACTGTAGCAAGTTTAGACATAGATAATGATGCATGTAGGCATAAATCTGATTAAAGGAAACATGTTTTCGCTCGACCCGGGAATTGAACCCGGGCCTTCAGTCTTGGCAGGCGAGTGCACATACCACTAGACCACTAGATCACCGAGGATTAATTAAACATTAAAAGTAAATTACAATTTTCCTTATGTAAACAGAGACCACCATAATATAAATTTGTTAAACACATATTCGTGCATGACACTTTTTTGGTCTGCATCCAAAAAAGTGTCATTACAAGTCAAAATGCCGTGTCTACAGAGCGTAAAATTAAGATAATTCTAGCGACACACTATTAAATGTAATTTTGGCCAATAATAAATTGGGTACACTTTGAAATGTGCCAAAATGGTGTCACTAATCAAGAGATTCGGCAACAAATTAATTTATTTTGACAATAAAAATGGCAAAGTGAATATTTTTTTGTCACAACTTGGTAAAAACTTCTGACAGTTATTATAACTGTTCGGTTAAATATACCGGTTTCTAGAAGGTTACTGGTCTTAATCTTTCAGTTGAAGTTATCGGTAGAAACTATTAAGTATTTATTATGTGGTGTCGGTAACTTGAAGGAAAATTAGAGTGGGTTTTATAAAGTTCAAAGAAACTTGTTTATTATATCAATGTCAATTAAATGTCACGTTGACGATAAATGACATTATTGGGTTTAATTAACGTATAATTAACTCATGTTTTTATTTATTTTCATTACTAACAACACAGTTGCAACTGTTTCCGTAGTAATTTCAGGACGAAAAGTAGTCCAAAGCCTTTCATATAAAATATACAAAATACCTATGTTTCGCAAATCTACTACAATATTCCAAATTCAATAGTTTTAGAGATTAGCGCGTTCAAACAGACAAACAATCTCTTTAGCTTTATTATATTAGTAACTAGCAGCGCCCCGCGGTTTTACCCGCGTTGTGCCCGTTCCCGCGGGACTTTTGGATTTTTTATACATATAAACCTTCCTCTTGAATTACTCTATCTATTATAAAAAACCGTATCAAAATCCGTTGCGTAGTTTTAAAGATATTTTAAGCATACAGACAAACAAACAGACAAAAATAGCGACTTTGTTTTATACTATGTAGTGAAGATCGTAATACTGACTCCAACAATTTTATTAAATACTAGCAGCGCCTCGCGGTTTTACCCGCGTTGTGCCCGTTCCCGCGGGAATTTTGGATTTTTATACATATAAACCTTCCTCTTGAATTACTTAACCTTCCTCTTGAATTATCTATTATAAAAACCGTATCAAAATCCGTTGCGTAGTTTTAAAGATCTAAGCATACATAGGGACAGACAGACAGCGGAAAGCGGCTTTGTTTTATACTAGGTATGTATTGACTTAACTTTCCCAGTCAAATTCGCGTTGGATATTTGTATGATATGACTATAATTAAAATCGTTCAATCACATTAGAAACTGCAATCCAAAATGTAATAGCAAAGCTATAAGCTGTCATAACTGTTATATAACATTGTAACAATGATATGTAACATAACATTCGATCGCGACCATTTCTAGAATTTCATGCTTTCCAATCAAGCAATTAACCATTTTAGTTACTATTACTTTTTGCGTGTAACAAGCGAGATGAGATTAATGCAACTTATAGGCAATTAGACTTTGATATCAATAAATTTTACTTGACAATAAATATATTTTATGTCAGTAACAACAATTTGACAATTAACTTTACATTACATGTCCAAATCTCTCATTAAATCACTACTAAGGAAGTATTTCAAATCTCTGAGTACAGCGGTCAACTTAACGCACTCTGAGATGCCCATTTAATCGACAAGTAACTAGGTATTTGACGTATTTTTCACTCATTACATGTCAATGATATTAAATCTCTACTATAAAAGCATTTGCCATCTCTGAGTACGGCGGTAAGTCTTATGTGATAAAGTTAAATTAAAAATTAAATAATTAATAAAAGACTAATTAAATAATTAAATGCAGTAAAAAAATAAGTCGATATCTTGTGTCCAAAAGTACATAATTGGCTTCATTTTGACACTAAAGGTACAACAATTAATTATTGAAAAGGTCATGATAAAATCAATTTGCTATTGCAAAATGGTATAAATTTTATAGCCCCAGACCGATATTTACAACAGAAACAGTAATGAACTGTATTTTATCTACTAGCCGCGCCCGCATTATACCCGTTCCCGCAGGAATCTCGGGATAAAATGTACCCCATATGTTAGTCTGATGTATAGCCTATACAACTGTAAAGTTTCATCCAAATCCTTCCAGTGGTTTTTTTCGTGAAAGAGTAACAAACATACATACATGCATCCTCACAAACTTGCGCATTTATAATATTAGTAGGAAATACAATTTAATCCTGAATCTATTAACAACAATATTGAATATGGAATCACAGCAGAGTTTGCGGGACAAAAACCTGAAATATAACCTATAAAAAATACTAGAATATGATCGTCAGTTGGCATTGTTAAGCACCCTAATAACATTTAATAATTGATTGGAAAGAGGAGGGTTGGGAAAGAAAGCCTTAGAAATACAATAATTGGTTTACCTGAATAGACTAAGGTACAATTAACTTGACGTAATGATGTGTATGTATTGTATGGGAATCATTCACTTGTAAACCATAACATGAGAATGTGTGTGAACAACTCAACTAGCACCATTTTTAGGGTTCTGTACCCAAAGTGTAAAAACGGGACCCTATTACTGAGACTTCGCTGTCCCTGCCTGGTGATAGACGAACGGACCCGTCTATCACCAGGCTATATCTCAAGAACGGTGATAGCTAGACAGTTGAATTTTTCACAGATAATGTATTTCTATTGCCGCTATAACAACAAATATTCCATAAAACAAACGTAATTTTTTGCCGTTTTTTAGAGTACAGAACCCTCTGTGCGCCAGTCCGACTCGCACTTGGCCGGTTTTTATTAAATACTAGCATCGTGCCGCGGATGCTGTGGTATGATCTGTGTTATACTCTTCAATGAGATTTTTCCTAATAACATTGACAGTTCTATGGATTATCGCGTTCAAGTTAACAAAACAGCTTTAGCTTCATTACATTAGCGCCCGTACTCAGAAACGTCTTTCTTTGTAGAGATTTGACTAAGGATTTTGACATGTAATGTATGAAAAATTACAGCATTCAGTTGAGTAGCGGCAGCAAGTATTTATAAATGGATTATTTATCATATTCCACGTTTTCTTTTCAGTTCCACTTTTTCGGGGTTATTTTTATCTAATACTACCTAATATTATAAAGCTCCAGAGTTTGTTTGTTTGATTGAACGCTCTAATCTCAGGAACTACTGGTCCGATTTGAGAAATTCTTTCAGTGTTGGATAGTCCGCTTATTGAGGAAGGCTATAGGATATTTTCATCTGGAAATTCCATCTAGAACGGGCAAAAACCGCGGGGCGCGGCTAGTATAAGTACTTTTATATCGAAACAAAAATCATGACTTAGGTATATTAGTGATGCGCGCAGTAGCTGGAGTGATGTTGATATTTACATATCGACTATTGATTTTATGTATATCTCAAAATAATGTAAGAAACTATAGTTGCTATACCAACCACTAAACTATACTTTAGTACTTTAAAAATCTTTTTAATAATTCTCTACATTTCAACTTGCTTGAACATTGAAGTGTATCCGTAAACACTACTCATTTTGCACTGAAACTATCAGTTCAAAATGAGTAGTGTTCGCTTAAACTTAAGAAACCAGTTACTTATTCCACCATGATATCCACCATTATATCATCACCACTATATCCATTTATTTATACTCTAAATAGTTACTAAAACATATAGGACTATGGAATTTAAGCAGCTGGTGTTACTCTATTCTCAATAAAAGTTTGCTAGAGCTAAAGATTATTAAATCTCATCAAAAAATTCCCAAGAAAATAGGTCCATCTTTCTAAACTAATGTCACATAACAGATGTTTATTAACAACAAAGTTATAAACCAGTATTGATAACCAAGTTAGTTAATGTGCCACGTTCTTACTATGTACCTACTCTGTACATAGTCACTTGAGTACGTACGACTTTCTAACACATGCTATTATTTTCTGCTACATCAGATATAGGAACGAGTATTATTTACGTAATGCTTGCTAACAAGTAACATTGTATCTGATTGATTTGTAATGAATTGCTTTAAGTGGAATTATAAGAATAATGTCTGAAATTGCTGTAACTAATTTTAGTCCATCCACAATTGATTTCTATAGTCCAGTCTGTAATATTTGACAAAACAAGCGTAGGTACTTCTATTACATCGCCAAAGATCCTTAAGCAAAGGGTTAGCAAGTTGTATTGTTAACCTCTCGCAAGCCTATCAAGAGGACCGGGCTTGTTCTATGTCCGTAATGGGTATAGCAATAGGGAATTTATTACATAGGGAAATAATTTCCTTTATTATGTAGCAAATATTCAAATAACATTTATGTCTATGGCATAGAACTGGGACCAGTTGATTATAGAGAAGGGAAAAGTATATGAATTGTAGGTAAAACAAGAAAACTAACGACCGACAACCAACCAAAGACAACTTCTTCCATTGATAAAAAGGATTCAGTGATGTGGTAAGAACGGAAAGAAATCGGTAAACCTTTTCAGAAGGAATCGTCTTCGGCTGGAAAATCGACCACATTAGTCCAACGTTTAACTATCGTAAGAAAAAAAATGAATGCAGCTTACTTATAACACCTACTATAAAATAGAGGTTATATGCGAAGGTTGTTAGGTGTAAATGTTAAAGAAAGTACTTAGTAACTGTCTGTATTTAATGGTTTATAGCTTAACCACAACTCTTATCCAAATGATTATAAGGTTATCAAATATAACTCTTGCTAGTTACGTACGTGTGCACCAAGTAAAAGGCAAACATTGCCAATGATAATTCTTAGAAAGTATCGTCAGATTTCTTCAATAAAGTATGAATAAAGTAATTACTTAAGTTACTTCGAGTGAAAGTATCAATCAATGTAAAAAGCTTGATTATATTCATCCATTTCGAAACAATGGTAACATTTTTGTTTACTTTTTAAACAACGTTAGAGTAGACTTGTTTAACCAGTTGTTAACCGGCTTTACCGTATGATACCTTTGAAATATTCCTGCTTCTAAACTATTATTTACGAAACGGTATTTTTTATCAAATATTTGGAATAGTTTTAAATATTTTTAGTCAAGATTAGAATAGACTATCTAAGTCTAATTATTTTATCGCACCTAATTAAAATACCTGAAATAAACTAGGCTAGTAATTTGATAAAACTACTTAGATAAAAATACATACGTTACTCCAACACAAATAAACCAAAGAAAATTACCGCATAAAAAAAAACAAATAAATTACAATGTAAAACTTAAATTGTGACACCGCACTTTGAAAGTATACACTTTGTATTCACGTGGGTCCTTTACTTGGACATTACAGTCTTTGATTATTAACACTTCACTAGCATAATAGACATTTTCATTGAGAAAATGCGGTATGCGGGAGGGTATCCATTGATTTTTCGCAGTGCAAGTTTGTGACGTAAACACCGCGACGCGACAATATGGCGGCGTGCGCCGGTCGCGTCTCTACGCCGACTGAGCGAGCGAAGCGAGAGGAAACGTCAAACGTGTGCCGGTTGCCAAGCGTTCCTTGGTTCCCTAACTTGCCAGTAATGTTGACCTTCCGCATCGATCTGTACCCACACCTCAGCTGATTCGGGAACGTACTACCGCATTAGGGAATTTACGGACGTGACTCACTTTTCTGCGATTTTATGGTCAGGATTTTTCGCGTGTGTACGGAAGGGTTAAATATTAGGGTAAAGGTTTCAAAATAGGAAATTATTGTAGAAAAAAGTAAATATAAGATTATGACTAATAAAAAATAATTTTAAAAAATATGTTTACCAAGTTTTTAACACTAACAATAATTAAACATACGGGTGTAAAGCGTAAAAGTGGACATCTTTTGAGTTCGCTTATGCCTTTCTTAATAATTATAGCAAATCACTTTGCTACTTATAGCTATGGTGAGATCATGAGGTAATGAATCCAGTTGCTCCTTTCAAAAACAGGATAGCAATAATACGTTAAGAATTTAAATGCCTAGCTTATTATGTTCTACACTGCAGCTCGTTTTGCTATTACATATTCTGCAGGCGTTTTAATTTCAATTCTATGCCTAATACTGTAGAGTTCGTTCATTCATTAGTTAGTACGGTAGCTCAAATACAATAAGTGATTTATAGTAACTATAACAATTATTATTGTTTGAAATTAATTTAATAGTGATGACTTAGAGAAGAACAAAGAACACACATACATTGTTAATTTGTATTATAGTAGAAGCAAAATTGATTGTTAATATTTCAAATACTAGGGCCTATTATATAAACTAGTAGGTAATGGTAATTTTTTCGTTGTTCAATTAAATTTTTGTTATTGGCTTCTTCTAACAGTAGAAAAAAACACGATGAGGGCTAAGTCTGTGGTTAAGTAGTAGGTACCTATCGTCTGTTGACCGGTGGTGAATTTTTATTATTAAGGTGATTTCAGGCTATTTAAGGTGGACATTTCAATTTGTCTGTTTCAAGCCAGAATTGAATAAGATATTTGAATATATATAAATGACGTACTTTTTGTACTCAACACTATTTTAGAACACTTATTATTTACTTGATTAAAATAATACTAATATTACAGATTAAAATAAGGTTTGCGAGAATATATTTTGAATTTGAATATTTTAAGGAATTTAATAATACAATCTCAATCTTAAGTATCCTTCTTTGGGTACCTGTGATTATGATTAAGGGCAGGTTTCCATCAGAGCCTTGCTATGCTAGCCTGTTGTGCTACGTTTAGTGTTCACCAATCATGAAAATTCATCTAAGCAACGTAACAAAGCTACGATTATATCCACTCATCATAATATCGAACATAGCTTAGCGACGTTAGCATAGAGAGTTACCATAGCAACCATATTGCTATCTGTAACTGTGGCTACAGGCCTATAAATAATTATTAACAGTAATAATTCAAATCCAAAGAATAAATGTTGGTTTTCCCAACTAACTTAGCGTTCCAAATTCATTCGAAATGGAAAGAATTCATTACAATGCATTTCAATAACAATATAGCTACAAAACTATTTTAATATTAAGTAAAGACTTTTTTCTCAACGGCCTGTCAAGTATCCAAACTCATTTGTATAAACTAAAACCTCTTTTGTCCAAAATCAATCAATTTAAAAATGGAATGTGAGAAACTAAACCGTTTACTACAACAATAAAATTCATTTACGTTTCCAATTATTCTAGTTGTTACATTACAATTTGTGATTATTGTTGTTTTTTGACGTATATTCCATTGTGTTGCCATGAATTTGTGGTATGATTGTGTTTAACCTTGAAGTTGGCATGTCACGCGTTATGTGTTGCGTATAGTTTGTTTATCAGTGATCAAATACTCGTAGTAAGACGCCTTTAAGTTATCTTGGCAGTATAGTGTGTGAGTGTGTTTCTTTCTTTCATAGTTTTATTTTATGGCAAGACTAGTATTAGATTAATATTCAATTAATATGTTTTAATGGGAATAGGAAGAGGTTTCCTTAATGTATAAAACACTATAAACCTGCAAACTGCTTAAACTGAATTATTGAACATAGTATCGTAATTAAAATATTCTGCCGAGTCAGTCAACAGCGCAAAAACATTTTAAAATCAAGTTGGCTTTAGGGGGTGTGCGTGGTAATATTGGTTGAATTAAACCACAAAGATGAATTGCCAAAGTTTATTAGCCACACACAACACACACTATTTTAGTTTTTAGAAGGATAGCAAGACAGGATCAATGTAGCACATAATACATATCATGTAATTAATCAAAGTAGTAAGTGAACAGTTCACGCGTGGGCAAAACGCGAGTGCGCGTGAGAACGAGTTGTATGTGTCTCTCGTAGCATACGCTGTGATCGACTGCGCGCGCGCGATGCGCCTCCGCGTGGCTTCACATTCCACAATTAACTTAAATGCAAGATTTGCACAAATTCGGAACAACGCATATCGCGCGGGTTTGCTTGCCGAATTATTGTTTGTTTACATTTGGTTAGAAATTATTTATTTGTGTTATGAATGTTATGTTACTGGGATATGAATGTGTGATGTATGTAAGTGGTTTTTAATATATTATTGTGTGTAAATAAAATATAATTAGGTATAATGTATGTTTAAGTGGAGGTCACCTACATCATCCCCCTCCAGAGACCGACTAAGGGCGATAAAAGTCAGGGAACCGTACTGTACGACCTGAACGCGTTGTTGTTAGCGCGGTCTTTTCCTGCGGTGGATGAACAGGGACACGTTCTGGAGTTGCAGTGTAGGATCGAGGAACGGGTACACGAACGTCTAGTATATAGGCTGGCTTAAGGCGGTCTATACTTACTGTGAGATCTTTGTTCCTAACGCGAATAATAAATGTTTTACTCCTTCTTTTGAGCACTTCGTATGGACCAGTGTAAGCAGGCTGGAATGAGCCACGCATCACTTCTTCCCTAAGGAATACGTGACTGCATGTAGCTAGATCTTGGAATACGAAAGCTCTGCGATTTGAGTGGTGTTGGGAGGGAACCGGACGAATATTTTCCGCAAAGGACTTCAACCGAGCCGCGAAATCGGTGATGTCGGTGGTGTAGTACGCAATATCGTGACCGAAGAATTCGCCAGGGAGACGAAGTGGTTCACCGTACACCAACTCAGCTGATGAAGTCTGGAGGTCTTCCTTAAAGGCACTCCTAATGCCTAGCAACACAAGTGGAAGTGATTCGGTCCACTTGGTGTCTGCATGACAGGTAATTGCAGCTTTTAGTTGCCTGTGAAAACGCTCCACCAATCCGTTGCATTGCGGATGATAACTCGTTGTCCTACGGTGATCGTAACCGATGGACTGAGAAAGCTGTTGAAACAGTGCCGATTGGAATTGTCCGCCTCGATCGGTTACGATCTCGGTAGGACAACCATATCGTGCCACCCAACAGGAAATAAACGTTTTGGCCACTGTTTCCGCGGAAATATCGGTAATAGGCACAGCTTCCGGCCATCGCGTAAAGCGATCGACGGCTGTGAGGCAGTACCGATAATTATTGGATGATGGTAGTGGGCCGATTAGGTCTAGATGTACATGTTTGAACCGTGCTGAAGGTAAATCGTGCGTACCTAAAGGTGAGGCAACGTGTCTCGTTACCTTCGAGCGCTGGCATGCCAAACATGACTTAGCCCATTCTCGGCAGTCCCTTCGCATCAGTGGCCAAACAAAACGTTGTGCAACGAGTTTGGCGGTAGCATTTGCACCGGGGTGGCTGAGGGAGTGGAGACTGTTGTAAACTTGCATTCGAAGTTGTTTAGGGACGAAAGGTCTGGGTGTCGGTGTACTGACGTCGCAGTACAGAACGGTACGACTCCCAGGTATATTCGTCTGTGTAAGGCGAAGTGAAGTGTCACCTTTGAGGTGTTCCGCAAGGTCTGGATCTGAACCTTGGAGCTCAGCCATCACTTCAAGGTCAACTGGTACCTGCAGTTCATCGACGCGTGATAGTGTGTCGGCAACCACGTTGTCCTTACCAGCAATAAAAACGATATCGGTGGTGAACTGCGAGATGAAATTAAGGTGTCTATACTGACGTGGTGAGCAGTTACTTTTACGTTCACTGAATGCGTAACAAAGAGGTTTGTGATCAGTATAGATAGTGAAGTGAGTAGCTTCCAGCATATGGCGGAAGTATTTTATACTCTCGTAAATGGCAAGGAGCTCACGGTCATACGGAGAGTATTTCGTTTGTGACGGGCTTAACTTGCGAGAGAAAAATGCTAATGGCTGCCAGTCTCCATCCTTGAGCTGTTGCAGGACACCACCTATCGCCGTGTCTGAGGCGTCAGTGGCCAATCCTAATTTAGCTTGCGAATCAGGATGAGCTAAAAGTGCTGCATTGCACAGACTCTTCTTGCAGTTTTCGAACGCTTGCGATGATTCTTTAGTCATAACAATCGGATCGGATGCCTTAACCGATCCGGACAGTAAGGCATTCAGGGGTGCTTGAATCTGAGCGGCGTTGGGTAAAAATCGCCTGTAAAAATTTACCATGCCCAAAAATCGTCTGAGTTCTCGGACGGTTTTTGGTAGAGGGAAATCAGACATTGCCTTTACCTTGCTGTCCAGAGGTTTGGTGCCGCTTTCAGAGATTTCGTAGCCGAGAAATTGAATATTAGACACACCGAAGACACACTTGGCCGGATTGATTAATATACCGAATTCTCTCATTCGCGTAAAAAGTTGACGCAAGTGTTCTTCGTGCTCACGTGGCGTGCGGCTGAACACAAGAAAATCGTCCTGGTAAGGCCAGCAAAAGTCTAAGCCACGAGTAAGCTCATCAACAAATCTCTGAAAGGTTTTACTTGCGTTACGAAGTCCAAATGTCATGACTAAAAATTCAAACAATCCGAAGGGTGTTGTTATTGCAGTTTTCGGAATATCTGCCCTATTAACACTAATCTGATTATATGCTTTCACTAAATCGATACTCGAGTATACAGTACAACCCGACAGGTTTTGCGAAAAATCCTGTATATGACGAATCGGATACTGATCTGGTATAGTACGAGCGTTTAATTGGCGGTAATCGCCGCATGGACGCCACCCATTATCTTTTTTAGTCACGAGATGAAGAGGTGATGCCCAAGGGCTGTCAGAAGGACGTGCGATACCGCTTGCAATCATAGCGTCAAATTCTTGACGAGCTACCTTCAATTTATCAGGCGCGAGACGGCGAGGAGAACATGATACAGGTGGACCTGGTGTGGTGCGAATGTGGTGTTGTGTATTGTGTTTTGCGATTTGAGGAGTTCCAAAAGGACGTGTAATTTCCGGGAAATTAGACAAAATTTTATGATACACAGTATCACCATTAAAACTAGCTACCTTAACACTTAAAACAGCATTGTCGCTTAAATCTAAACAAGCTACAGTGCTAACATTGGTTAGACTATCGATAAGCTTCTGTTGGCCAACATCAACAACCAAACGATAGTGAGAAAGGAAATCTACGCCTATGATTGCTTTTGTGACGTCAGCAACAACAAAACGCCACGGAAAATCACGCCGCAGACCCAAATTCAAATTTAATTGCATGTAGCCGTAAGTGTCGATAGTCGAACCATTGGCAGCACTGAGCTGATATGTTGATTTACAAAGTTGCCTTTTAAGGGCTGAAACCGGGTACACACAAATGTCACTTCCAGTGTCTATTAGAAACTGTATCTGTGAACCACGATCCGTGATGAAGAGGCGACCTGAGCTGGGGTTGTGGCAATCATCAGTCGCCATCACTGACTGCCTCTCTCGTTTCCCTGGTTGTAGTCGCACGGCTGGATACACCGACGAGCTTTGGAACCATGCCGTGAGTGGTACCAACAAACTGGGTACTTGCGGTAGTTCGACGCTGAACGTCGTGACGTCGATCGGCTGCGTTGCGCACCTCTGCGGCGCTCGGTGGGTCGAGGTCGATGTCGCGATTGGATAGTTAAAGCGCTCACCTGGCGCGTCAGCTGAGCTACCTGGCGTGTGAGCTCCTCAACAGCTATTGATGATGACGGTACCGTTGAGGTTGCAGCAACTTGATGAGATGGCACTGCGATGTCATGGACGCGGTCAGCGAGTTCAGCGAGTGCGTCAAGACCCAGGGTAGGCTGTGACGCAACGATAGGCTGAAGTGAAACGGGTAGTCGGCTCGTCCAGATTGTTTGGAGAAATTCTTGAGGGATATCTGGACCGGCGAGATGTTGAAGATGCCGAAGGAATTGTGACGGCTTGCGATCACCTAGCTGCTCGTAGGTCAAAAGTTGTTTGACTTTATTTTCTCTCGTCGCAGACAACCTTTTGATTAACTCCTCTTTGAGGCGTTGGTAATTGGGAGGACCAGTGAGGATGTCCTCTATTTCAGCAGCATACTGACGGTCGAGCGAAGCCAAAATGTGGTAGAATTTGGCTGCTTCGTCTGTCACGCGCATGATTGCAAACTGTCCTTCTACTTGTGCGAACCAAATTGCTGGTTTTTCAGGCCAAAAAGGTGGTAGTCTTATGCTCACTGGATTACTTGCAACTGTTAAAGCGGGCACGACGGGAGACGCCATCTTGATTTTGGAGTGGCGTCGTGGACGCGTGTCCACGTTACCGGTGGTATCTGAACCACTCGACGCCGACATCCAGGCTGCGAATTGCTCCTTGTCTTCCGTGTTCCTCAGTTTGTTTCGGGGTCACCAGTTTTAGGGGGTGTGCGTGGTAATATTGGTTGAATTAAACCACAAAGATGAATTGCCAAAGTTTATTAGCCACACACAACACACACTATTTTAGTTTTTAGAAGGATAGCAAGACAGGATCAATGTAGCACATAATACATATCATGTAATTAATCAAAGTAGTAAGTGAACAGTTCACGCGTGGGCAAAACGCGAGTGCGCGTGAGAACGAGTTGTATGTGTCTCTCGTAGCATACGCTGTGATCGACTGCGCGCGCGCGATGCGCCTCCGCGTGGCTTCACATTCCACAATTAACTTAAATGCAAGATTTGCACAAATTCGGAACAACGCATATCGCGCGGGTTTGCTTGCCGAATTATTGTTTGTTTACATTTGGTTAGAAATTATTTATTTGTGTTATGAATGTTATGTTACTGGGATATGAATGTGTGATGTATGTAAGTGGTTTTTAATATATTATTGTGTGTAAATAAAATATAATTATAATGTATGTTTAAGTGGAGGTCACCTACATTGGCATTATAAAACTAAGTCACAAATTATAAATAATGACTTTAATGTGCTTATAAAAAATCACGTTACAGAAATAAATATGCATCAGCAAGTATATGTATAAATGACGCTATAGTTTAGCTATTGCAGATGGCATTGAAACAAATTAGAGTACGCTCGTACTACGTTTCAACAAATATTAGGTAATTCCCCTCCACTTAACATTTATTTGTCGAATTTCTCAGTTTTAAACCAAGACAGACGGTGTGATTTTATTAACAAGTTGTAAAATATACTAATTTATATCCTAATGTATCTTCTAATATAATAAAATGCAACTGTTTGTTGATAATATTGATAATACTCCAATGCTCGTTCAGACCAAAATGGCTCAACCGATTTCAATGAAATTCAGCATTCAAATACTTTTCAACCTAGATTAACACATGACACGTTTCAACAAACAAGAACGGATTAAACCGTAAGGATGAAACTGCAGGAATGAAACCGTCGCAGGTGTTGGCAGTACTTTCATACGAAGTTCTTACTCGACTAATATACTAAGTATCGACTAATACACTAAGTACTTACTCAGTAATGGAAACCGGCCTGAAGAATGCTTCGCCATGGGAGTGCTGATAGCACTGATATCGCTTTGAGAGCTGTGAAGGCTGCTTTTGCCACTGCCATTCGCCGATCCCAGCTCCATACGCATGCGAATGTGGCGGCTAGAACATAAAAAGGAAATAGGTGTACTAAAATGCTGCAAAAACTAATAATCTTTGTTTATGAGTTTACCTTGAAAAATGTTAACAGAGAGCCTATCTAGGAGTGGGACAGTATACGTTGACTGGAAAACTGAAGTCGTAAGGTCTAAGCGTAGGGGAAAGAAATTTACTTACAATTGTTTATATTAATTGGTTCGTAATGCCAAAGAAAACCTTGTCAAAACTCACATAACAACTTCACTTTAAAACGTTTATTAGTTGAAAAAGATAAAACCTTCAACTCCAAGGAAAATTGAACAATTAAAAAACATTCCTAACATATTGAACTGAAAACAAAGGTAATTAAAATTAATGTTTCTCACCTTTTAGGCTTCGGGATTGTGTTCGGTGACTTAGAACTGAGCATCCTACTGACACTGCACGATGTTTGCGAGCGCTGCAGTGAAAATGAGCAGTCGACTTTGGACTTTATGTCTTTATACGATTTGATTTTATAATCGCTCTTCAGTTCCAAAGAATTCTTCTTCGACATAGTCTCTCTTCTGTCGGTCTTCTTGATAGCTTTAGGACTATTTTGAACGCTGTTTTCAGTTTCAGTCTTTCTGTTCGTCAGCATGCTCTTCAACTTACTCGGCACATCGCGTTTAGGCATTTTATACTTTTTCAGGGTAAAACTTCTCTTCTCTTCCTTCTTTTCGTTATTTCTGACTTCTTTTTCGCTGTTCAAAGAGTTTCTCTTGCTTGTATTCTTTGGCGTTGCATCCTCGTCAACAGCGAGAGGTGTGTCACGTTTTTGTTCTTCAAGTTGATCGTCTGTAGTTGTGAAGAATGCGTTGATATTTCCAGTGCTGTTTTTCTGACTGCATTCCGACCGTGTTGATGGAGTAGACCCTTCAGGAGACATGTCATCGATAACGTTTAAAAATACTGGCGACGATCGATGGTTTTCAAAATCTGTGTAAACACCACTAGACTCCATACAAGAATCTTCGTTCCTGTTCACTATGAGTGGGGGATTACCGTTGCCATTCTTACCACCGTATAGAGCGCCATCGATAACTTGGGCTTTTCTGTCACCTCTTTGCATGTGGTCGTCCAAGCCATCCGCATCACTCTCGGTGAAGAAATCAGAATCAGTCATTGGGTCCGTTCTTCTAGTAACTGGAACATTCTGCCAATCCATTTCGATAGCATCTTCTCTGTTACCGATTGAGTGGTCGGCTCCTCGACTGACTGGCCTTGACATTTCTCCATCGCCCTGATAACCATCCAAACTCGTAATGCTCGTTATGCTTGTGATAAAACTATTGGACACCTTAGAAGTCTCCATAGACTTGGTATACTCAGTTTTACTATCAGAATACGTTTGGGACTCGTGAAGAGTTGCGGCTGAAAATTGGGAATAAGTACTGATTTCTCCATGTATCTCTGAAGAATCCAGTGGAAGATCCTCTGGTGATGGAGTCTGCTCAATGCGATTGTTTATCAAACTATTCCCATGTTTACAATCCAAAGGTATTTCTAAGTTAACAATATTTTCAGTAATAGAACTTACTGGTTCTAAAATGCTACTATGAATTGATGGCATAAACTCTTCGTCCATCAAATTCGAAGTATTATCATCTTTATCAATACTTTGTGGTAAAGGCAAATTAACAATAACTGAAGCTTGAGCACATTTAGTTTCGTTTGGTTTTGGGGCTGTAGCACTTGGCAACTGGATTTGATCGTCGTTGTTCATAATTGATTCCATGCTGACAACTGGCGCGAGGGATCTTTCAAACGTGCACATTTTAGCGCTCTCAAACCCGTCATTCTGTATTGTCGAAGCCGCAGAATTACTTTCAGTCTTATCCGTCGATGGAGTGTCTCCGTTATCGGGAGACATTTTACATTCATTGGTATCACAGAAAATTGGTAATCCCTCCACAGTCGGTGAAAATGCATTTTCTAAATAGCATATATCATCCATCTGGTCTGGAGTCAGTATGCCTAAACTATCATCCAGTGAATTCTCTTCGTTAGCTCGGCTCATCGAGTTATCATTTGGACTGAGGTTCGATTCGAACGCGCGCGGGTGCGCGTGCGACTTTAATTGTAAGCAGAGATCAGATCTGGAATGTGTATTAAATGCTTTCTTTACTGGATAACTGAACTCGTTTTCGCAAGAATATTCGAATTCTCTCATTGGCTTGTCATCAAAGTTGAGAACGTTGGGTAGTCGTTCCGCGCTTTTGTTGATGAAATGTGATGCTTTCTTCAGCGTGTCTGCACCTCTGTGCAGACACGCTGATGAAAGCATCACATTCACATCACGAAGATCTCTATCTTCACCAAGTCTCCTCCATGACGTGTCAGAGTCTGTCGGTTTCAGAGATGTGGAAGGATTCGACTGGAGGTCGAAGAGTAGACTGTAAGGGCCGGACTCATCCTCGTCTCTCTTATCAACGAGCTGAGTGATATCATTGATCAACGCCTTGGTATTCTTATCAACATTATGATCCTTCTTCCTCGTGATCTCGTTCAACTTCTCACGCAAATCCAGAATCCTTGGATTCCTTTCCACCACTTTATCTAAGTTCAAGCTCATTTTGGGTATTAATGAAGCAAAATTTTTGCATGATATTGATTCTTTATCATTTTTCGGTTTCGTTTCGGTCGGCAATTTGTCGGTTAATTCGATTCGCGTATTGTCGCTAGTGCCCGCCGTGTCGAGACTCTTTAGTTTGGTGAGACTGTTGGAGTACACTCCGCGGAGTTCTAATGTGCGAAACTTGCCATTCTTGTCCACAGGGATCTGGAACAAAATATATACATATATATTTTTTTAATTACTTCCCTTTCCTTTTTCTCCCAATATTAATCGCTCACACCATCCTATATCCTATTTGCAACTGTTCGTAATAAAAACGCAGAAGTTTGTGGTGATATGGTTGGACGATAATTTTTTTTTTATGATTTGAATAAAAAAAAAGTTATTTTATCGCCTTGGAACCCTCATTAACACATAAAACACATTAGACAAGTGCTTAAGCCAGAATTTCTACGGGTACTGACTAATATGGTGTTTACTGCTAGTCTTCTATAGTTTAACCTCTTGTGCATTACAGTCTAAAATCGCGTGCACTCTAAACTCAATTCTTGACAAAACATTTTTTGATTACAATAAACGTTATTGTTGGATATTGAACCTTATTGCTCCCCTGCGGGCACGGTTCAGAGCGCGGTCACGGGTGGTGCCTCCGATGCATACAGTGGTATTGTTAAAGTCCACGATAGTTTATAAAAAGTGAACGATATGGTATGCTCAAACATTGCAAGAAAAACTTGATATCAACCATAAATAGATACATTAAAAACTGACAAATTTGTGATCACATAAACAAGTAAAAAGGAAAGAAATCAATAAAAGTAAAATGCGAGGCAGACAACATCACTCGATTTAACCACATGGTTGTTAGCAAATCAGTACCTTTGAAAGTTTGTCCATGGACTCAGTTTACCAGTTTCAGCAAAGTAAGTGCACCATCACATATCTTCCATTTTTTATATCTATCACTGGTTCCAAAGTATTAACAGAGTATTAAGCTGATGCAAACGTCCATAGTAAGGTCACCTGGTTTCGCCACTATGTTTACATCTCTTCAATGCACTTTAACCTAATGTACCAACGCGGGTAAAACCACGGGGCGCTGCTAGTCTTTGATAAATAAATCGCAACGCGTCGCGCGAGTTTACAAGTTGCGAGCTGGCGAGTTAAATAGAACTTGCCTTCTTTCTTCGTAAGAACTGTCATAATACTAGGTTAGGTTAGGTTAACAAATAAGCGAAAATCCTTGATGCTTGTCTCCCTTACTATTGAAACCACCAGTAAGTACTTCGCTCTTCCATGATTGAAACATAACTACGTAAGATTACTATTAATTGAAACGTATGTACGTTGATGTCATTATTATTTGTTCAAACGGGAACTTACGTACGACAGAGTACTCCGTCGTAATAATACGTAAGATAGTAGAGATAGCAGACCAATGAAAACTATTCCGCATATTTTGTCGACGATTTGTCAACTGTTTTACCATTCTTGTCGGCTATTTGTCAACTACAACACCAAACATGTTGTTGTTGACTTTTAGGCCGGCCATTCATTCTGAATCTGATTCACATGTCTGAAAAATCAACTTATCATTATTTCATTTTTACAGATCATTCTGAAAAATTAAGAATCTAATCAGAATGTATGGTACTCATTAAATTTCTCACAATTTTGGGCGCTATAAATCCAGAATTTGAATTTCAGATCAAAATTCAGCACGTTTGGTGCCGGCCATAAATAAAATCAACTCGGAACATCACTACGAATGCAGTCAGTTACATAAAAGTTAGATTGAATAAAAATGTATATAAAAAAATTAGAAACCGAATTGTGCGTGCCTGGAACCTACTTCTCAGTCTGATTGCTGCCAAGACTGCGGATGCACTCGGTTTGTGTTTAATTGAATGGTTAAAAAATAATGTTCAGTATTGTATTGCAATCGTGTTTTTTGTTAAATGACATGTATTTTAACAAAAATATTACTGCGTGATATTCTTCATCATGTTTTATGAGATGAGAGGGGTTTTGCCCAGTTGTTGAAGATTACAGGCTAATATACCTATCGCTTCTTTTAAAGGGGCCGAAAGTCAGATAAAAAGGTATTCTTTTTTATTCGTATGTTTGTTACTTCTCGGTGAAAAATTGTGTATTGCTATTTTACAACTAATAGAGCTTAAAATTAAAAAATACAAAATGATTACTATCTAAATTAAAAAAAATGCATGTTTATGTATAACAGAAAGACGGACATATGGCAAGGGCGCAGAACTTAGTTTATGCTGTTTGGTACCTTAGTATCAAGCAGCGGTGTTTTTCAGTGAAAGTATGTATATTCTTACGGAATGGTCCAATATTTAACCGATTTCATCAAGAGGTGGAAGTTCTCATAAAAACCTGACTTGCATTCGGCTTGAAAAAAATTCTTAGTACCGATTCTGCCCGCAATCACACTTGTATGTTGAAATCTAGACTTTGTATTGAACACTTGAAACACTATCTACGAACACGTCAAGTCTATTTGACCATTATCGTTAAACTGTTAACGTTAACTAAGATTAGATATTTAGGTTTTAGTTGTTTTAACTTCGGTTTGTTCTAGTTGTTTAAAGATACGGGCATTACTCAGTTAGTTTCTATGAATTTCTAGGAATATTAGGTTAGCTGAATGTAAAGAAAGGAAGTATTAGGCGATATTCTTTAGAGTCAATGTTTTTTTAAATATTTTAATTTTAGATATATTAACAACTAGCCGCTCCCCGCGATGTTACCCGCGTTATACCCGTTCCCGCGGGAATTTCGGGGCAAAATGTATCCCACGTGTCCTATATTACTGTAAAGTTTCATACAAATCCGTCCCATAGTTTTTTCGTAAACGAGTAACAAACATACATACATCCATCTTCACAAACTTTCGCATTTATAATATTAGTAGAACTTAATCCTATCGTACGATAGTCTGACAAACGTATATATGAATGACTTTCCACTTACATTACAATGATGTAAACTCGATAAGGGCTGAGATAACATGGCGCCAAAACGCATTCTCCGATCAGTCACTGATAATAATGATATTACAGAAGCAATTCATCACGTAACTAATAAAACGTAAAATTGTATTAACTACAAGCGCCCCGCGGTTTTACCCGCTATGTGCCCGTACCCGTGAAAATTTCGGTAATGTTTATGCATATATAAACTTAGTAAGCGGGTAAAACCGCGGGGCGCTGCTAGTCGTAGGTATAGCAACCCCGCTTTATATATCAATCGAACGACTAAAGTGGTAGATACAAACAAGGATCTGTACACAATTGACAACGAACTAATACCAACCTTATCTTTGCGTCACAGGATTCAAAGTTAAAGACAAGTATATTTTATTCAGTTTTGACACCAACGAGAACTATTATCAGTTAAGAATTATGTTGGTATTTTGTTCTTTTTTCATATCATCCTTACTTTTAAGGAAGAACCAGTACTTCTTAATATCAAATAAGCAATGACTCAACGCCCAAGCGACCACAGAGCACAGTGATCTAATAAAGTCGGATGATGCTGGTTTGCCTAATTTGATCTTCAAACAAACGTGTGTGAGACACGTTTGTTTGAAGTTTGATTGACCAATATTATTCATGAGATAATCTGAGGAATATTTCAAATAAATTATACAGACGTTTAGTAAAATACTACGCATATGTAAACGATGTCAAAGCGTTATGTTACATGACTGCAGCATGAGCCAATCACAGGGACAGTGTCGCCGGGAACTGTCAGGTTGAAACCAATTAGCGGGAAAGTGTCGCTGAAAACTGTCAAGTTGCACTCAAACCGACACAATCATGGGTTTTTATGGCGAAGTTCTGTCAATCTGCAGCAATCAGAACTATGTGCTGTCAGGCTGTAGCCAATCAGATTCAGAGGCTTTGTGCTGCAACCACAGTTACGCCTTCGAACAATGCGCAACTTTTAAGAACACTTTATTATTATTATCCTTCAACAGAGAGCGGTACTGATCAAACATAATATAATGATTGTGGCAGTACTACCTACTAATCAAACATGAAACGGTACCATTGTCTAAATGTTATTAGTATTACCTTTCATTCGAAAAGATATTATTCTTTACTATTTGGATTCTATCTCCATTGTTTAATGTCTTATTATTCTCCATACAAGTACCTATTATAGCTACTATCATACCCTACCTATATTGTATTTTTATTTACTATGCTTCGCTCCTATCTAAATGCAAATTATTTTTTTATCCAACTGTTCTAAGAACTGGGGAAGAGTACTGACAGAGAACAAAGATGACAGATTTTTAGTTATAAAATAAACGAATGACGATGATAGAGCGAAGTGAAGAAGAAAAGCAAGGAAGGTTGACCCCACATGTGGGACACACAGCCAGGAAGAGAGAGGGAGAGAGTTATAAAATAAATGATGTTTAAAGTGAATATAAATGACCCACCATATTCAAACAGTCCTCTTACTCAAATGGTTAACAAAAAGTACCTACACAACTTTCCCTAGCTCGTGACTGTATACCATTAGCATGGTCTGAAATACATCTTGTTCACCAATATGTTGAGCTGTTTAGAACTCTGTCGTATCACAAAATTTCAAAATTATTTTTGACATTTTAGTAAGTATTGTAAATTTGAATAAGACAAGGTTGTAAGTAAGCTGAACGTTTTCGTAGGCCGCCTAAATATCCCCGTTACATGACACATTAGACTGATTTATTCTTTATCTAGCTTTAAGATCGTGCGAAAAATGTTTCAATAGAAATGTCTACCCACAATGGGGAAAAAACTGTACTGATTTATATCTCGATCTAGGTTCCTAGTCATTGTAGTAATAAATTACTACTTAAAACTAGAATGTGCTTGTAGCTTCTTTTGTTTTTAACAATTTTGTTTTACTTAAATATTGCTTGCCTATCTACACTAATTAAATAAAGATTTTTATACTAAAAAAAGGGAAAATAAC
The DNA here is from genome assembly GCA_963082685.1 of Cyclophora albipunctata. NCBI lineage: Eukaryota > Metazoa > Arthropoda > Insecta > Lepidoptera > Geometridae > Cyclophora > Cyclophora albipunctata. The sequence continues at coordinate 2,997,956 of OY720119.1, forward strand.
GTAAGCGTGATTTACAAAATGTTTAAACCAGCGCCATGTTTTGGATCGCGGCAGGAACCAACGCGCGGGACAGCTAGTTGTCTATATTTCCACAAAGCAAACAGATTGGATAACTAAAATTACCGTTGACAATTTTCAAAGTAAAAACAACCTATTTTAAAATCGGCTTAAATTAAAAACAATTCAAAAATAAACCCTTGCAATTTGCATAAAATGAAAATAATACAAGAACTGCGAATCTTCTTCGATTTTTTACGTCAGTTAAAACACACGACCTCAAAACCTCCTCTATGACGTTCGGTTCAAAACTTTAAAATAGAGAGTAGATACCTAATCACGTTACCAAGTAATTTAACCGTACCTTTAACTACAGCAACAAAAGTTCAAGTGTTTTGGTCGTTAAGATTATCGTGTACCCGATAATCAGTGCTCATCACTGTTACATAATTTAGAAAATGTTTATCTAAGCTATGTGTTGGAACTTGGACATGTTTTACATAACATGCTTATATTAAAATGCTTTCGGTTAAACGGCAAGAAAGTACCGTGTGGTGATCCAGTAACTGTTAGTTAGGGCAGTGGTAGTGGAAATTAGATGATTTAATATTAATAGGTCAATATCAATATTAACCCTATCAACATCAATGTATAAAAAAAATATATACTGTTTTTAATTTTAGAACTACAGATATGAAGAATTTATATGATACCATACCATCTCTTTAAATGTAATAAGTTGTCACTCAACACTATTGTTTGTCTCTAAGAAAACATAGTTTCTAATCGACACTTTTGGTAGCTTTTTTTAGCCTGCGACACTTTTTAACACTGACACATAAACAAAATACGGCTTTATCTTCTACCGACAGTACTAACTTATCTTTAAAAGTTTACCCTTTGCAGTTACAACTGTAGCTACAAACTGACATTATAAATACTAATTAACGTTTATTCATGAACATATTTCGTCCAGGTAATGCTACCAAGTGAACATATTTTGTCAGGTTAACGGCACTAGATCTGTATCGGCCTTAAATCGATTAAAACCTAAATACCGCGCACTAAAGCCTAAAGGTCATGTGTCACCTTTCACTGTTTCAATTATTAATGTCCGAGAATATTTCTTTACAAATACCAAAACCTAAATTAAGGTTTAAAGACCAGTAGCTTTGACCCTTCAGTGGGTATATGGACCGCCTACTTAAGAAATTGTGGCTGCTCGATGCCTTTTTGAGTTCCTCTAGAAACCATACCGAGTATTTCATTAGCGTAGCAATCTTTGCCGTGGGGAGTCCTGAATATTCCTGAGGAAGATTAGTCATCTTTGGCGAACCCTCGACTGTCAATTGTTATAATATGAATTGGTAATACGGGCCCGATCTCCCAACCCCTTCCGCTATATTCCAATTTCCTATACGTTAAATTTATTACCAACCGCAACAATAACATTGACGCATACTGACTAAGCACTGAAGATAGATATACGTGATACATACAATAATAACTATAAGTACTATTATCATCATTTACAAAAACAATATGACAAAAAACGAGATAAAATAATATCCCAAAGCAACACTGAACTTTTTGAGGTATATGAACCCGCTACCCACGCTTACTGTAGACATCTCAGCTAGTCCTATCGTGGTTATTACACTATACAATTGTTAAAAGTTTAATCATATTTACCCGCACTGGGCCGGTCCCATGGCAATTTCGGGATAAAACATAGCCTTCCTCTTTTGTATAGCAACCCTGTACAAAAATAATTATTCGAATCCAACTGGTAATTCCCAAAATTAGCCCGAACATGCATACAATCAAACAAAATTAAAAAAATACCTCTTAGTATAGAATACCTACAGATCAACCTCTATAATCCTACTAATATTATAAATGCGAAAGTTTGTGAGGATGGATGTATGTATGTATGGATGTATGGATGTTTGTTGCTCTTTCACGTAAAAACTACTGAACGGATTGGGATGAAACTTTACAGTAATATAGGTTATACATCAGAATAACACATGGAATACATTTTATCCCGAAATTCCCGCGGGAACCGATACAACGCGGGTAACACCGCAGGGCGCGGCTAGTATTAGTATATATAGTATAGTATAGTATAGATAATAGTGATAACACGTAACTACCTAGTATTTCTTTCTACTATGGCATTTTTCCAAGACGGTACGGTATTAAAATCCTTGTTCAGTCTCTAGTGCCAACTTCTTTGATGAGTGCCGTTGTTCCAAAGAATTGTTACGCTCAATGTTAATTAGTACAGTTACGGTAAGTTATGCGATAATAGTACCTATCACTACATAGTATAAAATAAAGTCGTCTCTTTTTCGTGTCTGTCACACTGTTTGTCTGTCTGTATGCTTAAATCTTTAAAATTACGCAACGGATTTTGATGCGGTTTTTTGTAATGGGTAGAGTGATTCAAGAGGAAGGTTTTTATGTAAAAAAATCCCGAAATTCCCACGGGGACGGGCACAACGGGGGTAAAACCGCGGGGCGCTGCTAGTTTAATTATATTCCTGTGTTCTTGGTGTACTGTACAAAGAATAATCCTACTAAAAATACTAAAATGTTATAATTGCGAAAGATTGTGAGGATGTATGTATGTATGTTTGTTACTCTTTCACGCAAAAACTACTGAACGGGTTTGGATGAAACTTTTTAGCTATATAGGTTATACATCAGAATAACACATGGGATACATTTTATCCCAAAATTCCCGCGGGATCGGGTACAATACGGGTGAAACCGCGGGGCGCGGCTAGTTTTTTTTATATGGCAGTCTTCTTCTTCTTCTTAGTAACGAGTAAAGTAGTTCAAATATCAGTTGAAAAACTTCAATCAATTAAAACTACGTTTACGGTTACACTTCGCTTTTATTTTACATTTTAATCTGACGTTTCGGCCCTTCGGACGTACAGGAACTGTGGTCACAGAAGGCTGTCTAGTATCCGTAAAAGAAACCAGTAAACTTGAATCAAATAAAAAAAAACATCAAACTCTTGAGATTTATTATAAAAGTATAATAGCAATAGACACAGAGGATTCAACGACAAAGAAATCAATTTAGTTAACGAGCATCGAACCTATCATCTTTATAAAAACTACACAATAAGTATTACAATCAGTATTAACAACCAGTATACACATAAATTATAAACAGTATATGTACGAGCATAAGTATGTATAAAGTAAGTGGATGTATAGGCATTATAAAATGATGATATCATGACTGCAGTCCGTTTATTAAGTTAAATTACTTTTTACAGACGGTTAATTGTAAACTATAAACCAAATGAGGTGTAACGTTAACTTTGATTGCATAGTTAAGGGAGTTAATTACGAATCTTAGTCAAAATTTTAACTGCTTTAATAGAACAGTTCAGTAATTTCAACTTATTATATTTGATTGTGTCAATTAGTTATGCTTTTAGCAAATATTATAAAGTCTGTGCTACACAACTCTGCGAGGCTAAGCTTTGCTATATTTTATATCGCAACGCAACTCGGAAAAGCTTCGCGATTCCTACTTAGTGAATGGTAAATCCGAAGCTTAGCGTAAATATATTATATCCTAATGTTTCCAATGTTCCATTCACATTTCAAAGACATCAGCAGACAGTGGGACAAAGCCTTATTCTTAATCACTACCGAATGTTAACGACCCTAATCATATAAAGATTGAGATATTAATTAGGTATTTTTCCTAAACTGCCAGGTAGATAATTAATATTCAACAACAGTAATTACGCAAGAAAAACATTTCATTTTTATTTCGACGCTTATCAACTTATTGAATTCCTTTCAACTAACCGAGCTAAAGCTTCGTACATATTAAATATCCTAGAGTAGTTATTCAGATATTAAACACTAGCGGCCCGCCCTCGCTTCGCTTCGGGTAATCAAGATTTCATGTAGGAAAATCGGGATAAAACATTGCGTGTCTCCCGCAGGAATATACACAATCAAAATTTCAAGTGGGAAATTGGGGATAAAATATTACATGTCTCGCGCGAGTATATATGTATACACAATCAAGATTTCATGTGAGGAAGAATTCGGGATAATACCTACATAGCACGTCTTCGTCGTTCGTAGTTCGTAGGTAGGTATATCCCCGCGCGCTTTGACCGCACGAAACAGTAAGTGGCCATAAGAGACCCGCCATCGAGCATTATTATTTTGTAAGCAGCGCCCCGTGGTTTTACCCGCGTTGTGCCCGTTCCCGTGGGAATTTCGGGAATTTTTTTACATATAAACCTTCCTCTTGAATCACTCTATCTATTACAAAAAACCGCATCAAAATCCGTTGCGTAATTTTAAAGATTTAAGCATACAGACAAACAGACAGACAGACACGAAACAGAGACGACTTTATTTTATATAGCGACCCGCCCTCGCTTCGCTTCGGGTAATCAAGATTTCATGTAGGAAAATCGGGATAAAACATTGCGTGTCTCCCGCAGGAATATACACAATCAAAATTTCAAGTGGGAAATTGGGGATAAAATATTACATGTCTCGCGCGAGTATATATGTATACACAATCAAGATTTCATGTGAGGAAGAATTCGGGATAATACCTACCTACATAGCACGTCTTCGTCGTTCGTAGTTCGTAGGTAGGTACCTACGAGTAGGTATATCCCCGCGCGCTTTGACCGCACGAAACAGTAAGTAGCCATAAGAGACCCGCCATCGAGCATTACTATTTTGTAAGCAGCGCCCCGCGGTTTTACCCGCGTTGTGGCCGCTCCCGTGGGAATTTCGGGAATTTTTTTACACAAAAACCTTCCTCTTGAATCACTCTACCTATTACAAAAAAACCGCATCAAAATCCGTTGCGTAATTTTAAAGATTTAAGCATACAGACAAACAGACACGAAACAGAGACGACTTTATTTTATACTATGTAGTGATATTTCTCATCATAACTCTGAAACTAACTGTCCGATTTTAATAATTTAAAGAGGTACACAAAGAAACATAATTAACCTTGATTGTAGACCCATTTATTTTGATGTAAGTTCATATCATCATATGAATATCATCAACTTAAAATTACACTCTTTTTTTAACTAATTAATTTTAACTTAAAACGGTTATTGTGTCTTAACTATAATAGTTAGACATATGCCCTCGCGAACTTATTTGTTTGCAATGATATATACTTTGATTGTGTAGAACATTGTTTTTGTGTATCATCAATAGATTTAGTAGCGCACGCCAAAAACCATTTTTTTTAGGCATGTTTTTCATACCTTGGGTTACATATACCCGCGTTGTGCCCGTTCCCGTGGGAATTTCGGGAATAAATATAGCCTATGGCACTCAGGGATAGTGTAGCTTTCGAATGGTGAAAGAATTTTTTAATTCGGTGCAGTAGTTTCAGAGCCTATTCGAGACAAACAAACAAACAAACAAAAAATCAAACCTTTCCTCTTTATAATATTAGTATAGAAGTATAGATGATAAAAAATTACGAAGCTAATGCAGCTAAGCAAAGTCGATTAGATTAGTGGCCAACCCTGTTTAGACCGTCTAAAGGCCTCCGACATGGTCAAATAAAACTACCGGGAACGACAACTCGTATACACGGTAGCACTCAGATAGAAATATCACTTTCGGCCATCCATCCTGTGCAAGTTTTACTTCAATAGTAGGTCAATGCTAATCGTTAATTCAGTCAGATAAATAATCAAATTACGGAAGCTATGTTAGACTATTAGTTTTAGCCAATACGATACTGCCCGTCTAAAAACAAGGAAATATCATTCATTGGTGCATTTGTATCTAGTTTTATTCAACCTGTATAATTTGATTGTCTTTAATTCTTTATAGACGTTTCCTTATTTTATTTTACGTTCATTTTGTTATCAGTATTGTGTTTCTTCCTTCCTATTTTACATTTAACCGACTTCAAACACCGAAGGAGGTTCTCAATTCGATCGGTATTTTTTTACTGTTGATATGTTTACATTAACTTTTTCAAAAGTTTCATGATAGACTAAAAAATAAGATTTTACTAAGGAAAAAAAACTCAAAGGACACCGAACTTTCGGAAACCATCCTCTGGCACTTAACTCCCCAGTGAAATACATAAGACACGGTACCCAATTACCAAAGAGTTTCCACTTATAAGGAACGTCTAAGTATAAACTACAAGGACTGTCTTCTGTGACCACGGTTCCTGTAAAGGGGCCGAAACGTCTCATATAAAAGTGTAAAATAAAAGCGAAGCGTATCCGTAAACTTAGTTTCATTTCAAAATGAGTAGTGTTCGCTTAAACGTAAGAAACCAGTGTATAATATATAATATAATATACCTGGACAAATTCACTCACGGTTAATTAGACCCAAAGTAAGCTCTAAGCTTGTGTTATGGAATCTAACTCACTGATACTACTACATATATATACACAAATACTTTATAAGAATATATAATGAACACCCAGACGTCGTCGCCAACATAATAATATTGTTGACTCCGGGCGGGAATCGAACCCGCAACCCCCGACACAGTAAGCGCTCTCACTGCCACTGTGCCAACGGGCTTGTCAAAAGTACCACGAGGAACTATATTGTAAACCCTAAATTCTCCCCCCAATTTCCGTATCTTCAATTAACTTGCATTTTTTATTAAAACACACAAAAGGTCAGCTCAGCGGCGTTTCTCAAGGATCTTGGTATCAGATCTGAGTTGATTAAAATACACGATTTACTTGTAACAAACACGTTTGGAATTACAAATATAATATGCTGATTTGGTTAGTTGTGCTTAGCGGCTTCGGTTGCTTGGACTAAAGATGCCGTTTGCAGCTTTGTGCGGCGTAATTTTTAACAGGCTGCAAAATCGTGTGTTATTTTCCTTATTTTGTTGGGTCCTCATAGGAGTACTTATATCCCCAAGGTTTCTGAAACAATATCTCAAATTCTTACAGTATGGTATTTTTATATGATTTTAAAAAGGAATAGGTATCGGTCTTACAAAAAATATTGCAAAGGTTATTTTATTTCCTTACCCTTGTTACACCTCGATCAGTATTTATTTATATAAAATGTACTTTGTATTTTAATCCTATTTCTACATGCATTTTGTAAACAGCTGTTATTTTTCCATTACCGACAGACACTTTAATTTTATTTGTATTGATATGGAAGGTGGTTTTATAGAATAACATTTTTGTAGCGTACTACTAACTACTAATGTCGTGATGTGAATATCATGGCCAAGCACTTGTATAGGCAGTTACTACGTATTGGCAGGTCTATAGAAGTAATAAAATTCATCGCAATTAAATGCACAGATATTTTTTATCACTGTAACTCGGTATTGAAGATATAAATAGGAATCGTATTAGTCTTATTTAATTTAATATTTTTCTTTGAGGATTTTTTGTGATTCAGAACAAGACACACATAGTGCGGGTCCGGGTTGAGTGCGGGTCGCGTAACGTTGTATTTGTTTTATTTGAATGAAGGGTGTCACAATGGTCTTAATGATCTCAGTCAAAGAAATACCTAAGTACTTACTGCCTCTGTTTCGAGGTCTTATTTACATATATAGTTTTCATTGAACACTTTCGAAATTGGACTTATAAGTAGACTAAGACTATAATTAGAAATTATTGATATAGTTTTCATTTAATACTTTTGAAATTGGACTAAGACTTGTCTAAGAAGAAAATTAGAAATCTAATAGACACTAAATCCTTAAAACAGGTTCATTAGCTTATTTGATTATTATCTTCTATTAACACCACTCCCAAAATCTAGAGTTAAGTATGATTCGTTTTTGCAAAGAGTCCGAAATGTTTTGTTTTTACCATCTAACAAAACTGAGAACCGTATTAATTTCTTAGTCTATTTTACCAATCGTGACCTACTAGACAGACAATCAATTTACACGATTTTACAACTCTTTAAATGCAAAAAAGTAATATCGACTACTCGCGTATAAAGACGTCAGATAAGGAAAATCGGATGTAACATTACAATACAATGTGTACATCTATACTAATATTATAAAGCTGAAGAGTTTGTTTTGTTTGTTTGTTTGTTTGTTTGTTTGTTTAAACGCGCTAATCTCAGAAACTACTGAACCGATTTGAATAATTCTTTCACTGTTAGATAGTCTATTTATCGAGGAAGGCTATAGGCTACATTTTATCCCGAAATTCCCACGGGAACGGGCACAACGCGGGTAAAACCGCGGGGCGCTGCTATATATTATAATATTAACGTTACACTAGGAAATTTCCCTTAGAAAATCTTAGCTCTCGATTGAATAAAATAGATACCTAACATAAATGAAAAATATAATTCACTAGTTTCGACGCTAACGATGCCACAGACAGAACTCGACCCTCATGACTTTTTTACAACCCTCATGACTTTGGTGTGTCACACAAGAGAGATTCAGTTCGTAAAAGCAATAATTCTTCTATGTCTAGATATTGTTCGTCTAGATATTGTTCGTTTACACCTAAGAATTTTACAAAAAGAAAGTCCAACGAATAATCGAATATTCAATAAGACACGAATTCACTACACTTCGTTTTGTATTTGCGATGATTTCACTTCGCAAAACATGCGTGTCATTAGATTTGAAGTCGGTACACGTAATGTTGGTAAGTGCCTTTTAAGATTTCTATAGAAACTAAACGCGGACTAATTTTTCACCTATTTTGATTTCACCTGGTTTGTATCTGTCGAGTTTTTTTTTGGTCTAACAAATATCGCGGCCTAAAGACGTGGCGGTGGTGAGACGAAACAAGAGAGACTGGCAATTGGTGGCTTCAAATTGAGAAGAATGGCGGAAATGGGAGGCCTTTACTCAACAATGGGATGATACAGGCTAACAACAAAAATAACGTAAGCTAATATTTAGAACCACCGCCGCTTTATCGCACCGCGCCCTGCATTTATACCCGCACTTTCCTGAGGGAATTATCGTGATTAAAGCAGCATAGCCTTCTTTCTAAATTCTGCTTGATATACAAAATTGTTTTTTCAAATCCGACTCGTAGTTCCAGAAATATTGCGAGATTTTGCGCTCGTCAGTTGCATTGTATCTACTGGTGCGTGTAACTTTGCATACAGGCATTTACGTATTAATGCCTAGCTAGGCTATTAGGTAGATCTTTCTCAAGAAACATAGGAAATATAGTCTTAAACATTACAATGCATTGACTTTCCCTTCTAATTGTGCCACCAGTAAAGTAATTGACGTATGAGTGTAGGTTACTAGGCGCACATAAAAGCAAGTAAGTAGATACAGTAGTTTAATAAATTATTGATGATTGCCTTTGATTCACTGCGCAATGTTTAACGGTTGGTAAACACTTGCAATCGATACCATTTCATACGAAGTACATTGCTGTTATTATTCGAAGCATTATATGTACACTTATTCCGTGTTCTATGTAGTCACGATGGAGTGTTATGGACCATAAATTAGTGCCAATTATTTTTTAATGGTGTTCGAATTTCGATTCATTAAACATTCATTTGTTTTTATTTGTCGTCCATTTTGTTTTGATAGAGCAGTTAATAGACAAGTGAAAGATTGTTTGAATTGAGAATTCTAATACTTTTCATCCAATGCACGAACCAAGTACAGACGGAAAAATTTAAGTACATACCTAAGAAAAAGACCGGCGTGCAGTTGTCGAGACAGACAAATTACTTTGATACGTAGATAAACAGGTCAATTTAACAAGTAAATTAAAATAAAAAAATAAACCAATTATCCAGATAAGTAATTAAGGCACCAGACACCTAATTATTTAAAAAATAAAAGTAAACGGCGCCAACATTTTCAAGTCGCATCGAAGAAGTCAAGGGCTCAGACTTGTGGACATGAATGTTGAAAATACCAGATATTATCTTGTTTTTGTTTTGTTCTCACGTACCCAGTATAGAGCTATACCTATACCTATGTGTATGTATTGTATACCTAGCTGCTAAAACTTGTCTTTTATCTATCTTATTAAAATTATTTAATTAAGATACCTCTAACTTTCAGTACTAAAACTTTCAACGAGTTTGGTGGCTATCATGAGCGTAGCCCCTCTGTCACCTTAATACATACGCAACTGTAGTACCTACTTACCTAACAATATTACAGACAATGAATTTGTATGAAAATGTGTTTCTATCAACCTTATTACCTGGCGAATGAAAATTTTAACTGTTAAGAATTCTCAGTATCTCTCATCTCGGCGTAGATGATATTAGTATAGTGTGAAGAATGAGGTGGACCACACTTGATTGGATTTACATTCTTAGTACATTATATAGGAACTTCAATATTGTGTATGTATACCTATGTCATGCATGGCCATAAAAATTATCAAATTTTATAATGTGACAAAGTACTTCAAAATTTTCATGGCTGACTGTACCTGCTACTGTACAGTCAGGTACTTGTTTTATTCAAGTTTCGGATGCAAGCCTCAGAACCAGTTTAGGTAACTTTTTGCAAGTCTGCAGGTATTTCGAAGTTTTTACCAATATTATTCCTGTTAAACTGACCCTAGACTTATTCATAAAAACATGATTAAACTTATTGCAACTTTAATTGCAGTAAATGTAAAGAAGTAGATAAGTATGATTATTATAATTGATGTTTTTGTGATTCTGTATAACTTATTGGGTGGGATCTTTTATTGTGGCTTCATTATTTATGCTATATATTAGCATTTTCTTTTGTAAATTGTTCGTAAAAATCGGGCTAGTTTTATTGAGGATAATTAAAATTCAATAAGACTAAGTACTTAGTAATTGTACCTCATCTCTTTAACAGTAAGGAGGCCAGTTATCCTGTGACTTCACATACCTTATAAGCACCATTTTTAGGGTTCCGTACCCAAAGGGTAAAAACGGGACCATATTACTGCTGTCCGTCCGTCCGTCAAGAGTCTGTATCTCAATAACGGTGATTTAATGTGGGTTTTTTTTCATAGATAGAGTGATTCAAGAGGAAGGTTTATATGTATAAAAAATCCGGAAATTTCCCACGGGAACGGGCACAACGCGTGTAAAACCGCGGGGTGCGGCTAGTAGTGTAATAAATAGGAATTAACTGTTCAATTCAGTTCAAATAATCGCAAACAATTCTATTACTGCACTGTTACATCTCATCTGTAAATGTAACAAAAAATCTGTGTTTCTGAAGTCAATAACCTCAGTTGAAATCTGCCATGAGTTCCATGACGCAATTGCTAATTTGAAGATCAAACTTCAACTCGATTCTCCATTGTGTAATGATTCGTTAGTTCGTTAGAATAGTTGTGTACTTTAGTCGTTTACCTAGATTTCAGACCTATTTTTGAAAAGTTGAATAGACTCATCAGGAGAAGACAGATTTATCTATAACAAGCCGCGCCCCGCGGTTTCACTGGCGTTGTACCCGTTCCCGCAGGAATTTCGCGATAAAAAGTAGCCTATGTCCTTTCTCAGGCTTTGGACTAAATGTGTACCAAATTTCATTCAATCGGTTCAGTAGTTTTATCGTAAAAGCATGACAGACAGACAGACAGATTTACTTTCGCATTTAAAATATTTGTTAGGAAGTAAGGATTTAGCACCATCCACTTCGATCTGGTTATTTCTAGATATTTAACAAATTATAGCTAATGGTTCTTAGCTCTTAGTTCTCGATCTCATCAGCTATCAAACAAAAAATCCGCAACAATATTGGTCAATTACACGCAAGAGCGAAGCACTTACTGCGTAAGCACACACACACACACGCATCTTACGCTTCTCTATTTCGTGGTCAATTAGTATGGGAACAAGGATGCCATACACAGACACATGTACATAATAAGAAACGCTTATATGGTTTAAATGTAGGAATACTAACTTAGTTATTTAAGCTTGTTATTATTGTATTTATTTTTAGCCCCCGACGAAACGAATGGTAAGTTATTAAGTCGATATCTGTGTGTGGATATGTGTTGTGTACACACACCCAACACATGTGTGTGTCTGTGGCACCGTAACTCACATACGGACGGACCGATTTTGATGAGGTTTTTTTTTATTTGAAAGATATCTCAGAAACAACAAATGCGATTTGAATAACTACTTTTCTAATGAATAGCCACATTCAACGAAAAGGTTAATGTTTTTTTTCATCCCGAAATTCCCACGGGAACGGGCACAACGGGGGTAAAAACGCGGGGCGCTTGTGTATATATTAAATAATTTTATGAAAATACATAAAATCTCCGCTTAAATAATTATTTATTATTGTACAACGCTAATTAACTTAATTAATCATTTGTCAGATTTACGTAGAATAATTAATTCATAATTAAGATGTTATGTAAGATTGTTTATGTGAAAAATGTATACAAATAAATCGTAAAATCCCCTCTTTTTGCGTTACAAGTTAAAAATAATAAACAACTTCGTTTACAAAGATTTTATAGTACCTACCTACATTTAATTTTTAAACGTTAAAAGGCAGAAGTTCTAGATCAATTTGCAAACAATTGGATTTAATTAAAGTGTTTGTTTTATGTTCGGATGCTATGAAAGGGGTCAAAGGAACAAAGCGGTTGGTACCCAAGTAAAATACAAGGTTATACGAACTATTATTAGAACGAGAGATGAATCTATACTTACTTAGGTACATACTAATAATTAAATTATCAGGGTACGACAAGTAAAATACTTATGTTTTATAGCAGCGCCCCGCGGTTTTACCCGCATTGTGCCCGTTCCCGTAGGTATTCAGGGATGAAAAATAACCTTTTATATATGTATAGGTTTTAAAAAAATTAGGGTGTGCATATATTCCCTAGATGACGGGATAATTGGAGAAATTGTTCCTTTTAATATTGACGTTTGATATGTTACTTTGTGTATCGTGCCTTTTTGAAAATATAATATAAAGATCTTGCCAATCAATATTATATACCAACCTATTTAGTTTTAATTTCAGATTGAACAAATATAATGTAATGGAAGGCAAGCATCAGTAAAAATTACAGGATTATGTTACTTAGAGCCTTGACTACGCATTGAAATACGAACCAACGACAATCCAATTATCGAACTGCCTGTGCGTTACGTAAAACTTAAAACTGTCAAATGACTAATATTTGATTTGGTTGGTCAATAGTCTATTGTCTTTGTCCTATAAATATAAATTCGTTCTAAAACGAAGGAGTGAAAAATAGAAGATAGTTTAATGCCTATTTAGGTCTTTGAAACATATACTTATTAGTACATAGGGAGGTTACTATTCACCAAATCAATTAACTTAATAGGTTTTAACACTGAATTTATTCGTATTATAGTATCGAGATTATAGTCTTCGTATTAAATACTAATGTGACGTCACGAGTAACCGCAGTATACGCTCACGATATCATGAAGCCGCTTATGTATTAGTGTTTTGGCATAATCTTATAAAGCCAAAATTACAGTGAATTGCTACAAAAATAATATAGTGACAGTACTGGCCGAACTGTACGATTTACTAAAATACAGTACTTCGTTTACTCAAAATAATAATGTACTAATGTAAAAAATAAATGCAACCGCCTTCGTTCCAAAATCGAAATTTTGCAAAAAATGAGGAGGTTCTATTGATTTATGTATGCACTAGTAGTACCCACACGTTGTACCCTTTTCTGTGGGAAATTTGGCTTAAAAAGTAGTCACAAACCTTCCTCTTGAATCACTCTGTATTTTGGAAAATAGTGCATTAAAATCCGTTCAGTAGTTTTTGAGAAAATCAATAACATACAAATAGACAGCTTTTGAGAACTTTGTTTTATAATATTTAAGTTAGATCTTTTTGATCGAACGAGATTTATCCCGAAATAGTCCAAATAAATAATATAAAATAGGTTGATGTTTATTGTTTGTTTTTGGTAATCGTTAAATCCAGTTAACACTAACAGTTGTTGAAGTTGTTATAGGAAATTGCCAACGGTAGGTTCCGTAGCAATAGATTTACAAAACGTTGAAATCCTGCCATTACACGCTAACGTTAATAGAATGATTCAATTTTACCTAACATAACTACTTAAGCTATCAAGCACATATAACTGGTTAGATTTTATGAATTTGTCTTTACAGTTTAAACTAGAAACGGCTGATTGTTTGCAAAAATACACAAAACCTATTTCAAAAACCCAAGTACCTACTTACCTACGTAACTATTCAGCCTAGTCTAGTTGAATAAAACCCTAATCAATGTATTTCTTTACTTTATTAGTTAACTGTTTTAACGAATACTGAAATCAACTTCCTTGAAAACCGATAGTATCATTAAGTATCTATGCCTACCTCAATCGTATCTCCATGGTTAACATTTATTATTCCTACAACTGCACTAAAATCAATTTGCTTAATCGCATGAGTTTTACCTAAACATTATCGTATGGTGGTTGTACTTTGCTGTTAAATCCGATACCAGCCAGCCAATAACGAAGGTACCTAACTATAACAGTCAGGTATTGTGTTCATTCGCACATAGGCCTGTAATTAGATCCCCTCTTTATGTAATCAAGTAAGCTTATTGGTAGACCAATAATTAGGGGTTGTAATAATATACAATCATGCTAAGGTCTTCAATAACACATTGCTAACACAAACCCAATGTGTATTCGTAATCAAACTCAGAGAATATGAGGAACATACGCATACAATATGTGAAGGCAAAACCGCAGTTTCAAAACTGCTACGCTTATGGTCACCCCACAAATTAAGGAAATAACTAAAAAATATGAAAAAATAAAGACATTTAATGGTTTTTTGTATTGTTTTGCAATTAATTTTATAGCTAGTTCATGGTAAAACGCAGAAATACGGTAGAAATTCAATAAAACGTCCTTGACAATGATTTTCGCAACTACCTTCAGACCCACAAAGCTCAACCTTTTAAAATAATTATTTTCGCACTCACCTTCGACATAATATCGTCAACCACGGCTTTTCCACACTCCAAACACAATTAGAACACAATTAAACGCGAAAAATAACATGTAACATGCTCGAGACACCTTTGCTTTGCCGAGAATGGATCAATACTGAAGCGGGTTCTGTCGATGCCGGTCGCGGAGGTAAAAAATACAACGGCGGTTACGCGTGCGCGCGCATCGTGTTGTTGATTGACATAGCGCATGTCAGAGGCCTTTGAAACCCCTGCCTCCCGGCGCAGATTACTTAACAGTCACCACGAGACGACACAGAATTGATAATAGTATCTATTATTAATGCTTTAATGATACACAACATACAAAGATGTGCAAGCATTTATGTATATCTATAGGTAGTCCCGTACTTGCATTAGTTAAACGAGATAACAAAGAAAATTGACGATCAGATATTTTTAGAGTTATGACTTCATTTTATGACTCTTCCCAGCTAAGTTGAGCTATACGCCTATACTGCAATAAGTGACTAAGTTACGGGAATAAGCACTTAATAAAAGCAATATGAAGATACTACAATGTTGCATTATGTTAAGGCTTCTATATTAGAGATTTAGCTAGATGTTTATTGCTAGATGCAGTGGCGTAGCGTGCATTGGCGGGACCCCGTATAAAAAATTGTTTGGGGGCCCTTATATTGTTTGGGGGTAAAGATTTTTCACAAAAGAAAAAAATATTGTGAAAAGAAATATTTATTTATTATAACATAATTTAACCATTTTACAACTAAAAATCAAATTTTAAATATTCATTCTCCTTGCCTTTTTTTCGGCAAACTGATTTATTAAATCATTTATGGCTGATAGCCGGGTCATTTTAGACATAAAAATAGTGATCAAATAAAGAAAATTCCGACAGAGCCAAATTTTCGTAGAGACCTTAGGTTTACCACAAGGAATAAAGTGTCAAAAAACCCCATCAGCCCCATGTGAGCTTCGGGACTTATTCGGGGCCCAAGGTCAAAATTTTAGGTTTTTTGGATTTTTCTCGAAAACGGTAAGTTTTATCGAAAAAGTACCTGAGAAAATAAAAAAGCTTATAAAATTCTCTATAACTTTAATTCTATCCACTTTTTTCCATATTCCCAACCGTTATTGAACTACACGCTCCAGAAATGTAAAAATTAAGGACCTCGGGCAGGTAATTATGGAGCCTGCCCCAATGCTCAACAGTGACATGACCTATGTCATTTGAAAGGTCTTGAAGAGTTGTACAAGTTACTCCTAGACAGTTATATCGAATTCGATGGCCAACTCGGTGTTTTCGACCACCGAAGAATTACCACTGGAGGTTCTGTGGAGCCTGGACGGAATGCTCAACAGTGACATGACTTACGCATTTGAAAGCTCTTACAAGTCACTTTTTGATAGTTATGTCGAAATCGACGCCAAACTCGGTGTTTTCGACCACCGAAGAAAAAACACTAGGTGTATGTGTAATGTGCAGTTGACCCTGATCGTATTGCTCAACAGTGACATGACTAATGTCATTTGAAAGCTCTTACAAGTCACTCCTTGACAGTTATATCGAAATCGACGGCCAACTCGGTGTTTTCGACCACCGAAGTATCGATACTGATCGTATTGCTCAACAGTGACAAGACACATATTATTTGAAAGCTCATAAAGAGTTTTATAAGTCACTCTTTGATAGTTATATCGAAATCACCGTCCAACTTAGTGTTTTCGACCAGGGAAGAATGGAGTTGGGCTATGCTATACCGAAGTATCGACCCTGATCCTAATACTCAACAGTGACATGACCTATGTCATTTGAAAGCTCTTGAAGAGTTGTACGAGTCACTCTTTGACAGTTATATCGAAATCGACCGCCAACGCGGTGTTTTCGACCACCGAAGAATCGACACTGGGTGTATGTGCAGTTGACCCTGATGGTATTGCTCAACAGTGACATAACTTATGTCATTTGAAAGCCCTTGAAGATTTGTCCAAGTCACTCCTTAACATTTATATCGAATTCAACGGTTAACTCGGTGTTTTTGACAAAAAAAATATATATAACTTCACTCTAATTTTTTGGTCTAAATTGACCGGATTATCAAGGAGTGACTTGGACAACTCTTCAAGGGCTTTCAAATGACATAAGTTATGTCACTGTTGAGCAATACCATCAGGGTCAACTGCACATACACCCAGTGTCGATTCTTCGGTGGTCGAAAACACCGCGTTGGCGGTTGATTTCGATATAACTGTCAAAGAGTGACTCGTACAACTCTTCAAGAGCTTTCAAATGACATAGGTCATGTCACTGTTGAGCATTCGGATCAGGGTCGATACTTCGGTATAGCATAGCCCAACTCCATTCTTCCCTGGTCGAAAACACTAAGTTGGACGGCGATTTCGATATAACTATCAAAGAGTGACTTATAAAACTCTTTATGAGCTTTCAAATGATATGTGTCATGTCACTGTTGAGCAATACGATCAGTATCGATACTTCGGTGGTCGAAAACACCGAGTTGGCCGTCGATTTCGATATAACTGTCAAGGAGTGACTTGTAAGAGCTTTCAAATGACATTAGTCATGTCACTGTTGAGCAATACGATCAGGATCAACTGCACATTAGTGCACATACACCTAGTGTTTTTTCTTCGGTGGTCGAAAACACCGAGTTTGGCGTCGATTTCGACATAACTATCAAAAAGTGACTTGTAAGAGCTTTCAAATGCGTAAGTCATGTCACTGTTGAGCATTCTGTCCAGGCTCCACAGCACCTCCAGTGGTAATTCTTCGGTGGTCGAAAACACCGAGTTGGCCATCGAATTCGATATAACTGTCTAGGAGTAACTTGTACAACTCTTCAAGACCTTTCAAATGACATAGGTCATGTCACTGTTGAGCATTGGGGCAGGCTCCATAGTTACCTGTCCGAGGTCCTTAATTTTAACATTTCTGGAGCGTGTAGTTCAATAACGGTTGGGAATATGGAAAAAGTGGATAGAATTAAAGTTATAGAGAATTTTATAAGCTTTTTTATTTTCTTAGGTACTTTTTCGATAAAACTTACCGTTTTCGAGAAAAATCCAAAAAACCTAAAATTTTGACCTTGGGCCCCGAATAAGTCCCGAAGCTCACATGGGACTGATGGGGACTTTTGACACTTTATTCCTTGTGGTAAACCTAAGGTCTCTACGAAAATTTGGCTCTGTCGGAATTTTCTTTATTTCAATTGTTTAAAATGACCGGATAATGATGATGATTTTAGTTTTTCTAAAGTTTCTACCTCTATGGACAATAGTGAGAGGTCTGAACATCCAATGTAGAGTATGTACGTACACGTACATCGCGATATCGATTTTATTATTGAGGGATTCCCCGCTGAGTTGCAGATGAAGTAAGTAAAACGGGGAAGTCCCGCAGCCCGCCATAACGATGTAGAGTGTTGCCAACTTTTGAACGCACGCTTAAGGCGGGATAAAAAGTAATTGCTTTATAGAATTTTGTCATTTGTAAAATAAAATAAATTGGGAAGTTTTTATTTATTTTTCCTTACACACTTTGGGGGCCCCCGTGGCCCGGGGGCCCTGTATAATTGATACGGCAGATACGGCGGTAGCTACGCCCCTGGCTAGATGGCTAGATGTTTATTTTATTAGGTACCTAGGTAATGTAAGTAAGTACCGAATATTTCCAAATTGTTCCTTGGAGGTAAGTAGGTATAGAAAACCTTCATTTATTTCAATATAATTCAACATTCATTTCTACACACCCTCCCTTCTTAGCCTTACTTGCCGTCATATTAGATATTAAAATACCAAAAACGAAAACATATCATACCACTTTTAATAAGTCGGTATATTTTTCGACCAACAATCAGACACGTTAATTGATTGTCACTGTCAGCTGTCATTATTGTTTTGGTATGTCAATGACAAGACATGACTCTCATTCATCTCTCTCTCTCCTCCCTCCGCAGTCCGCTAGTTGTCATGTCAATATTTTTATTTTTTATTGAGAATTGTTTGTTGTGAAAAATAAATGGAATAATCTTACAAGTTGTTACAATAAGAACGTGAAAACATTGTTTAAAATAATAGATACTCTGTTTAGAATGGGTAACCCGGGTAACACAACGTTAACAATCCAGGATATTTTACCATATGGAGACAACAAGAGCAAAGAAAAGAAAGTTGATCGAGATGCGATTTTACCTTTCATACTCCTTCCATTCTTGTTAATTATAGCTAGTATATCACTGCTAGTGACTATTATAATTATGGTTATGATTGGAATGGGAGTTCTGTATGTATATTCAAGGCCTAGACAGAAAAACAGGTACGCAACTGTTGCTTTATAAAAATGTCAATAAACTAGGGTAATTAAAGGTTTTAAACGATTAGGAAGCACATCACCTATTCTTAATAATGAGCAGACACATTTATATTAATATAATAAATAGTAACAATAAATATAAACTGAATCTATGGAACTAAAATAAATTCCAAAATATTGTAGCCCTCTTGCCAAAATGGTTTAACAATAAGAGTGGCTAATACACTAAATACAAGCTGAATTATTATTTAAACACACAGCCTCCGTGGTCTAGTGGTTTGAGCGCTCGGCTCACGATCCGGAGGTTCCGGGTTCGATTCCCGGTGGGGATATCTCACAAAAATTACTTTGTGAGACCATCCTCAGTTTGGTTAGGGCATTGCAGGCTGAATCACCTGAGTGCCCGAAAAGTAAGATGATTCCGTGCTTCGGAGGGCACGTTAAGCCGTCGGTCCCGGTTACTTTCTACGGACAGTAGTCGTTACATGAGCCATGTCAGAGGCCTTTGGCGGCTCAATAACTCTGACACCAGGATTGGTCAGGTTGACCATCCACTCGATAAGAAAGAAAGAAAGATTATTTAAACCCAATTCAATATACCCACTATTTAAAGTAAAGTATTAGCCTGTATTGTACCACTGCTGGGCAAAGGTCTCTTATCTCACCGAAGATATTAATACTTTTTATTAATTTTTTTTTCAGGTCAACATTCTTCTACTCATGGACACTATCGTCAGGGATCACAATGTTTCTGATATTTGAAATAGGCATACAGGAACTACTTGAGATAACCCAGTTAGAACAATTTGTGTTCATCGTGCTGTTGTTTTGCACTTGCTATTTCTTCTACAAAATGAAAGCTGTCGCTGATTTTGAACTGGCTACTGGTACTTCGAAAGGGAAAATTTATAGGTGTGTTTACATGTCTTAAGTTAAAAATTTCTAGTTTAGATTTAGGTTCTTAGGAAATGTAGAATAATGTCCATTTTCTATTAAAAAAAAAACACAAATATCTTAATTATGTTGTACTATCGATATTAACATTTTGTTTCCCTTTTTTTCAGTCCTGTCTTAACATCAGACTCCCATTACTGCCAGATATGTCAAATAGGAGTAAATGATAGATTCTTTCATTCAATATGGTAAGTCTGTTGTTTTTATTATTAGAGCTTTGCCAATTTAACTGTCAATTATATTTTAGCATAACAAAAATAAATGTAATATTATAATACCTATAAGTTTGATATTATGTCTGTGTGTCCATCCCTGGCATTGGAGCTCTTAAACTGTATTTGATTTAATTATTTTTCAAAATGCTTTCATGAAGGGAATTCTTCATTATCTATACTTATGTATAAAGCTTAATAGTTATTATTTATTTGTTTGTTTGGAGGCACTACTCTCAGAACTTACAAGTCCAATTTGAATAATTATTTTTGTTATCGATAGCCACATTCAACGGGAAGGTTATAGGCTATTTTATCCCCACCATGCAACACAATGTGGGTCAAACCGCATTTCAATGCTGGTTATTGAGATAAATTAAAAAACATTTAAAAATAATTATACATTTAAATTTTCTATACAGGTGGAACTGCTGTGTTCTTCAGCCAAACTACATATATTTCCTAGCTGGTCATGTGTTCGCATTCTTCACTCTATTGTTTGGGACCAACTTAGGACTCACCACTGTGTGTCAGCCATACATCTTCTACGGTAATATTCTGTTACCATATGACTGTGATAATGTCTACTATGACTTCAAGTAAGTTATTATATATCTATTTATTCTATTATTTCATTCACTGATATTAATTATTGATTGGTACCATTGAGTTAGAATCCTATAGAGTCACAATCTATAGCTGACAACAATCAAAAACTGTCCAAGCACCGTTGTCATTATTACATATCTTATTATAAATTTTGTGTACATATCGGGTAGGCCTGAGAATCGGACATCGTCTATTTTTCATCCCGAAATTCCCGCGGGAACGGGTACCGTGGTTGAACTCCTCTGAAACGGCTTGACCGATTCTCATGAAATTTTGTGTGCATATCGGGTAGGTCTGAGAATCGGACAACATCTATTTTTCTTCCCGAAATTCCCGCGGGAACAGGTACAACGCGGGTGAAACCGCGGGGCGCCACTTCATGTTTTTATATAGTTTGCAACACTTGCTCGTATGTAGTTGTTATGTCACTTGTTTAAGTGTTCAATGTCGCTTGTACGCAAACTCGTGATGTTAACTCTTAACAATTGTAAAGCAAAATGAAGCTTGGTCCCTACTTGGACGGGTGGCCGATAGTGGCACTTCTATCTGAGCGCTACCGTGACGGGTACGGTAAATTGTCGGTCACAGCTGTTTCATTCGCCAGACCATGCTGGAGGCGGTCTAAACTCCGACAACATGGTTGGTCACTACCCTGCATAAACTTACTTTTTACCATAAATATGTATATATTTTTCTTTTTTCAGCCTGGCGCTAAGCTTCGTCACCTGTGTCTATGGATGCGGATATCTTTTAGTCGTTGCAATAATTCTTTTAAATCAAATACTAGTTTACATACCGAAATACACGAGTAAACTTAGAAAAATAAGTCTATTTCCGAAAGAAGAGAATTAGTTTTAATATTGAAGATTAAAATATGTTTTGTTCATCAAAAAATCTAGCCTTGAGTAGGTTAGTTAATACATAACTCTGTTGTGGGAGAATGAAGCGGCACTTAGACGTGGTCTCCAACTAGGATGATAAACTTGACAGTTTTTTCTCATTACTGAGTAGAATTTCTTACATAATCGAGTGTTAACTCTTTCAGTGCTGTGAGTATGCCTCGCGCGTTCACATGAATATTTAACGCCATGACGTAAGCACCATTCTTCAATGTATATAGTCATGGCTGAGAACTACAATATAATTATGGCAGTATTGAAAGAGTAAAGTACTTTTTAAAGTAGTTAGTATGTTGAACTTTGAGGATTAAATAAACAAGAGTTATTTATAATACACTAGCAGCGCCCCGCGGTTTTACCCGCGTTGTGCCCGTTCCCGTGGGAATTTCGGGAATTTTTTTACATAAAAACCTTCCTCTTGAATCACTCTACCTATTACAAAAACGCATCAAAATCCGTTGCGTAATTTTAAAGATTTAAGCATACAGACAGACAAACAGTGTGACAGACACGAAAAAGAGACGACTTTATTTTATACTATGTAGTGATTCATTAACAAACTATTCTGTTTGGAAGTGTAAGGGTTAGGTAATTTAGGTCATTAGGATTCCTAAATAAAATTCTAAATCCAGTTTTAAAATTAGGTATTTGTATCACTATAACATGATTGCCAGTGTTTTCTTAAAACAAGTTTATCTACACTAATGTTGTAACATTCTACTTATGTTTCCAATACTTGACTTATAATTACTACTGTTATAGCGCAGACAACTAAAACACTCAATTTAAGCAATTGCACAGGATGTTATAATATCATTATAATATAACATTATAACATCATTATAACGCGACCAATTAACCTGGCGAGCCTTATGTCAAAATCCTCATACTAGTTGCATAAAATTTTGATATTAGGCTGGCTTTTGAAAACAGTTGGGTTATACGTGAAAACTTCGTCGAAACTACATACACAAAACTCTTTGGTAAGATCTCGCTCGCTCCTGATTGGCCCTACGCGCAGCTGCGCTCTCATTGGTTAGATTTTAATGGCGGCAAGTTCACTGTGACAATACACGTACCTACGCGTGAATTTAATGTTTCGCAATGTGTTTTGTTTTTAAAATTTTGTTTGATTAATTGCATTAAATAGTGAAGATAAAGTAGTGTATGCAACTGCATATAACACGGGTATTAAAACACTCGTTACTATTATGAAACTCGCTGCGCTCGTTTCATAAACTCACACTCGTGTTTTAATACCCTTCTTTATATGACGTTGCATAAACTACTATTAATGAATGAATGACCATTGACAATGTGTCATTTTAACTTTATACACTTTGGATTCATAAACGCAACAGAATTTTAGCTATCAAATGGTTTGTCCCTTTCCGACATACGCCATTTTCCCAAGAGCGAAAGAGACAAAACACTTTTTAACAGTGTTTTAGACAGCGTTTATGAATAAGGTACTTTGCACTTATATTTTCGGCTACCATTATATGAATTCAAGTGTCATCTATATTAAGGTGCTTTAAGTATTCGGGGATTATCTTAATTATGTTGTATCTAGTTGAAGTTGCATTAGCTGATCAGTTATTAACATTCCGTTAAGATTTTCATAATTTGTTTTGTATAGTTTTATATTTTATTATTGTAAATGAAAGTTAATTCAAATTTAGTAAGTAATACCCAATTTGATTGTTTAATTATCGCAAAATGTTGTGTTTATGTTGTACTTTAGCTCTCTTAAGCTTCCTATTTGTAAATACATAAATACTCAACTTGACACTATCAAATTCGGCTGTTGTACAATTAGATTATTTCTTTTTTGCTACTTTCTCTAAGGGTGTTTTCTCAATGCTTCTAACAAGCACTATAAAAGTACAATAGTGAGGATAAGGAAGAATAATATTAACAATTCAGTTCTAATACTGATGTGTGGTGTTTCCAAATCAGTGACAATTACTAGAAGAGGCATGTCACTAACTATGAAATGAAATTAACAACTTACGCACACATACAAATTTTATCCCATACCTAGTAAACAGTGTGGTTTAGCAATAACAAGATTAGTTAGTGTAAGAAGTATTGATACTTCTATGCAATAGTATTTTAAAGTATTTGAGCTATGTTTTAGTATATTTTTATCTGTATCTATCTACTTCACATCACTTTGCTCATGTCTTAATACGACTAAGTAATAGAGAGATTATTTTTTTATACATAATGATAACATGAGGCTTAAAGTTTGGCCTAAGTTTTATATATTATTTATATTGTTTATAGTGGTTATATCTTAGTTGTTATTTAATTATACTATGTTGTGCCTATTCATATAGATAGCACAAGCATTGTGCATGTCGAATATTTATGAAATAAAAAGTTCGGGTTAGCACCACCAGGTGGCAAAATAACAAGCTGCCTCTTTTCCCAATCGGAACACAATTCATTTAATGTTAATAAATTAATGTCCCGTAAGTAATATGGTAGAATTGTATTTTGACCAATTATTGTACATACACATATGAATAAATAATTCAAAGATATTTTTTAGTTTATTTATTACTTAGTAACTACGAAACATCTTATTAACTACATGCATTTAACTGTAAAACAAGCTATTAGGAACAATAATGCTTGGGGATTGTATTTCGTGCACTGGTAACACTGTGTGGATGACAGCTGTCATCTCAACTGTTTTTTTAATATACTAAGATGACTTATGTCACCCAGTCATCCGCGTCCCGCACTACAGTATTATCAATATTTAATTCAGTACAATGTATAAAAGGAGTAAATTTTAAATTGCGCGTGCATTGTAATCATACTATTACATCTAAATAACAAGACAATATTGCCAATTCAAATAATATTGTTATAAACATTTTAGAATCTCCTAAATAAAACTTAATTCTAAGTCTGTTTGAGATTATACGTGCCATAAAGGGGCTTTTAATCTTTAATCTATGAACCGCTTTCTAGGTGGTTTATTAAATTCCTAAATTAATATCTTAAGCTCACACATTATAAAACACAAAATTAGTGTTTTCTTACACTAAAACTTCGTGGTAAGAAAACTCTAAACCACAAAGTATTTTTTTAATCCTCAGGCGGGGCATAATCTGGTACAACTTGCAACACTTTTTCGCGCCATCGTGCTTTTCTAGCATCTTGTTCTCTTTTTAAAGCGTTTAAAGCTGGCAGTGTACGCCAGCAGGTAAATGCTTTGAAAAGTAGACTCCTGTAAATAGAAAAGAAGTCAAAACTCTTGGCTTTCAGGCAATGTTAACCGGACGCAATCCAGCGATGACTTTCCGTTTAGTTTTATGACCTGTTTACAGTTCGGTTAAACCGAATACGACTAAAGCTCGTGGGTTACCGACTATTTTGAACAGGTATTCGGTTAGATAAAGGCCGTATTCACTGATGTTTTTTATATTCACTGATGAAGTAAGATGATTCCGTGCTTCGGAGGGCACGTTAAGCCGTCGGTCCCGGTTACTTTCTACGGATAGTAGTCGTTACATGAGCCATGTCAGAGGCCTTTGGCGGCTCAATAACTCTGACACCAGGATTGGTCAGGTTGACCATCCACTCGATAAGAAGATATTCACTGATTGGAAGAGAACAATACGATAGCTAAATTAAATACCCATTGTGATAAGCCTCTGCCCTCAACATCTTTATCTCGGACTCCTTTCTGAGCACTTGGATGCCTTCTCGGAACTTCCTAAACCCAAGTTTAGTGACGTAGTAGTCGTAATAGTCATCCGCCACTTGTTTCTTCAATACGTATTGGTATTTGTTCTAAAAAAAAATGTTATGCTTAGGCAATAAATTCCGACATGATGCAGTAAAAGCGTGGTATTCTGCTATTGCAATTTTGACAGTATCTAGTTTCCTTCAGAATTCAAACATCCAGAAAACAAAAATTTGATTCAATTATATAAAAAAACATAGAAAAACAGCTCAAGCCCAATTTTATTTTTTAATGAAATAAGTACTTAAATCGGTTAAGTTTTGGAGAAGGAATCAGGGGACTACGAATCAATGATTTTTTGTAATTTTAATACGTATTTTCAATCCAAGCTGTGCAGTTGTCTCTATCGCGCTTGATAGCCCGCTTGTTGGAGCACTGCGCGACAGCAATAGATTTTAGAAATACCTATTTTTCTTTTCTCTACACCTTGAGGTTTCCTCTTAAATAACTATCTCGACTCGAGAAGAACAAGTAAATGCTATTGTATTGCTGTATGTTAACCTCTATACAAAGATGTGCATTATGCTGCCAGTACAGTCACAGTCATTATTCAGATAAAGTAGCACTTACTCTACTGGTTTTGTTAATGTGGTGTTCAAAACTATCCGTCTTCTATCTATCTTCTTGCTAGCACTTACCCTTCGCAGTCCCTCAAAGCATTTTCTCAAAAGTTTCTTCCTATAAAAATCGTCAGCCTTAAAGTTTCTTTCGTACCACATGTCTTCAGTATACCACATCCAATTTAAAAAGACGTGATTCTTCAGTTGGAAGGCGTAATGCGCTTTCGCTTTTTCCATGTTATCCCTCCTGATTTCCAATAATATCTTGAAGGGAGTCATTCCGTATTTGTTCATGAGATATTTTTCGTAATGCAGCTCTGCCATAACTGTCAATGCTCGCATTCTTTCAGCAAACTGCCTCTTTCTAATGCTCTCAATCTTCTCCCGTTTTCTCTTCTCTTTGAGTTCGTTTAGTCTTCTCATTTTCTCTTCTTTGTCCATTTCTGCTCTTGCTATTTCAGCCTGTAATGCAAAAAGTGATTGATACCTCAAAACTAGACGATAAGTTTCTAACAAAAATACTTCAAGAAAGCAATTTTAAAAAGCCTGTTTTACCTGCTGTTTCATTCTTATCCTGTCTTCCTCCATCTGCTGCCTCCTCTCGCGATTCTTAGCGTGTTTTTCTTCTCTTTCTCTGGCTCGTTTTTCCATTCTTTGCAAAAATTGTGGCACTTTGAGACAATGTAAAACAAGGGATGGCTCTATAGGGAAAGAATATTATTTATTAGTAAGTAGATAAGAAGATTTTTTTCCTTTCTAAGGCAATGAATGTTATTACCTTCAATTCCCTGTAACTTCAACTCAGTAGTCAATACTTTCAGCTTCGGTTTGAGCTGTCGATCAATTTCAAAATACGCCTTACGAACCTCCTCTCTCACTTCGTTCACAGATTTTCTTGAAGCTTCAATAATCTTGTTGTACTTCAGTTCTTCTATCATTCTGTTTTGTTCCTCTAGCTTTGCTCTTTGTAAGGCTATGATATGTTTCTGCAGTCTGTACCTGTAATAAGAGTAATCACGACTATTTGATTCATTGCAACTTATCAGTAATTTAATACAAGAAGCTATGTCTGGTTACCTCCTTTGGTAAGTATTGTAATCACGAGCAAGAAGTTTAGTCTTTTTCAAAGAGTCAGCAGATTCATCAGCATTCATTTTCTTCCTTTCCAACTTATCGAAAAACGTTTCTAATTCCGCCTGTCTTTTTTGATTGAGCTGTTCTTTCTTACGAAAGATAAAATTCCTCCATTTATCAACATACTTTCTCAACAAAGTTTCCTGGCAATCAGTCAGTTTAATTCTCATTGGCATTATGTTGAGTATATTGGAAATATCTTCATCAAATGGCTCGTCGGAAATTGTTGGCCTAGCTGCGTAATCTTCCATAATATTGGCATTGTTAAAATCATAATGATAATTGAGATTCTTGTCGTTAAGTTGAGATACCGTATTAAGATTTTCGGTTTCATCATCATCTTTGTTAGATTTCGGTGTTAAAGACATCATAATTAGTAAGGACTTGAGATCGCCTCCTAACTGATCGTTATTATTTGAATTTGGTGATATTTTATTTCTATTACTATCTCTCGTTTCCTCTATAAGCTCGATTTCCTCAGAGTTTGCTTCGTCAATAAGGTCTAGATGCTGTGAATCATCGTAAGTAGTATAAGTACATTCAATTCTCAGTATTTCTCCATCTATTGGCTCATTAATTTCTACTGTGTTCTCTACAATGTGCTGGGTAGTGATGTTATCCTTCTTTTTGTTTTTAGCAACAGTTTTCTCAGGCTTAAGGTTAAGTTTAAATTCGCAATCATTCTCAATAACTAAATTGTTCATATCGTCAGTAATTTCTTCAATGAAATAATCTCTTTCGTCCTGTATTTCCTTTTTATTCCCAGTAATCAGTTCTTTGTCGTGATGTGTTATTTTTATTCGAGGTTTTATTGCATCGACGTATTTTAACATTATTTTGTTTTTGAGATCCATATCATTGAATGAGTTTCGTATTTTGGCTATTTCTTTGTTATATTTAAAGCAGTCTCTGGATCGTTTTACAGTTTTTCTGGAAAATAATGTAATATTCACGTTGAGTCTAACAAGTTGTTGAATTAAAATGCACCTACGAATGAAAAATGTTATGATTGTAGATTGTGAGGCGGCATATTCATATAGGATAGGCACTTCATTTCATACTCCCTAAATAAGGTAACCTTTACCAATCTGCACTTTTATTCGCATCGAAAACTTTGCTTTTCTAGGTATAGGCGATCAATAATAAACATAGGTAGGTACCGAACCAAAGTATTCGTGTACTTAACACATTTATTCCCAAGTTTATGAGGCTAGTAAGAGTAATAAAATGGAATGTTAAGCCAGCCACGTGATAAGGTTCTATTACAGTTTGCTTTGCGGTTGTTTCCTATCGAATGAAAAAATATCTACATACTTGAATGATACCTTAGTTTAGTAGGTATGAAAATTATTTTCAATTATATTCTTCAGAATTAATAAGATGCTTTAATTAAATACCAACATAACTATTTAAATGTTTGTTCCAACTCGTTGTTCAAGAAATGATACCTTTACCATTTTTTATAACAGCTAGTCGAAAATACTAAAAAAATCCAAATTTAACGTGTGATATTTTTTTGAAACGGTGAAACTAATTGGTGACGTGCGAATCTAAAACAACGTCGTATGGAATTTGAACTCACCGCATCCAATTATTATTTTTCATGACACCTCCACCGGCGATGCTGTGGGTATCCTTTATCTAGAATATAAACAATATTAGGACTAATGACTAGAATGAATGCAGATCACTGTGACCTATGTAGGTACTTCCCAGATTTATTAAACTGAGGAAGCAACCGTTATTTTTAAATAGGTAGATACGATTTCGAATTATTTTAATTTAATAACTTTAATAAATTATTCGCCGAAATCAGTCAATACTTATTTCAATGATAGCTCCTTTATTGATGTCGAAGAAATAAACAGGATATGGATAAATGTTTCTCACCGAATTTCTTCTCATTTCCATGCGTAACGGTATATTGGGGACATAATCTGGAGACAGTTTTATCAGATCCTGTTCATTAAATATATTCTTATTAATTAAATGGTCTTCCATTTTCTTCCATTCCTAGTTTCTTTGTCTCTATAATCTCTGAATTGCTTGGGTGTTCGGCGAATAATAGTTGCTATGAAAAGTTTTATCAATAACGAACCTGCCGCCACGTTCTAATATACGCAAAACGAAGTAAGAGTAATAAGTATGTGTATAAATATTAGTTAGTGGTAAACGTTCATGGTATTTCCTGTTACAAATGTATAACTTTTGATATTATTTAAATAATAGCCGTATTTACTTATTTATTTAATTCCTATTCGCTTTTCTTCAACTTATAGCGTAATAATGTCCACTGTCAAATTGAATTCTTATGTCAGTGTCAAATGTGTGTCAACGTCATTAATTCATATGATATTCATTTCATTTCATTCATTGCATTGTTTACTATTTCACGCGTGTTATCCTTATCAAAATGTAATAAATAAAACAGAAAATTCAATTATTTTGAAAGTGTTCAATAAAAGTATCAATGTATCTTCCTTTACACAATGTCCCTGACAAAAAATACTTTGTCAGAATGCCAGCAAAAGTTTGTTTTTCGGCTGTTTCGATACCATTATTTGCGTTCATAACTTGTGTTGGCTTAACTTTGTACAAAGATTTTGAATCTGCAAACCAAACGCACTGCAATGTGCCGAATATATTTCCGTCTATTTCGGCCTCAATTGGAAACTTTTATCCTCAAAGTTTGATATGGAAATTAGCTATTTACCTGCACTCACCATTGAGACTGTACTTAGTTTATTTACGATGGATTATGTATAGTAAAACAATTAGAGAAGATTGTCAGGTCGTTGTTAATTTAGCGGTGTTTTTAAATGTTGTAGAAAATTTATCTTTATTAGGATTAACTTATTGGACGTCCTCTGAAAACTATGGTAAGTACCAGTTATCAAAGTACATTTGTTATCTTTATCGATATAACAATGAATTAGATTTTTATTACTTTCAGCATACCACGAAAAGTGCTTCATAACTTTTATTGCCACTTCAATAAGTTACATGTTCCTGGTATGTGTTCTATTAACTAAGTACAGAAGAAGACCAGCGCTGACTCATAAGGAGAAGCAATCAGTCAAATTAAAATGGAGGTACATGACTACTAATATTGTTATGTTTGCATTGGCCGCATTCTGCTTCCTGAGACATAATAGCCGATGTGAGGCTTATGGTAAGTATCTTACTTCAATATAAAACATTTTGATTTCAATTTTATAGTCAGTACTTGTGGTTTTCACTCTACCACTTTAATTATCAACTGGACCAAACCAACAACTGGATACAATTATCCCAATTAAAGTCCTAATTAAATTGGTCCAGTATATGAAAGATGTTTCATTTCACAACAGGAAAATGGGCTTATGTGCTAGTTTTAATGTGTGTGAATTTTTTGAAGATATGTGCTAAATTTCATTTAAATATGTCCATGGAATTAAGCTTCAAAGAATAACAAGATATTCATCCATTCGTCTACACAAACATTCAAAACATTTTATGCTAACTAGTAGGTTTGTGAATATCTTCATGCAACCAACTATATATGACTTATCTATACTTATAAAATAATAAAGTTAAAGAGTTTGTTTGAACATTGTAATATCTGTAACCAATAGTTTGATTGAAAAATCCTTTGGCATACAAGAGGAATATAAGCTACTTTACATTCATAACTACATTGTCATGTGTATAAGACCTACTGCCTTATTCACAAACAATATTTAGACAAAACACTGTTATGAAATGTTTTGTCTCTTTTGCTAATTTTTGAAAGAAGCATATGTGGGAAAGGGTCAAACTAATTGATAGCTAAAATGCAGTTAATTAGGTTTTATGAATAAGACCCCTAGTTGTATGATAAATATGTGTTTAGTAAATAATCCAAACCCATTTATCTTTTCAGTGTATTCAGTATTTGGACTAGCGGAATACATAGTTGTAATAAGCAACATTGCCTTCCACTTGACAACTACTTTGGATGTACCTATAGACTTTATTTACATTGGCAAGTATGGAGTTTTTACAGAATTATTATAAGGAAAATGGCAAGGTTATAGGGAAAAAATAAATATACCTTTTATAAAGGTTATTTATGAATGTAGAACAAATAAACACGAATCATTTGCATATTACTTTTTTTAGTTTAAACAATTTTTGCACATGGGACAATTTTTTTATTGGTGGTTGGTTGAGCACTAAGGAATTTATGAAACTATAATATCAGTTAGTTAGATTCCATAATACCAGCTTGGAGTTTAATTTGGGTCTTTAAAACCTTTTATGGATTTGTCCTGTAAACATTAATTATTATTTAACCGGAACAATAATATGATTCATAATGATTCATAATGATTAATAATAAAATAACAATATGATTCATAATGGGAAATGGTTAGTTGTTACATTTATATCTGTTGTTTTAAATTAATAAGTTTATTAAGTATTTAATTACTTCTTGGATGAGATTAGATATAATATGTGAAGGATAGCTATGTGTGCAGCTGAACAAATTAATTTAGACCAACATCTTTTATAATCTACGATATACATACTTCACTACATAGTATAAAATAAAGTCGTCTCTTTTTCGTGTCTGTCACACTGTTTGTCTGTCTGTATGCTTAAATCTTTAAAATTACGCAACGGATTTTGATGCGGTTTTTTGTAATAGGTAGAGTGATTCAAGAGGAAGGTTTTTATGTAAAAAAAATCCCGAAATTCCCACGGAAACGAGCACAACGCGGGAAAAACCGCGGGGCGCTGCTAGTTTATTATAAAGAGGCAAAGTTTATAACTTTGTGTGTAAGAACTAATCTCAGACACACTACCAAGTCGATTAGTATAATTATATGTATTTGTAATGTATAACCACATTCAAAATGAAGTTTACAGGCTATTTTTTATTCCGAAATTACCACGGGAACGGGCACAACGCGGGTAAAACGACGGGGCGCTGCTAGTTGTTGCGAGTAAACTACTTATTTCTTCCACTTTTACCGCGTCAGAGTGTACGTTTACTATATTGTGTTCAAATCGCGTAAGTTTAAAAAAGAAAGACTGCACATTGTTTTTCTCCAATCTGCTTCTAAATGTTGAGCAATATTTGATGCAAAATCCTATCACATCTGAGGTCTATCCAAGAAGTACTAGGTAGTTAGTTAATTGTTTTGTGCATCTTACCTTTATTTATTGAACAAATAATGTTGTAATGTGTTAATTCATGTTTCATTCAAGGGATCTTAAAATCTTATTTTAAAGAAATAGTTCCAAATTAATGAAAGAATATATTGACGTAAAAGCATTTCGTCGTTTTATTGTCTGTTCGAAACTGAGGTGAAGAAGAGATACTTACGTATAGTAAGTTATTTTATTAATGAAGAATATAATGCAATTTGTGACAATATTTTATTTAGCACCTTTGAGTACTTAAATATAATGTAAATATATATTTTTGTTGATTTGTGTTAAGTTCTAAGATAAATATAGAAATTGTTCAACATTTTTAATAACAATTTATAGAATTGAAACTGCGTTTACGGATACAAGACTTAAGAAACCAGTAACAATTTATAGATACAAACGAACAAAAATGCGCGACTTATGAAATATCCTCTCTTTTTTGGAGGTCGGTTAAACATTAAAGCATGTCAACTAGATTAAGGTAATATAAAATATGTTTTTTTATAAAAAAATATACAATAAAATGTAACAATATTATTAAAATTTAAAAAACTATTTAAAACATAATGCGTACGATTAATGTTTTTTTTTAAATAAACTTTGAAAAAATTATGGCATTTTCTTTTTTTACTTAACTATCTTTACAATCGTAAATTCCTTTTTATTCATATTATTCCAGATCTTTAACTTAGTACCATATACCTAAGTATACCTTTAAACCCTTAATGTAACATACATTAATTAAGGGTTTCAAGGTATACTTAGATTTACATAAAATAATTTATTGCCTTAAAAGGGGCAACATTTAAAACATATTTTCTTCTTCAATAAATACATTCCATTCCGAATCCTATCTTTCGAGGATCGGTCGATGCCGTCGATCTATTATTCACGATTGGTGTGGTAACACTTAAGAAAAATTATATTTTTCGAAGGTAACATAAACAGGTTTTTTCGCGACATATTGTTTAAGCAAGTAGGAACTTGCTTTGAGTGATTATTTGAACGATTCGAGTGGAGACGACGTTTCATCCTACTAATCTACAAGTTAATATCATAAATGCGAAAGTTTTTGAGGGATTTACGTATGTTTGTTGCTGTTTCACGCAAAAACTTGTGAAAGGATTTAGATTAAACTTTACTGTAATATATGTATACATCTTAATAAGACATGGGATACATTTTATCCCGAAATTTCCGCGGGAACGGGTACAACGCGGGTAAGACCGCGAAGAGCTACTTATCATTTATAGCTTGAAATGGTCTTTCATTTTGTCGGCTATCATTATGGCAATAGACAATGAGGAGGTGGCTCCTGGCGAGGGTGCGTTTCTGCAGTGAAGCACTCTGCTGCCGATAGCCCCGGCACCAGGCTGCGAGTCGAAGACAAAGTCCTCTATTAGGGTACCTGGAAAAGGTTAATTTTGATTAGTTAACTTTAGGAACTAGAAAATTCTTGTTAGCATACCCAAGACAAAGTGTTGATGTCTTACTATTGGTATACATTAACCTGCTATCGTTTTTGTTTCTTGAATAAAGGTAGTCTTATCAATAAATATGGCAGTTGTTTTCAAATAATTCTACAAAATAAAACTGTAAGTAATTATAATAGTTACCTACACCTATGATAAGTGTGGTTTGTTACAATTTTAGTCAAATTTAAAAAGCACTACTGCTTTAGATATCTTCCAGGTTTAAAATACGAACATGACTATTATTTATTTAGCCCCAACAATGTAATGTAGTAACTTAAATGTTAAATAGTTACATTTCTAATAAATCAAGTCAATTAATTAATTAGCTTTGTAAATAATGTGGTTTTGGATTACGAAATTTGAACTGTAATGAATGACTTAGAAAAAGTATTGTTTACCATCTTTTGCCATAGCTTGAGCCCTGACACCTGCAGGGCCCCTCTCGCAGTCAGCAGTTGTCAAGTTCTGAATATACTTCTGTATCTGCATGACTTGTAACGGCATCACGACCGATCTCAACATCTCCTTGAATCCAAAAGTAGCATATCTCATAGCCATCTTTCTAAACCCAGAAAATCTTAAAATATCTCTCAATTCCGCAAAATTCACATCGCTATATCTGTAAAAAAACATTGTCATGTTAATTTTATGTAATATTTATGTTTAGATAAGGAATTGAGTAGATAATGGTGTTAGATAAAATAGTTTTATTGACATAATAATATAACCTTGATTTGACCATTAAATACTTACTTATAGCCTTCTTTACAAAATGCTAGTATAGCATTTGGGCCTAATATTACTCTGCCGTCTATTCTAGGTGTTGCATGGACTCCTAAGAATGGGAACCTTGGATCTGGCACAGGGTATATGTTGGTTTTGACTAAATCACTCTTTTGGGGGACTAGGTAAAGATATTCGCCTCTGAATGGTATAATCTTTGGTTCTTCTGGACAACCGGTGAGGACAGCTACGGTGTCTGAATGAAGACCGCAGCAAGTGAGCACATATTTGGCATGTATTTCATTATCCTTGCCATCTGTAATCCTAACCGGGTAATCAGCGCTATCAATTTCAGTAAACTTCTTCACTTCAAAGTTGAGATATGTCTTTCCACCAGCTTCAACAAAATCTTTTACATATTGCTGTGTCACTTCCCCCCAACTAACAATACCAGTATTAGGAGACCATAACGCTTGTACTCCTTTCGAACAGGGTTCAATTTCCCTCATCTCTTTCTCATCTATGAGTTTAACATCTTTGACTCCGTTTTTTAAAGACCTTTCATAAAGATCTAATAACATTGGTACTTCGGATCTACTTGTAGCTACAATAAGCTTACCACATTTGGAGTATTTAATGTTTTTCTCATCTAAATATTTGTATGCTAGATTTAGGCCTTGGACACATAGTTTGGCTTTCAAAGACCCTGGTTTGTAGTAGATGCCGGCGTGGATTACTCCGCTGTTGTTGCCGCTTTGGTGCATGGCGAATTTGTTTTCTTTTTCCAGAAGTGCTATTTTCAATGATCCATGTCTCATGCTCAATTCTCTGGCTGAAGCCGACCCTACTATACCGCCTCCGATAACGACTATATCGTAACATGGTTTACTAGTCGCGGAGCTGAAACTATAAAATCGATGGAAGTTTTTTATTAGTTAAGTTCAGTATGATAGTCACGAGTTTCTCACAATTTATTTATTTGATATTGTACGTACCTGCGAAAGTAACTGTTTCTTATGAGCACCGAAGTCTGGGGCAAGTGATTGAGTTTCGTCAATTTGCTTACAATCGTCATATTTAATGATTTATTCACTTTTGTTCTTAATTTTATATCATTCCTATAAAAAGGTTTCGTATGAAGTCGTTGCTTTAAATATAAGTAATTTACGTATAAGTTCAAAGATAGTAAATTAGAATTTACATATATTATTATGTATAAATATGGTTATTATTAATTCAATAAACCTTGACTTGATTCAACCAACAAAACACAACAGCCAGCACCCAAGTCAACAAATGAAACGACATGGATAAAAAAATTACATTTTTGTATTGACAATTGACATTACTTAGGTACTGAACTGTCTAGTGTCTGTCACTTCTGTGATAGTGATAATGATTATACCATGTTTCAAAATCCCAGATCAATTATGTAAACAAATGTGATACCAGTGCACAAAACCTGCACGAAAATCGTGCAGTTGTTAATTTCACGATTTCACGGTATTTATTTATCTTATAAAAATAAGGGGATAGCTATAGTTATTCAAACGATTATGCAGTATTGACTTATAAACGATTGTTATTCTGAAGAAAATTAAAATTATCAAAAGCTTTTTTTGTGTAGTTTATTTATGTATACTTGGAACACTACAGAGACGCAGAACATTTTTTAGAGTCGCCATTTTATTTTATCGTGGTTCGTATTTCGGACTCCAAAAAAAGCGCTAAGTACACTACCTCATAGGTGGCCTGGTAACGTGTGCATTATTATGCACACGTTTGTCATAATTGACCATTACAACTTTTACAACTTTTTAAATCATTATATCTCAAAAAGTGTGGTTCGTGGGAAAAAAGTATGAATACATTTTTTGTAGATAATTTTACTATCAACAATTTTGTCTTAGGTATTTTTATGATAAAACTTACCGTTTTGATAAAAATCGTGAAAAACTCATTTTTTAAATCTATTTCTTTTTAATTTACTGATAGTTTTATTATAAAATGTGAATTACTCAGATGCAGAACCTTAACTGAATATATCTTCGGATAGTGAATAAATGTATGTAATGAACTTGCAGTGTTTTTAATGTCCTAATTTCGAATAAAATATGTTTTCTTGTTGTACTAAACAATAAAAACAAGCCTTAAAAGTTCATACAGAAATATTTAATATTTTTTATAATTTTATAATATTATTATTTTTAAATGAAATTACCCGAAGGTTCGACACATCTGACCTTCGGGTAATTTAACATTGACAGTGACAAAATCTTGACATAACTTTGTTTACAAAAATGATCTGGGATTTTGGTACAGATCATAGATAGGTAGGTAGGGTAAAATGACCAGTAACTAGCCGCATAAGCATTTTCATAACTTTAACACACAGTTATTTAATTTAAATAACAAGAGATAAAAAATAATGACACAGAAACTTTTTAGTTCACACACACACACGAAAAATCAACAAATATTAGGACTACTAAGTATTGTTTTACAGAATAAACTTGGTATTGAAGCCCTAGTGGGAAAACAATAAACTGTTATGAAAGCTAAATGAATGACAAGGCAATTATTTTATACACTAAATAAAAGATAGGTAGTAAATTATACATATTTCAAATCGATACAGTACCAAGTGGCCAGTTACTGATCGTTTTCCCCTGCTTAGGTACCTACTTAAGTATCCATTGAGATTGGGTAGTAGGTAGCCATCTTCGATCAACATGTCTATTGTTGATCGAAGGTAGCCATACACGAAGCGATTTACAGTCCACCAAGTATAACTTGGCGCGGCTGTGCGCCACTGTGTTCAATGTCAATGTACTTTTATAACTGCTTCTCTTGTTCCAATTTTTATCACTTAAGGCATGATGATAGCACAGTAGTTAGCAAAATATTCGCAACGATGTTTACTATGAACTCGGAAGTTTCAAAGAGAATTTTCAAGAAAACCGTTTTAGTTCCTCAAATCGCCACCGCCAACTTATACTTGCCGGACTGTACTTGAGCCAGTTTATCACCAGTTTATACTTGCACAAGTACCTGAATCGTCAGCTGTTTGGTTGACAGTGACAGTGTTGTACATTTGATAGATCAAATTTTAAAGAATTCCCCAACATGGACTTATTATGATTATAATAATAAGTCCATGTTCCCCAACAATAACATCTTGAGACACAATTAATGGCTTCGTGAAACCCGAGCCGCGCGGCGTGGCGTGGCGGCAAGCAAGAAAGTACAAAAAATTACGGGGCAACTTGGGATATTCGTTAACAGCCCGTCCGGGCACTTTAGCGGAAGAAATTTTCAATCTGGCACATTAACAAAAGTGAAGTATCAAAATGTGGAGGGTCTGTCATCTGTCATGTCAATCTGTGGTGTCAATTTCAACAATCAACAAGCAAGCAAGAAATACACATTTTTTTTTCAGTTTTAACGTAAACGTAAACAAGTGGTAAACAATACAAAATACCTATGAGACGAAAGAAAAAAGTTGTATTTAATACATAGTACAAATATAATTGTTTTAACGAAATCACTAAATAACCTACAAGTTCAATAAGCTCATTATTCCATTTATAATATAAACAAGACTATTTGTGAAGGTGTACATTTTATTTAAATCACCGGCGCGGGTACTACTGAAGCGCGAAGCCCTAACATGACTGCAGATGTCTATAGATTTAAGATAGAATCCCACATTGATAGCTTTTTCAACAGGCTTACTAATTTGCAGAATGTAAGTGAAGTGAAAGTTTCAGCACTGATATCTATGTTAATATGATAAAGAAGTAACATTTGTAAGTTTGTTTGTATGTATGTTCGCGGTAATCTCAGGAATTATCAGTCCGATTTGAATAATTATTTTTGTCATAGATAGCCACATTCAACGGGAAGGTTATAGGCTATTTTTCATCCCGAAATTCCCATTGGAACAGGCACAAAGCGGGTAAAACCGCGGGGCGCTGCTAGTATTAAATATAAATATATAAATACAATACACCAAAAGCTCAATGTTCATGATCACATCAGCTTTTGGAAGGTGTACCTACTGAAGACGTTATAATTTATTAATTGCAGGAAGAAGAGTTTGTGGATTTGACCTTAGCAGCTGAGGATCACATTGTGCAAGTACATAAAAATGTAGTAGCCTTAGCCAGCCCTTATTTGAAGGAAATGATTAAAAAGGCGCCAAATCAATCACCAATAATATTTTTAAATGTAAGTAAAAATGGCAGTATTTATTATACAACATACCACTTATAGTAAGTTTAAATAGTCTTTCTAGTATAAACAACAGAAATAACTTAAGATACCAGTTATAATGTACTTTTTAAATTTACAGAATGTTAGCCACAAAGTCCTGGGGTATATGATTGAATACATTTACACGGGAGAGACCAATGTCCCTCATGGTGATGTCAAGAGTTTTATGCAAGTGTGTAACAATTTACACATATTCGGCATGGAAGGTGGACAGGTAAAGTATCTCTATCTAATTCAAGTTTTCATGATTATTAATTTATATCATTTATAAATGTTCTGAACTGAAAGTAAAGAATTACCAGCTTATTCATTAATGCTTTATAACTAAAACACTGTTTTAAAGTGCTTTATCTCTTTTACTCTTTGGCAAAATGGCATACATCAGAAAGGGACAAACCATTTGATAGTGTTTATGAATAAGGCACTTCTAGTATCTAGTCTAAGATAAAAAGCTCTTATATTTATTTATTTTGCTAGTAAAAGCTTTTTTTTATTAAAATCAATATGAAAATAATCATATTTTCACATATATTTTTCAGAACACAAGTCATCCAAGGCAGCCTATTGCAACAGGAAATGTACAACCTGATCATGTTACAGTCAACAGACAATCCAACTATGTTACAGAAAACAGCCCGACCAACTATGTTACAGAAACCAGAGAGACAAACTATGTTACAGAAAGTAGACCACTTGATTTTGTAACAGATTTAACAGATATTCAACCACCTAACTATTTAATGGACAGTAGAGCTCCTGAAACTGAAAATAGACCTGCTGAATATGTAAACATACAGCCCAACTGTGTTACGGAAAACAGTCAACTTGACTATATAACTGAAAATAGGCAGGATGACAATCTAATAGAGAATTCCCAGGAGAACTATGGAGCGGAAAATAGACAGGAAGATTATGAAATAGTCAATAATGATATGTAAGTGCAACTCTTAAAAACAACTTTTATTTCAACAATGACCAATTTTTGTCCCAACTACTTATTTTTTGTGGTATTAATTTCCCCACATGGGTTATTTCATGGTAAAATTAGTTTATTTAGCAAGGAAATCACTTACATTTCCCGATGTTAACCTTGGGGATGTTAATACTGATTTAATAGTGAAAGTCTAAATTATAGTTTAATTATTTTATTATTTTTTGCAGTGAAATTGCATCTTTAGATCAAAAAATAACAGATCTTATTAGAGTAGACACCATAGAGAATCAAACATTTTTAAATATAAATCCTATACCACGGAGTACCGAATTACAGACCATTCAAGCAGATGGAGAGCCCATTACTACAAATTATGATGAAAATGAGGATCTTAACTTAGATAGCAATATACCAACATTTAGTATAGTAAATAGAATTACTACAACTACTGAAACAAATATAGAATCAAGTAATGCTTTAGAGAAACCTATGCCTACAATGCAAACTGAAGAGAATACTGAAAATACTGGTGATATGGGAAGTCTAGATGCAGATTTGATAAATAATATTGAAATTAAAGTATTGGACAATGTTCCCATGGCGATAGATGACACCCCTATTGAAAATAAAATAAAGGATATTGATGTTAATGATCTAAGTAAGTAGTTTTTTTAAATAATGTAGAGTTGGCGTTTATTCCATAAAAAGCACAAATCTGCTAACAAAAAATATAAATCATTATAAGAGATTTCAACTAAGAAATTAAAGCCCATTAAACAACAGCAATGCCATACCAAGGTCCTTATTCTAAATCCTGTGGGTTGATTTGTGGTCAGTATTTATCACATCGTAATGCCGCATTCGTTTGCCGTATTTGTGCTTGCGTTTGTGAGTACTCTCACCAACTGAATGACAACAAAAGACACTCTCAACAACAAAAGACATGTTATCTATCTATATATATAAAATTCAAAGTCCTGACTGACTGATAATCAACGCACAGCCTCAACCGTTACACCTAGAAACATGAAATTTGGCAGGTAGGTTCTTCAAGTGACATAAGTGCACACTAAGAAAGGATTTTAGAAAATTCCTACGGGAACGGGCAAAGCCGCGGGGCGCTGCTAGTTTAAATTATAAAATACCTAGTCACTCCTACAGCATTTCGTTGGTGAACTTGAAAAGAAGCTATACCTATTTAAACAAAATATCTTTTTGTATTTTATAGAACGAATGGCGCAGTATTCTGTAACTGAAAGAGGTTCCATGCACTTAATACTGAATAGGTTCATGTACTGTTGTCATCACTGGTCCAGAGCAGGTCGCAAGCGGCGATGGCGATGTATTGATTACCGGTCCTCTTCTTGTAAAGCGTTTGTGGATACTAATGATGGCGTTATTACTAAAAGGTATGATAATTAATTTTATCTACACTAATGTTGTAACATTCTACTTATGATTCCAATACTTGACTTATAATTACTACTGTTATAGCACAGACAACTAAAACACTCAATTTAAGCAATTGCACATGATGTTATAATATCATTATAATATAACATTATAACATCATTATAACGCGACCAATTAACCTGGCGAGCCTTATGTCAAAATCCTCATACTAGTTGCATAACATTTTGATATTAGGCTGGCTTTTGAAAACAGTTGGGTTATACGTGAAAACTTCGTCGAAACTACATACACAAAACTCTTTGGTAAGATCTCGCTCGCTCCTGATTGGCCCTACGCGCAGCTGCGCTCTCATTGGTTAGATTTTAATGGCGGCAAGTTCACTGTGACAATACACGTACCTATGCGTGAATTTAATGTTTCGCAATGTGTTTTGTTTTTAAAATTTTGTTTGATTAATTGCATTAAATAGTGAAGATAAAGTAGTGTATGCAACTGCATATAACACGGGTATTAAAACACTCGTTACTATTATGAAACTCGCTGCGCTCGTTTCATAAACTCACACTCGTGTTTTAATACCCTTCTTTATATGACGTTGCATAAACTACTATTAAAAGTTTATTTTAAAATTTTAAGGTTTTAAATTCCTTTCTTGTATAATTTTCATAAATGATGACTCTTTCTTTCGTCCAGTATGTAGGTTCCGATTAGAACTTGAATAGAGTACAGGCACAGGCTGCTTTGACCCTCATGATTTTTGATTGCTGAATGAAAAAACCTGAAGGTCTTTAATTGTTTATTTACTTTTCTCATAAGTATCT
This sequence comes from Cyclophora albipunctata, assembly GCA_963082685.1. NCBI lineage: Eukaryota > Metazoa > Arthropoda > Insecta > Lepidoptera > Geometridae > Cyclophora > Cyclophora albipunctata. The sequence goes on from OY720119.1 coordinate 3,040,180, forward strand.
TATGAAAAATCCATGTTTGTTTCAGAAACGGTGTTCACACTCATGCTAACCATGACAAGAAAATCTATAAGAAGCATGAACTTGGACTAATATTTAATTGTTATACTCAGGCTGATAATGTAGCAAAGTCGAAATTAAACGCACAATTCCAATAAATAGAAGCCTTTGTCAAATGGAAATAAAAATGTTTTTTATTGTCTACCTATTGTATGAATGCTTACTCCATCATTATTAAACTGCATGTATTTTATAAAAGCCAGTTTTGAAATTTCCTTGATACAAACAGTGAAGCTATTTGAGGGAAATGGGAATATCAGATCAGTAGGAAGTCGTATTTGATCCATGTATTTGATATTTTTCGAATTCGATTTCGAATTCAATTCGAATAGTCGCGCTACGGACCTTGGACCCTAAACGCGCATATAATTGTTGCCAGTACGAAAAGCTAATAATATTTAACAGATGGAGCAAAAATGTTTATAAAAACCACGTAAGCAATAATACCATTAGTAAGGGCGCTTTCAAATTATGCGTTTCGTGTCGGACCGCTGCGCTGCCGCTGCGGTGCCGAAGCGGTGCGTTTGTCGTATTGTGTACGTACGATCGTGTGTTTTCATACAAATCGAGCAGCTCGGCAACAGTGCGTAACGCATAATTTGAAAGCGCCCTTAGGCTATCGTGATGATGCAATAAATAAGCATCTATTATAAATGCATGCATAATTACTTAATATGCTGCCATTGTGACACTAAAGTTTAATTTTTAAAAATAACAGTTTATTTTAAAATTATGGTGGGCAACACTTAGTCCATTGAATGTCAAAAATTCGGGAAGCCAAGCCAAGTTTTTCCGAATTGTGGTAAATTAACAAAATATAATAAAAACAAATATATTCATTACAAATAACTCTACGAAACATTGTTAAGAGTATTGATAAAAATATTGAGCATTGATTCGCCATAACATTTAAGCAAGGGCTGAAGTAAATGACAAAATGTCGCAATTTTCATTATCTTGGGACTCGTACAAATCTAACATTTGTAGCGGATTTAGTGCCCTGCAACAGGTAAACCTTTTGTCTTAATCAATTATCCCTATAATAAATGCAATAGATGTTGCTTTTGATGACTAAAGTATTTACCGACTATAATCCACTATAATCCATATAGCTCCAATGTCTGGTCTCCTCAACTGTGAGGTTATTAAATCACAACAAAGTTAAAATAATAACAATTCCGAGTATTTAAATGAAATTGGATATCTTCAACATTGATATGAATATTCCAATAGTTCAATAATATCAAATTTAACAACTATTACAATCAACTTGAGTATTTTACCTACTCTTTATAATGGTATTACATCAAAATCTGTGTTTTCTTCACAGAATGGTGAGTTTGTGGATATGACTATAGCAGCAGATGGCCATCTGGTGAAGGTGCATCAAGTGCTCGTAGCTCTGGCTAGTCCGTATCTCAAAGACCTCATTGCATCAGCACCCTGTCAACATCCAGTTATCTTTTTAAATGTAAGTATCTGTCTAATTCAATATTTATAGAATAAAAATGAGAACATGAAATTAAAACAAGTTGATGTGTTTTGCCTAATAGTTATGTAACTTTGATTTTCTTTTTAAGTTTTTCAGATAACAAATTGTGAGCACAATAATTGTACACTTATTTTAAATTGAAAAAAGTTTCAGCTGTGACTATCTTGTTTCTGTTTCAAAGTTATTACTTATTATGTAAACTTAATTAATACTATATTAACTGAATACTATTTTCATTACTTTCAGAACATATCGCACAAAGTGCTGTGTTACATATTGGAATATATTTACACGGGTGAAGTCATAGTGCCATCGGAGTGTCTGCACTCCTTCACCGCAACAGCAAAAGCCTTATGTATCAAAGGACTGGAAAGCATTGTGAGTCAAAGCTGTTTTTATAAAAAAACAACACTTATACAGGTCTGCCTAAATCTTCTCACTGTACTGATATCTTCAGTGAGATGAGAGGCCTTTGCCCAGCAGTGGGACATTACAGGCTAATTACTTACTTTCTTATACAGGGACTGAAGGGTGATTTTTCATTTGAGTTTATATTTTATTACTAGCTGCCCCAGCAAACATTGTTTTGCCATATAAAATTTAAGGGGTGGACTACCCTTAACATTTAGGGGGATAAAAATAGACAAAATTTCATGAGACTCGGTCAAGCCGTTTTGGAGGAGTTGCAACACGAGAATTTCATATATTAGATTAATAGTTAGGTTGACTATGTAATAGTGTTTGGAAATAGCAAGTTTTTGGTAGTTAGGTATTGTTTATTATAGCCACATTAAAAAGGAAGATTATATTATGCTACTTTTCATTCCAAAATTTCCATTCCAACAATAACTTGAGTAATTACAAGTGGCCAGTATTCTATAAATCACAAACACTTTCAGAATAGTGATGCGACACAAAATGAGAAGGTTTCAACGCCAACTGAATGCCCACAAAGGACCACAATAACAGATTATCAACCTAAGACATCAATCCCAGAGTACCAAGAGACTTACATCCCCACTGTAGCAGGGGTGAAGAGAAAAGCTTCACAGCCTTTAGAGAAAGTTGAACAGGTGATTACTCTTTCTCATCTTGAAAGATTACAGTTAAATTAGTTAAAGTATAGGTTAGTGGCGAACCCTGGCGTCTGAGTTTTTAGACTGTCTAAAGGCATGACATGGGTTGACGATTGGAACATCCAAGACTGACTGATTTTACATGCCCTCTATAGCGCACAGATGGAAATGCCACTATTGACTACCCATCCAAGTTAGGGCCATGCTGCACGCACATTGCTTAACAATCGCAATAAGCATCATCATAACATCATGACATGACATAGCTATGTCAAACTATGCCACAAGTGCACACAATGAAATCTATGTGAAATGTATCATGGGCAGCTATAGATTAATTGCACCTATTGCCTCTCTCAAATCTTGATCTTATTCCCTGGATAAGAGATCTAGATTTTTATTTCTCATTCTTATAAGCGCATATCCTCTAATCAGAGTTCCTCTCCTCAATTCCTCATGATTCATTCCTTACATGAAAATAGTGAAATTATTTTGTTGCCTTTTCTAGGTAATTTACTGAACTGATTAAATGTGTTTTCAATAGATTATGTTACCACGGAATGCAAGACGAGTTATTGTGAAGAATGAACATGGGGTGTAAGTACCACTTTATTGAAATACTAACTGTTGCCTGTGAGTTCACGCGAACCATATCCATTCCTATAGCAATAAAAAGTACTGTATGTTTAAGGGTCCAGGTTTAAGGTCTATTTAACCTTCCATCATGTCAAACGCGAAATCTTTTGATAAAGCGTTTAACATTTAGCTGTGGATGCGTAACAGACAGCATTCCTCGAGTTTTACCTATCGAAACTTCAAGTCTATTCCGACCGGTAGCGGTAATCAAACAAACAAATTCTTCAGCTTTTTTATGATAGTAAAAGAACTTTTATAGTAAGTAAGTTCATGTAGGTTAGTAGCCAACTCTGGTGTCGGAGTTTTTAGACCGCCGTAAGACCTCCGACATGGTCTAACGATTGAAACAACCGGGACCGACAATTTAACGTGCTCTCCGAAGAATAATAATTAACATATTTACATTATTTCCATTACAGAGCGATAAGTGAACAAGTATATGATTCTCCGGACAATGCAGACACATTTCCAAATCTCGACGAAAATGTAGTGCACGACTCAGACGAAGAATACATTGTGGGGGACGCGCACAGTGCAGAGAATACTGACAAAGTTAAATGTAAGTTATTAAACCAGGCTGTGGGTCATTACCCTGACCATAAACTGGTTCCTGAGGGAGAACGTGCTAATGCCAAACAAAATAAACTAAAACGAGGACGTTGTGTCCGGTGCACAGCACGAAAGGTGCAGAAAACATCCAACATTGTTTGTACGGTATGTGATGTTTTTCTTTGTGTGGGCCAATGTTGGGTGGAATACCACACATTAGATAATATTTAATTTTTTAATTTTTTATTATTTACTAGCAGCGCCCCGCGGTTTTACCCGCGTTGTGCCCGTTCCTGTAGGAATTTCGGGATGAAAAGTAGCCTATAACCAATGGACTACAAGATTGTTTAAAATCCCTTCAGTCGTTTTTGATCCATGCGTGCACATACAGACAGACGGACAAAAATTTTACCGATCGCTTTTTTGGCATCAGTATCGATCACCATTCATCCTCCAATATTAATTTTGGATATTTATTCAATGTAAAGAATTGACCTCTACAGTTTTATTATAAGTGTAGATTATTATGTACTAGCAGCGCCCCGCGGTTTTACCCGCGTTGTGCCCGTTCCCGTGGGAATTTCGAGAATTTTTTTGCATAAAAACCTTCCTCTTGAATCACTCTACCTATTAAAAAAAACCGCATCAAAATCCGTTGCGTAATTTTAAAGATTTAAGCATACAGACAGACAAACAGTGTGACAGACACGAAAAAGAGACGACTTTATTTTATACTATGTAGTGATTTCATTTTCACTAATTTGGGCTTATTTTTCTCTCCTGTACTTCACGGCACCATCCAACTCCCCCATTGTCCGCGCTGTTACATTGTTACCACTGGTGGTACGTTCAAAAGAGCCTCTATGGGGCCAAAACTGAATAAAAATATTTGACTTTGACTTTGACCACTCTGGTAACATAGCTAATAGGTCAAAGGTCCAGAACCATTCGTAGGTAGGAGTACCATAATCTCAGAAAACATCAGAAATGGAGATACTCGAATGAAATTTGTAGGCACGTTTTTTTTTCCAATTACTCTCCTCTTTCTCTCCTCTCTATGTTTTTTTGCTTATTAGCGCTTTAATCTGTTTCTTGTTCGTGACGTACATAGAACAATAATCTTTTTTGTCAATAAATAATTTATAAAAAAGATTTATTTTTATTTTTACAATTTGGAACAAATATAGAACACTCCCTATAAATAAATAAGTAAAAAAATAGATACTTATTTAAATTGTTTCACATAAAAATAGATCCTTATTTTCATTGTTACACCTAATCTAAACAAAAATAAAACATCCTATATACTGTTAGGATCCTTATCAAACACATACAATCGACTATCTACTTGTTAGGATCCTTATCATACACAGCCGAACGATTATGGATTGCACACACACAAGCGCAGAATTCATTGCCGTTTCCCTAAAAAAATCTGTATTCTTTATTTATTTTCTATAATTTAGATAATTCCGTAGGTCCATAGTGTGATACGTCGATAGAAAGCTCTATTTTTCTTGTTTGTGGTCACATTTTCAGATTTGGGCATTGTCAATTATTGACAGCACAAAATTGTTGTGAAACCAACCTTACTTTTATACAGTTTCACCCAGTTTATCGCTGAAAAATATCTTTTCTTTAATATGATTATGGTTTTATTAGTGTATATGAATGAAAATATATTACAAAAATGAATATATTGTCTGGGTAAGTAATCAATAAACATCGTCTTACGCCAAGATTTCACGGCTAAATCATCCATGAAAGTCTTACTTGTAAAATGTGCAAAATGGCGAGTTGGAGATTTCGCATCACAACTTTCAAAGTGAGATATTTTTCTATTTACAACTTTTCAATCTACTTATTGTATAGGAATAGATTGCCCAGAAGTTATTTTACTAGGGATAATAAAGGGAAATGATAATAAAAGACGTGTGGCACTCGGGGACTGCCGCGGTAAAGCTATTGCATAGTTATTTTTTGTATCACTAGATGGCGTTAGTGGGGAGCGTGAGGTTTTTTCACGTGAGGTTTATTCATTACGGAATTTCTGGATTCGGTCCCCGCGCTCAAGGCCCGCGATAGAAGCTATGCAATAGCTTAAAAATTAAATAACTGTAAAAAAGTGAATTTTATGTTAGTTGGTGGGATTTTGGTCAAACTTCATATTCAAACATCTCCTGAAAATAAATTATATATTTGAGAAGCATCAAATAGTGTTCACAAATAAGGAAAATTATCATACTTTCGATAACAACCGCCATATTAGTACGTTCCATACAAAAAACTATATACATATTTGTAACATAAACTGAACGCTTTCGTATCACGCGCGAAATTCCTAAAACGTCACACAGACAACGGTATATCGTTTTCGCAGCGCCTCCACAGACGAAAGGTTAAACTACATTAAAAAAGATGTACCGGGTAGTTAAAAATCATAGAGCCAAGGATACGAATAGAGGTAATTTAGATCGGCGAATAATGACATCTTTTTCCTGGCTTGGATTGGATGGATATGGATATACAGCAGATAACTACTAGTAGCTGTAAACCTTGCCAGTAAATTCTACTACAAAAACTTTTAATAAAAATATGTGTACCTACTTATCGAATAGTTATGTTTACAGAATTTCACGAGAATCAGTTGAAAAATGCGACCTATACACATATGAATGAAACCTTTTATGTAAAGCCACATATTATGAATGTTACTATATAAATAAAAACCTATTAGCTGCGCTCAGTTCTATGAATATTACTACATTCTGTTTGTGTTTTTAAAATAATGCAATACCTCTTATTTCAGCCATGACCTCAAACCTTCTCTTCACGATATCAATACGAGGATCCCTGCAAGTGATACTGAACAGATATATCTACAATTTGAACTCGTCCAAGTACAAATCAGGTGTTCGGAAATGGAGATGTAGTGACTACCGAAACATGAAGTGCACAGCTTTCCTTATTACTAAAGGAAATGTTGTAGTTAATAGGTAAGTTTGTTTTTTTTTATTTTTATACTAGCAGTGCTCCACGGTTTTACCCGCGTTGTACCCGTTGCCGTGGGAATTTCTGAATGAAAAATAGCCTATAACCTTCCCGTTGAATATGGCGTTGGTAGTTTCTGAGATTAGTACATTCAAACAGCTTTAGATAGATTTATCCCGGATTCGAATCTTTTAAACCCTTCCCATGGAATTTCACTTACTGTTCTGATATTTTCAATGAGTAAGGAGTCTTTGCCCTACAAGAGGATGCTACAAATGAACATTGCATCTTAATTTTGTTTCTTATATTTACAGAGCAAATCCACACAACCACGCGTTTCACGATAAGAAAATATTGGCGAAAATCGAGAAGAAATCAGTATTTTCAGCGATCGATGACGTAGAAGCTTATAGAGATACGAAGAAAGAAATGGAAAATGAAGCTACCGTTAATGAAAGTGATTTCAACTCGTTCGAAGATAGCTTTAAAGTGTTCACGAATAAGGACAATTGATTTTTAATTTTTTAGATAGATATCACTACATAGTATAAAACAAAGTCGCTACTTTTGTCTGTTTGTTTGTCTGTATGCTTAAATCTTTAAAATTACGCAACGGATTTTGATGCGGTTTTTTGTAATAGGTAGAGTGATTCAAGAGGAAGGTTTATATGTATAAAAATTCCCGAAATTCCCACGGGAACGGGTACAACGCGGGTAAAACCGCGGGGCGCTGCTAGTAATATTATATACTAAAACTCTTGTGGATGAGCCCTAGAGAAGATTTTTTTTCCTTTAGAACAATTCCAATTAAAACTTAAGTTAGCACCATGTTTTTAGTGAATAACTCTGATATTTTGGGACTTACAGTTATATTTCAATGTGGTTATAGTTCAACGATTGAGATGGAAAACTAATTTACCTTGAATGTTTTCCGGGAGTTACGTAAATTGTTGATTTTATAAATTTTGAGGCACTCTTTCCAAATTGGCCTCGTGAAAAAAGTTAGTGCATAAAAATTCTATCTGGTTTATTTAATAATGTAAAGTTTCATCCAAATGCGTCCAGTAGTTTTTTCGTGAAAGAGTAACAAACATACGTCCATCCATACATCCAATCTCACAAACATTCGCATTTATAATATTACTAGGACATTCTTGTTTCAAAGAGAGTTAGATCCGGAAAGATCATCAAAATCTATAAATTGACAAATTTCAACACTCCCTGAAAACTTTCCAGGCAAAAACGATTCCCTATTGATCGGAATATTAGTGTCATATTTATTGCAGTCTCAGTATTAGTACTTCGACCACCAAATGTCTAACAAACATATGTAAAAAGATTGATTGATCATAAATGTGGTTTGATTGAACAAACATTTTGTTTTTGTTTGTAAACTGTGTATTATGTTTTCATTGTAATGTACATTTCTCATAGAATATAAGATTGTTGATATAGTTTTGACTTTTTTAATATAACTTTTCATATTATCACGAACCCCACTCAATTCACATTAGGAACCTAATCCTTTATCTTCCTTGCAATTATATTCTCGGCGAGCGAAACAACATGTAAATATATGCCTTCCAGGGGTAATTTACAACCCTATTAACTAAAACACCGTTATACAGTGTTTTGTCTCTTTTGCTCCTCTAAAAATTGCGTATGTCAGAAAGTGACTAACCATTAAGTGGGTGATAGACGTGCGAGTAAGTACGCGGACTTGTAGCTCGACGACCTTTTTCGCCTGTGTGTCACCTTAAAAACGCGTACTTTAAAATTTCCGCGCAAGTTCGCCGGCGATCCAACCTGTTTGAAATCTTTAGCAATGTTGGAATGGTTGCTATGTCGGTTCCAATATGGCTGGCACCAACCGAATCGGAGCGTCTGTAAATACTATTACTCGTAGCTCGTCTCGGCTCGTACGTGTGGCAGCGCTGTTAGATAGCTAAAATGTTCTAAGCGTTTATTAATATAGCCCTATATGTTTTAGTTTGCCTTACTCTGGTCCAAAAATGCTTAACTTTGATAGCTCTTTATTGGCACAGTAACTGTGATTGAATTTAGCTACAAACTACATTTCAATAGAAACAAAAATAATGAAATCCCATCGCATTACTTAAATAAATTAATAATTTTTTAAAGCGTTTCCTTCGAAAATATTATTTTTTTAAAATTACATTGTGGTACATTACAGGCATTTTTTTAAATCTCACTGAATCTCACTGAAGATATCAGTACAGTTCAGAGGATTAGGAAGAATATTATAGGTAAACATAAAATATACCTACATGGCCCTTTTGCCGTTTCGTTGAAAAAAGAGTAAGTATAAATACATTTTATATGTTAACCTTGTTATAAGTTAAATGTGTTAATTCATTCATTATTCAGAGTAGTAGGAATTAAATTATGTATTGTCTTTTAGTACTAGAAAAGTAACTTTAAAGTACTGGTTTGTAGTCCAAGTAAATACTAGGCACTTTATATTATATACAGACACATCTTGTTTTAACAATTTGTAATAAAGTGATTTTACATTAAATAGGGCACATTTTTTATTGTGTGACTTTGTTCCAAGCTTTAAAGACAGTTTACTACAGCGCTGCTGAGGTCTTACTTTCATAAGATATTTTCAGTAAGGTATGTACTTATTAATTATTATGTATTTATAGAAGTTGATTTAAACCTATAGTACTGGTTCGCCTGCCAAGGTTAAATTCCAAGGTCGAGTGAAACATATTTATTATTTCATTGTCTTAAAGTATGATTAAGGTTTGGGATCAGGATTAATTACGCGCTATAGGCAAGCATGGTGATTAATCCCTGACATCTTCATCTAGATTTCTTTACAGATAGTTCCAATACTACAAAAGTTGTATTTCAATAGTATCTTAATATAAGTACCTATTTTAGGTTTTGTAGATACTTATTTATTATTTTATTAATCGGTTTTTTCTATTATTTTTTTCCAGACTTAAAAAATGTTTTTATTTGCTGCCCTTCTGTCGAGTGTTGTGGTGGTTATCTGTCATCCGATTAAAGATGCTCTGCATTGTTCTTCGGATCCAGCTATCACCAGGTTTCAGACATACGTACAGATTAACACGAGCAAAGAAGATAATTTAGGTATGTGCGATATTTTTAGTACATAGATTAATACACAGTTACTAAATAGGGTTTAAAATGATGGATTTATTGAAATGAATACAAATATTTGACTTTGACTTTGATTCATACGTGCCTACTGAATACGTATGAATAGAACATGGCTTATGTCCATCCCGAAGTCAATAAGTAATGAAAGGTTAGAAGTTTAATTTATTTTTTTTTGGAAGTGAGTGAGAGGGACATTCTGATAGACACACATAGCCTTTTTAAATTATGTATTAGTATATACATAGGTGCTGATAGCACTTGCAGGCTTCATTTGAATTAAATGCCTAATGTCTAGATAAACCTACCATTACTCAATTCCCCAGACACAGCTGTACAATTCTTATGCAACCAATCTAAAGAGCTAGACTTGCCTTGTAAAGTGTACACGCCAGCGGGTCTGCCTATAGTCGTCATCACTGTACCGGGAACCGAACCTACACTGCCGAGCATTATGTTGAACTCGCATATAGACGTTGTGCCTGCAGTTGAGGTATAATTTCAAGAACATAGGTAATGCTTACTTTTTTTTTGCTAGCCTAGGTTTTACCTAAGAAGTCTGCTCATCTATAAATGACGCCAGCTTACGTTTCGCCACTTTTTTACGTCGCGTTCAAATACGTCAGAAGGCCAACCTGATCTAACGATTGAAACAATCGGGGCCGACAATTTAATAAGTACTCCGAAGGTCTGGTCGATTTCTACCATACATTTTATCAGCCAGTAGGATTTTTTACACCGAAGCCAAATGACGATGACGTTAAACTTTACTTCTACAATTAGGGAGCAATTCCGATTTTAAAGTCCAAGTCCAGTGTATAATATAAAACTGAAGTAATTTTCCCAAGCCCAATTTTCTAATTTCTCCCTTCAGAGAGAATGGAAGTACCCTCCCTACTCCGCGTACATAGACGAACACTGTAACATGTACGGGCGAGGCACGCAAGACGATAAGGATGTCGGCATCCAATACTTAGAGGCGGTGAGAAGGTTGAAGAAAAACAATGTAGTTCTGAAGAGAACTCTGCATATCACTTATATGCCTGGTGAGCGGTTAACCTAATGTAAAAATATGCCATATTTAGATCCTTAGAGACCCTATGCACCTGACATTTGCTTGACCAACCCACATTAGGCAAGCATGGTGTTTATAATCCTTCTTCTCACTGTCCTGATCTTCAGTGGGATGAGAGGCCTTTGCCCAGTAGCGGGACATTACAGGCTAATACTTTTTATTTTGTAGATGAAGAAACAGGAGGCTTCAAAGGCATGATACCGTTCATCAAAACTGATACATTCAAAGCTTTGAACGTCGGCTTTGTATTGGACGAGGGGCTGGCGTCTTCTGATGATGTGATGTTGGTCACGTACGAGGATAGGAGGCCTTGGCGTAAGTTAACATTATATTACACTGATAATGATAGCTTTGTGAGGATGTGTAGATAGGGGATGTTCTTGAGGGTATGTAGATGTTTTCGGGATGGATGTATACTTCCATCCTACTATTCGGATGGTGTCGAAGAGAAAATGGAGATGATTTTATGAATGTATGAATGTACAAGCCGCGCCCCGCGGTTACACCCTCATTGTACCCGTTTCCGCAGGAATTTCGGGATAAAATATATCCAATGTGTTATTCTGATGTATAACCTACTTTACTGTAAAGTTTCATCCAAACCCGTTCTGTAGTTTTTGCGTGTAAGAGTAACAAACATACATGCATACATCCTCACAAACTTTCGCATTTATAAGTAGTATTAGTAGGATTTTTGTTCGAGGACAGATCCGCATAATCAGTGATGTATCCAGGCTAAGAGATCATCCGACTCTTATAAGTATTTTTTTCCTTGATGGAACCTAACCAATGTTAATCTAGAATTTGGTTCAACGGCTTATTATTTTCAGAGTTTAAAATCACAGTGCGTGGGGAGGGAGGGCATGGTTATAGTATGCCGGACATAAGTGCTATGGAAAAGGTTTGATTATTATACTTATTATGATATATTAAAACCTATACCCTCTCATCGTTTACCAACGGTTTCCCTCAAACTACTAAAATGTATGAATAAACGGCCTTATGTAAGATCCCTCTTAATGTGTTAAAAAGAGGGGGGCAATTTCGAAATTGCCCCGTATCATATTTATCTTGTTTAAGCTATCAAAATTTTCTGTTTTAGGTAAGTTTCTAACACAGATGTTCCTATTTTCAGGCTCTTCTACTAATGAACATAATATCCCAGTACAGGGAAACGTTGAAAACTCAACAAAGTAGAGTTGGTAAATACGACCACGGAGCTTATACGAGCGTTAATATCAATATTATTGATGTAAGTTTTAGATATTTTTTGTAAAAATTTTATTTTGGAATAATATTGTCTCTTAACTCCTCTCTAACATATTGTTCCCTCCATCTTCTTTGGGAATACTATCTTCATCACTACATAGTATAAAATAAAGTCGTCTCTGTTTCGTGTCTGTTTGTCTGTTTGTCTGTTTGTCTGTTTGTCTGTTTGTCTGTATGCTTAAATCTTTAAAATTACGCAACGGATTTTGATGCGGTTTTTTGTAATAGGTAGAGTGATTCAAGAGGAAGGTTTTTATGTAAAAAAATCCCGAATTTCCCACGGGAACGGGCACAACGCGGGTGCTGCTAGTCTATCTATATAGAGATTAGCGCGTTCAAACAAACAAAAATCAAACTCTTCTGCTCTATAATATTATCATAGAATCTATGCTATGCCATAGATCAATGGCTCTAACCTTCAGGAACCGCAAGATTTATTGGGCCATGTTTTGTTTCTAACATTATGTTCATAAAAGTCCAGTAAAAGTCATACTAGCCGCGCCCCGCGGTTATACCCGCGTTGTGCTCATGCCCGTATGAATTTCCGGATACAAAATGTCCGTTTCATATTTTGTTCACCACTTATTTAATTTTTTTTTTTTTTTTGAAAACACTGTTATTTTTTTCTCGAAATCGGTAACGTTCCTATGTAAATATAAATATCTTCGTATGTCGTGTGTCCCATACTGACAAATTTAAAAAAGCCTGTATAGTATAAAAGCAAAAAGATTTATTCCAGGGAGGGTACAGAGTAAACGTGATTCCAACCGAGGTATCTTTGGTTGTTGACATGAGATTGTCAAATAATAGCAACACTAGTCAAGTCGAACAACTGGTAAGTAAGTAGGTTAGTTGTCAACCCAACGCGACGGTTGAACCCAAAATATTAGTAAAGTCCGGCAAGTAGGTATAACTAGGCGCGGCTGTGCGCCACTGTGTTCAATGTCAATGTACTTTTATAACTGCTTCTCTTGTACCAATTTTTATCACTTTAGGCATGATGATAGCACAGTAGTTAGCAAAATATTCGCAACGATGTTTACTATGAACTCGGAAGTTTCAAAGTGAATTTTCAAGATGACCGTTTTAGTTCCTCAAATCGCCACCGCCAACTTATACTTGCCGGACTGTACCTCTCACTGTAGACATCACGGTCACGAGTGTCAGTGATTAAATTTAATGCTAACTGTACTATAACGCCTAGGTGGTCTAGGATACCTCTAGACCACCGAGGAGTTATATCAGTGTACTCGCCTGCCAAGACTGAGGTCCCGGGTTCAATTCCCGGGTCGAGCGAAAACATGTTTCCTACTTTTCAAACTTGGCTCGGGTTTGAGATCACCAACCCGCATTTGGCAAGCGTGGTGATTATGCCTAATCCTCCTCACTGTACTGATAGCTTAAGTGAGATGAGAGGCCTTTGCCCAGCAGTGGGACATTAACTTTACCTCATGATTAAAAATTGACATACTTAATAGTCCGATAATTTAATTATATTTGTAGATAGACTCTTGGCTAAAGCAAGCAGGCAACAACACCGAGTTGTCATACGTGAGACGCGTTGAAGACTACACGACGACTGGACTTGACGACTCCAACCGATACTGGGGGGCTATAAGACATGCTATAACGAATTTGTAAGAAGATCCTGTGTATCATTTCATCCCTATTTTAGTTACAATTCATATTTTTAACCGACTTCAAAAAAGGAGGAGGTTTCTCAATTCGATCGTATTATATGTTTTTTTTTATTATTCTTATGAACTAATTTGCACCTATGGTTATGGTAACTTTCAGATTAAATGTTGTCTTTATGCTCTACCACACTCTAATATATCCGTTCAGTACCTAGTTTATCTGTGAAAGAGTAACAAATACCCGTCTATGCTCACAAATATTCGCTAAATATACTAATATAATAAAGCTGAATAGTTTGTTGGTACGCGGAAATCTCAGAAACTATCAATCCGATTCGAATCATTCTCTTTTCATCCTGAAATTCCTACGGGAATGGGCACAACGCGGGTAAAACCGCGGGGCGCTGCTAGTTTTATAATATGAGTTATATTCTATTATTTTATTACAGAGGTTACAAAGCAACCGGCTTAGTATCACCAGCGACCAGCGATATGCTTTATATTCGCAACATCGGAATACCAGCGGTTGGATTCTCTCCCAAAACGAATACACAGTCCAGAATCCATGGAAAAGACGAGAATTTGAACACGCGAGTGTTTATGAAGGGCATTGATGTTTATTATGATATATTGGTGGGCTTGGGCGATTTAGATTAGTTCCATATATTTTACGAGTATATTTACAACTTCGGATCATAAAATGAAAACTATTAGTGCTGATTTTGTAATCAAAGATAATATCTTGTGTGTGTGCATGGGTGTGTGTGTGTGTGTGTGTGTGTGTGCGCGCGAGCGTGAAACGATCTATTCCGATCTAATACCAAAAACTAATACCACTTGGTATTACTTTATTTCTGAACTTATTTTCCATTCCCAACGAGTACCACATTGTAAACCAATACCAAAATAAGTTTGAAGGAATAAAGTACAGTCAGGTTCAGTAAAATTAAAATGCTTATTTACAACCACTAGTTAATTTTCTCATAATGTTAATTAATGTTAACCGATAACTATGGAACTAGTAAAAAAAAAAATAACCCTAACCTACCGAATAGTAAGTAATTCGGTAGGTTAGGGTTATTTTTTTTTAGCTGACTGTACTTACAACTAATGTTTTGGTATTCGTTAGGAATACATTTTTCGTTTAAAAAAACGTGGTACTCGTTGGGAATGAAAAATAAATTCGGAAATAAAGTAATACCAAATGGTATCAGTTTTTGGTATTAGATCGGAATAGATCCGTGAAACACTGTTTACATACATAACCCTTTTCCTTTAAATTGTCTGGTCTTGTCTTTAAAATTTTTACAAAGTATCATTCGGTTATGTAGAAAATTTTAACAATAAGAAATCAAAATAAATTTCTCAAAAATCTCATTCAATCTATATATAAACATAATTATCGCGATAACTAGAATTTTTATTGATTTGGAGGCAAAGATGCTGAAATATGACTGTCATTAGGTATCCGAATCTTTCAAAAATATTTTATTTTTAGACATAAAATAAACATAATAGATAGGTACCTTTATTATGTATTATTCCATAAAATTTAATAAGAAATTTCTTATGGGTAATAAATTAAAGAAATAAAGATTCCCAATGATAAATTCATTGCATTTGCCGCATTTAAATAATCATTTTACCGGATGAGTAACCGATAATAATCAAAGAAAATAATTATCTTGATATGTTGATAATGTCGAACACTGAAACAAAGTCATCCCTGAAAAGTTCCGCCAGTACTTATAATGCTGTACTATTGCGATTTTATAGAACCATTTATTGTTTAATATTATAGTAACCTATATCTTATCTTTGTATCTTATCTAAATAGAGAAATGTACTCTTAAATTGTTCTATTTATGAATAATTTTAGTTTCTATTTCACTCTCTGAAGGACATTAATGGTTTAAGTTTAAATTTAATCAATTAACAAATTATATAAAAAGTATTTTTTTCTTTTATTAAAATGAATTGGATTGTCTCGAGTGCCGTGGTTTTAGTTTTAGTGCTAACGTTTAGTGCATCTATAGGGCTGTATCTGAGTACTAATGTGCTGTATGAAGATAACTATGATATATCGAAGTTCATCGATTATATTGCCTTGGATACCAGTGACTATAGGAATATCGGTGAGTCTTAATACATATTATATAATCTCTTGGATACGTCAATGTTGGTATTTCTAGAAATTGGTGGTTTTTAGAAAGCTGTAGATAGCATGCATTTATTTATTGTAATAGATTTGTAATTAGAGGCTGGCCCTCGATTCGTTTAGTTAAAATTTCCGAAATAACGTTGTATTTACTATCTCTATCTAAATACGTATTTGTATAGATACTCATAACTCATAAATATTAAATGTTGTACATTAAACAGTTAGTACACCGGCGGAATTAGTTTTACAATTTAAAATAAAAGTATATCAAACGCGTTCATACCTCTCTATGATAATTTTGAGAGGAATAGACCCACTTTGTTAACAGTAGACAAAGCCTGCTTGCAAAATTGTTTTATGAATGTATTGCTAACTGACAGACTGACTCAGAACTAACTGTAATACAGTTTGGCGAGATATATATACCTTTAATGCTTTGTACTATTTTTTTGGATAAATATATTTTTTTAAAGATTTGGAATAGCAAGGGCGGATGTATAAAACTCAATGATCATGAAAAAAGACTTAAAAACCAAAGTATCTCAGGATATCACAGGTATTTCCGAGTGGGTATGTACCAAGTATCACTCAGAAATACTGAAACATCCTTGCTAAAACAAAGCCTTGAGAAAACTACTTAAAAATATCACGCGAAAGCCATACTACCTGATTACCATTCAATGAACATCTCATTAACATAACAGAAGGAATTTAATAATTAAATTAATTCTGCTGTTTGCTACGGGCAGACGTCAAAATGTTTAAATTATTGTTAGTGATATTAATTAGTGACGTATATTGTTACTTGCCTGATCATTGCTACGAATGTACAGCTCCTACTTCAGTGGAGAGGTTTAGAGAATATTTGACAATTGATACAAGTGAAAAGGAGAATATTGGTGAGTTTATGGTTCTTTTAAAACCAAGGTAATATGAATACTAATTTAAAATAGAGTCAACTATACACTTGTAAATAGAAATAAATTGCTGAAATGTTGATGTGAAACTGTTCCTAGTCGCTTGTTTGTAATAAAAGGATTAGGAATCCTTGTCGTTTCGATCGATTTCGATCTTATTCGAGTAACAATATTTACAAGAAGCGAACAATAAAATAATGTACCCTAACCCTAACCTTGTATTATGTCTAATTGTTCATTGCATTTATTTAAATGTCACAATATTTATTGAAGTAATTTAAAAGGTACCTAACTCAAGTGGTGAAAACTGAAAATATTTCTTAAAATTACCTATATGAAAATCAAATAACAGAAATTGAGTTATCTGTGTTTTTATGCAAGCGAAACATACCGTCAATCATCCAATACAGGGAAAGACGAATTTAATTTACAAACACAAAATAAAAAATAAGTAATTAGCAAGGTTTATTGCACCTTATAGCCTATTATTTTGCACCTTTTTAAATGCATGCCTTTTGTCATACATCATATTTTTTGAGACTACCTATGCGAATTTTCCGTTAAACAATAAAACTGATTTACAATTGAGATAATTTAACCGTTGTTTTGGCGTTCAACATAATATATGATGTAGAAAGTTAATGTTAAGATAGCAGATAGGTACCTATACTTAAGCGCTACCATGCTTGACATGGCTTGACTAAATATTGGTCTAGGTATTTTCATAACATTTTGGAGACTTTAAAATGGTCCAAAAATCCCCTTTACTTGAGTCAAATTATACACTAATTTTCATATCATTTTGGTGATTTAGGAATACTACGAGAACCTTATGATGTATAAAACGAAGCGAAGGCCGGTCGGTATAGCAATGAACAAGACAAACAATATAAGCTACTAGCACAAGCTTTTAAGTTTAAGTTAGCATTTTTTAAATATTAATGTTTATGATCCAGAAAAAGCTGTGAAATTCTGGAAAGACCAAGCGCACAGTGCTGGGCTGCCAGTTAAAGTGTACGAGCCCAATGGAATGCCTATAGTGGTGATCACATGGGAGGGAGAAGACCCAACGCTTCCGAGCATTATGCTCAACTCACATATGGACGTGGTAACGGCTACCGAGGTAAGGCAAAGCTTCATTCGACCCGTTTGAAACTCGTGTAAGCGGCCGTGTATGTGTGCGTGCGCTTGTTTAACGTTCCTTTTAGACCTAGGTGTTTCTATTTTGTGGCAAATGAGTTTCTCTATTGTATCTTATGGGAGTGGTGAATAGCGTATAAAATGGTTTGCAACTGAGACGTCCTTTGATAAATTCGTATAAGTAGAAACTAATCTGGCCAAGGACAGCAACGCTTGGAAGAATTGATAGACGGGAGATCTTTAACCTGTTGTAGAACAGTATAGGTTGATAAAAAGCGGGAACGGGTGATACAGCTTCATATATCCTGAGCACAAAATATCTCGTGAGGCCAAAGTGAATCCGAGGTGAATCCAAAGTGAGTCTGAACGCTAATATTATGGTAAAGCAATACGAGCGTCGAACAACTGTTTCTCAACAGAAAAGGCGGATGAATAGCAGACGCAGCAATCAAGTCTCATCTAATTTGTATTACAGGAAGAGTGGACACACCCTCCTTTTTCAGGCTACATAGATGAGAACGGCGATATTTATGGAAGGGGCACTCAAGACACGAAGGATGTAGCGATGCAATACATAGAGGCTATTCGAAGACTAAAAAATGATGGCGTCAGATTACTGAGGACTGTTCATATTACACTGATGCCTGGTGAGGTTTTCGATTTGTAATTTTTATAGGAACAAAATGTTGTGTGCTACCCAATAATTTGTTGAATTGAGTCAGAACTAGGTCAGATTGGATCAAAGTGATCGCAATTTTAGGATTGATTCTCTTAAGTCATTGACTAAATGAAACTTCTTCCTTATCCTATAACCTTCCTCTTGAATGTACAAAAATAATTATTTGAATCTGACTGGTAGTTCTCGAGACTAGCCCGATTATACCTACACATTTTACTTCTTTATACTCTATAATATAAAAATGAATCGCAAAATGTGTTGGTAAGCGCATAACTTCAGAACGACTGCACCAAATTGGATGATTCTTTTTTTAATGTGTTCCTTATTGTCAGGACAAGGTTTTTATATAAGAAAAATAAGGAATAAAAATCTCAAAATTCCCACGGGAACAGGGGCGCTGCGGGTGAAACCGCGGGGCACAGCTAGTATTAATATAGAAAAGTAAAATTACCTACTTAGTCAACCATTTCAGTGCAAAGTGAAATAGACATTGCATTCACTTGCATTAATATATTTGCTATTTCATTCCTCACTCTTTCAGATGAAGAAACAGGAGGGGATAATGGTATGAAGTCTTTTGTCAAAACGACAGAATTTGAAGCGTTGAACATTGGGTTTGCGCTTGATGAAGGACTGTCGTCACCCAATGACACTTTGATTGCATTTTATCAGGATAGAAGACCGTGGCGTGAGTGTACCTTGATATCTTCATCCAAGTAACAAGATACTACAACTGGAACTTCAAGAGATACAAATATTTGTTCCCGGGAACCATATCAACAGTTTTGCAAAAAGTAATGTATTACTTTTTGAAAAACTGTTATACTGTATACCTGTAATTTCCCATTGCTGGGCAAAGGCCTTTCATCTCACTGAAGATATCAGCACAGTGAGGAGGATTACGTGTAATCACCACGTTTCTCTAACACTTAACTTATAACATTATTTTAGTTTTATTTACTATAATATTGTTTCAGAGATGGAATTCACAGTGTTTGGTGAAGGAGCCCACGGTTTCGCTATGCCGGACGAAAATGCGGCAGACAAGGTCAATATGATAAAGAAACTACAATGAGAGATATTAACTATGAAATCGATTTTTGAATAAATTGGAGGTTTATATTTTCAGGCTTCAAAACTGATTCAAAAAGTATTAGAATTCCGAAGTCAAAACATGGAGATAATGAAATCTCGGGATGCATTCGATTTCGGAAGCTATACGAGTGTCAATGTTAATATTTTGAAGGTAAGGACAAATTCATACGGACACACGCCACACCCTGTATATTAAGTAATTCAAGTTCAGATTATGATACAATGAATTACAAGTACAATAATAATAATAAGGGTGGATTGCAAAAGCATTCTTAAGTTAATTTAGCGCCCTTCGATCAACAATAAATAGCAAACATTGTTGATCGAAGTTAGCGCCTAAATATGTTCAAAACAAATGACGTTCCTTTCAAATAGTGTTCTATTTCGTGCAATTTAAAATACATTTTTAAACAGCTTTAATTTAAGCTCTACTTTTAGTACCGTAGCACTTGATTTATTCTACTTTCTATAGGGCGGTTCAGCAGTGAATGTGATTCCATATAACATGACTGTCGGAGTCGATATGAGGCTCTCGGCTGACAGTGACGTACAAGAAATGAACGACCTGGTAAGAATATTTGAATAGCATCTATACTAATATTATAAAGTTAGAGTTTTATGCTTGGAAGTGTTATCTATTGGATTTATAATAAATTAAATAAATACACGCGGACAAATTCGTTAAAAAAAAAACTTGAGAGGTGTCAAGGGACACCCGGATGGAACGAAGTTTAGTTATTATCAACAAAAATAATCGTCGCGACACCACACTGTTCAATGCGAAATAGAAAGACGAAACGAAAATATCTAGCTTGCTTTCTATAAGAGAGAGACAGACAGAGAAACATGTGCACACCAGAGAGAGACAGACAGAGAAACATGCACTGTCTCTCTCGCGCATGTTGCTCTGTCTGTCTCTCTCTGGCGTGCGCAAGTTTCTCTGTCTGTCCCTCTCTGACCTAAAAAATGTCGTTACCATTTTTTCCGTCTAGCCCCCTTCCGCAACGCGCGATAAGGAACTTCGTTCCAAAAAGTTAGACCCAAACTAAGCTCTAATACTACTACAGCGCAGTGAGCAGGGAAGTGGGCAGGACGAGTGTGTAAACACAATACTTCGCATGTCACGTCTTCGTCCTGCCCACTTCCCTGCTCACTTCGGCTGAATGTAAACGTAGTATTAGCCTGTATTATGGAATCTAATTAACTGATACTAATAAACATTTGTAAGTCAATAATCATAAAATTATTTATTGAAAAACTCTTTCGATTATGCGTAAGCAGTAATTCATTCACATCTATATATATATTTACTAGCTGCGCCCCACGGTTTCACCCGCGTTGTACCCGATCCCGCGGGAATTTCGGGATGAAAAATAGATGTTGTCCGATTCTCAGCCTACCCGATATGTACACAAAATTTCATGAGAATCGGTCGAGCCGTTTCGGAGGAGTATGGCAACGAAAACTGTGACACGAGAATTTTATATATTAGATTTTATCGAGTAAAAACGATCAATATACTGTCCTTTAAGTTACGAAACACTTTGTATTACTTATCAAACATGGCTCGGGTTTGCGATCACCAACCCGCATTTGACAAGCGTGGTGATTATGCCTAATCCTCCTCACTGTACTGATATCTTCAGCGAGATGAGAGGCCTTTGCCCAGCAGAACGACATAACACGCTAAAACTTTACTTGTAAACACTAGACGGGACATAATAGCGAATAAAACATTTAATGCATACCTGAACGTTTCGGTCGTGTCGCAACGGCCGTGTTCACGAGGGCCTCGTGTCTGTTAGTGTTTACAATGTGTTCATATCGTGATAGTTCAAATAGTAATACTTTACTTTTTACTTTTATAACAGCGTCGAAAATCGTGAAGTTTTTAACGAACCACCATAAGCACCCTTTTGAAACAACTCACTTTTAGTTACTGTATATTTACGTATTATCATTAAATGTTATATTTAATTGTTTAGGTAAATTCCTGGATGCTAGCAGCCGGCTCTGACACTCGCGTGTATTATTTACGAAGAGAAGAGGTTTCAGAGAAGACCATATTAGATGACAGTAACTTGTACTGGGCCGCTATGAAAGATTCTGTCAATAAAATGTATGTAAGACTAGACGCGCGGTGTTACCCGCGGTGTACGGGAATTTCGGGATAAAATGTATCCCATGTGCTATTCTGATGTATAACCTATATTACTGAAAAGTTTCATCCAAATCCGTCCAGTAGTTTTTCGTGAAAGAGTAACAAACATACATAGATCCTCACAAACTTTCGAAATCGTAATATTAGTAGGACAAAACATTTTTTACACATATTTGTCAAGGTTTTGTTTTTTCAGGGGATACAATGTAGCGACACTAGTATGCCCAGCAACATCAGACATGCTAGTCTTACGGAATCTCGGTTTTCCAGCTGTGGGATTCGCGCCAAAGGTAAACACAGTAAACAGAATACACGGTAACAACGAGTATATTAACGTCAAAACTTTTCTCAGAGGAATTGATATTTATTGTGAAATTATTAAAAATATAGCAAATGTTCCCGATTTTGTAGAATTAAGTATAAATTAATTGTCAATTTATGTTGTGTTAATGTTGATGTGATTGATTATGATTAGTGATTAATTAAATAAAGCTTTAACACGTTGACCGCCAGAAAAAAAACCTGTTTAACTCAGTAGGCCACGGCGGACACCATGTGACCGTCAATATGTCGGGTCCATGGCGCCGCGTCGGACACCATGTGTCCGCACGCCCTCGATCGATTCAGAATCCTCTAGCCGGCCGACGGACAGCGTTTCGACTATTTTTACTATAGCAAGTGACCCGCGCGGCCCACAGAACAACCAGGCCACTTGGCCCACAAATATTCGAGAGGACTTAGAATTTATGGGCTTTTCAACAGGTTACATTCCAAAAATGATGTAGCAAGTAGATTTATTTATTTATTTATTTACGTAAAAACATACCAATTGTGAAAAATGAATTAAGCCTATGATATTTTTACATAATCATTTTTTGTGTGACCCGACACGCTCCCAACCCGCACAGCACAGTGTGACCCGCGCGGCCCCTGCGTACGGAAAGTCGGTTGGATGCTCCCACAAGCCGCGACGGACACTGGTGTCTGCCGTTTGATATCTCAGAAAATATTATGTTTATCGCTGTTTCCGTAAGTCGCCTATTATTTTTGAGTAATTTCCTGGCAATATTTGAAATAAAAACCACCGACGATATTTTGAAGATTTTTAATTTTATAATGCGGCCCCGTGTAAAACCATACTGTCAGACACATGGTGTCCGTTATGGCGGTCAACGTGTTAATAATAATTATTTGTAAAATACCTACTGAGCATTTTTTATACCTAGTTAACTACTGTTTAATTTGTAAATAGAAGTATTCATATTATGTAGTAGTGTTAGAATTTTAGAACACGCGTGTACATATGTCAACATCTAAATTTTAGATGTGAACACCCGCGTTTTAACCGTTCCCGTAGGAATTTTGGGATAATATGTATCCCATGTGTTGTTTTAATGTATACTCTATATTATTGTAAAGTTTCATTCAAATCCGTTCAGTAGTTTTTTGCATGAAAGAGTAACAATCATACATACTCGTATATCCTCACAAACTTTCGCATTTATAATATTAGTAGGACACGTCTTTTTATTCGTAGGGTTCCGTACATTATTAGGATGCCTCTAAAAGAAAACACGCTTCCCTTGTACGGTCACTCACTTTTCTGTGTGTCCGTTTGTCAAGACCTTTCACTCAGAAGAGTTTCAGGATTTTTTGATGTGACAAAGTACTAAAGTGACAAAAGTATTAAAGTGACAAAAGTGTTTTGTTTTTTAACGTTTTGATGAGGACTGTACTGCTCATGTGCTAGTTATAATGTACTAGCAGTGCCCCACGGTTTTACCCGCTTTGTATCTGTTCCTGTGGTAATTTTGGCATGAAAAGTTAAATCATTCATTATGTTGGTGAAAGCCGCATGAAAATCTGTTCATAAAATTATGAGAAAATCAATAACATAATGTACAGACAGGTTTTGGGGACTTTCCAAGTCCTTTCTTATTACTTTTTGATTCGCACTCCGTCCATTAAATCTACACTTAACTAAGTGACGAAATTTTTCATACATACCATGTCAAAGTCTCGCATTATATACCTACTTTGACGTCTCCTAATTATGTGTAACAAATTATTTTATGTCCAACCTGTTAATTTTCAATTAGTCACATATTATAAAACCAGACAATATAATGAATATTCACGAAATGTTTCATTGTTTTTAATGCATGTTTTAAATAAATACTGGAAATTTACAAATCATTTGTTACGAAGATTTTTACAGAGGTCGCGATATCGTATACAAGTCCCCGTGTAGGGTTGTGCTTAAAATAACTACCTTCTAATATTATAAATACGAAAGATAGTGAAGAAGGATGTTTGTACTCTTTCACGAAAAATTACAGGACGGATTTGGATGGAACTTTACAGTAATATAGGTTATACATGAGAGTAAAACATAGGATACCTAAATAACATTATTATTATACGAGTAGCAGTGGGTAATAGTAGTTTATGCAACTGTCATATAAAGAAGGGTATTAAAACACGAGTGTGAGTTTATGAAACGAGCGCAGCGAGTTTCATAATAGTAACGAGTGTTTTAATACCCGTGTTATATGCAGTTGCATACACTACTTTATCTTCACTAATGCAATTAATCAAACAAAATTTTAAAAACAAAACACATTGCGAAACATTAAATTCACGCGTACGTGTATTGTCACAGTGAACTTGCCGCCATTAAAATCTAACCAATGAGAGCGCAGCTGCGCGCGCTCTCATTGGTTGAGTTATAATGAGATTTTACGATATCGATGTGGATATTATAACATCATGGGCAATTGCTTAAATTGAGTGTTTTGTTGTCTGCGCTATAACAGTAGTAATTATAAGTCAAGTATTGGAAACATAAGTAGAATGTTACAACATTAGTGTAGATAAAACAGGTTAATACTCTTTACTTTTGTTTTTTTCTTACTGTTACCGTTTCGCGTTAACATTGATTAATTTTTTGTAAGAAGGTAACAACCCTGTTTGTCATTTTGTTACTCTAACCGAAGTTAATAATACTCTCTGATTTAACTCTTGTTATTTATTCTTTCTAGTTCTCTCAACGTAACAACTAGTAATTTTCGAAAAGAACTTTAAAATTTATTTTATAACGTGTCATTTTTGTACAAAATAGCGAATTATATCCGCCATTATCTATTTGGAATAAATTTAAATAAAATGTAAAAGAATCTAAAGTAAATTATGTATCAAGACATAGTTACAGTAACTTCGTTATGTACCGATCGTTTTTAATCACGGATTAAAATTTAATTTAGTATTAGAATTTACGATTTTATATACCAAATTTTAGTAGAAAAAAAACTAAGTCAGTGAACTCCGTTAATAACTTACGCAGTTTATTTTAATTTCTCCAAAGTAGGAGAAACCTAAAGGTTCGGCGCAAAGTACTTAAAATGAATATATTAGCTTGTTTCGTGTTTCACTTGTTATTTGTGAATTATGCTGCGCCGGTTGCTGTGGATATCAACGAAGTAAATCTGATAACATTATTACAAGAATACATTCAAATTGATTCTGTGACACATTCTGATTTGAGTAAGTAATGTTTTACATTTTTATCTAAACTAATATTAATTTATATTACAGCATTAACAGTAATTTGTTTGTTTGAACCATTGAGTTATATGTACTAACGTTAGTACATATAACTCAATGGTTTGAACGCGATGTCTTGAACTACCCGTCAGATTAGAAATACTATTGAATATGTTGCACAAAGAGTGGTTGGCGATGTACGGGAGAGACTTTTGTCTCAGTAGGTTAAATTTTTTAACCCAACACTGAGAATATTTTTAACTTAAAATATTTGTTGGCCACGGTCAGAAAAAAGCTTATTGGTTACATTTAATCCTGAAATTATATATTCTGTGGTTCGCACTGGGATTGTACGAGTATACTCAGAGTCTGGGTTTCGCAATCAGAGTTCGCTCGCAGGAAACAGTGTCATACTATTCAAATATGTAAGGCAAGGCAACCTTTGTGTAATTCTACTTTGTATTTTAGCACCAGCAGTTGAATTTTGGAAGAAGTTAGCAATACAAGCGAACGTGACCATAAACGTATACGAGTTCGTTAAGAGTTACCCAATTGTCGTGCTCAAATGGCCAGGCACGGATTCTTCTTTGCCAAGTATTATGCTCAACTCGCATATGGATGTCGTCCCGGCAGATGAAAAGGTAAGCTCTAGATAAAGATGTGTTTTTAATATTTATTTTGGTCATGGATTTTGTGTTGTTATTTATTTATTTTTAACCTTAATTTTTGCCTTAATTAATAATAGCCTTAATTTAATTTAACAGTCTTAATTCCTTGCTCCATAATGGGATTTTGTATTAAATAGTAGTAATTGACATTTGATTTAGTTATGAAGTTTACTCTGAATAGGGTTTGTACAGACGAGCTTGTTTTTCAAAAGGCCGTATCAATGGTTTATTCTCAAAGACCCATAAGCTGTATGCTTATGTTTTGGGGAATGTACCACTACGAACGATTTTATTAGCATAAAAACCGGATTTTAATTTTATTTCTACGTCTATAACGTCACTTTTATTTTATACAGGACGGTTGGATTTACCCGCCGTTTGCGGGCCATGTTGATAACAACGGGTACATATACGGTCGAGGCACTCAAGATACGAAGTCTACATCGTTGCTGCACTATGAAGCGATGAGAAGGCTTACCAGCAATAATGGACAGCTTTTAAGAGATGTTTACTTGACGGTTATGCCTGGTAAGACACTTTTCTAAGCTTTAGAAACTAGTTACTTAGGAACATGATTTTGCGAGGCATTCCCCGCAAGGCATTCGCTGAGCATGCCTCGAGCTGTATAAATGTTATCACTGACTATACGACGCATACGTGCGAAAGAAGCTTCGCATGAGTTCGCAAGTATTTTATAGACATGCAGATAAAATAATTTTTAAAAGACATGATATAAATAAATAAATAAATGTACGGTCTGAGGCATATGCTGCAATTTGAGGTTCTGAGGCATACGCCTTAAGGCATGTATAACGACATAATTGTAGAAATGACGATCTAAGATAGTGATTATCTTAAAATGTTAATTATTATTAATAAATAATAAATAAATAAATATAAATATACCTGGACAAATTCACACACGGTTAATTAGACCCAAAGTAAGCTCTAAGCTTGTGTTATGGAATCTAATTAACTGATACTACTACATATTTTACATACACAAATACTTTATAAGAATATATAATTGACACCCAGACGTCGTCGCCAACAACTATGTCTGCACATATTGTTGACTCCGGGCGGGAATCGAACCCGCAACCCCCGACACAGTAAGCGCTCTCACTGCCACTGTGCCAACGGGCTTGTCAAATTATATCATAACCCGAAAAATCACGTTTTCTCTCTCACCCCCTCTTTTTGTGATTTCCACACAGACTGAGCGCTACTTTACAGTGTTAAATTTACTAACTTCTTTACCAAATACCTATTCTTAGATGAAGAAGTAGGCGGTAAAGCGGGCATGGTGAAGTTTACCAAAAGCAAAGAGTTCGAAGCTATGAACGTTGGCGTAGCGTTCGACGAAGGCGTCGGCAACCCCGCCGAGAACATCATCGATGTCATTATCCACGATAAAGCTGTTTGGCGTAAGTAAACATCTCCCCGCGGTTTTACCCGCGTTGTACCCGTTCCCGTGGGAATTTCGGGAATTTTTATACATATAAACCTTCCTCTTGAATCACTCTACCTATTACAAAAAACCGCATCAAAATCCGTTGCGTAATTTTAAAGATTTAAGCATACAGACAAACAAACAGACAAAAATAGCGACTTTGTTTTATACTATGTAGTGATGAGCCATGTCTGAATGTGCTATTGCGTAGTGTGCAGGTATAGCTTAATATGTTAATATGAATGTATACTTTTCTACTGAGTCTACTGAATAGCATGCTTGCTTTTGCTTGAATAGCATGATTGCTTATGCTTGAATAGCATGTTTGGCTATGCTCGTGAACAGAAAATTAAGAGATAGCATATCTACCAAATGTGCTATGTGCTACGGATTAGCAGTTACATTAATGAATAGTATAGCGAACCCAAAAAGAGTAATTTGATTTTTAGCTTCAATAAAGCGAAATATGCTAGAACTATCACGGTGCTTATAACTTATAGCTTTAACCTATAACAAAATAACAGAAGCCTAACAATACCAATAGCATAAAGTGTGCTACATATTTGCTGGATTTATAGCGGAATAGAATTTTCCTTACAGAGTTTCGTGTGGACTGCTATGGAATGAATATGCACGGGTCGCTGTTACCAAATTTGTGGACTACGGCCGTGGGTAAAGTAAGTAATTTACACTTGTATTTGTAGGTATAATAAGTAAGTCTGTGTAAGTTACAGTCTGACTCTGGTGTCGGAGTTTTTAGACCACCATAAGGCGTTTAAAAAATCGGTAGCAACAATTGTGACAAAACTTTAAGAAACTTTTTCCGGGTCGAGCGAAAACATGTTGTCTACTTTTCAAACATGGCTCGGGTTTGAGATCCCTTACCCGCAGTAGGCAAGCGTGGTGATTATGCCTAATCTTAATATGATTAAGATCATCATCATTTTGAGTAGGTTAGTGGCCAACCCTGGTGTCAGAGTTTTTAGACCGCCTAAAGGCCTCAGACATAATATGACAATTGAAATATCCGGGAACGAATGCTTAATGTGCGCTTTAAAGCACGGTAGAGCTCAGATATAAATGCCCGGCCACCCATCCAAGATTAAGATAATACCACACGTATTGATATCTTCGGAGAGATGCCCAGCAGTAGGACATTACAAACTAATACTTTTTAAACCTTTTTTCAATTGCTATTGCCCTTCGAACTTTTTCTATAATGTGGTATATTTACAGTGTTTTAAGGTAATAAACGAATCAGTCAGCTTTAGAAACGAACAGTATGAAATATCTACTAAAGGAGGCAACGCCGGCACGTACACCACGATCAACTTGAATATTATTCATGTAAGTTTTAGTATTATGCAAAAATTAAATAAAAAAGTTTTTTAAGAAAGAAAAATTGTTTTTTAATGAATGTTTATATTTCAGGGTGGCATGTCTACTAATACGATACCGGGACATGTCGGTATGGTGTTCGATGCTCGGCTGGGGTGCGACGTCAAGACGGAACAGTTTTCAAAGATGGTGCGTACTTAGATACGAATATTGGAGTGCCTTTCCATTGAAGGAGAGCGGACCTGTGCGTATTACGAAAAGATCTTGACAATGTCAATGCGTTGTTTGACAATCCCAATGCGCTGTGATTCGTAATTCGAACTCTGCTCCATGGAAACGCACCCTTAAAATATGCTATGCTACAGTTGGTATTGGTGGAAACCAAACGTTTTATATATGTCGATAATCTTTGTGTAAGTTTTGAAAATAATTTAAAAAGGCAGGTGTAAGCATCCGGCATAATTGAACCTCATGCATAAACGCTGTTAGTAAGCACTTTAGCTATCAAATGGTTTTGCCCTTTCCGACATACGCTATTTGCCAAAGAGCAAAGAGACAAAACACTGTTTAAGTCAAATATCGTTTATGAATTAGGCGGTTACTCAGTACCGACTGACCTTATAAAACATACTTTATCTACTGAGCTAAATAGTTTTGTCCCTTTCCGACATATACTTTTTTCTAAAGAGCAAAAGAGACAAAGTCAAATATTTTTTAATTCAATTTTAGTTATTAATAAGTTAATTTTATGTTTGGCTTGTTATTATTTTTTTCTTAACACAATGTTAAATTATTTTTTTGTAAATTATGTGCTTTGTGTCATTTTTATATGCATGCGGTGTTTACCTCAAGAAGGTCATCACTACTCATCACTCACGTGTCTTATAATTTATTGTTTGGTAAACCAAATAGAAAAAAAGGTCGGTTGATGTATTTAAAGTGTTATTTTATTTAAATTGTCCAGATAAACCAATGGGTGGCCGATGCGGGTGATGACGTGAAGCTCACTTTGTTGGTGAACAACGAACAGACGCCGAGAACCATAGCTAATGAGGACAACCCTTACTGGATGGCTCTCCTGGACGCCGCGACCAAAATGTAAGGAAACTTACTTGAGTAGGTTAATGGCCAACCTTGGTGTCAGAGTTTTAGACCGCCTAAAGGCCTCCATCACGATCAATCGATTGAAACAAGCGGGACCGGCTTGACGTGCGCTCCGAAGCACGGTAGCGCTCAGATAGAAATGCTAGGACACTAACTGGTTTCTAAGCTTTTTGAACTAAAAGTACGTTTACGAATACACTGCGCCTTTATTTATTTTTAACTAGCAGCGCCCCGCGGTTTTACCCGCGTTGTGCCCGTTCCCGTGGGAATTTCGGGAATTTTTTTACATAAAAACCTTCCTCTTGAATCACTCTACCTATTACAAAAAACCGCATCAAAATCCGTTGCGTAATTTTAAAGATTTAAGCATACAGACAAACAGACAAACAGATACGAAACAGAGACGACTTTATTTTATACTATGTAGTGATATCTGACGTTTCGGCTCGTTTAAATAAAAGCGAAGGGTATCCGTAAACGTAGTTTTCATTCAAAAATATTAAGGAAACTTACTAATTTTGTATGGAAACTACACTACGCTTTTAAAGGCTTATTGTATGTGTAAGGAAAATTACAGAAACAAAAAAAATTAACATTTACTGACTATTCTGAACGAAGTTCACCGGGTCAGCTCGCCCTTTATAAGATTTTCCCTGAACCCTTATCTTTACTTGATTGTATTGTGCCCGTGAATTTTTGTTACCGTCATTTTTTCAGGAACATGATTCTAAACCCATTGGTGGTCACTGGTGCCATTGACGGCCGGTATCTCCGCTCACTCGGCATTCCAGTATTCGGCATATCTCCATTCACCAACACTTTGCTACTGGCCCATAAAGTGAACGAGAGTTTGAAAGTAGATGCGTTTATCAAAAGCATTGATGTCATTAAAGAGTTTATCAAGAGTGTAGCTGATTTAGATGTAAATGAATACATTAATCCGAAAATGCTAGTTGATTATAAATGTTTCTAATTTATTTATTTCATAGACTAATTTTGCTTACAATGTTCTTTTATGAATGTGAAGTAAAATAATAAAATCATGTATAGTGTTTGGTGTGTGATGCGGAAAGGCCCTTAAAAATAACACTGTTGTATATTTAAGATGTATTTCTATAATTTGGCATTCATTAATTATAGACATCTCTTGTATGAAGTCTTAAGCCCGGGTCCTGTGGATGGTCGTATATCTAATACACCACATATGTGGATGTGACTATTTTTGACCAATAATTCATATGTTTGCCTACTAACCCAGTCAAATAATACCACTGATCACCAATGGTTTAGTCAAACAACATTGAAAATTCATTATTAATTTTTTCGGACTCCATAAGGTGCAATTCGGTTATCCACTACCCTATTCGCCAGAATTTATATTCGCCATTTATGTCCATATGTAAATACGTTATTTAGTAAGTGTTGGGTTTTTCCAGGAACATGACTCTAAACCCAAAGGTGCACTCTGGTGCTATTGACGGACGGTATCTCCGCGCTATGGGCGTTCCTGTTTTCGGCATTTCGCCATTCGTCAACACTACTTCACAAAGTCATAGAGTGAACGAAAAATTGAAAGTAGATGTGTTCATGAAATCCGTTGATTTGGTTAAACAATTTATACAGGGTGTGGCCTGTTTGAATTTTGATGCGAGCATTGATTCGAGCTTGCTTGTTGAATATGATTGTAATTATTAATTTATTCTGTAGATGGCACAAGAACTCTAAGTCTATTTATAACTAAATATGTTTATGAAACAAAAGGTGTTCATTCAAAAATGTATTTTATGAATGCAGCAAATCTATACATATAATAAAATTGTAGAAAAGTGCTGTCTGTACATTGAAAATAAAAATAAAAAAAATAGCAGGGGTTATTGTTATGTCGATGTCGAACCCAAAAATGTAATCAACTTTTTTTTTGTCTGTTTGTCTGTTTGTCTGTTTGTCTGTTCACGCTAATCTCAGAAACGGCTGATCCGAGTTGGATGCGGTTTTCACGAATATATTGTGGTATGCTTCAGTTATGCTTTAGTGTTTGTTTCATGTCAATCGGTTCATAAATAAAAAAGTTATGTCAAATTGAAGAATCACGTCGAACACTATTCTATGCTTATACATAGGCACCATTAATCTCCGCAACTATTTGACGGATTTGGTTGAAATTTTGTACCGACATATTTTAGAGCCTGGCGCAACATAAAGACTACTTTTTACCGCGGGAAAACATCCGTTTCCCATGGGAATCGGTAGTTTATTGTTTTTTTAACGCCTGTTCCGGTCAACGAACGACGTCGATCATTGTTACTAGATAGGTAAATTACAATCATTAATAGAATATGTTATAGCTACTTATTACCTTGGAATTGACTGGATTACCATGGGAAAAAAATTAAAAGGGCTCATCTAAATTCTTTCTACTTAAGTTAGTTTAGGCTGATATCATAAACTACGAGTATAAGAATAATTTACCGAGGGAAATCATAGTACTCCCATGGGAATGAAAAAACATTGTTCTTTTACGGCTGAAGGTAGTTTGTAAGCTGTTGAATTTTAAGAATAATGTCGAACAGATTCCTTCCAGTTTCCCGTGGGTCTGAGATGTTATCCCGCGGTAAAAAGTAACATAAGTGTTGTTATTTCCAAGCCTAAACTAACTGTTTGCCAAATTTCATCCATATCCGTTCAGTAGTTTTTGCGAGAAAGACTAACAAATATGCGTCTATACAAAGTTTCGCGTTTATATTATTAGTAAGAGTTAATTCTATTATGAATAACTACTTTTTTTCTCTGTTAGTAGAATTTACTGAAACTTTATAATAATTTTAATTTAATAATTAATCATCAATACATATCATCATCAATACATCAATACATCATCAATCAATACATCAATATCAATCAATCAATACATATAATAAAATTGTAAATGGTCGCTGTCTGTACATAGAAGATATATAAGAAAAAATATATAAGAGGGGCTTTATGAACGCAATAGAACCCAAAACAATGATTTTTAGATTTTTTGTCTGTTTGTCTGTATGTCTGTTTGTCTGTTTGTCTGTACGTTTGTGCGCGCTAATCTCAGAAACGGCTTAACCGAATTGAATGCGGTTTTCACTAATGCGTTGTGATTTGCTGGGATTAACATTTAGGCTTTGTTTTGTTTCAATCGGTTCATAAATAAAAAAGTTATATCAATCTAAAACTATTGTAACATCAATTCTGTACGAAAATGGTTGTTATTGAGTGTCTATAAATAAGACTGCTCAACGCTCCGCAAGTCATTCTGGCGCGGATCGTCGAACAATCAAGAGCTCCTGAGAATTATAAGTAATCATCCTACTTCCTACTAATATTATAAATGCGAAAGTTTGTGAGGATGGATGTATGTATGGAGTGTGCTACGATGCGGAGGTGGGAGTGTGCTACGATGCGGAGGTGGGAGTGTGCTACGATGCGGAGGTGGGAGAGTGCCAAGATGTGGAAGCGGGAGAGTGAAGAACATTAGACACAAAATGTCGGTGACCAAACGATAGTTTGTTGGTGGTTCTACCTACGTACAAACGGTGGTTCTACCTACTGTGTTTACTTCTTTAAGACATTTTAAGCTGTCTACACACCAAAGCTTTACAATTTTGGATTGGGCTGCGGGCCGCAAGTGACGTGTCTGCGGGCCCGCAAGTAGTAACTAAAATAAAATAATAAATTAAAGGACCTTGGGATACTATGGAGCCCGGGCCCAATGCACAACAGTGACACATGACCTATGTACAAGTCACTCTTTGACGGCCATAACGAAATCGACGGCCAACTCGGTGTTTTGACCACCGAAAAAAGAGTTGGGCTTTGTTATGGACCATAACCGTGTTCTCTCTCGCTCAACAGTGACATGACCTATCCCAATTGATAGGAAAAGGGTCCTCTTTTTGTGTCGGTTTAATAAAAAAATGTTTTAAACTATAACTAACTATGTGGCAGACTAAATTCCACGCGAGCGAAGCCGCGGGCAAAAGCTAGTAGAACATAATTCATTCTCGTGGTGACTGTGGTACGAGTTGGACGTGTGTGATTTTTGCTTCCACCTGGAGTTGTGATATTTGTGTCGGGTTGGAACCGTGCTCGTTTGCGCCTAGTGCGTTTCTCGGTCCCTCTCGTTTCATCTTGGGGCTTGCCGCGTCCGCCTCGGCGGCCATATTGGTTCGGGTATCGCTGTGCTCCTCATTTCGTCGACTTGAGCCGAGACTGCGGTGAGCTGGTGCTGCCATCGCATCAGCCGTGGTTTGCCAAGAAAATAAACTCCATTCAGTCGGTGAGGATCGAACCCAGTGACTCGTGCTTCGAAGCCGCATGCGCCGCCCCTGTCCTAGACGAGTGTGACGCG
The DNA here is from genome assembly GCA_963082685.1 of Cyclophora albipunctata. NCBI lineage: Eukaryota > Metazoa > Arthropoda > Insecta > Lepidoptera > Geometridae > Cyclophora > Cyclophora albipunctata. Next base: position 3,074,752 of record OY720119.1, read on the forward strand.
GCGAGCCGAATTTAAGCAACCGTTGTGGAGAATAAATGCTTGCTCTGACATATTTAGCAGGCGTTTAACATATTTACTGGTCGCAGTAAGTTGACTTCGATTCTCTACTACTACTCCACCATGATTCGATCACCTGGAAAGCCTCAATCCTCCCCCAACACAAATGCGGATAAAGCAGTGGGAGAGTCAAGCGTTACATTAAGAGGAAAACGTAAACAGCCTGAGTGCGAGTTCACAAACTCATTTAAACTATTTCAAAAGGAAATTAAGAATACTCTGGATAACTGGAAAACTGAGTTATCATCCAATTTTTCCGCTTTACAACAGGACATAAAAAAAGACTTGGCCTCGCTGAAAACTAAGTTCGAAGAGCAATTAATTGAATTACGTGCAGAAAACGAAACCCTTAAACAACAGGTGAACAGCCTGTCTTCTGAAGTATCATCGCTGCAATTGTCTCTATCCTTTAATAGTGATCAGCAAACGTTGCTCTCCAAGCGCCTTGATGACATCGAGACGAAGACTACGGGCCCAGGAACTTCCGACGTTGTATTATCGCTGGAAAACAAAATTGACTCACTAGAACAACAAGCAAGACAATGTAACGTCGAAATATGTAATGTACCGGAGAAACGGGACGAAAACCTTCTCTCTATCATCGAATCGATTGGCAAGTATGTGCGCTGCGATGTTCAATTAAAAGACATCGTTTCAATTCATCGTGTACCGCTCGCACAGAAGGAGTCAACCCGCCCAAAGAACATTATAGTGAAGTTCTCATCGCGTATCTTGCGAGATAACTTAATTAAGGCTTTTCGTTTAAAGAAAATTGTCCAAAGTAGTCATGTAGGTGTGCCGGGTGCATCGGTTAACATTTATATGAATGAACACTTGACTCTCCGCAATAAAAAGTTGTTTCGTGAGGCTAGGGATGCCGCTAAAAAGCATAATTTTAAATACACGTGGATTAAGAATGCAACTATTCTTGTGCGAGAGTCAGACTCTTCTCCAGTATTTGCTATTAGATCGTCTAAAGATTTTGATAAGATGCGTCCCAGGATGTAATAATTTATTATGTTACCTAGTTATATTTAGTAAACTGTGGCGCATTTTAGCATACTTTTTATCTTTCACCATAAATATTCTAATAACTCTGAATCTTACGTTGAGATATCTTAACTTTATCATACATTTTCATAATTATTTATATTTAACATATTTATATATTAACATAAATCTTGTTTACATGCATCTTGATTGGAATTTATGTACAATAATGTTAACTATATGGAGATCGGCACAACAGAACATTAAATTTGTCTTATTTCTACTTATATATAACGTTTGTAATGACTAATCGAGATAATTCCATAAGTATTTATTACCAAAATTGCAGAGGCACGAGAACTAAGCTTAAAACATTATACATGAATATCCTGTCTAATGATTATGATGTTGTTATTATAACTGAGACCTGGCTTCAACCATGTATTACAGACGCGGAATTTATTGACGAGAGGTACGTAACATTTAGGGCAGATAGAAATCTTCAGGCAACGCGCAAACTGGACGGTGGAGGCGCTCTCATCGCCGTGAAAAAACAACTAAAGCCTTCCAATGTGCCTATAGAGTTTGAGCCGTCATATTGTCCACTAATCGAGCATGTTATAGTTAGAATACCAGGCCTAAACTCTAAGTCATACCTCTTTAGTGCTGCGTACATACCTGACTGGGTTCCTGAGGATACTCGGGAAATCCATTTTAATCTATTAACTAACATGTATAACAAATTAAATTTTAATCATTGTTTGATATTTGGAGATTATAATTTACCATGCATAACTTGGCAGATTCAAACCAGCGGCGCTTCAAAGCACATGGTGGGCTCAGGAACAGCTAGTACACTCCTGAATAACTTTATCTCAGAGTTAGGAGCCCGTCAATACAACACTTTTTTTAATAAAAGTAATAACATTCTTGACCTCTGCATCTCCTCCATACATGGTGACACATTTGCACCGGATATACCGCTTCTGGGAATAGACCCCTTCCACCCTCCGTTTTACATAATTGTAGAGTTCCCTACTAAACATAACTACTTCATGACGCGCAACAATGCTCCTCGTTTTAATTATCGTAAGGCCAACTATCCCGACATAAACGCTGCACTAAACTCTATTGATTGGCATCACATTCTTAATGATTTAAATTCAGAAGACGCGGTCCACGTATTTTATGAAAAAATGTACCAATTAATCAAAGAATACACTCCTCTAACTAAACCTATAAACAATAACTTCCCTGTCTGGTTTACTCCTAAGTTAATACACTTATTTAATCTTAAAAATACGTCATGGGTAAATTGGAAAAAGTACAAACAAAAATCAGACTATGCCATTTTTTCAATTTACAGGGATACGCTAAAAACTGAATGTGAAACAACCTATGAACGTTATAGACATTCAGTTGAGGCAAACATAGCTAGTAATGTAAAATATTTCTGGTCGCACGTAAGAAAAACTAATTCCAATTCTAGTTATCCCTCTACATTTACATACAAGAATACCATAGCCCAAAGTCCCACAGACATATGTAATTTATTTTCTAATTTTTTCCAATCTTCTTTTGTAGCGTCTACCCTGGACCCAGAACGATGGACGCCAGATAATACATGTTCTGACAGTTGTTCCGTAATAGAGTCGTTTCAAATATCCCAACATAAAATTCGTCATGAATTGGAACACTTGGACACAACTAAAAGCCCTGGCCCCGACGGTCTACCTGCATTCTTCCTCAGACACACATCCAAGCAAATAGACTTACCACTATACATAATATTTAATAGGTGTCTTAAAGAAGGTGTTTTTCCAAAAATATGGAAAAGAGCAAACATCATACCCATTCATAAAGGTGGCTCCAAATCCAATGTCGAGAATTATAGACCCATCTCCATACTCCCAACCCTATCAAAACTTTTTGAAAAACTAATCCATAATGAGTTATATCCCTATTTTCATAAATTAATCACACCACATCAACATGGCTTCGTCAAGTCTAGGTCCACTGTTACCAACCTGCTCGTCTTTTCTAGTTTTCTTTTTGAAAACCTGGACATGGGGACGCAGGTGGATGCAGTTTATACTGATTTCCTAAAGGCTTTCGATAGAGTTGACCACGAAATATTAATTAAAAAACTCGCATTTAATGGGATTAAGGGAAATTTGCTACGATGGTTCATATCGTACGTTACCAACCGCACTCAAAGAGTTACAGTGAACGGTTTTTACTCTGGTTTCATAACTGTCACATCTGGTGTACCGCAAGGCTCAATTCTCGGGCCCCTCTTATTCAATATATTTTTAAACGATGTCGTAAACTGTTTCTCAAATTGTAAAATATTACTCTATGCTGACGACCTAAAAATTTTTAGGACTATCCAAAATATCTCTGATTGTATCTCACTTCAAAATGACCTTGACAACTTTTCTGAATACTGTGTACAAAACAAACTAGCTCTCAGCATCTCCAAATGTAATTTCATTCGGTTCACAAAAAATATTAACATTATCGATTTTCCTTATTCACTCAGCGGTATCCCTCTAAACAAAGTAAGCTCCGTGAAGGATCTCGGCGTCATTTTAGATGACAAGCTTCACTTCGATGAGCATATAGAGCACATTGTTAATAAAGCTTTTAAAATGCATGGATTCATTATGCGCTCATGCAAGGACTTCAAAAACTTATCCTCATTCTTACTCCTTTACCACTCATTGGAACGATCTCAAGTTGAGTATGCATGCGCTATCTGGGACCCTTATTACACCAAATACATCAATCAACTTGAACATGTCCAGTTTAAGTTCTTTAAAGCCGTTCATTTCAAACTACATCGTAGGAAAATTAAAAGTGCCCTCGTTACTAATAGTTATAAATTAATGTCCTTATCCTCAAGGCGAACCCTTTTGCAAACTATGGTACTCTTTGGACTATGTCATAACAAATTTGATTGTACCGATCTCCATAATAAACTATGTTACACCGTGCCACGCACAATACATAGAAGGCGGGTTCGTGCCGGACATCTCTTCGCAGTAGGCCTCGCCAGAACTAAGGCTGGTCTCCGTGCCCCTGTTCGCAGAATGTGCCAACTCTACAACAAGCATTTCTTAAATGTTGATATTTTTAATTGTAATGTCTACAAATTTAAATCGTCGATAAAGAATATTTTGGAAAATTTACCACATTAACCTCACTTTAGTTTTTTCTCACCGTATTTTGTTTTAGTTAAATTTAAATTCCTTTTCATTCTTTTTTAACCTTCGTGATCACAGTTACCAATTTTTATATTCTGTTTTATAGTAATATGAGGATAACGTGGTGGGTTACACTGTTATTAAGTTTTTTATAATCTACTGTATGTACATCTAACTGTGTAACTGTTTGTTATCCCGATGTATTTAATAAATAAATAAATAAATAAATAAATAATTTAAAACGAACGTCATTTATTTTTTTAAACATATTTAGGAGCTGAATAAAATTAAGAATGCTTGTGCATTCCGCTTTTAATTCATTTCATCGTTAATTACATTATTTTAATAAAGTATGTTTAAATAATAAAATTGTGTGAAGACAGAATTGTAGATTTTTATTATACTTAGCTATAATCAGTACCTACAAAGTATTAGCCTGTAATGTCCCACTGTAGACCAAATGCATTTTATTTCACTGAACATATGAGCACAACAAAGAAGGTTTTTTGCTATCCAATTTTTTGAGATCCAAGACAGATTTCATTTATCTGACTTGTCTGTATTTTTTCATCTATATTAATGTAGGGAGTTTTGCACAATCGAGGCATCATGCCCTGAATCTTAAAAAAACAATAAAAATATAAAATAACAAAAACAGATAGCACGAGTTACGTCAACGCAGCTTTTGATTAAAATCATTAAATAATGAACGAACCCTAGTTATACAAGACTTATTCGTTGTATAAATAGTTATACTTATACCTTAATGAAATTATACTTGATTGTTCAAAAATACTTTACCTTTAAAAATATTTGTATAATCCTTTTTACACAATAATATGAAAAAAGTTATTGAAATTGAAATGTAAAATTTAATTAAGTATGATAATAATGGAATTAGGTTAGGATTGTATAAACATTTGTTTGGGCGGTGTGGCTCTTATCTCTGTTGTTACGAGATCGTGAACGACCAATTAGATACGAAGGTGGGCCGCGGATAGTGGTTCAATGAAAGCGACAATTCATTAAGTGTAGGGCCACATCTGCGGAACGTACGGCGCCGAACCTTCCGCTAAATACGCTCGTAGCACAGTATAAATAGATGTTTACTGTGCTCGTAGTGTATTTCAAGTTATCTATGACACATCAGTACGCGGCGTAATTTCGACTGATGTGTCATAGAGCGGAAGGTTCGGCGCCGTACATTCCGCAGATGTGGCGCTACGCTAAGGGACACGCTTTAAGGGCGATTGGATCACAGTACCTCTTAAATCTATTTTGACCCTTAATATCTTAAAAAACAAGTGACTTTCATTTTAAATAGTGTTCTTAGTAACATCCTTCTAATATTATAAATGCGAAAGTTTGTGAGGATGGATGTATGGATGTATGTTTGTTACTCTTTCACGCAAAATCTACTGAACGGGTTTGGATGAAACTTTACAGTAATATAGGTTATACATCAGAATAACATATGGATACGTTTTATCCCGAAATTCCCGCGGGAACGGGTACAACGCGGGTAACACCGCGGGGTGCGGCTAGTAAAATAAAATTTTTGAATGAACGATTATTGTTTTTTTAAAAGATACTGAGGTATTTATATATGTCGGAGCGTGGCATCAGTGGCGCCACACCAGATAGCGGGTTATAACGTCACTACATTATTTTTAGTCTGTAGAAGTTTAAGAGTAGTTTGTAAATTCAGTTGACTGATGGAATCGGTAGTGTTGTTATTCCGTGACGTGAGTTCTACCTTCGTGGTGTAGTCTGTGGTATGAGAATAGACTATGTTAAGTCTGTGGTGTTACGCACTATGACAGATGACAGTTGTTCGATAGAGGGATGTGAGCTGGTTTGGTAGTCTGTGGCAGTGAGTGAGTGAGTGAGTCTATGATATGTAAAGATGGCGGACATTAGACGAGATGGGACGAATGGAGATGGTTGGATGGCGATTACATTGGAACGTAGATTGGAGGAAGGATGTGTTGACGACATCACGATCGTATTGCGAATCGAGTATAGGATTAGGAAAAGATTCTATGGCGTGGACAGGACGACTATGGGGTGTAGGGAGGTCGTTTAGGTTCCATCAATTAATTGAATCTAGACGTATCCTAACTGTAATCTGTAATCCATGATGACCGTGTGTAAAATACAAACAATGTCATTGTAATGAAGTCCTGTGAGTTATTATTTCAAGATCAAGACCTAGAAATCCTAAGATGTTGGATTGACAGTATAATGCTCGTGCTTATCCTGATGTGACATGTCCCCAATATCAGAAGTGGGGTAAATATCGCTGTTCGGCCGACATCAGAAGTGGGATGATTATCGAGGTTACCCGACATATATATTAAAATTCCTGGTCACCTTTTCTCGTATTCATTTTAAATAAATTCCCCGTGGCGTTTTCATCCATCCATAGTTCTAATTATACTTAGTATCGGTAATCGTTCAAATGAAATTAGTAACATTTTGAAAAATAGCTTTGAAAAATGTGCGAAATTTAGTACCATCTTAAGGTTTGTATTTTGTATTTTCTTCTATTCTGTATCTTAAGACAAGACGGTAGGTTCCATTCCTCAACTCCCTTATTAGTTAAGTGTTATCACGGTGTTAAGTATTGGACAAGTGTCAGCACTAAATAACAACGATACGTATATCGAAGATATTTCAAATCGATTTACACAAGCCCTTTCCATTGAGACATGTATCTCAGTGCTTGAAAGTGAAGCGCCACCGTTTTCTCGTTTGCAGCTAAATCTTTGTACTAACAATCGCCACTTCGCAGTAATGGGTGCCTTCACCGTACGTGCTCTAACATTTTTAAAAGGACTTTTTCGCAAAACGCCGCTCAATGTTTGCCACGACGGTTCCGCATGCGAGGGTAGTCACGAATTTACCGAGCAAATGAATTCTTTCCAATAATTTTGATCCGCTGAATAAACCGTTTAGCGATCAATTGACGGAAAAAATTGTGTTTCCTTATTTGGGGTGAGTTTTTTTAAATGTTTTTGTAATCTATTGTCGTCTACAGACTTTTGTTTGTAATGTTGATTTTTTATTATATTTTAGGTTAGTTGTTATATTTAACTACTTTAAGACTAAGTTAAAAATACATAGGTATACAGTTTTTTGCGTACATATTTTATAGGTACATACAACTTGAAACTTTATCTGTTATCTGAAATACTTTTATCGTAGCTATCTACCGTAGGTTATTGAGACCAACCGTTGAATATGGTCTATATTATCAATCTAACCCTCTACCTCGCCTACTTCAATATATTCAAAACATCCTCTAATTACCATTAATAATAAAATGTAGCGCAATATTTAGTTATCAACTAAACAACTGATGAACGTTGTGCTCGTCGCAGACACGGCCGCCGCGGGCGTGGCAGCGTTAATTGAAATAAATTGTCACCACTGGATGTAGCCCGGGCATAAATCAGAGCGCCGCCGGCGAAACAGCTAAGTGCCTGCAGGGTAGACCTCGCAACCAATTTAGACATGCCCGTTTGAATATCGACGTGCCCTGGGTTTTACAAAAACCAGAGCATTTGTAGCACTTGCAGACGGTATTGGGAAAGTATTTTTAGTGGTTTTTGAGGACTGTTATTTGAAAGAGAAGCGTTGCAGCTTTTGGTGTGTTTGGATTAAAGGTTCTGGGATTGGTTTAAAAGGTAGGTTAGTTAATTAAGGTGAATAGGGTTCAAAAGTGTCTGTAACGAAGATGCTCATTTATCTCTATATCATATAAGATCGCTAAAGTAATTTCCTTCAAGATGTGTCTCTCGAATATTAAGATCTGTGTTGTATCAATAGACATACATTGTAAGAAGTTAGAGATTATGCAAAGTATTTTTAGTTTATGTTTCTTAATTCGAAATTCAAATGACATATTTAACGTAACTAAACATTTACAATGAATTTCAAATGACACTAATGAAATAATCCGAATAAGTACCAAATAAAGTTAAAAAAATCATTAACATTATCTTTGCCCATTAACCGTCAAGACAGCTCTACCTACCCTTAACTCTTGTTATAAGTATGACGCTTAGAGAGACACCGCGAGACGAATTAATTCGCCAACGCGCGGGGAGGGGGGTGCGATTTTTGCCTCAAGTGCTCATTTGTCACCGACCTACTCACAGGTGCTCTTATCACACCGTAAAAAGCTTACGATACCTGCCATGGGGTTAGATCGCTTTTGGATGTGGCAAAGTGGTAATTTGGATGTGACTAACGACTATATGAAGAATATTGGATGTGATAATTTTGATTCCGAACTGAAAATAAAACAAGCATGGCGGCATTTTTTTGATGTTAAAACACAAATATAAGTAAAAATCAGTGTAAAACTATAAAACTAAATCTTTTGACCTTTAGAGCGGATTGCAGAAGAACTCTTAAATCTATTTCGTACCTATATATGTTTACAAACAAAAGCTGTTCGTTGAAAATTAAACTATGTATATAGGTATTGCCCGAAATAATAAACTATTCAAAAAGTCATTTGTTTAGCTACCTAAAATTAAGAATGATTATGCATTCCACCCTTTAATGTTCGTATAGGTAGGTATACCCGTATACCCACCAAAATATTAAAGAACAAAATTTTTTTTTTTAATTCGATAACTATTTTATATCTCTCTTAATGCTTTTAAAGAATTATTAAACTTCACTAAAATAGTAGCTTATATTATATGATACGAACATTTTGAAAAGCCCAAATGTTCCACAATATTTTCCGATAGAATTATCTGGATAGACCAAACCAGACGACCATAAAGTACCTATACAAATCCATATTCCAAACACTTCTTCATACTTCTGTCTACATATCATTCGTTGGTGTAATGACGCGTATGGAAGGGTGAATCTGATGTCGAATGAATTGTAGTTTCACATTTGATAACATATTTAATGGCGAATGTTTAGACGCTGGATGAATCTATATAGTCATAGGTCCTTTGTTCTTATATGTAAATTATAATAGTTTATTAGACTTTACATACTAATGTAGATAAGTAGAGGTTAATTCAATTGTTTGGTACGTAATTTAGAGTATTAATAGTAAAGTAAAAAAGCCTGTAATGGCTTACTGCTGGGCAAAGGCCTTTCATCTCACTGAAGATATCAGTACAGTGAGGAGGATTAGGCGTAATCACCACGCTTGCCTAATGAGGGTTGGTGATCTCAAATGCCATGTTTGAAAAGTAGGAAACATGTTTTCGCTCGACCCGGGAATTGAACCCGGGACATTGGCAGGCGAGTGCACATACCCTTAGACCACCGAGGCGTTAGATTATTATTAGACGTAATTACCTAACCTAGAGTCCACTCACCACAACCTAGAATCCACATACCACACCTAAACAAAACATCCAAAAACTTGAAGCACCGTGTCCGCCCTGCACTAATGCAGCTAATCTCGATAATAGTGGTGTTGTTTTTACGCCGCCCGCCCAGTGAAGGGCAGTTGATCCTTCGGACTCACCCCCGATCCCGTCACGTGACCGGGAAGATTAGGGACTAGCTATCATAATAGGTGCTTTGGAATTGAAGGGCATGGCATTGTGTTGTGAAGACAGTAGATATCAGTCCTAATAAATACTTACGTTAACCCCTCGATAACGTGATTTTTGATATAACTGGTTTAATCCTTACCTTGAACATCACGATGTTAGAGCAATGACAAAAAGTCAATCACAAGTTAATTATTATTTATTTATTTATTTTCATAACACACACATCGATTCTTGAAGAGAGCACGCCAAGAACTAAAAAAATATTCTTACTTCAGGGAACTAAAGACAATTTCACAACATAAAGCTAATTTAAACCGTGGGAATATAACCAAAAACAATATTCAGTCACTTTAAAATATTAAAAAAATATAAGTGCTTGTTAACTAAATATAACCCTTTCATTGTGAATTGGAACAAAACAAAAAACATATGCAAAAATATAGAATAACACAAGGGTGTCGAGATTTGGACAGTAATGTGAAGAGCTCTTGAACTATTTAAAGTTTAAAATTGGATAAAGATTGACACGCGCTGTTATTGTTGGGGTCAGTGTTTTGATAACTAAGCTATTTGCAATGGTTTATTGGGGACTACTCGTAGTCCTTTATGATTAAGATATAATATTAATATTTGTGACTAGTTGCTCTCGTGACTATTATAGGTTGTATTGGTGCTAATCATAAACTTATGTTTAGTAATGTAGTCTGGTTCGGACATATATTAATAAATAATAGCCGTACTGAAGAGGAATGTTTTACCGAATTGCTACAATATTTTATAACGCGAATTTCTGATTGACGTGTAATCACTACATATTATAAAACAAAGTCCCCGGCAGCGTCTGTATGTCGTGTCTGTCTGTTCGCGATAAACTGCACAGATTTCGACGTGTTTTTTTAAATATATCTATAGATTCAAGAGGAAGGTTTATATGTATTAAAAAATTCCCGAAATTCCCACGGGAACGGGCACTACGCGGGTAAAACCGTGGGCGATGCTAGGTTGTTTAACTTATAATTTACTTTAAGAATGTGTTTGTTAAAGTTATATTAATCTTATTTTTTCCTTTAAATGATATAAAGCTAAAGTATGTTTACGCTATAGACAGACTTCAGAAATTGCTACAAAATGCAGTGTGTAGATCTTTAGACTTTCGTTTCTCCCACAACGTTAATATCTTAGTACTGACAATATATAATGGTAGAGAAGTAGTATCTAAGGCGGTTTCACATTAGAGACGTCAGTGTCCACGCATAATGTGCGTATACTGAGTGTACAGTGTCTAGTCTAGTCTAATCTAATTGAAGCCTAAGCTCTTAAATGTAATACAGCTACATATCGTAGCACGTAATTCCAGCATCTCGTAGCCCGTAGCGCTACGTAGCGTGTTCACATGACGAGTTCGCTTCGTAGCTTAGTTTGAATTGAAGCCGTCGTCGTACCGCCCACAGGGAACGGAGCGCTCTGATTGGCTGAGCGCGCCGCCCAGGCAATTAGCTCCCTACCCCACACCATACTGCCACTTGACATGTTAATGTTTACTATACCTGCTTATATTAGAAGTATTAGTAATTTTTATCGTAAATTTTTAACATTTGTTAATACGAACAAGATATTTGTGAATTTTGAGTATCTACTTAAATATTTTTTCACTAAATCACTTTTTAACTATGCTGTTATTTTCTCTAAAAGGACATGCATACATGGAACATAATTGTAAAATTTTAATGTAGCGTTAAAAGTTTTAATAGCAATAAAACGTAATTGATTGTTACTAAAGTTTAAACGATTACACAGTAACAAAGTAACATAGGTAGCTATTATGTTTGCACGTAACTCGGCAGACCACCACCGATACCCTGACAATGTAGCCTGTGGACTGGGATACAAGATGGGATCACATCTGTCTCGCTCGCTCATGCAACTCCAACGTATCGCCGTCTCTCTCAGGGGGTGGGACTCGATGTAATCAGGGGATGATGTGACTCGCGATCCCCGCAGCTTCAAAGATCACAATTATCAGGGCAGTCTGCCGAAAGCCGCGGCGGTGGTGAAGTCACGCAAAAGTCATACCCACCCTTTCATATACTAGTCAGTTTCAGTCAAACTAATCCTTATTTAGGTATAAATAAAATAGATATTTTTAAATTTAAACTATAAAGAACAGAAATATTTTTTTAAATTTGTCCTAGTCAAGTGCTGTTTTTTCTGTATATTTAAATGTGTTCGATAAAGTTATAGTGTGTTGATTACGAAGTAGTGTGAAGAAGGCGCGCTGTCTTCCTTCTGGGAGAAACACAGGACGCCGACGGTGGCTGTCCGGAGGATGGGGACAGGTAATCAACTACTTTATAGAATTACACAGAAATACTATATGAAAACTTAATATAAAAAGACAGTAAAATAAAATAAGCTTACGCTAAAAAATACATTTAATAAGACCTACCAAGAGTTTAAAAAAAAAATTAAGAGCGTCACCCTACTTCAAAAAATCAAAGCATAAACCTCTATTTGGAAGTTATATGAATAATATTTGACTCGAAAATTGTTTGAAATAAAAAATCAATCTAAGAATATTTTATCGCAGAGTTTAATTAAAAAACAAACAACAACGGTGTGACAAAGTGATTGAAGTGTTGAAAAGTGATTCAAATCAAACTTACCTACAATATTAATTTATAGACTGGCTAGGTTAAAATTAAACGTGACAAGCACCTAAAAAAGAAAATCAATCGACTTCTATAGTATTGTGAGACCAATTTACAATAAATATTATAAAGCTGAAGAGTTTGTTTTGTTTGTTTGTTTAAACGCGCTAATCTCAGAAACTACTGAACCGATTTGAATAATTCTTTCACTGTTAGATAGTCTATTTATCGAGGAAGGCTATAGGCTACATTTTATCCCGAAATTCCCACGGGAACGGGCACAACGCGGGTAAAACCGCGGGGCGCTGCTAGTTTACAATAAACTTCGTTAGAGAATAGAATAAAGATGTTGAAAATCATATCATACGTAATACAAATAGTAAAATCTGAATTGAGAACCTCCTATTTTGAAGTTCGCAAAAAAGTATTATGAAATTAAAAAGTTTCAGATGAGATTTGTGCATAATTCAATTCGATTCAAATTAGATTTTGTTTATCTATTGTTTTGTATATCTACGAGTCTAAATAGGTAAACTGAAAAGTAATAAAAAGGGGCATGTAGGTACAATTTATTTAGAAAGAGGTGTTAGTAAGTATTATATATTATAATACATTAAATTCATTAGAAATATTTATAATTATTTATCACCAAACCCAGGTTAGGATAGTCAGAAATTAATATAAACATATAAATTAAAGATGAATTCATATAAAGTATTTGTGTATGTTATAGTATCAGTAAGATTCCATAATACAAGCTAAGAGCTTCGTTTGGGTCTTATTATATCTTATTAACCTTCTGTGAATTTGTCCGGGGGTGTATTAGAGATATTAGTATAATAGGTACCTACTTGAAAACAGAAAATTCTTATGTTTTTTTTTCTTTGAGCTAAATCTATTTATTCATCTAATTGTTTTGCTAAAGACTGTACCAACTCTGTTACTGTCTAGAATGTAAATACACTATTTGCGCTCATTCAAAGTAATGTATTGTCCAAGATAAATAAGACGATACAAGATCAGTGAGCCGCGACAAAGCCGGGCTCCTTACAAACCTAACTTAGGGACGGACCCAAAACTTGGTTTGTTAACGCACCCTAACTGATTCTTGAATATAACTTAATCGCTTAATGTTTGAATGTTAATAGTGGCGATCGATATAAGCCTCAACGAGTATATGTTGTGAACAAACGAAACTTAGAAATTAAATTCTATAATCGACTATATTCAAGTACAGAATTAATTATGTTTAGCTTCTTCAGTTGATACAGTTTAGGCTCTGATGAGTTGAAGTATGAATCATTACAGAATAACCCAGGCAGAATTATAGTTTTTTTTTAGATTGAAGGAAAGTTTTGTAACATAAGCTCATGATTAAAAATATGTTGACTTTGAAAGTAGATAGTGTTAAGAAAATCAGATGCCTATAGAAATATTTTTACAAGAGCCTAACTAATTGTATCAAAGTATTTTACTTCATATTTTTTGTCATAATGACGTTCATACAAGTAATAAACAGACGTTCAAATTATGACAAAACCCTAACCCTACTAACCCAAGTTCCGACTTACCTAATAAAGCACCAAATTCTAAACCACCACCGTTCGGCTAACTCGATGTTATCATATTATTAGTCAGCGACAAATGACATTAATTTTAGGTGTAACACACACGCGACGGGTGTGTCGTTTCACACGTGTGTCACAATTTGTCGCTTGTGTCGACATTGGAGGGCCGTGCGCATCGCTGCACCCGCGTCTAGGGCAAACACGATCAATTGTTTCATTTTGTATGGACGCTAATTTGTTCAACATAAAGTACTTAGTATACGTTGAACATTGAGATCATTGACACTCGTTAAAGCTTGCGCAGATGACTTTAATCCGCTGAGTAGAGAAATCTTCGATTATTTTTTTTATGGGTTTGTTTATGACGTATCGAGACTTTTAGTCCACCGTGTACGTTTTTCAATAGTTATTGGGGTTCTATTTTTACGAACAAAAAAGTCTTTCGGACATGGTCGCCGTTTGCGCAAACCTTTGGCAAGGGCAAAGATAACGTATAATCTTTACTGTACTGATACTATGCTGATATCTTCAGTTCAGATAGAATTCTTGCATGCGGTGTAGTCTTTATATTCTATGTCATCAAGGCTAGATATTCTTAAACATAAAAGCTGGGCTCTTGTCGACGGAGTTCTTACCTCTTTTCTCTTCTGCCATCCTCTTAAGCTATTCATACATTCGCTGTTAAATACCGTTACAAAAATAAAATTCACCGCTTAACTTGTCCATCTATACTTTAAGTATAAACATTTTATCTTGAAATCCTTTTTAAACTACAGGGAAGAGGAGGATAATTACGACACTTCGCGGCTTTCTTCAGAGGCTCGAAAGACGAACGGCAAAGTCGTCTAAGTCCGTTACAGCGAAAAAAATAAAAGATCCTTTTTGAAAAGGATTCGCGGCATTAACGCGATCCCCGCGTTACACCGTTTACTTATAATTTGTTGTTTTTCCTGTTATGGTGTGTTTTCCTCAGTTACAACTTTTTTTCCTTAACTTATATCGTCCCAGTGCTTGGCAAAAGTTTCTCCCAAACGCTTTTAATCCTCTCTGTCTTTCCCAGTTATAACTAAAGCTGACAAAAGAAACTTTTATTGAACTTAAGAAACACCTAGTAAGTTTTAAATGTATTGTCTTGTATATACCTATGGTCATGTACTTATCCATCTATAACGTTAGTTAGAGTCGAAAATAAAATGACGGACAAGCTACAGTAATAATAAATAAACTACAAAATATAGTACTTACGTAGTAATTACTTCGGACTTCAGTGAAAAATAAACAACAAGAAGAAGTACTTAGTATTACTCACAGATCAATCTCTATGGTATTACCGTAGTAAACTCCCAGAGAGAGTGCTGTACAAATATTTTACTCGCATTTTACTATCGACCTTCTGACATACTGTATTTCAGTTTTGGTTTACTATTTCAGTTACGGTGTAACACTTGGTCTTTGAACGTTAAGAAAAGGGGCGAAGGGGAAGGTTTCAGTAAACGGAACAAAAACACCAACGTTATTAGCGAGATTGGTGTAATCTGACTAATCTATTTTGGGAAAGGGGACTCGGCTTCACTGCAGAGGTGTCAATTAATAAATAAACACGATCCCACTGAGATATTGTCTTATGTAAAACTGGGTGATAATGTCGCCATGAAAATCGGCATGAAATGCAAATTTTTACCAATCTTACTGAACCCGTAGATTCGTTTTGATATGCAACTTCTTACCAATCATTATTGTGGTTTTGTATGATTTACTACCTATTTTACTTATGGTTCGAAGAAAACTATTCATAAACTGTGCTAATATAGCAAAGCAAAGAGATTGATTTTTTGTTTGTTTGAACGCGCTTATTTCAGAAGGGATGGTATACCTAGGCTTATATTTTTCATCCTCAAATTACCACGAAAACAACGTGAGTAAAATCACGGGGCGCTGCTATAGTCTATTACATACATGCATAGAATTAGAAAGTTTGGAAACAAGCTTGACTTCTTTCATCTTTAATTTATCTATAGAAACTATAACTATAGGAACAGGGTTAGACCACAGGACACTTCTAGGGAGCTATAACTTAGTGGTTTTCATGTTTTATCCTCCTTTTTCGTTTTCAGGGGATCGGTTACTGGACATCCCTTGCAATGTCTGCGGAGACAGAAGTTCAGGCAAACACTATGGCATCTACAGCTGTGATGGTAAGTAACACCCTATGTAGGATAATATCTTTACGTAGGTAGAATTATATCTACATTAAGTATCCTTTGTTAACGTAAGAAAATTACTGTATGTCTTTAACACCTGGTGCAAAGAGGTTAGATTAAAGATTGGTGGTGTGGTGGCGTCATGGCGTCGTAGCTTGTAAAACAGAGACTTATAATTTGTAGTCTTTGTATGTGTGTAATTTATTTGTCAACTTTAAATACATACAACGCCGTCTAGTGTCAATGCGCCTGTGTACCTTTGCCTCAAGTCAGAGCGCCGTTATTATTCTTCTTCATAGTGAAATTGCCGCGGCCAATGAATTTCGTAGCAACCGCCCATACATTTTTAACATTGACTTCAACAATGACTAATATATTATGTATCATGAACCATCGATTCGACGAAGAGCAAGTCTAAATCTCCTATTCTCCAGGGTGTTCCGGCTTCTTCAAGCGGTCCATCCATCGGAACCGCGTGTACACTTGCAAGGCGGGCGGCGAGATGAAAGGCCGGTGTCCTGTAGACAAGACACACCGCAACCAGTGCCGCGCCTGCAGGCTCGCCAAGTGCTTTCAGGCGAACATGAATAAAGACGGTGAGTTTTTTATTTTGTCTCTACGACTGTTTAGTTATAAACGGATATATAATTTATCATTATGTGCAAGTTGTGAAGTATGCAGGTGGACATAATTATTAATGTCACAATTTTTTATCAGGAATTTTGTATTGGAAGGAATCAGGTGATTATGTGAAGGTATATAGAGTAGACCACACATTATATTTCTGCTTCTAACTTCTATTAAGATATCCATACTGAAAACATATCTAAGTACATTTTCTATGCAACAAACTGTAAGTACTTTGTCACATTAAAACATTTGAAAATTCTCATAGACGTGTTAGTGGGTTTTAGAAGTTTGAAAACGTTAAGGTTCTAAATATGCTTACCATTTTCATAGACGGTACACATAACAAAACAACTCATATGTTATATATTTCTTTGTATACTATGTGACATACTAAAGCATCTCTCTTGCCGTATTAAATCGAATACCGCTAGCCGGCACAATGGTAAGTGACAATGGGCAGCTTATTATATATACATACATACACATATATATCTATTATAGGTATATAGGTGCCATCACGGACCGCAATACTCACAGATTCCATCAGTCTCACAGCATGATATCTCGAAATATTGAGCAGAAAGCTTCGCTCAAATATTGAATGAAATTGTCGGTTCGCTATTTTGATGCGACGGTGAAATAGTTCACTATCTAGATCCCATTGTCATTACGTCACACCTATTGTATGTTTTGTGCTTTTATTCACTTTGAATGAATGATGTGTTACATTAGTACGGTGTGACCAGTAGCCGCTTTTTTTTATAGGAATGATGTTGGGGTGTTTTTCTATACTATTATTTTAAAGAGGTAAAGTTTCTAACTATGTTTGTAATGGCTGATCTTAGAAACTGCCAATCCGATTTGAATAATTCTTTTTGGAATGGATATCCACTTTAATGGAAAGGTTATAGGCTGGTTTTTCATCCCGAAATTCCTACAGGTAGGGGCAAAACGCGGGTAAAGCCGTGGGGCGCTGCTAGTTATCAATAAACATAAGTTACTTTGTAACTTTGTTCGATGAATCCGATTTGTAGCTAAAAGTATTATAACAGGACCGGTCTTGTTTTGTTGTGCTTAGCAAATTGATGGTTATTATATTATGCAATCCTGCCAGATTTTTTCCATCCATGTTACTCCATGGTTTTTTAGTAAAAAGGTTTAGATCGATACTAATTTAACTACCAACAACCGAATTCAAATTCTTCTCCTGCATTAGGTTAAAGAGTGTATCATAATAAACAGGCCATAAATTAACACATTCACCTATTTATCTATTTAATACAGGATCACCTCATTATAATATCACACGTATAAATCAGAACCGAGTCTAAGTAAAATGTTGTGAATAATTGAATATTCATGAGGGCAGGCCTCGGCCGCAAGTCTGCAGCTCCCAATGTGACGAAGCCTTTAGGCTTTAAGTACGTCGCTATATATAGTGTGTATATACCTTAATCTATACTAGGGTTGGTACTTTAGCTAATTCTTGGTAAGAAATTATGAAAGCAGTTTACGCTTTTAGCGTTTTAAGAATGAATGCAAGTAGTTCAACGATTCTATACAAATAGTTGTTCTACTGAGTAAATGAGGCTTTTCATCGTACTAAGTGTTGCATCGGACTGCCACTGAGTGGCAGACAGATCCGGCAAACAAGCGGCGCGGCAGACCGAGGCGTAGAGTGCGGGATGAACTCGACACATATCTCAGCAACTGGAGGGAGGTGGCCCAGGATAGGGTTGCATGGAAGGATAGGGGAGAGGCCTTTGCCCAGCAGTTTTCAAAACAAAAACTATCTGGATGGGTCACAAACCGTTTATTTGTCATAACAGAGCGATTCTTAGTTATTTGTATTTTCGTTTCAATAGCCGAGATAAAGAGGTATTTACTAGCGTTTATTGAAACGACATTTATCTAACTTAAGCACTTAACGGCAAGATATCTCACTTAAGTTGGTATAGCATTCTGTACTTATCCGTTTTTGGCCACAGTGACTTGGATTTAATGTGAAAAGAATTCATAACTATGTATGTTGTGCGGCTATAGTTAACTCAAGAACTGTTTTTCTACTATTAATTGGAAAGTACGTTGATGTCATTATTATTTGCTAAAATGGGAACTTACGTACGACGGAGACGGACCTCCGTCATACGTAAGTTCAAGAACTCTTCGTAATGAAACAGCATGAAGTTGCACTTATTGATGCATCCGATACCTCACTCACTGCTACATACTTTTAGGCAGAGTATTTTATATATTAGGCATACGCTTTAAATACCTGTTTAAATGAGTATTTGTTGGCTGTGAGTTGTCAACCCTGAGGAGCGAAGCTGGAGGTGCGGTCGGCGCAGGTGCTCCGTCGCTAATTTATTCACGAGCATCACTTTGTGCCGCCGCGGCCCGGATTACCTTTATATGTTTACTCGCTCGCGTAATTATACACCCGGCTGCCGTGACAAACTTGTGTACGCACACACAGATATGTATAAATACTGTAGAGGCTGTACTGTATAGGTGCTTTATTCCTTTAAAAAAACTGGTATTCTGAAATCATTTATCTAAATATACTAAATAGATTTCTAAATATATTTGAAGCTTCATGAAGGTCATGAATATCCTAGTGTAATATCCTAAGCTCTATGTAGCATACCATTCAAAAAAATAACTACTAAAACGTAGGAAAAATTAGAAAAATGAGGATTGAAATCTCATGCCGTTCTTTGCAACCATATTATGAAGACTTTGAAAAGTATTTTAATATTTGAATAGTACAAGATACAATTAAGATACAATGACCTAACTACCCGCAACGACTTTCGGGCCGGCCACTTATTTGTTTTAAAAGTAACTGCACTTAAAGCACAATGAAAAGCTCTTCAACAAAAAGCGATTTCAATCTCAAGTAACTTAAAGATTTTAAAAGGCATTTAGTAACATCGAACTCGACTTTAGAACGGGAGTGTTTCAGACACTTTCATTAAATATTAACGCGTGACGAGTTTCAGCAACGCTTTGCGACCGAAACCGCGGGACGGTGGCACGGCGAATTAATTCATCAGTCATGGGGCGGCTCCCGTTCGACATTCAATGGTTTGAATATTTTATTCGAGCCGTAAAACTATCGAACCTATGTCGTGGTGGCGACCAATGAACAGAAAAGGATTAGTTTTGCTGTAGATCAGTTTTTTCAGGTGCTATTGAGTATTCATAACTTTAGCATGGTTTATAGGAACGTTTAAAGCATTACCGTATTATGTTCTTTGACTTCCGATTATAAAAGGGATCTTTGATGATTTTGGACAGTGTGTTTGTGTCCAGGCACGTACATAAACCGGCAAGGCAACTTAAATACTACGTAGAAGCCTGTTTGGCTACTAACCTACTTGAGGTAAGAGTATTTTAGTACCTTATTACTTAGTTAAGTACGTATTTCAAAAGCATTAGGTATTATACTTAACTTAACAACATATACCTATAAATTCCATTAAAATCACGCAAAATTATCTACGGCTTAACGTCCAGAAGTGAAATATATATACAAACACGATCGCGTTGAAAACGGCGACCAATTTCGAAGGGATCATTAAGTTTGTCAAGTCCAACAGACAGCCAGCCAATCAGCTAAATCCAATATCGTTTCGCAAACACCGAGAATTGATGTCGGCCGATGCGTCAACACGGACCCGGCAAACTTGCCACCCTGACTCTATGCTTATACCTATGAGGGACTTTGTATGAGCGTAATATTTTGATGATTAATTCTATACGTTTGGCGTTATCTGAGTTTACTCGCCGATCGGTAATACAACACACGGAAGAGCGAAGTATTCGTAGCTACTGCTTGATACAATATGATTCGGGAATCGCACATGATAACATTTTGGCCTGCTTGCCTGCTTTTGGCTTGCTTGCGTTCTATTGAATTCGTGAATAAACTCGATCTTGTTAATATAAAACATCTGTAAATAACTACTTATGTTACTGCTTAGTAGTAATTTTTCTAACCGTCAGTAAATCTACTCATTTTGTCCGTCACCTTTGCACAATACATCGCTTATAGTAATTATCAGAAGTTGTATCCGGACCCATGAAGCAGGTTAATAACACGAAACTGTGGGACAAAGTTAGGTATATAAAAAACTTTACGGTTGAAACCATTAAACATTATTAGGAAAATAATCTATTGAATATAGCCAGCAATAAATATCAAAGTGCTTCGATATAGGATTAATTTAGTACTCGTATTGCTTATAATATGAATGATTTTACGAAAAGCAATTTTTACTAAGGGGTTTGTAGTCATTGAAATGTTGTTCATATTAAGACAATAGACCTAAAAATATTATATTCAAATATATTTTCTAAATATAAACGTTTCATATTCAAAGGGGTTGAACCGAACCATAACTTTTCCTTTTGCGAAATCAAATAGACATAATCCCCAATTTAACTTTTGAAAATTAATTAAAAATCAATCAGCGTCCGATCAAGCCAAGCGTGTGCTTTGTGAAGTTACTTTGAGCAAACATTTTAAAGGATTTGTAAAGTTTTGTCATCTACAGTATAGGAGTATTTGAATAATCAGATAGTTAATTATGATTATTGATACTTCGCGTGGCTACAAACGAATTTAGTAACACAATATTCGATGCTACGCAGCACGCCTACGCCGTAGCGCTCCTAGTCATAACACACTATTCAAAAGACTTTAACGAACACACCTATAAATAGACTGCTTACTTCACGAAGCTCCCACAAAAAGTATAAAATATGAATATTCCGACAATACAGAACAGTAATTATGTAGGTCGTGTCGTCGTTCGGTTAGCGCTGCCGCCGTCGGCGCCTGAACCAAGGGGCAAACTTTTCAATTACCGTCGTGTCGTCTAACCCCGTCGGGTTAAATTAATTCTCTCCACTTCACAAAAAGATTTCACCTCACACACCGTTCCCTAACAGACTGTACTCAGTACGTTTTTTCCCAAGTTCCCAAACCCGTAACATTGTGACGTTCTGTAATATTTATTTTTAATTTAACGGTCCGCGTGCGAGGTTTTGATTCTGCTTCAAACTTTTTGAATTTCTTTTGTGTTAAACACTGTTTCAATTTGTGGCTGAGATATTGAAATGTGCTGTATTTTTCTTGGGAATTTAATTGTGGGTTTGAACTCTTTAGTTAGTTTCTTTAACCGAAGCTTGTTCTTTATGCTAGAAAACAAACCAGAGTTTTCTTAATTAACTTAAACAGATGTTAGTTATTTCATACAATATTGTTTTGAAGTTTGAGGCACATTAGGGTATGATGAAACTGTAATTCCTTACATTAACAAACGAACGCATGTAAAAAACATTGCTTTATCTTTTCAATAACGAAACGAAAACGCATCAAATGACTGTTCAAGGTGTTGAACATAATCGGTTCTCAATGACCCCTACAATTATTTATTTATAGACCCCCGCCCGCAACGTAGGGCTATGAGCGGATCGGATTGACATAATATCGCTACTTTATTACAATATTTAGGGGGCTTTTTATAAGCATTATAGTTTTTTATTAGTATTTTGTTTACTATAACATATCTAATTATGTTCCATTAAACATAGGTCGCGTAGTTCATTACAACATAAAAATCGTTCTTGTTGAAATGTTAGAACTAATCTTAATGCTATCTATAAATTAAATTATAAACATCTGTCGGTATGTATTTTGTCGAAACAATTTCAGCCACCTTAGTGTGAAATAATATTTTTTATTTTGTATCTTCCATTTGTATATTACAATAACAGCGCGGGCGAAACTAAAATAAATGGTTCCTTCTTCATGTATAAACTTTACACTCATCAGCCTCTACAGTAAAAGTATCGAATTAGGTAACTAAATAACATCGCCAATTACTAACCTAGATATAAATATTTTACATACTCATACACATACATTAAAACCTAAATAAACCTATCATACACATACGATAGGTCTCTTTCTGACCCTTGAAATATTACGTCACGTCAAAGCCCAAAGTTCTTCAAAACTATTCACCCATTAATTGAATTGGAACAGGGTGCGAACTCCCCACCCCAAGGACGAACACGTGTTCAACACCTAGTGAACTAGCTACTGCACCCGACCCTGATCGCATTGAGGGGCGATCAGTGATCATCGCCCACCCCAGGGGCGTATTAAGGTTCGACTCGAAAGGGGTCAACGGAATTTTCTAAAATAATTGATACCTAACTAACTAAAAAATAATTTAAAACAATTTTACAAAATGTCTATAGTTGACCCATCAATACGACAAAAACTACGGTCAAATCTTCCTCCGAAATCTATAGCTGAAACCGGTGTCATTTCATATTGGGCCCCGGGCTAAGTTAATCCTTTAGTTAAGGCAAAGTTAGCATTATATAAATGTCATTATTTATATAAATAAAAGAAAAAGAAAGGTATTAGCCTGTAATGTCCCACAGTTGGGCAAAGGGTTCTCATCTCACTGAAGATATCAGTACAGTGAGGAGAATTAGGCGTAATCACCACGCTTGCCTTATGCGGGTTGGTCAAACTCAAACTCGAGCCATGTTTGAAAAGTAGGAAACATGTTTCCGCTCGACCCGGGCCCGGGAATTGAACCCGAGACCTTAGCAGGCGAATGCACATACCACTAGGCCACTTAGGCGTTATATAAATATCATAATAAAAATCTTTAGTAGTAGGTATATTCGTGATAGTATGTGAACAAACTCAGATACTAGGCTGGGTCACTAACCTACTTCGATTTAGTTATGTTATACCTCTCTTGGGCCCCAATATACTGGGGCCCCAAAGGTGCACTCGCTCCTGATCGCCCCACAATTGCGCCGTAATGGTGAATTTAGTTATTTAGTTACGCTTGTGTTTATTGGTAACGTTTCATTATAATGTGTTTAGGGTGCGGCGTAGTTTGAAGGTGTAAATATTTTCAATTCTGTTCTATTGTTTGGAGATATATTGCTATTTTTATGGGATTTCAATTATGGTAGAGTACTCTCAAAGGTCTGTGTTAAACGTTAGTTTTATTCCTTTACATTTTTATTTGAATATCTATTGACAAGTTTATTCACTGGTACAGTGCCGTCCATTTATAGTCCACGGCATTAATGGAAACTTAAGTGATGCACAAAGCAAGAAATTTCAACTAACCTAATACGTATATCTTCATTTTCACAATTTAATCACTAACAAACCTTTATTCCTAAAAAATAAAATAAGTACAATATCACTACTTTTATTTTCCAATTCCGTGCAAACATTCAATCAACTGTACAAAACCGGTCGTGTGAGTTGCACACGAAAGGTTCCGTTTTATTTGTCCCTAAATTATTTGACACTATCAAAACTAACACAGGTAGAGTCCCTTTGGTTACCGAACCCTAAAAATTACCATTTATTTTGACAGATTCATCCCTAACCCCAAGGGTAGATCCATCCCGACTAATTTAATTTTAATGTGGCCCGTGAAGAGTGCGTGATGAAATTATTGCTCTGTCACTAAAAACTAAAATGGTTTAGATAATCGCTAATCGCTGTACATCTGTTTGGGGGTATTTTTTTCTGTTTATAGTTATTACTGTAGTTAATTAATTTCCCATGAGTTTAATTGCATTATGCACGAATGGATTAGCCGCATCATTGATTTGTTTTTGTTTGTTAAGTTTTGGTGTGATTCGTGTTTATTAATTTATTGCGCTTTTATATTTAGTATTTTATTTCGGTTTTAATGTTGAGGTAACATCTATCAATTCGCTTTATAGTCAACTACGTTTACCTACTACGGATTTGCATCTACAAACGGTTACGGTGAACTAGATAATATCCTACGGTATGAAATGTACCGCATCCTCTCATTTCACTCTTCTTCTTCATCAACCTGACCAATCCTGGTGTCAGAGTTATTGAGCCGCTAAAGGCCTCTGACATGGCTCATGTAACGACTACTATCCGTAGAAAGTAACTGGGACCGACGGCTTAACGTGCCCTCCAAAGCACGGAAACTTTTCGGGCAATCAGGTGATTCACCCTGCAATGCCCAAACCAAACTGAGGACAGTCTCACAAAGAGATTTTTGTGAGATATTGTCCCTACCGGGAATCGAACCTGGAACCTCCGGATCGTGAGCCGAGCGCTCAAACCACAAGACCACGGAGGCTCATTTCACTGAAAATACAGTATCATAAAATACAAGAATATCGGTATCTACCTGTAATTGCTTTTCTTCACTTTTCCCATCCCAGTTTCATTTACTACGTTTTCTAGGCGTTAGACCCTAGAAAACGTAGTAAATGAAACTGGGATGGGAAAAGTGAAGAAAAGCAATTACAGGTAATCCTGAAATAAAAATGGAAAATATAAACCGATAATACCGTGTCGCGTCGTAGGTAGCGAAGCACTTAGTAACTGCATCCCCTTAAACTTTATCCATAAACTTAGTGGTTTTGAGTGCAAACTTATTTATAGAGTTGGATGAAACGCGACCAGCCGACAAACTCCAGAGGCGTAGTTCAACCGCGGTGGTAACTTACAGACAAGTTTTTATGTTAACAATGAAAATGGTTTATTTTATACAGGTTTCTGGATTAATGTTTACCATAGTTTTAGACGTGGTTAAGTAAACTGCTGCGAGTTTATAGATTCTTTGGTTTAATCTAAAAATATTTAGGGACTTTTACCCAAGCCAGACCCGTCATTCCAACCAAAAATATATAAAAACACAATCTTCAACAACTTATTTCAAATTTAACACGTTATTTTAATTGAATTAACAAAAAAAGGATTAAGGACCTTTTTTATATACTTAGCTATGATGCAAAGACAAACTTAACAGAACACTTTTTGAAAAACTACGTTATATAAAATAAACATATCTAATAACTTCCTGACCTTTGCACAGCTATGGGACACTAAAAAAAATCCTATTCATCATATCAGGTTATATAAAAAATACTATTTAAAATTGCAATTAAATCTATACTGTAAGTGAACAGTTGAAATACCGTGACTACACGAGCTATGGATATGTCTAATGTAAAGGAAACCACAAATGTATCCGAAAACAAATAAAACAAAACTGAAAGCTTGTCACCGTCATCGACACACCAACAGGAAAAACAATCCACATGATCCATATTGGCAGTTATTCCGAATAAAATACGGTACATGAATATGTGGGGAGGGTCGTTGTCATCTCGACGTTGTCCGCCGAATAATGCGTGTTGTTTGCCGACCGCGGCCCCGCGCCGGGCGGAAGGTGAGCATAAACCTGGCTGTTTCTCATATTTATATCGGTGCACTCGAAAAATATTCCATGAGATCGGTATTTCTTAGCTCGCGCCGTTAAAGGAATAAGATCCGTAAAGCAGGGCGTGTTGGGAGCAGTATCGCGTGCAGGCGCGCGACCGTGGGACAGGGCCCACCTGACGCACCCCCTCTGCCTCTTCGCTGCCCTCCGCCCTCCTGGCTCGTTAATGATGATGTGCTCAGCCAGCAGACTATTTCACTTCTGAATACATCTTTCTCACTTTTGAAGCCGGCGTCCTTGTCTCTCCCGCGGGAACCCTCGCTCCGTCCCTCTCGCGCCGTGCTCGCCTGGTCGCATCCACCTAGTCAATTCGGCAAACGCGTATCTACTTTGTGTCGGAAATGTAATGGAACAAATGCGGCTGGAATTAACGTCGAAACGAATGTCGAGACACGGGCTCGTTTTCTCCTCGGATATTTTCCACGCGATGATTTTGATGCGCATCTATGGAGCCGTAATAACGTTTGTGGCATTAAATACTCTTTCAATACATTTACCGACATAAGTAGGCTTGCCTATACTACACTGCGAGTAGGTATGAGAGGACCTTTTATTCATATTGAATTATTTGATGTTTTCTATTCACCTCTGAAATGAGATTAGTGGCCTCTATTTGAAATGTGTATTCAGTGGTTGACGATACACCACTAAGTAGGTTAGGCAGCGATTCGATTTATGTTACATTTTTTTATTTCAAAAACCTTCATAAGTATTTACCTTCTAAGTATATAAAGATATGTAAATAAAGAATATGTAAAGAACATCATATCCAATATTAATTACATTACCTACTTATATGCATAAAGAAAAGTAATGTTACAAAACACAATGATACAAAGTATCTAGCGAAATCTTCAACATTTTGAACAGCCTTTTGCACGTTACCTTTTCATGCGAAATGAATTAACATTTCTTGGATTTATTTTGTAAAGCAAGCGACCCAAAAGATAGGTAATTTAACATCTTGATCGAGAGGGAGAGTTGCCTCTTGGCGTTTGGTTCTGCTGACTCACCGTCTATTTGCTCAGGAGAGCTTTATTAACGTGAGGGTAGGCGCGGTAAAGTTTTTTGAAATTACCATGGTGTAACACGTTACCAAAAAATCGCTTTGTCTCACTTCTCAGTATCTAGAAGAAGAAAAAAACGGTAGTAAACCTAGGAGTACTTGGTCGTTTTATTGTCTCATTTCTCAGTATCTAGTATTATTACTCGGCGTTAAAACTTTACTAGTACTTGGATGGGTGGTCTATGATGGCATTTCTATCCAATCGTGCTTCGGAGAGCACGTTAAAATTGTTAGTCCCGGTTGTTTCAATAGTTAGAGTAAGTCGGAGGCCTTTAAGCGGTCTAAGAACTGCGGCACCAGGATTGGCCACTGAGCTACTCAACTAACTAAGAAGTTGTACTAAAAGTATACATATTAAATATAGCCCTAGATATATACAGTCTCAATCATACTAGTACTTTATTAACGTCAACATCAACCACCAATTACATTTTAACTAATAAGTCGAAAACGTACGTTTCCATTAATAGTAAAAATTACCAGTAGGTACCTACACGGCTACACTACAATTTCATAAGACGAGAAACTAAACGTTTGAAACTACCTACTGTAAGGTATTGTGGAAAGTACACATTATCTTTCTCGAAAGTACTCACATCCTAGACTTATTGATTCTCACACACTTGGGAAAACC
Source organism: Cyclophora albipunctata (assembly GCA_963082685.1). Lineage (NCBI taxonomy): Eukaryota > Metazoa > Arthropoda > Insecta > Lepidoptera > Geometridae > Cyclophora > Cyclophora albipunctata. The sequence continues at coordinate 3,102,618 of OY720119.1, forward strand.
TATGAAATTCCACTGCAAGGCAAAGGTTTCTCATTCACTGATAAGCTTTAGTAAGAAACTAAGGTAACTCGTAATCAAAACGCTTTTAACAGTATTTCAAAGAAAACTACCCGATTCCAAGCAAATAATAGGAAATTTCTTGAGCATGTTCAGTCAATAAACCTTTTGACCGTTCACCAATTCGGCTTCGTGGACTTTGTAGGGGCGAGGCTGGGATTATTGCCTCATTAATCAAACCTCTTGCACGCAGCCGTCGGCCTCTCTTGTGCTCGGGGTAAATACTAGTCTAACCCAGAATATACGTAATAAGATTATAGGTATGCTGTAGGAAAGTAAATTGGATTAGTTCGATTTAGGGTCTATTTTCAAGTAGGTAGACAAAGGGAATTGAAGAATTGAAGAGCTTATTGCCTTGTATTTTTACTGCATAAATTTATCGACTACTGAGTTTACCGAATAAAATTTTTAGTCAACCTTAATTGTAAATTTCATAAAACTAGTATAAAAACAACCCTCTTGTGTTCTACGCTAGTTGCGTAAAACACGTCCGTCGAGTTCCTGGAATAAAATACAAAATACATTTTAATTAACTCCCGACCACATCGATGGCTCGCGGGGAAAAATAAACAAATATGTATGTAGTTTATGTAAGAGGTGCCTTTTTGAAAAACAGACTATTGTTTGCTTTCAATTCTGTCGTTTTGGGGGACTTTTTTGATAGTCGATTGAAGTTAAATCGCCCCTCTAAATACTTGAAATGTGTGATTCAATGAAGGCCTTTTGAAGCGGCTTACGCCTCGACTTAAGTACGTTAATACGATCAATTGATTTGTATTCTTGGGTACGAACGGAGAAGATATCGGTCGACGCGATAACGTGATATATTCTTTATGGGTTTATAGAATTTAGTAATTATCTAGAGTAAGTATAATTCAGTTGGGCTGACGACATAAAAAGATTGATACTATTTTTAAAGAAAATATGTCATTAAAACACAATATTATAACTATTGTCTGATGGTTTGTGGCTCTCACGATTTTCAAAACGCCTTGGCCGTTTTTTTATATAATATACTAGCAGCGCCCCGCGGTTTTACCCGCGTTGTGCCCGTTCCCGTGGGAATTTCGGGAATTTTTATACAAAACCTTCCTCTTGAATCTATATCTATTTAGATATATAAAAAACCACGTAAGACTTAAAACATCAAGAAAGCAAAACTATAACGAACTGCACCCTTAGATGAACCACAAATATAACTTATCGTCCATTGTATCACAAAAAAATTAGTTTCACATTTCGCCTTCATTTAATTAAAATCTCGCTGATCCGCGCTACACTGGAAACTAAGCCCTTTGGCAATGTTAGCCCTTGGCCCAATAGAGAGAAAGAGAAACGACCCTTAAAATATAGTAATGTAAGGTGTTTTTTCCCTTAAAGTTTTTAGATAAGGGTAGAGATGACGTCCGTGAAAAAAAGCACGTGTTGTATTTGGGATTACATGCGCTCCATAAACAAAGGTTAACAACACCGCGTCAGATGTGAGCCAACCTTTTTGATACACGGACTCTTTTGTTTTATGCACTTTTCAGCGTAATTTTGTAATTAAACCTTTTTTATGAAACCGTTTTTTTAGAATATTGTTTGAATTAACGTTCTTTTGTATATCTTTGTAGAGTAGAGACTCTCTCTGACAATTATACCAAAAACAAATGCCACTTTTTACTAACTATAAGGGATTTTTACTTAAAAATTTTGCATTTTCTGTTTTGCTATTTAAGTTCATTTCAACGGCGTCGAATTTCCCTTCAAATTAATAAGCTCATTTGAAATAAAAGCTTAGTCGCAACATTACTTATTTAGCGGTGTATAGTAAAGTGAATGATGGTATTACTGTGTTGCTCTCAGCGTATGCGTCGGGTTGCCATGTGCGCGCACAATGGCCGCATTCCCATGAACCGTTCGTAAGCTGATTTGATTGCGTTGCGTCAGGCCTATGCCACAGTCCTATGCCGTCATTCCCGCCTTGGAACACAACGAGTGCACTTTGTTTTTGAATACATTTAAATGCCAATGCAACTTGCAAGATTAGCATGTAAAGTACTTATGTAACATTAGTTATCGATTTAATTAAACGTCTCTGAGTATGGAAGTTATTCTCCTATAATTACTTATTTCATCCAATACTTACCTACTTGATTTTCCAGTCGTAATTGAAATTTTTTCACGCAGATGTAGTCGCGGGCAAAAGCTAGTCCAATTTCTTTACTCAATTGATACATTTCCAATATCTCCTACAAATGTGGTTAAGGTATTCCTTAGCACTCCTCCGAGGTGTGCTCGTCAACGCGAGCTATCGGCGCGACTGGGGAGAAGCGGAGGAATGCCGCAAGGTAGCCCCGCGACTCTTGTCAGTGAGCCGCTGACGACGGAACACAGTAGGAGTTTTAGTGGGTATTACCCGGCCCGTTGATCGCGTCGGGACTTCGGGACGAGTCCCACATACCCCGGTCGTTTCCCCGAACTGCCGGGGATGCATAAACGCATTTCTCCTACTAAAAAAAAAAAGAAAAAAAAGGGTATTCCTTAGCACAATTCATTGAGTTATATGTCCTACGTCACAATTTCTGATTAAATTGATTATATAATTTAATCAATATTATATTATATCAATATATTAACTACCTATATTGATTGATTATTGTTCTAAATCTAGGGGGTTTTGGTTTCAAGTCTTTCTTACGATCTACTTATTAAGGAAAAGCTGGCAAGGGCTACAAAAGTCGATGTACATATGTAGACATGTTAAAGTACCTACATACTTTGTTATAACGTACCCTAGGTTATAGCGAAATAACTTCCGTCATACCAAACAGGTGATAAAGTCTATTACTATCGCAATGATATTAAAACGAAATTAATTAATTTTCAGACCAACTAATTTCATAATTAGTTACCTAAAGATTATAACCACGGTATGGGTTCTACCTAAATGACTGCACCAAATGTGATTTATGTTAATGTGAACTTTGATTGGACATACTTATTAATAATATTTTAAACCGACTTAATGTTTGAGCACCTATATTAACTACCTTTTCGGAAGAGGCAATTACCTAAATTTTCAAGTCTTGCTCTGTGAAAAAAATTATCAACATCCGAATTGATAACATTTTCTGAAGTCTAGAAGTCCTACGAGTATATTAGTCGCGTAAAAAATATTGTAGTTTTTAAATGTCATCCTACGCTGGGCAAATAAATTATTTTTATGTAAATACGGTCTTGCTTTACTCCATCCAGTGTGCAAATCAAATATTATTTGGTTCTCATATATATTCCTCTTTAAATATCTCTAGCTACTCTAATAGCGTAGTCTGCTTAGCCTCATTGATCCGATAGGCCGTGTCACCGGCGCCGGGTCGTGCCGGATGCATCCAGCCGGCAGTTAATGTACGGCTGGATCCGGCTTACCGAGGGATCGACAGCGAATAATCGGTTCATGGCTCTATAATCCCTCATGTAAAACAACGCTGAAGTTACATTTCAGTCAAACCTTTTTATTTGAGTGACTTATTTTATGTGGTCAGGTTGAGGGTTGAAGGTTTTCGTCGTGTAAATATACCTTTAGTGATAAGTATAGTATGCAGTTCAACATTTTACCCTCACTGCCAAACCAAGAATGTATATCTATAACGTATATTGTATACTAGTGGTGCCCCGCAGTTTTACCCGAGTTGTGTCCGTTCCCTTGGAAATTTCAAGATCAATCCATCACAAAAAGAATTATTTAAACCAAATTGGTAGATTCTGAGATTAGCTCGTTCAAAAAAATACTCATCAGCTATATTATATTAGTATAGAACTATAGATGCACTTTACATTAAAAGCGTTCAAGTTTCTACTTTGGTACTAGGGATGGGCATTCCCTCTCACGGTAGACCGTCTCCACCTTCCACGTAGTGATGATCAGTGGTATAATTGAGCAGTGTTTGTCGCAGCGGTGCAGCACGAGCGCGGCCCTCGCAAGCCTAAGCTGCACGTGAACAGCATGGCCGCGCTGCCGCCCCCGCCTCAAGCACACTCCCTCACCTACAAGCCTCACGCTCTGAAGCTGTCCCCACCGTCACCCTACACGCCGCTGCCGCAGCAGTTCAATTTTCAGGTGAGTGAAGGATTTGTATGGTAACTTTACTTAGCTGTTACATTATTTAAACTATCAGGATATGAACACATTGTAATCACTAACCTAGTTAGGAACTGATCGCGAATAAGATGTTTATATAAGGCATACCTCAACCTAATTGTTTAATTCGCGATTAAGTCCCATCTCGGTTAGTGTTTAGTAAACTGGTTCGATATAATTTTCAGTGATTATTCTAAGCTTCCCTGCATTATAGGTACTTACTCGCGAAACCGCTCATGCCGTCGCCATGCCTCATAGCATTGCCTACTAGATATTTCAGTGTCTCATACTCGAAACTAACCCCGCCTATCTCTTAGTTCAACATAAACGGCCTGTCAGACCCGGCGCCGCTGAGCACGGCGTCCTCAGCCGGCTCGAGCGGCGCGCCCGGCCCCGCCAGCACCAGCCCGCTGCCGCTCATGCCGGAGCCGTTCCTTGCGCCGCCGCCGCCCGCCCTGCTGCACATGCTCATGTCAAGTGACAAGTGTCAGGTGAGATATGGGTGTGTTTAGCGTAGCTTGGGCTTAAAGTTTTGAGGGAACCTTCTAGAAATGCTCCAAGTTCTTTTAAAATATAATGTATGTAGGTGCAGGTAGAAAAACAGTGTCAATTTTAAAGTTATTTACAAGCAGATTGCAAATTTAACTACGCCTCGGCAGTTTAATGAAGTTACGTTTTGCTAGTAATGAAAGTCTGGAGACTGGACTTGGTCTTTTTGTGACTTTGTTGTCTATGTACCTTATCTTTGTTAGCGGTAGTGGCGCGACTAAGTATGTTTACTATCTTACTATCTTCTACAGGAACTAATGTGGAGTGCTAAGCAGTTGCAACTCCAAGGAGACCCCACACTATTGCGACCACCGGCCAATGCTTTCGGAGCCCCGTTATCACCCACATGGGAATTGTTACAGGTACGACACCTTCATGTTTTATTCTAGAAGACAATTAACACAGATTGCCTAGTTGGATTAGTTGCCTAGTGAGATAAGTAAGTATTTTTTTCTGTACCTTACCATTTCATAGGCTGCCGTAGGTACTAGACCCAACGAGATTCCATTTAGAAAATAAGATAGATAAGTAGACGTAAATTTATGCATTTACATTAGGTATCTATACTAAGTAGGTAAAGAGATAGAGAGGTACCTAGGTATATCCTCGGCGATAAGCTATCAAATCGCCATAACTTAATTGAATGTTTAACCTGAATTATCGTAATTGGAGAATCAAACGCATTTTTCAAAACTAATAGTTATACCTACTCAGATACCAGTATACATTATGTAGGTACCTACTTTTTTATGCAATGTCCTTACACCGAAAGACAACCAGATACATACAACCAAGTAACTCAAGCAGGGTGTGTACATAACAGTAGGTGGCTTTTTGACTGAAGGGGCGGTGCGTAGATTCGATTGGGCGACCCGCGGGTGACTTCTCGCCTTAACTTGACTTACCCCGCCCAACGCCCGCGAGGCTCGACGCGACTCAAAGTCACTGGTGACTTCAGACGAATTACATTTACTAATGTCGCGCATGCCTTGTTTGAACGTTTACCGATATGTCATAGTTATGTAGGTATGTTAGATAGGTAAAACAGTTATTTATTAAGTGCCTTTTCAAACTGTCACGATAATTTAAACAATTTGTACATGCTAACTTCAACAAACACTTTTAGTGCGCAATTATGTAAGTAGGTATAAGTAAATAGGGTTGGTTAAGTAAGAATCTAACTATGAATTTTAAAGTACTTAGTCCTTTCTTACGATAGAGGTGCTTGCTTAGACAATCAAATACTTAGTTTTAATTGTCGAAAACACATACATATTTTAATATTGCAAATTTAATATTCTAATATAAATGTAAAGTTAGGTACCTTACATAGGCATATTTTTATTATAATACGCCGACGCCTTCCAATTTTGCTATAGCATAGCACAGACGTAGGATAACTTTCCATCAGAACTATTCTATACTGCGTGGATTTTCAGCATTTGGTATTCACCATCATATCAATCGTATTTAGGCTATATAGGTTAATATATTAATAACAATATAGGCTATAGGTACCTACAACAGTATAAGACATGACATGGCAATTGCACAGGCAATTGGCATAGGTACATATTCTTACATTGTATCCGGAAATTCCCACAATCGGGCACACCGCGTGTTAGACCGCCAGGCGATCCTAGTAAACTAATAAATTAGATTAGTTGGTACATTGCCATTCAACACCACACCTCCTAACTCCGTGCAGGAAACCAGCGCGCGCCTACTCTTCATGGCCGTCCGCTGGGTGCGGTGCCTGGCTCCATTCCAAGCGCTGGCCACGTCGGACCAGCTGGTCCTACTCCGCGCCGCGTGGAAGGATCTGTTCCTGCTGCACTTGGCGCAGTGGTCGGCGCCCTGGGACCTGGCCCCGATGCTGTCAGCGCCGGTGGCCAGGGTCCGACTCCCGCCTGACCCGCTGGCTGATTTGGAGCTTAATACTTTACAGGTGGAGATTGGAATTAGTTTGTCTAGTCTAGTTAATAAGGAGACTCCTCGTAATTCCAATTGTCTTTGTGAATTTAAAGCCCAACAGAAACGTCGACGTAGGTACCTCATGTTTATTTGGTGAAGTCCCGTCCTTTACAATGTGTGTGATTAAGTAGTTAAAAGTATAATTAATCTACCCAGTTTTAAATAGGTAATCACTTTATCTAGCTAGCTAATTGGGGGTCTATACTAACATATATATCATTGAATGAAGTCACAAAGGTATTAAGTAACATAGACAACTAGATTGGAGATACTTACTTACCAAATTTACTAAAGTATCTATGTGTAATTTCTCACTTTTAGGAAATCCTGTGTCGATTTCGTCAAATTGCCCCCGACGGAAGCGAGTGTGGTTGTATGAAGGCGATCGTCTTATTTTCACCAGGTCAGTTCCTCGCCAGGGTGAAGCCTTCCCTAAATCTAAACCTTTTTTTCTCAGTCGGGTCAACTCCCCTCCAAACCAGAACTACCTAAGTTTGCAAAGGCAATCGCGGATCAAGAAATTTGGTCACATAATTCAAACCAAAGCTAATTTGAGTTCACAATATGATTTAAAATGTGATGTTCTAATTGTCCAGATACTCCAGGCTTGAGTGAGACGCAGCCAGTAGAAATGCTTCAAGATCAAGCTCAATGCATTCTCGCTGATTACGTGCGGACTCGGTACACGAGACAGCCGACTAGGTAAGACACTACTTGGGTTTCTAAATGAGTACGTACCTACTTTGTGATGTTAACAATACACGCCTATGGGATACCATGATTTTTAAATCGGTCGGTGTAGGCAAGTCTGAAAAGATACAACGATCTTTTCTTAGGAATCATTTACTTACTACCTAACTTGCCACCCACCTACGTAGATATAATATACACCGACCGATTTATAAAATAATCTGTATTTACTTATTAATAGCGTAAAGCTGGTTATCCAAAGGCCGTCGACCCGAGATAGAATCTGTCGATCAGCTGTCGCGGGTATAGTCTTATTTTGCAGAGAGAAAAATAACGCGGGCTATAAACGCGAAGTTCGACGGGTGACTTAGTTAGTCAATAAAAGTAATGCACTATATTTCGTCTTCAATACTAAGCAATATCTTCTCAGATTCGGGCGCCTTCTGCTGCTGCTGCCGTCGCTACGCGCGGTACGAGCTCGGTCGGTGGAGCAGCTGTTGTTCCGCGACACGGTGGGCGACGTATCCGTGGCTGCACTGCTGCACGACATGTACCGCATGCAGCCCGCGCCCTCACTCGCCTTCCAAGGGACTGCCGCCACTAACGAGTGCTCTTCACCTTAGAATCTAAGCTCATCATCAAACTCAAAGGACCGATTATGAGGTGGTTTAAATGGTGAGGGAAAAGTGAATCTTACCTTTAATAAGGTTGGAAGTTGGAGGAATATGAAGGAAAGGATTTCTAAAATAACAGATCTAAAGATGAGCCGTTTATCGTTCCCAATAACTCTACTGGGTATCTGGGTAATAATAACAGTAGAATATCTCATATCAACTGATACAGATCAAGTTTGACATTGTGTCTTTAAATAAATGTAAAATGTTTGTTCGTTTAGCCGCCAAAATTTTACATTGAACTCAATAGGTGTAATATCAACACTTGATCTGTCTATCTATAGGCTATTGGGTACCTACCTACAGCCTTGAGAGATGGTCTATTATTCAATATGATAAGACCTTTCAATATGGAAAGAATTAATACCATCAAGTGTACACAATAAAAGATATCAATGAATGATTTGGAAACAAAAAGAGACGATGTTTGAATAAAGGAGAGATACTTAAATCTGTAACTAATGATCTTATCCAACGGGCAGTTCTGTGAGCGAAAATGGTAATTCCGAAATTGAGATTGTATTGTACAGTGGTTTTGATAACTTGTACGCAAAACATATACTTATAAATGTTATCTAGAGTATCGATTTTTTAAAATCGAGCAAATTCAAGAGGTAAGCGATAAGTCATCCAACTATAATCATAGCAGAAACTATAATTAAAGTAATATTTGCTAAAATAATCTATATGACTGCCCCCTCAACTCTTCTAGTCAAATAATTATAACAATTTCATGTTATTCTAGTCAGATGCAGTTAATTATTACATAAAATGTATATAAATTGTAATTAAGTGTTTATTTATATTAAAATAATGAGAATGAACTTTCCTATCCCCTTTTAGAATGAGCAAAGTTCATGTTTACATATCTCTAGATGTTTGTATATATGTTTGAAATATCATAACTTGTTGAAATAAATCTATGAACTAGTCCAAATATTATGTATAGAAATAAAACTATAAAGCCTGGTGAAAGTACATTTAATTTATGCACATTCTTCAGGTAAAATATAATTTTCAAGCTCAAGCATGACGTGGGATCATAAATAAATAAAAAATATCTTATTTTGTAGTCAATGATAGGCCATTGAAATAATACCAATATAGTCAAAGTTAAGCCCCATATTCATTGGAAACGTATGTATACATAAACATGTTGCAGAGTTGCTGTTGAGAGCAACTCTGCAACATGTCATAGGCATAACTTGTGTTGCAGAGTTAAGCCGGTTATTTATAAGGCAACATTTGTTGATAAACTGTTTATCTGCCTAAAATGTTTCATAAACAATGTTTCACCACTTCTGTTCATAAAATGTTTCTAGAGATGATAAAACACTGTTTATAAACTGTTTACATATTATTAACAAATATCATGCCATGAAAACATGAAAGCAGATTGGCGTGTGGACGGAAAGTATATGGCTGTAAACATTGTTGCCAGCAATTTTGATGTTGGCCTACAATTTGTTGAGCAACAATTGTGCAACAACTATTTACAATGAATATGGGGCTTAAGAGTAGCAAACCATGTGTTTGATTGATCGGATTACTCAAATCTCTTCACCGACATATATTCAGCGACGAGACCTTTACCTGGCAGTGGTACTACGAAAGTTTTAACGTAATCCAATCAATCAAACACCACAGTTAATAAGTTACAACAATTGACTTTACAATATGGTATTGGACCCTTTAGCCTAAGTTACCCGCTAACATTAACTTGTCCTATAGATTGTATAGCTTCCACAGTGGACAGGTCAACTGAATCATCCTCATCAACAATATCTTCCCTAGGTTTGACCGGTTCTACTTTAGTCACAGTCCGAGGGAAGTCCAGTTTACTCCATGCTCCTGGTTCTGCCTTTTTCAACTTTATCTCTACTTTAGATGGTAACATGGAAGCAGTACTCTTTTCGATACTTATTACCTGTGAAAATAATGGAAAAAATCACTATAGTTTTATACGAGTCCTAAAATGGCGACAGATTTTTTTAATATACAGTACGGTCAGCCAAATATGTGGTCTACCACCCTACGGTTGAGATTCATTTGAACGTCATGAAACAACAAGGTCAATTTTAAACGTCATAACATAATTGTGCATAGAAAAGTCAACCTTAGCGATCGTTACATCTCGCAGAAACTTTTGTCAAAAGTGGTAGACCACTTTCTTGGCCGACCGTACAATCTCACTAATCCGGCACTTCGATAGATCGGCACGTCCAATAATCCGGCACACTCCGCCCACGCCTCCCTCACCCCTCTATACCTGTGCGCTTCGGTCGCTGCGTCGTCGTCGACTAGCAGTCTAACCTCAAAACTTATCACATGCACACCTCAATTAAGTTTTTTTTTAAAACTAGTTAATTCCCTCTATGAAATGCTTATTTTATTAACTATGAAATGCTTTATTTTATTAATTACCTATGACTTTTTCACTATAATCCAGTAATCTGAACATTCCAATAATCCGGCACCCTCCGGTTTTTAATAGGGCCGGATTAGTGAGATTACACTGTATCTAATTAGAAATTAAATAATCTCCTCCAAAATATAAACTTACAATAAACCTTATGCAAAGACTGGATATTCTTATAGAATTAGTTGAAGCTAAGCTCACAAATCATTTAACCATTATTTCAATTTCAATTTATATCTATACTTACACCTCTTAATTCAAGATCCAACTCAAACACAGAGTCTCCTTCTTCTCTAAATACCAACTTAGTGTTAAGGCGGATAGGGTTCAATTTAACAAAACTCAATATTGGGTCATACTTCTTGGCGTACACACTAACTATAACATGTTCTGGAGTTTGATGCCAGTCCCAGCGGCATTTCACAACGCCTGCTGTTGTACCCTTAAAGAAAAATATTTATTAATTTATTAATTAAGGAGATTTAGACCAAAGGGCTTAAACAATGTGCATCAGGAATCTGCCTTTTTTGTAAATATCAAAATAAATAAATTATTTAGTATTTCTTTTTTGCTATATAGAAGAGCTCTAGAAAGTATTTTAAATAATGTTATTAGTGTTGTTAGACATAGAACACAAATATTGGTTATATACTTAAGTTTTCTGACTAATACACAAAACAAAATTAGAGGTCACTTTTAAGAAGATAGAAAGTTATTTTTTAAGAAGGTAAAAAGTAGTGTTACCTCTTTGGTCCATTTATGCAGTCCAGACGTACATCCAGGCTGGCTCAAAAACACATTAAAATCCGTAGTTCTCTTCTGGCAACAAGACCAGAACTTCAAACCTTCATGGAAGATGGGACATCCCGGATGGTAGGTACAAATGGCATCGTTTGAATGTGGACCTTCATATGAAGCATTACATCCACCATTTTTGCAACTGGTACCAATTTCTATTTCTCTGCAAATAAACAGAGATAATTATAATAACCTTCCTCAGTACTTCTAAACAATATTACTTATCACAGAACCAGGAAAATCACATAAATAATTCACTATGCAGCACTTTATTGACTATTGATTGAATAAAGATGAGTGAATAATAAATATATAATCGCATAACTTTTCTAGAAATATATTTATTTAGTTAATATTGCAACTAATAAAACTTTTGGATATTATAGTATGGACTTACCCTTTTTCAATCTCAGAACTTTTCTGAGAATATGTCTTGGCAAGTTCCTTCAAAGAGTCGGCTATGCGTGCCTCAAGTTGCACCATTTGGGTCTCAAAGGGAGGTCGAGGCAGCTGTGGTCCAACTACCGGGGCTCGCACTTCGATAACTGCTTTTTTCTCTAACTCCTTGTCTAGTGACTTCTTCTCAGGTTCTGTAGGTTTCTATGGAGCAAGAGGTTGTTAGATCAATAATTTGATGAGTAATTTAAAATTGTATAAATTAAGACTTTATATAGTTTTGCCTTAGTAAACACTTTTTATTTGAGAATTCGTAACATACCACATTCGAATGTTTTGATAAGGTGCAACCTTTGATGTTCAGAAATTCCGTGAAATCCACACTCTTTTTATTACAACAAGACCAGCCTTTGTAAGCATCGTGGAAGACGGGCACTCCCGGGTGGTGACAGCATTCATCTATTTATATAAGAATTCGTATAGTTTAATACAAACATGTGAAACATTCATAGGGAAACAGGGTTATAGAAATGTCTAGAACACGCACCTTTGTCGTTATTATCCGGGTCAAAATCTTTGCCGCAGCCACGATTGTAGCATGAAACAAGTTTTTTATTTTCCGGCATTTTTATGCAGAAATTTAGACAGAATTCTGCTAAATTACACAAAACAAAGCTGTCACAAAAATTATATCTAGCGCATCAATCAAATCACGCAAAATGCAAGCTCACAGACCACGAAACTGCACGAAACGAACCAAAGATCCAAGCTGATCTTTGCTCTTTTAGTAGGTTGAAGGTTGTCAAAATTGACATTGATTGTCCAGAAATAAAAGACCCAAAGGTGAATAAAGGTAGAAGCCCATCTATTATCAACTCTAAATCGATCGATTGCTTTCCTATCCTGCAGCATCACTAGGGTTTTTGTTATCTATGTTATGCAAACGAAATGTTTTGACAGAAATCGATGTAACTAACTATAGTCTATTCTTTTTCTATAGTCCACAGACCAAGAAACTATGGTCTATCTATGGCAATGTACTTTGCTGTGCGTGCGCGGATTATGTGGGCGTACGGATTTTTGGAAAAAATAAATCAATTCGCCTAAGAAAATCGTATAACATAGTTGCGACGTTTATTTCCATCAATTAGTTATGTAGTTACCAAGCCAAAATCATTTTGGAACTATGATCTAATTAAATAGAGGACGATGAAGTTTTTGTTTTAAAAATGTCTTTGAAAAACAATAAGACAATATTTATTTGTGTACATTTTGCGGACGTGATGGTGTAATTTGTTAGTGTGAGGATTAAAAGTGTTGACGATGAATTTGATGCGGAAACTGCGTGGGGCGACGTCGTCGGTGTCCCCCGAGAACGCAGATCCTTCCACCTCGTCTTCCCACGTCCAACTCGGCCTGATGCACCTCAAGAAGCTGTTTGCTGAGTACACTCACCCTCCGCAGCCGCTCACCGATGCCGAGAAAGATGACAAACTCTATAATATGCTACCTCTGTTTTGTAAGGTAAGATTAATGCAGCCACATCAAAACACAAAGGTGTATAATTCATCAATTATTATTTACCAAGGTAGTCTCGTACGTGTATCAGACGTATAGTTAGTGTAAAACAGGGCAGTATTATCCTACTTCTTTTTTTATGAAAATAAAATAACAACCAAACTTTATTGATTAAGTATATTTAATAAGTAAATTATTTAGGTGCATTTCTAGTACATTTCTTTCATATTCAAATAAACATTTTATACCTAGATTAAGATACGTAAATACTAGATTACATATCTTAATCTAGGTATAAAATGTTTATTTGAATAAGAAAGAATTCTTGGACTTATTTAGATAAAATATAAATAATGTAAGCGGCATAATGTGTCTATTGGAGCTTGTAATTTATTCAGACACTTGAAGGACAAAGCAATTTCTAATAAAAGTTGTTATCAAGTGAAAGGTCACACAATATGTGAGCATCACAATTTCAACCAATTAGAGTCTATTCTTATTGAGCGAAATTATAGCTTTCAAGAGTCTCATTGAGATTATAAAAGTAATCATATAATTAAACTATATTGTTAATGTTAAGGTAGGAATCACTGAATATTAATAATATACCTAAGCATATTATAGAGCTCAATTTAATATTTCAGCATACCAATGTTGTATGCAGTATGTTCTTGTCAAATATCCTGTTTATACCTATTTATGATAATAAACCACCTTCCAACATACAATAAAATTGCAAGAATGTTAAAACATACATTAACATACAAATTAATAAATATGTCATATCTGCATGTCTTATGATGTAAACATTGGATACAAATTGTATTATAAAAAATAATAAATAAGATTGAAATATCAAGACTTATAATTATTATTGTAGTGTATGGCTAGGTGGGTATACTATGGTTTTGATAATGGAGGTGTGTTGCTGCATTTATGATCGGATAGCTGCCTTGTTCCAATAGTAATTTAAAACCCAATAAGATAAAACAAATAGGTAGATTATAACAATAATACCTATAATTAACTTTCTGGTTATTATAAAATGAAACATATTATAGTAGGTATAAGTTGATTATTTCTGTAAAATTATCTGGAAAATCTTCAATAAGTAGGTTTACACACCAAAAAAGATAATTGCCTTGTTTAGCTCATAAATAAAATGAAAATTTTTCTATATTTGTGTTGTAAAATATTTAATGTATGTTTAGTTGGTATAATTAAATAATATTCAATGTCTTTTAAAACATTGTATAGTTTATTAACTACATTTTAAAAGTAACATTATGTCAAAACAGGTATTCGGTACAAGTCCATCAAGTGAAATGAATGAAAAGTTTTGGGACATACTATCATTCTGCCAGCAAGTCTCCAAGCTAATGGTTTCCGAGATACGGAAGCGAGCCAGCAATCAAAGCACCGAGGCAGCTAGCTGTGCTATCGCTAAGTTCTTGGAGATTGAGAACTCAGAGGAATCGAGCAATGGATGGATGCTGCTGTCTACCTTAAACCTGCTGGCAGCTGGTGATCAGTCCTTGATACAGGTGAGAGTCAATGTTTGATGTTGGTGGATGAATGCATTACAAACAGTTCATGGCTTGAATGACATGATGATACCTATACCTATATTTTTTTATTTACCACCTTAACATACAATTCATGTTTAATAAATAAAAATATTCTTATTCTTTTTCTAATAATATGTATCCTGCCTGATTAGTTTAAATTCAAAATGTATAGTTACATAACTTTTTGTAATGATGTTACTGCACAGTAACAGAAAGTGACATTCAATTTACTTATATTTATTTAGGAGATTTTTAGGTCCCTATATAAAAAGCTAAAAAAAATTAGCTTGACATTTTTTGGGAAGAATCTTATTTAAAATGTGTTTAACAGATCTACTATTGTATTGTATCTAATAGGTACACCTACATACATATATTACTCATGCATAGATAAAGAATTTACATGTCATATTCATTTGAATATTACTATCTGAGCGCAAAAAATGGCAACACATTACTATAATTAGCAGTTCAACCTTGCTATTATATTCATATTATACCTGATACATTGTCTATGTTTTTCCCCATAGAAAATATCACAATAGTCCCCTAAACTAGTTCATCAGTACATACCTACTTCTGGAAACATTTACGTGAATGAACTGTAAAAATAAAATTAACCGTGTTAACTACTTAAACAACATAATTTTATTTTTTATATAAAACTCTTTAACCAGACCAAGGTTACAACTCAACTATAAAGTACAATTGTAATACAATACGATGTGTATTTACTCCATTTGACATTTTGTTTGTAGGTCATGACCACAGCAGCGATACCATCGACGCTGGTCAAGTGTTTGTACCTGTTCTTTGATCTACCAGAGATCCCAGAGTCCGAGGCAGATGTGCAAGACACTAATAGTGACTTTACGCCTAGAGAAAGGAGGATTTTGTTGCAGAAGATATTTGTACAGGTAATTTAAGAAGAAATAATCTAGGCAATATTTGAGAATAATATCTAGTTCTCACTTTAATGATAAATTGGATTAACAACAGAAAACTTATTAATCTTGTTGAAAGATTGAGTAATATAATCCTTCAGTTGTACATTTCGCTACGTAGTATAAAACTCCCCGGCCGCGTCTGTATGTCTGTCTGTTCGCGCTAAGTTCAAATAATACTGCACGGATTTTCACGCGGTTTTACCAATCCATAGAATGATTCTTCCGGAAGGTATGCCCGGTCCGGATGTATAAAAATACCCAAAATTCCCACGGGAACAGGCACAACGCCGGTAAAACCGCGGGGCGTTAGTTAGTTATTTTTACAAATTTCAAATAAATGATTAGATCCTATAACTTATATTGTGAATTACAAACATTATTTGTATGTAATTCCATGTTGCATCTTTATTGCAAATAGATAAAACACACATACTTCTCTATTCGCGTCGAAAATGAAATACATCATTTACAAAATACAACATCACAATTTATCATCAAACATTTGCCATACTTCAAGGTACTCGTCAGACTATGCAGCCATCCATTCCCCTGCGAAGAACTAGCCCGGAAAGACGATCTAAGTCTATTGTTTTCCGCCATAACGTCGTGGTGCGCTCCACACAATATCATGTGGAGGAAATCGGCTGCTGAAGTACTTATGACGTTATCTAGACACGGACTGACACAATCTGTCGTGCAGTATATACATAGTAAGTTCACCTACATTTCTATCTGTGCTATAATTTGTTTCTGTAAACCAATATTATGAATATAGAATTCGGGAGGATCATTTTAAGTTTTCCCGATTTTAATCTTTCAATAATACTTAGAAATGGCCGTTATTTTTGTTACAATATTACTGGCTATGGCCAACCAGACGAATAATCACGAGTTTTATTTAAGTATTACCGTACTATTTTTTTCCGTAGTGAGTAATTGAGTTATTAACAAAACCGAGGTGGGTTTGTAAAGTAACTTATTAATAATTAACATATTAACTTATATGTATATATTAAGCGGTTTTTATAATTTCCTGATAACTATAATTAAAGAAATGACTAGATTGATTTATTCCACAAGCAATATTATGCTCTCGATATAACATTCTGTCCTACTCCTACTAATATTATAAATGTGGAAGTTTCTGAGGATGTTTGTACTCTTTCACCCAAAAAGTACTGAACGGATTTAAATGAAACTTTACAGTAATATAAGTCAGAAAAAAACATTGAATTTATTTTATCCCGAATTTTCTGCGGGAACGGGTAAAACGCGGGTAATACCGCGAGACGCTCCTAGTACGTTAATAAATGTTACTCATATTGTAAAATTCATATAATCTTAACACTATGATGTCATAGCACATGCCATGTTTATCTATTAGCATCCTTATGTACCAGTTTGTTGATATTATTAACAGCTTGGTTGTTGTTTACGTTCAACAGGTTTTCGACGAAGATATATTCTAGTATTTATCTATATTATATGTAGTTAAAGAAGTTAGTTATAGAAGTAACTAGGCTATGTGAGATAAAAGTAAAGTAAAGTATTAGCCTGTAATGTCCCACTGCTGGGTAATCTCACTGAAGATATATCAGTACAGTGAGGAGTATCAGGCGTGATCACTACGCTAAAAAAAGTGAGATAGAACGCTAATTTAATTTGTTTTTTATCTCTTTCAGATAAAGGATGTGTAGCTCTGTGCATAGAAAACATGCAAAGGATACCAGAGTTGACACCGTTAGAGGTAAATAAAATCATAAAGATTATTTTAATCCCTATTCAAATTAGGTACTGTTTAAAAACAAATTTGACACATCACCATATTATCTGATAAAAGCCTAAACTAAAAGGTTAAGATAGATAAAGCATGGCTTATTTTATTATAGCTCTACACTTTAACTCCAACACCTTAAATTCTAATTAGTTGTTGATTTCTAATATTAAGTATTATAATATAGTTATCATTCAGCTTCTTTCTATTTAATTTACTTACCAAATTGTCAATTATTTTCTTAATAATTATTGTATTCCAGGTGGTAGAAATGTTCGTAGCCGTATTCTGTTTCCTGAAGGATTCGAGTGAAGTTAGTCAATTATTACTGGACGACTTTCGATCGTGTCAAGGATATTTGTTTTTATCAGAATTTCTGTTGAAGTGAGTACCATTTAATACTTATCATTCTATGTTATTAGTTAGCTGAAAGCACATGTTTTGAGATGCAACCTAGATTTAGAAATAACTTGTTTACACTGTTTCCTAGTTTATAATGGTTGTATTTTGTTTTGTGCAATAAAATAAATAAATAAATAAATTCTTAGACACAGTTTATTAATTGCCTTATGTAGAGACGGCGTAATAATCTTGGCATTTGAGCGTGGCTTCTTTCCACAATCGCAGATCATACACAGTTCCACACGATCACGATTATGTAGAGGGCGTACTCGCATATCTGTACTGAATTTAAATATTTTTTTCCTGTTAAAAAATTATCAGCGCAGCCCACTTA
This sequence comes from Cyclophora albipunctata, assembly GCA_963082685.1. Taxonomy (NCBI): domain Eukaryota; kingdom Metazoa; phylum Arthropoda; class Insecta; order Lepidoptera; family Geometridae; genus Cyclophora; species Cyclophora albipunctata. The sequence goes on from OY720119.1 coordinate 3,120,841, forward strand.
ACCTAGGAAAATCTATACTAATATTATAAAGCTGAAGAGTTTGTTTTGTTTGTTTGTTTGTTTGTTTGTTTGTTTGTTTAAACGCGCTAATCTCAGAAACTACTGAACCGATTTGAATAATTCTTTCACTGTTAGATAGTCTATTTATCGAGGAAGGCTATAGGCTACATTTTATCCCGGATTTCCTACGGGAACGGGCACAACGCGGGTAAAACCGCGGGGCGCTGCTAGTAATAACATAAGCACAATCTACAAAATTGTCAAAATTGGATCGCGGATGGAACCACCGTGGGGAACAACTAGTGATCGTTATAATCGTCGGCGTGGTTGCCGCGATCACGCATGTATGTTTGCGCGACAAATTGGATGGCGATTAATGGTGATTCCAGACGATCATGCGCGTCACGATCATCGACGATTGTGAATAAAACGTTTTACATAAGAAAAATGATATCTGCAGTTCTAATAAAGAATAAACTTATAAGGACGCACTTAACTATCAAAGTAAAAATTTCATTCATGAAAATGCCAATATTCATTGCGCTGACTTAAAAAGAAGAATTTTATACTGCATGAAACAATGCATGTGTATATTAGAGTTGATTTTTTTGTTTTCATTTATTTTTATGTTTTTGTTTTATCACAGACACGAATCAAAAGGTGTACCTGATTATTTGACATCAGGGTAAGCACTGTTTCTTTTTCATTAGATTTAATTTTATGTTAAGTGTGTATTTTAATTTTTATACCTACCTTGTACCTAGTTGCGTTCTGAGGAGCATATCACATGTTCACATTTTGCTTTCGCTTTGAATAAAGAATGAACCAAATTATGCTTACGTTATACAATGCCTAAATGCCTAAATTATACAGTCTGTTATATCCATAACGTTACTGACCTTTTTCTATAACCTTTATCTAGTTTCCTCTTGTATTTGTTTCCCCCATATACATTCAGCCCAAGACAATATCATCCACTTCTTTGTCAGATATTAACATTTCAAAATTCCTACTTAACGTTACAGAAGTAAGAACACAGTCACTAAGGCCTCAGTCACGATCACAGCGGGGCGGGAGCGGCGGCGTAATTGGCAAATAACCGTTTGAAACGATTTGACGTTCGATTTCAAGCAATGTAATTGGTCAATTCACGCGCCGCGCCGCTTCCGCTGACTTCGTAACCGAAGCCTTACAAAAATACATGTCCTATTTATTAAATTAACTATACAGGTTAGAAGAGGAGAGAGTAAGCGGTACCGAAGCTAGAGCGGCTCTCCGTAACTTAGTACTAATGATATCGTCTCTGTGCGCCTGTGGCTTCTCTGAGTTGAGGCCGACCAGGGCTAACACAGAGCTGTTTCAACTGCAAGGGTTCGTGCTACCACAGCCCACTACGCCGGGGCAGGCTGTCAGGAATGTGCAGGCTTTTCAGGTAAGAATTTGTCTGACATAAAAATTAATCCTATTCATACGGGACCACAATGGTGTTATATACAAAATATAAAACGCAACATATGAAATCCCAATTACAAATATGCTACATATCTCGAAATTTCCCCGAAGGCGAAAACAACGAGGGTAAAACCGTAGGGCACCACTATCCATTCATAATTGCTAAAATACTTAATATAACCTTCATTTAGAACCGAGGACCCTGATCAATTCCCTGGTACAGATGTAGTGAATAATCCTTTCCTTTCGTATTTTCTCGGAAATGTTTGTTTTTGTCTTACTACTTCACTCGCACTCAGTACCCATCGAGACAACGTCAAACGGGCAGTTTGACATTTGACATTGATAAATAAAGTATGCGATTTATTTGATACCTACACGTAATTTAATAATACAGTATTCATAGACACATCGGCACCATTCGGGTGTTATCGTTGTTCCGAGTTTTGCCGATAGGAAAGGATTATTCACTACATCTAATACGTTTGTGTGGTGAGTTAGTTATCAAACATGACCCTGGTTTGAGATCTCCAACCAACAATTACTAGGCAAGGATGATAACACCTCATTTTACTGACTGGACTGTAGTTCAGCCATGTCCAACCGCCCTGTCTGCTCTATTGCTCAGAAACTAGTTAGTTTCACTAATATTCCTCTTATTTTCCAGGTCCTCCAATCAGTATTCATGAAGTCAAACTCGCCAGCTCTCTGCTGCACAATCCTCGACGCCATATCGAGCGTGTACCACTCAGACAATGCCAATTACTTCATACTGGAGAACCAAAACACACTCAGTCAATTTTCAGAACGGATTTACACGAAAAATGGGGAAATTCAAGAGAAGTTTTTTGAACTTCTCGAGTTTATAGTGTTTCAGTTGAACTTCGTTCCGTGTAAGGAGTTGATCTCATTGTCTTTGCTCCTGAAGGCTCATAGGTCGAGGAGTTGCAGCATATTGTGTATGAAGACGCTTTTGAATATATTGAAGTGAGTATTACTTCTCTGTATTCCTTTCTATATTCTCTATATTACTTAGAAATAATGTATAGTAAGTATTAAGGAGGTTCTTTAATATTGACCAAGAAATGCTTCAAATATCTCTTACCAGTACTTCGCTTAAAGCAAATGTCTTTGGTAGATTCTTACTATATTATCTGTGTCTGATGTTTTCTGTAAGCTACCCTAACCCTAATATATTGTATACTAGCAGTGCCCCGCGGTTTTACCCGCGTTGTACCCGTTCCCGTGGGAATTTCGGGAATTTTTATACATATAAACCTTCCTCTTGAATCACTCTATCTACCTATTACAAAAAACCGCATCACAATCCGTTGCGTAATTTTAAAGATTTAAGCATACAGACAAACAAACAGACAAAAGTAGCGACTTTGTTTTATACTATGTAGTGATTAGATAAATGTTTCTGATAGTTCCTAAAACTGCAACCCGGAGGTAATACCTATTTCACTCTACTATTTTTAATTATAGACAATATTTAAACACTATCCAATAACAATGTTATCTTAATTTCAGACACAACGTAATCTTCAAAGACGTATACAGAGAAGTTGGCATGCTAGAAGTATTCGTCACGTGCCTTTCCCGGTATGCCGTATTCCTAAAAGACAAACAAATACTTGAAGAAGAACGTAAATTAGCCGCTGAAGCGACATCTAGCGATCCAAATGCTTCCCCTAAAGCGCCTGATCGAAAGAAACGGTTATCAAGACATGATTCTTTGATAAAAGACCCTAAGATTGAAGTAGAAGAGGAAGAATTAGGTTCGCTAGTGATGGAGGGCTTGACAGCGCTTTTGAATGGGAACACGAACAATTGTAACGTGTTTCGAGATTGTGGAGGCGCGAAGTGCGTGCACGGTATGGTTGTGCACGAGTCTTGTAGGACTAAGGCTTTGGGTGAGTTCGGTTTTAACTTGTTTTTAATCTTTTGAAATTTCTGTCATTCGCAACTTCTAAACGTGTGTTTCTTAGGTTACTTGTAAGAAGCTATGGTTTTAGAAATTTTGTCAATTTTCTGATTACTTACTTGATTATTACTTGTCAACAATGTTCTCTATGAATAAAGTTTGTTTCATGTTTGTGAAATTAGCCATCAGTATAGTACCATAAAAAATGCTATTGATTATCATTTCTATAATCTTAAATAAATTAAATTACAGGAGTAGTAAGAGAGTTAATAGTAAGCGGGTCAGGGGAGGAAGACATGTCTGCACTACTCTGTGGAATGCACGCTGCTCCGAATGATGCATTGAGGCTAAAACTGCACATATTGAAGGCTTTGCTAGCTTGTTTGAGGGACTCTCATCGTACTAGAACTATATTTAGAAAGGTAATTGTGGGTTTGGTTTATGGTATAAAGTTTTGTTATTAAAGGCTAAAACTGTGGCTAAAAGTCGTAATTTTAAACATCTCACTCGATGAATAAATGTATTAAATTGTCTAAAAGTCTGAAGTCAATTAAAGTCTAGCAACACTAACGTATAACAACTTCTTCGGACGCTTGTTAAGAAATTAGTGCGACGCCATTTTGATTTTCAATATGGCGGATGTTTACTTAAGCCAAAACCTTCAAAGCTTCTTACAACTGAATAGTTATTTGAATCAGATCATTTTATTTCGTATCAAACTCATAAGCAATACATTTATTCATGAAACATACCATAATATTTTTCTATTTATTTAAGGTGAGCGGTTTCGTTTACGTGACAAGCGTGCTAGTGTCACTCGAAGGGAAGCTAAAAGGAGATGAACCGATGGACAAAGACATGTTACAACTGATACACATTGTGTTCTATACTATCGCAACGGCGATGAGATTCGAACCGGCTAATGCAAAGTTTTTTCATCATGAGGTAAGAATCATTTACAATATTTGTAAAAAATGAGAATAAAAATAGTACTTTAAATTAGATTCGTCTATCTGAAGGCTTCTTTACGGTATCTATTTCTATGGTTCAAAAAGAAAATATCGCATAGCACTAAGTACTAAATAAACTCAAAACTAATACATAAAAACGGCAAAATATTATTTCTACCTTAGCATAGTACTAAAAGTACATAAAGTTGCAGTTTTTATTGTTATATCATTATGACGTCATTATACCTCAAAAAAACGCCATCTACTAGTAAAAATCACTTAACAATTCCTCTTACTTGTTATAGATATGTATGACTACTCTATGTGAAACAATCAGGCTGTTGGGATGTTTCACAACTGATACTGAGCTACAGGATGATACAGAAGCGGGTGATTCAGAATTATATGAAGTGTTTCACGAGTTATTTACGGGAAATATCTTGGAGATGCCGTAAGTACTTTTTTCATAGAAGAATAATAAGATTATTATATCTATTATATATATAAAATTCAAAGTCCTGACTGACTGATAATCAACGCACAGCTTCAACCGCTACACCTAGAAACATGAAATTTGGCAGGAAGGTTCTTCAAGTGACGTAAGTGCGCACTAAGAAAGGATTTTCGAAAATTCCTACGGGAACGGGCTCAACGCGGGCAAAGCCGCGGGGCGTTCCTAGTTGAATTATAAACCTATTGCACCACCTATGCGCACAAAGAAAACTCGAGGCTCGACGCTCGGGGCAAAGTGATGTTAGTCCGATGTCGGTTGGCTTCATAAGTTTGTATTTATGTATATGTAATTAAAACATATGTAAGTTTGATTACATTTTAAAAGGTAATTTCAGAGGTATACGTTTATATTTTAAATACCAACTGCTTTACTGAACCGTAGTTACAAGGTGCCTATCCATTATGACTATAATGGACTTCGTATGAATAATATCCTTAAGTCATACAATTTCTCCTTCGCAGGTTCCCCGAGAAAGTGCCCGTAGTATTTGTGCACGCGTGTATAGTGTTACGACTGCTGTACGACGTCGCTTTGGACTCGTTTGATAAGCCGACCTTCTGTGGGTCTCTCAACGTTAAGTCACCCAGTCTGACACGACAGAGCTCTGCTATAAATGAGGTTAGTTTTTTTTGTAATTATTGTATAATTCAAACGAAAATAATGACAATTTCATTGTTAATTGTACTTAGAATCATCTATACTAATATTATAAAGCTGAAGAGTTTGTTTTGTTTGTTTGTTTGTTTGTTTGTTTGTTTGTTTAAACGCGCTAATCTCAGAAACTACTGAACCGATTTGAATAATTCTTTCACTGTTAGATAGTCTATTTATCGAGGAAGGCTATAGGCTACATTTTATCCCGGATTTCCTACGGGAACGGGCACAACGCGGGTAAAACCGCGGGGCGCTGCTAGTAATTCTATATATTATCGAGTCTAGAACTTACTAGATTAATCTTGTTTTAATGGAACATCAAAGTAATTTTACATCCTACAATAGCATAGGTTTTGTGTTATATACTTTATCCTGCTTTTCTATTCCTTGTGATTTTTAATGCTGATTTCTATTTCATATGCAGTCTTGCCATAAACTATTATACATGCTCTTAAACTGATAAATTAATAATAGTGTTTTGATAAGAGGACGTTAGAAGATAGAGGATAGAGAAAAGTGGAAAGACATCGACAAGACAAGCTGTTAAGGTTAAGCAGAATAATAGTGGGTTCTTTTATGATCTTCCCAGTCCAAGCCCGCGGGCCGCACAGCGCCGCTCAACCTGTCTACTGGCTCGAGTAGTGAAGCGTGGGTGGTTCACTCGGGCGTGGTGATAGTGCTGGCCAAGCTGCTGCCGGCGCTGCCGAGCCCGAAGGAACACGAGCCGTATTCGCGAGCCTTGAGAGACTATCACGCGCATGTGTTGAAGAGCTTGGTGCGGAGGTTAGTATACACATTTATTGGATAGAACGACGAAAAGAAGATATTTTTCTTTATTTTTATAAGTAAAGAATGTCATAAAATTTTAAATGCGGGTCAACAGTAGAAATTATATTAAAGTGCATAACCACTATCATACATTTTCTGAGTTCGTGTCTGGGTTATATTGTGAATAACAAATTCGTGTTTCTTTTCTTTCTATCTTATTTTGTGTCAGAAGGACGCAAGAACTGATATGACAGCACTATCATAGTACAGATAGTTCAAATCATCTTTACTTTAATAGGGTTCCCTTTTGGGCCTCATATTATTTAACATATGTATCAACGACCGAGTTCCTAAGTAATGTGATGTATGTACAGTGAGCGCAACCAGCAAGTGATGTGCGTGTGCGGGCTGGCGGGCGTGGTGCTGGCGGTGTGCGGCGCGGCGCTGCGCTGCGAGCGGCACGCGCTGCACGCGCCCGCCATGTACATGCTGGAGCGCCTCGCCGCGCACGCGCTGCGCCCCAACGACCTCCGGTAAGTAACTGCGAGCGGCACGCGCTGCACGCGCCCGCCATGTACATGCTGGAGCGCCTCGCCGCGCACGCGCTGCGCCCCAACGACCTCCGGTAAGTAACTGCGAGCGGCACGCGCTGCACGCGCCCGCCATGTACATGCTGGAGCGCCTCGCCGCGCACGCGCTGCGCCCCAACGACCTCCGGTAAGTAACTGCGAGCGGCACGCGCTGCACGCGCCCGCCATGTACATGCTGGAGCGCCTCGCCGCGCACGCGCTGCGCCCCAACGACCTCCGGTAAGTAACTGCGAGCGGCACGCGCTGCACGCGCCCGCCATGTACATGCTGGAGCGCCTCGCCGCGCACGCGCTGCGCCCCAACGACCTCCGGTAAGTAACTGCGAGCGGCACGCGCTGCACGCGCCCGCCATGTACATGCTGGAGCGCCTCGCCGCGCACGCGCTGCGCCCCAACGACCTCCGGTAAGTAACTGCGAGCGGCACGCGCTGCACGCGCCCGCCATGTACATGCTGGAGCGCCTCGCCGCGCACGCGCTGCGCCCCAACGACCTCCGGTAAGTAACTGCGAGCGGCACGCGCTGCACGCGCCCGCCATGTACATGCTGGAGCGCCTCGCCGCGCACGCGCTGCGCCCCAACGACCTCCGGTAAGTAACTGCGAGCGGCACGCGCTGCACGCGCCCGCCATGTACATGCTGGAGCGCCTCGCCGCGCACGCGCTGCGCCCCAACGACCTCCGGTAAGTAACTGCGAGCGGCACGCGCTGCACGCGCCCGCCATGTACATGCTGGAGCGCCTCGCCGCGCACGCGCTGCGCCCCAACGACCTCCGGTAAGTAACTGCGAGCGGCACGTGCTGCACGCGCCCGCCATGTACATGCTGGAGCGCCTCGCTGCGCACGCGCTGCGCCCCAACGACCTCCGGTAAGTAACTGCGAGCGGCACGCGCTGCACGCGCCCGCCATGTACATGCTGGAGCGCCTCGCCGCGCACGCGCTGCGCCCCAACGACCTCCGGTAAGTAACTGCGAGCGGCACGCGCTGCACGCGCCCGCCATGTACATGCTGGAGCGCCTCGCCGCGCACGCGCTGCGCCCCAACGACCTCCGGTAAGTAACTGCGAGCGGCACGCGCTGCACGCGCCCGCCATGTACATGCTGGAGCGCCTCGCCGCGCACGCGCTGCGCCCCAACGACCTCCGGTAAGTAACTGCGAGCGGCACGCGCTGCACGCGCCCGCCATGTACATGCTGGAGCGCCTCGCCGCGCACGCGCTGCGCCCCAACGACCTCCGGTAAGTAACTGCGAGCGGCACGCGCTGCACGCGCCCGCCATGTACATGCTGGAGCGCCTCGCCGCGCACGCGCTGCGCCCCAACGACCTCCGGTAAGTAACTGCGAGCGGCACGCGCTGCACGCGCCCGCCATGTACATGCTGGAGCGCCTCGCCGCGCACGCGCTGCGCCCCAACGACCTCCGGTAAGTAACTGCGAGCGGCACGCGCTGCACGCGCCCGCCATGTACATGCTGGAGCGCCTCGCCGCGCACGCGCTGCGCCCCAACGACCTCCGGTAAGTAACTGCGAGCGGCACGCGCTGCACGCGCCCGCCATGTACATGCTGGAGCGCCTCGCCGCGCACGCGCTGCGCCCCAACGACCTCCGGTAAGAAACTGCGAGCGGCACGCGCTGCACGCGCCCGCCATGTACATGCTGGAGCGCCTCGCCGCGCACGCGCTGCGCCCCAACGACCTCCGGTAAGTAACTGCGAGCGGCACGCGCTGCACGCGCCCGCCATGTACATGCTGGAGCGCCTCGCCGCGCACGCGCTGCGCCCCAACGACCTCCGGTAAGTAACTGCGAGCGGCACGCGCTGCACGCGCCCGCCATGTACATGCTGGAGCGCCTCGCCGCGCACGCGCTGCGCCCCAACGACCTCCGGTAAGTAACTGCGAGCGGCACGCGCTGCACGCGCCCGCCATGTACATGCTGGAGCGCCTCGCCGCGCACGCGCTGCGCCCCAACGACCTCCGGTAAGTAACTGCGAGTGGCACGCGCTGCACGCGCCCGCCATGTACATGCTGGAGCGCCTCGCCGCGCACGCGCTGCGCCCCAACGACCTCCGGTAAGTAACTGCGAGCGGCACGCGCTGCACGCGCCCGCCATGTACATGCTGGAGCGCCTCGCCGCGCACGCGCTGCGCCCCAACGACCTCCGGTAAGTAACTGCGAGCGGCACGCGCTGCACGCGCCCGCCATGTACATGCTGGAGCGCCTCGCCGCGCACGCGCTGCGCCCCAACGACCTCCGGTAAGTAACTGCGAGCGGCACGCGCTGCACGCGCCCGCCATGTACATGCTGGAGCGCCTCGCTGCGCACGCGCTGCGCCCCAACGACCTCCGGTAAGTAACTGCGAGCGGCACGCGCTGCACGCGCCCGCCATGTACATGCTGGAGCGCCTCGCCGCGCACGCGCTGCGCCCCAACGACCTCCGGTAAGTAACTGCGAGCGGCACGCGCTGCACGCGCCCGCCATGTACATGCTGGAGCGCCTCGCCGCGCACGCGCTGCGCCCCAACGACCTCCGGTAAGTAACTGCGAGCGGCACGCGCTGCACGCGCCCGCCATGTACATGCTGGAGCGCCTCGCGGCGCACGCGCTGCGCCCCAACGACCTCCGGTAAATAACTTCGAGTTATTTATTGGAATAACCCATATCTAATTTATCCTTACCTATTTCCAGAGAATTCCTCCGCATGGGTAACCCATTGAACTGCGTATCTCCTAAACCGGGAGAGGTATGCAAGCCTGGAGGTCCCGTTCCATTGACAAGGATCAAGACTTTGGTGTCTATGACTACGCCTAGAGATTACAGGTAAAGTTTGTAAAATTCAAAATGTTATGACGTCACATTTTACTATAGAGTACATCTAGTCTAGAACGGAGTTTACACCAAAAGCGAAATTTGCGAAATCAATCTTATTAAGAAGTCTTATCTTTCAACACATACTTAACATCCTGTATAAATATTAACCGCTCTGTGCTACACGCTTTACTGATACCATCTTTGTATGACTTGCAGGTCACAAAACTCCTGCACTTTACCTCCTTTCGTTGAATTCGACATGTCAGCGGAAGGTTTCGGTTGCCTGTACTTGCCCAGTATAGCCCCGCAGTCGGCGAACTTGAACGCTTTGGGCACTCAGGATAATACCACATTGGGAGGTATTGGATCAGGTAAGGATCAATGCGTTTCATATTAAGAAGTCAATGCAATAATAGTTCGAAAAATTACATAAAATAAAGCATCAAAGCAATACAAACAAATTAGAGTTCTTACAATTTCTCACAGCTTTTTAACATAAAGAAAAACAATATAATTCATTCGATGTTTTTTAATTCTTGTACAATTTGGGGATTATGAAGGATTAGGATAACTTTTTATAGTCCATCATAATAATTATCATATAACTGACATCAACTATAACGGGTTAAATTAAAGGTATTCATTATTTTTACTTCCTTCTTTCCCAGGTGACCGAGTATTCCCCCCACAAACCGGGCTCACTTACTCAACATGGATATGCGTAGAGAAGTACTCAGACCCGCGAACCGACCCGCACTGCGTTCGACTGCTTACTTTAGTCAGAAACATCAACAACAGTCGCGATGAACATTTAGTTTGTCTAACTGTTGTGCTTTCGGCGAGGGATAAGGCGATTATCGTGTCTACACAAGAGACTTTGGTACCACAAAGTGAGTATATTTATTGCTGATATTATGTTGTGTCTATTTTGCCAGTATCACGCGGGTCTCTACATCATATAATTTTTTATTTAATGAATCAAATAAGATCAGTAAAGCGTCCTGAAACCGATGAAATTGCTTTAATACATACTTGACCAATGTCATAAATAGCGTGCAGATAGTATCGAATCGATTGCAGTAGATCGTAGCGTACATTCCGTGTTAGGAGAACACATTGAAGCACGTTAAGTTTGATCAAGTAGTTTGATCGTTTACAAGGCAGTAAAGAAAGAGCGTTTATTTAAGAGCGTTGATTTTGTGTGTGGGCAGACGTGGGGTCGTGGGAGCCGGAGGGCGGCGGCGAGTGGATGGCGCGCGTGTGGTGCCCCGACCTGCAGCACGAGGGCCAGTGGCGGCACCTGGCGCTCGTGCTCAACCGCGCCGTGCTCAAGAACTCGTCCTTCAGCCTGTACCTGGACGGCGTGCACATGCACTCGGGCAAGCTGCACTACGTGTCCTGCAACCCGGGCGGCGGCGCGGCGACACTGTCGGGGGCGTCTTCAGTGTACTGCGTGCTGGGCAGCCCGCCCGCCTGGCGCCGCTACAGCCGCCTGCTGTGGAGGCAGGGGCCCGCGCTGCTGCTGGAGGACGTGCGTACACACACACACACACACACACACACACACACACACACACACACACACACACACACACACACACACACACACACACTGTCGGGCGCCTCCTCCGTCTACTGTGTGCTGGGCAGCCCGCCCGCCTGGCGCCGCTACAGCCGCCTGCTGTGGAGGCAGGGGCCCGCGCTGCTGCTGGAGGACGTGCGTACACACACACACACACACACACACACACACACACACACACACACACACACTGTCGGGCGCCTCCTCCGTCTACTGTGTGCTGGGCAGCCCGCCCGCCTGGCGCCGCTACAGCCGCCTGCTATGGAGGCAGGGGCCCGCGCTGCTGCTGGAGGACGTGCGTACACACACACACACACACACACACACACACACACACACACACACACACACACACACACACACACACACACACACACACACACACTGTCGGGCGCCTCCTCCGTCTACTGTGTGCTGGGCAGCCCGCCCGCCTGGCGCCGCTACAGCCGCCTGCTATGGAGGCAGGGGCCCGCGCTGCTGCTGGAGGACGTGCGTACACACACACACACACACACACACACACACACACACACACACACACACACACACACACTGTCGGGCGCCTCCTCCGTCTACTGTGTGCTGGGCAGCCCGCCCGCCTGGCGCCGCTATATGCGCAAGTCATAGGCCCACTAAGGCCTATGACTTGCGCACACGTAGAGGCAAGATTGAACGCACCTATGCTTGCAAGCGTCTGTTTTGAAGCGTAATACGTAGCTAATAAATTAATATTCTGTACTACCAGTTTACCTTCAAATAACTGCACAAAGACCTCACTCAGTCATTTACTCCCAAAATATTAAACATATCTTCTATTTCAGGTACTCTCAGCCCAAACAATATCAACAATATACCAGCTAGGCCCGCACTACGTAGGCACTCTCCAAGCGCCCGTACTTCCCGGACCAAATCAAGAACCATTACCGCCTTTAATCGCCGAAGAAAAAGTCGTATTCGGCATCAACGCTAGAGCGATGTCTCAGCTTACACTAGCCAAGATACGTAAAGTATATAGCAAGAATGATAACAAGGCGATAGCTAAACAACTGGGTATGTCCTCCCATGAGAATGCTACACCTATAAGGATATTACATAACTCGGCTGGACATTTGATGGGCCCGGCGAGATGCTTAGGAGGCACTGTCGTTGGGTATCTGGGTGTACGAGTGTTTTGTCCAAAACCTGCTGCTATTATGGTAAGTTATTTCTTGATTAAAGAGTTTATATTTAGATTAGAATGAGTGCGTATAGATGTGTCCCAATTTGAGCATTTATCCCGTACTCAAATTGAGTCTCAGTCGGATCTCATTGAATAGTTTGACACATTTGATATTCTGCTAGAACAATATAGAGATCCAATCGGGACTCAATGATCACAGAACTTGATAATCTGTATGAACAATATGTATCTAACTATTATATCAAGAACCAATTGAGATTTATTTGACAATTTCATCATGATTGAACTCACGAAGCTAGAACAAAGAGGAGTTGCCCTAAGCAACGTAGCACTGGGATTCAACTCGGTCCTGACGTTGTCATGGTGGGCGGAGCCACTTAGGCTCCGCCCACCTGAACGCTGTAGTATGCTATCAGCGTTCCTCAGGTGCACATGTGACGAGACTCGCAATAAAAGTGTGTTTTTTGCGTTTTTAACAAGAAAAGGATGAAGTGTTGTGTTTTACTATGTCAAAGTTACTCAGACAGACGTTCTGATAATATGAGTGGCATCTCATTTCATGTGTAAGTATTTTTTTCCCCAAATAAATATAAAAGTTCTAGAACATTCTCAGCTTTCAGCGTTAAAATTCTACTACTTGACACTAGATGGCGACACATTTCGGAAGAAAATACATAAGTTTACGTATAATTTTGCAGTATTATATTGTAATAATAATACGTAAATACTAAAAACTGTTATACACTTAGTCCTAAATACCTTTTAGTAGCTAAAACAGTACTTTTATAGTTTTTATTATTATATTATTAATGGGCCGCCATCTATCGTCAACTAGAATAACTATTTTAAACTTCAGAAATATCCAGGGCCGTACTCAGATTTTTGTAAAAATTTTACCAACTAATTTAATTAAAAGTAATTTTAATTATTTTTATATGTTCGTTTTAGATTTCCATCCGACGATAA